>OX344845.2:23031875-23696250 GCA_947037095.2 Nycteola revayana | reverse complement strand
GCTTATACCAGGGAACGGGCAGCAGCGTTTTCCTGCGTATCACAACATAATACCGCGGTCACCAATCCGCCTGCCAAGCGTGGTGACAATGGCAAAAACCCTCCCTCGGGAGGAGGCCCATGTTCAGCAGTGGACGTTGTAGGGGCTGATGATGATGATGAATCACATCAGCAAATCTCGGTGTTAATAACCTTTACCTGGATTTGCAGTCAAGTAGAACATAATATGCGGTCGCCTCTTTCGTATAGAGGTAGGCAGAGGCTATTCCTTCCACTTGCTACTATCGTGACAAAGCATGTTCGCCTCTTCTTCATACAATCTCCTCATGCATATCCTTCGGTTTAGGGTACTTTTAACATAGTTATATACCTTAATATCTTTGACAGCGAAATAAAAGCACTATTGTTGATTAGACATGGGAGTTGCGTGTGTGAAACATTATGGTATAAGTCAGAGAAAAATATCAGGCACCTCTTCCATATTATTATTATCAAACACTAGCTGCGCCCCGCGGTTTTACTAGCATAACTCTGCTCCAGTGGGTCAGAGCGTGATATTTTGTATTTTAAATGTTAATACAGCTGATGTCCTATCGGCGTGCAAAATTTCAGCCAAATCCATTTAGTAGTTTTTACATGAAAGAGTAACAAACATCCATCCATACTTACAAACTTTCGCGTTTATAATATTAGTAGGATTCACCATTACCTGTGTAATGAACATTAAATATTAAATAAGTCTGCTGCTTAAGCAAACATTTAGTAGCCGACTTACTAATTACTTTAACTATTTCTTGTTCTTGCCAGTCCTAAAGCCTTTAAAAATAATATTAGCTAATAAAAAAAAACGGTTTTGCTATAGTCACGCCACGCCATGTCAATTGTTAAGGCGGAAACATATTGTTAAAACGCGAAGCGACCTGATGTAACGCGACGCGTGTTAAGTCGAATGAAATGTATTGTTTTCGTCGCGAAGTGTTCATAGTGTGATTCCGGTCTATAGAAAACAATACATTTGATCCGACTCAGCACGCGTCGCGTTTCATCGGGTCGCGTCGTGTTTTAACAATATGTTTCCGCCTTTAATGTACCCACATTATTACAAATGATTGATGGTAAGATGATTTTTTGACATGACTATTGTCACACATTTTGTCTTAGGTTAAACCACCGCTAATTATTATTGCAGTTTATTAAAAAAATACTATACATATATTTCACAAAAGCATGAAGAGTTACTACTTTTCGCTAAAGAAAAATCTTAAGTACATGACAAAGGTTAAACCGCCAACTATACAATAGACTTTATTGATTTTCCTGTAACTTAATTAAATACACGCTTGCTCTCATAATACACGCCGTCCTCTTCGGCCCATCACATCACAGTATATTTGACATACTGGGCCCCCGGGAAATTTATACACTCCAAACCCGAAAATTGAATTCTAAAGTAAGCTGTTATCATTTGACGGTTAATACTTCATAAGGTAAAATGAGGTGTCATAGAGCGATGAGTGTTAAAAGGATTGTATGAAAACGGTATGAATTATTATGTTTTTGTGTTGCGGGCTGGGTTTGTTATTTATGGTATTGATGCATGATTGACCACTGCTGAACATAGGCCTCCTCCTAACATAATTTGGGAAGCTATCGTCGTTGTGGGATATTGCCATAATCAATATACTAGGCGGATTGGTGATCGCAGTACGGTGGTAACTAGCCTTGAACTAATAGGTGCTGCCTGCTGCCCATCAGCTGTATATTCCTTCTTCGCTTCTTACGACACCCATAAGAAGACAGAGGATCTATTTCGAGCTAGAACCCACACGGCAACAACCGGAGGCTTACGGTTGGTAAACCAAAGAGATCGAGAAAGCATACATAGGCAAAGACAGACAGCGGGAAGAGATTTTGTTTAATGCTGTGAAGTGAAAATCATATATTTAGAGTTATAGAGTGGATAATACCTCCTCTCAAATACAGAGGCGCAGGTTACTTAGTTTGTAGTTTGGAGCTCTGCTTGCCGTTATGCTCGGTGAAGTAGCAAAAATGAGGCTTTTGCTACCTACGTATGTCCATCAGAAAAAAATACCTCTCAAATACCGGTGTACTAAGTTTACTGCCGGGTTTAAAAAACATGCATTATTATTGACACCTTTATTTCTTTAAGGGAAGTTATACCTCCTTGCACTAGATCGTAACCCTATAGCTGTTGAAGCATTGCAAGACCATGATAATTTATTCTGTATAAAGGTATTCTGTGTACTATCTGTAATAATAAAAATAATACTACCAAATATATATTCAGTTCTGTCTTTAAATAAATTATTTAATCTGTTTTTTAATGAAAATGTAAATAAAATTCGTATAAAGACAACCGATAGGTAAATTGTGAATGCCAACTAAGTAATAAAAGTAACTGGACCTAAACTTCTTGGACATCTGAGTATGTTTCGCTGGATCGTCTCGATGAGGCCGCGCTGAAACCGGCAGTAGAATAACCCCACTAAGTTAGTTTCGCCGGATCTTCTCAGTTTTGGATCCGGTGGTAGCACTAAAGCGCGTTCGTCGAGATACTTATGGTCCGTCTAAATAATTACATACTCAAAGGACAGAACTTAGATTTAATCATAGATATAAAATAATAAAATAATATTGTACTTTCATACCTGACAGCTTTTAGGCTAAAGTTATATAAACTATTATTATACGTAGCAATAAACAAATAAAATTAATTAATTAAATCAAAAGTAAGCCAAATATGTTTTGACTATTTACAAATACCTACCTGTAATAGGTTTACGTGAATAAAAACTTTATTTTATTTTATTTTATAAATTTTAATAAAAACGGAATCCAGTTTCAGTTCCAATTTTTTGAATAATATTATCGATACTGAATCTATAACAGTAGATGTATAATAAATTGTATTTGGGCACAACGGCAATGGCAATACAAATGGATTTGAAATAAACTTGTTATGGTTTTTTGCATAATTCCGTTGGAGATATCTTTGTGAAAATGTATCATAGTTATCACTGATTAATGAGTTATTATTATGATATTAGACAATATTTCAGATGGTAACCAATGAAAGTGGTGGTGATGGTAACCAATGGTTCAAAGTTTGTATGTAAAATTCGAAATAGGTATACATAGATGTACAGAAATTGACTAAGTCGCGGACAACAGTTATTTATATCAGAAAAACATTGAAGTTTGTGTTTAAATCCGAAAACTAATACAAGAAAAACGAAATTAACCATTTTTCAAACGTGTTCGGAATCGTTCAGCAACGAACTGAAACTTTATAGAAGCAATATAAAAGTTTTGGAACACACTAAAATGAACAAATATTGGGGCAATATGAGATAAACGCCTCGCGCACCACCTTTGGATAAAGCCGAGTTCTCACATATAACAAATGTCATAACTAATTTAAATGAATTAATACTATATACTTACTAATATATAAACCTGAAGAGTTAGTTTGTTTGATTGCTTGAATGCGCTAGGAACTACTGATCGATTTGAAAAAATATTTTAGTTACAGTTCGCCCATTTATTGAGAAAGACATGAGGAACTACTGCTCGTTTTGAAAAAATATTTCAGTATTAGTTAGCCCATTTATCGAGAAAGGCAGAATTATATTCAATATTGAAATTAAGACTCGCTAAAACGAGAGAGAAGATCATCATAGTGACAAGCATGTTACTTAGCAAGCAGTTAGGGACAAAGGCTTTCCAGTGGCGGCCTATGATGTCTTGTAACACCCGATAATACCAAACTCAACTGATATTAAAACATATTGTCGAAATACAAATGTGAACCTATCTCAACGTCTGTTTTAGTTTTCTCAGCGCAATAAAATGGTATTGTTTCAGACGAACTAGTTTTTGAATAATGCTTGTTTCACGAGTTTCATTTAAAGTTGAGTTTTATAGTGGTGGAAATCAGATAATATTTTTGTTTACTGTGCAGTTTTGCAGTGGCAGAGGTTAGTACAGTTATGTACAATTGGCTATAACCCGCGGCATAGCGTTAGAAATAGCTTCACGAGAAACATGTATGTATAATACATAAATTAATTAAGTAATAATACAACGTCCTTTCGTACAACGCCATCTATTGATTGCAAATGAAAATAACACGTCATCTCGAGAGCCAAGGTTTGTCATTATTCTTGGATGGCACCCTCTATTGTTGTTTTAACTTAAATAATTATAACCCCATTGGTACGCATTACCTATAATATCATCCTATGTCTAAATGCAGATATTTGACTATCTGTACGCCAAATTTAATGAAAATCCGATCAACCGTTATTGTGTGATTTAATAACGAAAATCCAAACATTTACACATGGTACAATTTCATTTAAAATTGGGACTAAGTGAATTACAAAATATCTAAAATTACTTTTATGAAGAAATTTTTAAATCTTTTGCCTTTTCAACTGCTTTCATACATATTTTATGTATAAGCCTTTAATTAAGCAGGCTACATTCAAAACTATAGCAGCATAATAATAAGCAACAAAAATATCGGTCGCTAAAATCACGTGTGCGATTTTAACAGTTCCATTTAAAATATCTCTTGGACCAACGTATATCGCTGATTACAAATGCCATAAAAAATAACACATAATTTTTCGCCGCTTTTATGTAATTAAAAAAAAACCGGCCAAGTGCGAGTCGGACTCTCGCACGAAGGGTTCCGTACAAGTGCGTACCTATTTTTGATATCAAGAATACAACAAGTAACATAGTATAAAAGTTCTTGTAGTTCGTTGTAACTTTGATCGATGTTGAATGAATGAAAGGTAAACTGCGGTTTACGGTTTATGACGTATTAAAAAAAAACTACTTACTTGATCTCGTTCAAACCAATTTTCGGTGGAAGTTTGATATTTTTTTAGTTTTATCATTCTCTTATTTTAGAAGTTACAGGGGGGGGGGACACATTTTACCACTTTGGAAGTGTCTCTCGCGCAAACTATTTAGTTAAGAAAAAAATGACATAAGAAACCTCAATATCATTTTTGAAGACCTATCCATAGACATCCCACAAGTACGGGTTCGATGAAAAAAATTTTTTTGAGTTTCAGTTCTAAGTATGGGGAACCCCAATATTTTTTGTTTTTTTTTCTATTTTTGTGTAAAAAATTTAATGCGGTTCACAATATACATCTACTTGCCAAGTTTTAACATTATAATTCTTATAGTTTCGGAAAAAAGTGGCTGTGACATACGGACGGACAGACAGACAGACAGACAGACAGACAGACAGACATGACGAATCTATAAGGGTTCCGTTTTTTGCCATTTGGCTACGGAACCTTTTGCCATTTGGCTACGGAACCCTAAAAACAGAAAGGAGATATTGGACATTTTATTTGCTAAAATACATACTAAAAGTAGAAACTGCCACAGCATAAACACATGAAAGCTTAATCAAATTTACTTGTAGTACAGTGTAAAGTCAGATGAAATATTGTTTGAATAACAATGTTACCAATATATTTATAACTGGGGGTGTTGGGGCTAAACACTTATCTGTTCGAACAATAAATTGTTGGTTTCCACTGCAAATATTGGCACAAATATTTGTATATTGTTAACAGTACGATATATGCATCAAAATAAGCTCGTGATTTAGGATTTGTTGGTGCACGTGGACACCTTTTGCGGGTTTTACTGGTTTTCACTAGTTGGTACTATTGCCAGGAATATTGTTTCCATTAGTTGCTGTGTATATGAGGTTCGTATGTTTATGTAAAGATCCCGAGTGGAAAACAAATTCAAATATTTCTGCGCTCAAATAAAAAAATTAAAGCTTTACGAAACGATATTATTCTTAAACAATTAACATATAGAGAACTAGCTTTTCGAGTAACTCCCGTTCCCGTGGGAACTTCATAATTAAATATAGAGTCTAGCTTTTCTCTATACAAATATAAATGAGCTATCTAACACTGCAATTTTTTTTAATCGGTCCAATAGCTCCTCATTCTACCGCGTTCAAGAAAAAAAAATTTCTTCAATTTATGTAAAACTGTACTTAACAATATAACGATCACTTTATATCATGGAGGTTGATAAATTATCATCAATTTGTGTAAAATGTAATATTATTGGTTTTGGCAACCTGTGTTTAAGAATAAAAAACTGCGGTTGTCACCTTGCCGGCTGCATAACCTCGTTCGTGGAAGTGAGAATTATATAGACAGGTCCTCTACTGGATTACTCCATAAGTTTCCGGCTAAGAAAAGGCCATGTGTCTTTCCATGGTTGTCGTAAGAGACGTGACTAAAGGATGTACAGCTGATGGATGGGGAGCAGCATCTATTAGTTCAAGGTTACCTACCATCTTACTGCAATCACCAATGTGCCTGCCAAGCGTGGTGATTATGGCAATATCCTTTAATAACTCTGGCTTGCCAAGGTCTGCTAAGCAGAGGTCTATGTTAAGAAGTGGACGTAAAAATGGGAAAAGGATGCAGTAGTCTAGCAGTAACGCATTTCATAGGCACAAGACGCAGTGGTCCAATAGTGGACTACATAAACAGATGATGGCCTGTATAATCTAAATGCTCAAACAGGTCTCTCGCAAATTGTTGATGAACTTTTAAGCTAATATTTAGTCATCAAGTATTATTCTGTTACAAAAACTCCAAACCACCTCGAAAATGCTCTCTCTCCAGGATTCCAGTTAAGAGAAGTAAATATAATTGACTTACGGCAACTAATGGCGACCCTGGCCGCTTTAATTAATGCAGTTGCTTTTAGTCTAGCCACGCAACGAATAATTTAGATACCCGAGTGAACCTCCGTTACATGCAAATTAAATTTTAATATTTTAAACTTCCCAAGAGTGAATAGTATAATGAGATTGTTACTCTCACAGAGACAATTGTACGTTTTTGTTATACAATAATAATTTGGTGAAATGAACTGAATATGTTAGTTTGCAGATGTTAAAAATCACACAAGTGCAGATTTATATATGTGGTCTACATTCAATTCCGGATGAGGTTAGGCAGATGAGAGTAATTTTTATTGATTATGTAGCTTTGTGAATCAAATTCGAAAATTAAACTAAAGTTATTATAAATACGGAAAAAAGTAAGTTAAACCTGTCAGATTCTTCGGCTAGTCGAAAGGGTCTTGAAAGGGTGGTTTCAAACACAGTATAACGCAGGAGTAGGCAGAGACAAAGGAACGCCACCTGTCACTATACTGGAATACCTCCGCCTCTTCTTCCACATTCATCAGTCACTTCATGCATAATCGCCGGTTATAGGTTCTTTTGATTTGGCCCATTTTAATACGTCACCAATATGTTTGACATATTTACGCTCAGTTGCTCTCTTCCAGCTACTCCGTTCACACTCATTCGTTTTACTATATGGACAAGAATAAGCCTATGATAGCAATGACTATTACCAAGTGTATGTAGACTAGACCAATATTAGAAAAATATATGATATAGTTAAATTAAAATACGGTGTTGACATTTACGAGTATTTAATATATTATGAAATAGGTGCCCAAACTTAAACCCTAAAGCCATAATAAAGTTCAGGATGCGAGTAATATACTAACAATTATTCAGTCCTTTACGGCTTCAAAGCTATTGACCTAGCTTTGTAGGGTCTTAAGCAATTTAGTCTCGTCCTCTAAACTAGATATTGTGTAGATACAGTTAATAACAGGCGTCTTACGTGAGGTATACAAACTTGTCAAAGCAATTCAAACAAAACATGATAAGATGTGTTCAATTTATCTATCTTCTATACATAAATATAAGAATATCACCCGGCGTTTATCAGCACAATGGTACTGCCATCTTACTGCGATTACCAATCCGCCTGGCAAATGGCAATATCCCTCAATGACCCTGGCTTGTCAAGGTTTGTTACAGAGGCAGACCATGTTCAGCGATGGGCGTAGACGGGCTGAAAAATATTATATTTGTCTTTTCGTCCAAAAAATGTCCTTTAATTTATCAGTGCAATGTAAAGCGAATCAGGCAAATTGGTCAAGTGGTTCTTAAGTTATGCGCGCACTTACATTTTGGCGATTTATTTGTTATTTCTATAGATTTACCTGAAAGTTTTAATTTAACTTCCAACACCTTGCTGGAAAATTTTCTTTCTTTCTTTCTTCTTTTCCCGGAGTTTCTTTCTTCCTTTCTTCTCCGAGTCGTCCATATAGGTAGCTAGTGAAAGGTTGCAGGTTAGCTAGGGTAGGATTCTCGCCGGCGAGGACCGCGTTCCACCCCTACCCCTGCCCTGTGATCCAGCGCCTGTAGGCCGATCACTTCCTTTTATGTTCATAAATCTGACTTATATATCAGTGGTACCACTGGGTCGTGGTCCTCACCCCTTAAGGGTGCCCCCAGGTGTGTGCCACTTAATTGTTTGTTTTTTTTCCAAATTTTTCTATATTGAACCATTAAAGTCTAAAATAATTAATATGAACATAAACTTATTATGAGTAGAGAAATTAATGACCAGCTGACGGACGGTCTACTTTGTCTGTAATATCCTACAATTTGCTACCGGTTAATTAAGTATCTAGTTTAATTCATAGAATAAGAATAATTGTGTAACATTGTGATTCTGACAAGTACAAGTGTATGTAAATACCTAAGTGCTGAATAAATTCATTATTATTTCATTATTATTTCAATCAGAATAATAAATAAATTGTTTCTCAACATTTAGAAATACCAATACCAATAAACAATAACAATGTCATTTTGTTATTACTTAGTGTTTTAGAGCAATCTGCTCGTATTGGGCTTGGTTCCACTTTGGGTAGGGTAAGAAGTAAATTGGATGAATGGGTAATTCCATAGTGCTGTCGTGTATTCGTTTATTTCTGGTCTTTTGGTGTTTTCTATACTAATATAATAAAGAGGAAATTTGAATAGGCTCCGAAACAACTAAACCGATTTGAAAAATTCTTTTACCGTTGGAAAACTACCCTATCTCCGGATGACATAGGTTATATTTAATTGTGAAGTTCCCACGGGAACGGGAGTTACGCGGGTGAAACCACGCGTGGGAAGCTAGTCCAATTATAAAAAAGACTAGTAGAATTTTCTTCCATCATAATAAACTTCGAATCACTCAAAAGTACTCGTTTACTTCTATATAAAACCCCCAAAAAGATAATGTCGATCGTAACTGAAATCTTCGCCTCCAACAGCCCGGATCACATGCATACACGTTCCTACTTTATTGGGCCGACAAAGTTATACCAACTTTACGAGTAGGTACGAGTGACAGAGTGGCTCTGGAGTACCTATTTGTTTGGTTTAGTGGCCATAATTTACTCTTGCAATGTATTCGGGTCATGGCCGGATTTGTAAATTTGGAAGCTTTCTTATTTTTAACGCAATGAATTTTGGTATGAGATTTTTATTGCGACTTGAAGATTTGACCAAGGCTTCTATTTTATATACCCAGATTGTTTTAATGGTTGCTAATATTCAGCGAATTTATGTCATCAAACCAATCGATCAGTAACTGCATCTGTGGTTCAGCGGTTACTGTGGTTTCTTCTGAGATTATGGGTACGATTCCCAACTGGGAAAATTATTTGTGTGGATTACAGATAGTTGTTCTAAGTCTGGATGTGCTTTGTGTGACGTCGGAATAAATTTAACAAGTACAGGAGTTGTCTTTGAAAAAATGTATATATTTCCATAATAAAAAAAAATATACACATAAAAATACTTCATATCTGTGTCATCATCATCATCATCAGCCCGTATAACGTCCACTGCTGAACATGGGCCTCCTCCCGAGAGGGAGGGTATTTGCCATAGTCACCACGCTTGGCAAGCGGGTTGGTGACCGCAGTATTATGTTGCACCACACAAGGAAACGCTGCTGCCCGTTCCTTGACATACGATTATTATAGATGATGTTATAACAATCGGGACCAACGGCTTAACGTGCTTTCCGAGGCACGGAGGGTAGTCCCTCAACCAACCAGACCCGGAAAGAAATCGTAGGATTTACACAAAGATTTTCTGTCCGGTGTGGGGATCGAACCCACGACCTCCGAGATTCAAGGCGAGCCAAATACCGCTACGCTACGGAGGTTGTCATATCTGTGTGACCAAGATTATCTTGTACAGTAAGAAACTTTTACCTAAATTTGCCAAGTACTTATCAATACATTCTTCTCCTAGAGGAAGACTTAATCTTTATCTTACGTTTAATTAGTAATACTGATGATAAATTGCATAGATAATAAAACAGGTCAGGTGCGTAGTACTCGCAACCAGCGTGCGTGTATGACCAGAAGTAAGAACGTGGACGAGGCAAAGGGAGTGTGTAAGGATCGTAGCAGGTGGCGTTCTGTAGTTTCTGCCTACCCCCATGGGAGAAAGGCGTGATTATATGTATGTATGTATACAATAAAACAGTATTATCAACGACAAAAAAAATCACAATATATAAAAACACTTCTATAACTAATTTCTAGAACACAGTCAATTTTCACACCTAGCGTGAAACATTAAGGGATTTCAGTACATAATTTACAACAAGCTAGTTTAATACTACTAAAGTTCGAAACTTTGACAGATTGAGAACGTAAGTAATATAACATTCTAGAGTGAATAATTAACTTACAACTAGCTACAGTTTAAGTACCGCAGTTATTAAACACTTCAAAGTGATATTCATGAAAGCAAACATTAATTTTATTCCATAACGATACAACTTAATTAGTATGTAAACAAATAATTAACAAATCGTTATGACTGTTGATATAAACGGTTTTATTTCTATCATAATTTTCACCATTGAAGCTTGCACAAGATCCTACATTTAAAATATTTATATATTTTGTGAGTTGTTTTTCGAACTTAATAATTTTTGATATTTTACGAATTCTGTCTGTTACTAGCATCAACTAATTGTTAATTTCAATTATCTATTCTGTAGTTTTTAAGTAATTCATCATCATCATCAGCCCGTATAACGTCCACTGCTGAACTTGGGCCTCCTCCCGAGGGAGGGTATTTGCCGTAGTCACCACGCTTGGCAGGCGGGTTATAGACCGCAGTATAATGTTGTACAACACAAGGATACGCTGCTGCCCGTTCCTTGATATACGATTATTATAGATGATGTTATAACAATCGGGACCGACGGCTTAACGTGCTTTCTGAGGCACGGAGGGTAGTCCCTCAACCAACCAGACACGGAAAGAAATTTAAGTATTTACACCAAGATTTCTTGTCGTTGCGATCGAACCCACGACCTCCGAGATTTAAAGCGAGCCAAATACCGCTACGCTACGGAGGTTGGTATTTTAAGTGATTGTGTAACAAAAATACAAACCAATAAGATTCATGCTAATATTATGAAGAGAATTGTTTGTGAGGTTGTACCTAAGGGATAATCTCTAGATCTACTGCACCTATTTTGCAAATTATTTTAACAATAGAAAGCCACATTATTTATGAGTGTCATATATTAAGAGGCTATATTTTAAGTCAAGGTTTGCACGGGGACGAGATCTATGCGACACAGCTAGTTTTCTATCATCAACATCATCAACAGCCCGTTTACGTCCACAGCTGAACATGGGCCTCCTCTTAACAGACCTTGGCAAGCCAGGATGGTTGAGGGATATTGCCATAATCACCACGCTTGGCAGACGGATTGGTGATCGCAGTAAGATGAAAACCTTGAGCTAATAGATGCTGCTGCCCATCCATCAGCCATATTTCCCTTAGTCGCCTTTTACGACACCCATGGGAAGACATGGGGTGGTCTATTCTAAGCCGGAAACCACACGGCAGTATTCTATAAAGATGTGAATTATTTCCATTAGGTAAAAAATCGAATTCACATTCATTACAATTGCTAGTCCAAAGGCAATAAAAGTTTAGTAAATATTGACTTATGAAGTAGTTGCTCACATTGAAGTTGAGTGAGGTCCACCATCGAGTTGCGGTCTCCCTGTAACCGCGAAGACCTATCGATATCGAGAACGAGGGTCCAATCTGAGAATTCATTTAAAATTAACCTTAGGAATGGTAAATAGAGGAAAATATAATTTTAAAGGGAGAGAAAATTTAGATTTGGGCAAATTTTATAAACTGAACTAGCTGACCCGGCAGACTTCGTACTGCCTCAATCGATACATACCCTACACTACCCCTACCCTACACTACCCCCACCCTACACTACCCCTACCCTACACTACCCCTACGCTACACTACCCCTACCCTACACTACCCCTACCCTACACTACCCCTATCCTACCCTACCCCTACCCTACCCTACCCCTACCCTACACTACCCCTACCCTACACTACCCCTACCCTACACTACCCCTACCCTACACTACCCCTACCCTACACTACCCCTACCCTACCTCTACCCTACCCCTACCCTACACCTACCTCTAATCTACCCCTAACTTTGTCTGAAAAATAAAAATAAAAATGTAGGGGTGGACTACCCCTAACATTTAGGGGGATGAAAAATAGATGTTGGCCGATTCTCATAGATACCGGATATAAGCACAAAAAATTTCATCAAAATCGGTTAAGCCGTTTCGGAGGAGTATGGCAACGAAAACTGTGACACGAGAATTTTATATATTAGAGATAGATTATTGAATTATGAATGTATTATTGAATTAATGATGTATTTTACTTTAAAACCTCGAACTACGGTAAATCCTAAGATTTAGTAGTTAGGTTTCACTGAAATGAGACGAATTTTTCGGGCTTTAACATTACAATTTAGTACATGAAAGGTTAGGTTATCGTAAGAATCACCAAGTGAATGTTGATAAAAGTTTGATCTGTTCAAGAGTTGGTAAATCTTAGGTTTTCCTGGAAAATCTTATTTACTACAGTTCAAGGTTGAGACAACCACCGTAGCGTAGCGGTATTTGGCTCGCCTTGAATCTCGGAGGTCGTGGGTTCGATCCCCACACCGGACAGAAAATCTTTGTGTAAATTCTAAGATTTCTTTCCGGGTCTGGTCGGTTGAGGGACTACCCTCCGTGCCTCGAAAAGCACGTTAAGCCGTTGGTCCCGATTGTTATAACATCATCTATAATAATCGTATGTCAAGGAACGGGCAGCAGCGTTTCCTTGTGTGGTACAACATAATACTGCGGTCACCAACCCGCCTGCCAAGCGTGGTGACTATGGCAAATACCCTCCCTCTCGGGAGGAGGCCCATGTTCAGCAGTGGACGTTATACGGGCTGATGATGATGATGATGATGACAGTTCAAGGTATAGGTATCAGTGGCACCTCTGTGTTGTGGCCCTAACCCCTTAAGGGTGCCCCCAGGTGTGTGCCACTTAATTGTTTGCTTTTATAAATTTACAATGTATACCTATAATAATTCATGTAAATATAAATACTTATTATGAGTAGAGGAATTAATAACAAACGGACAGACAGATTACATTGTCTGTAATGTTCTACAATTAGCAGCACTCGCAGGTTGCACTTGCTACTTATAGTTACCTAAGTAGTTTAATTCATAGAATAAGAATAATTTATTATTATTTCAAGCTTTTCTAGCTACACATATGAATTTAAAAACATGTTATTTTGTTTATGACTTTTGAATGTATGCAATAATAATACAGCAAAAAGCCATAAACCATCTATAAGAAACCTTAACAAGAAAACAGGCAGCTGCGTTTCCTTGTTACAACATATTACTACGATCACCAACCCACCTGCTCGGAGTGGCGTATATGGCAAAACCTACCCATGTGCCCAGCAACGAACGTTAAACAGGCCTTAAACTTAACTTAAACTTACTTCACTTAACTTAAAAAGATGACCCTTAAAACTTATTTCTAATCTGTTTTAGTCAAACCCAATTTATGTAACAACAGATTTAAATAATAAAACACCACACCGAACATGCTAGACCTCTACCCTTGCGAGTTCCTGAGATGTAAGATATTAAACGGATAAGCCAGAGGGTTCCGTACATTCTTTATGACGCTGATGCGTTCTGAATAAATGATAACTGCGATATGGTTTTAGTGAATATTAGCGAAAGATTGAGTTCATTTGTATAATACAGATGATAATAATGTTGGATACAAATATAATGGTAGATTTCCATATTTGCTGAAATTTAATTAGCTGAATCGTTACTCTATCGGACAGACACTTTCTAGGCACGCGTGTATCATCTTAGGCCTTATCTTCGCCTTCCATCAAGCGGGATTATGGTCAAACGTAAGCCTATATTTAATAAAAAAATTAATAAAAAAAATCATATCAGTAACGCTTGTGATCTGGAAAAATACACATTTTTTGTAACTTCAAAAACATTTAGCAAATGATAGGAATCAACCATTGAACATGCAATTTTTTATTAAAAATAGACCTTATGTGTGAGATGGGGTGCTTACAACACTATGAATTGATTAGAGTGATTAGTAAAGATGACGGGGGTCTGATATTAAAATAAAAAAAAATTGTATATGCATACATATAAGTTGCAATTTAAATTAATAATAAGGCTTCGGTAAAATCTTTACTCATTTTGTAAAGTAAAGAGAATTCAATATCCGTAAAAATTTGGTTAACTCAAAAGTATTTGTAAAAAGCTAATTTATGTTTTGTACAAGTAAATAACATGCGAAATTACCTGTTATTACTTGAGACATCCTATCCTATCCATGTGTTATTGAATACTCCTTAATTTTCGTTTAAATTGAATCCTTACAAAAGAACGAACGCTACGTAAATACCAAATTCTTTTTAACCCCACGGCACTTTCAACGACACCCTTATTATATTCCCGTACAAATAAACTTAAGCCTACTCCATATACACGTACGTATAGATTGTACAACAAATCGCGAGGTGGCAAACAGAAAGGTTGGAAGGCAATGTGAAAGCTTTCCCCTTCAAAGTCGTCTGTAAACATTGGCGTGGTGACTTTGCATGCGACATACGTGAAGGAAGAATGGCAAATTAAATAAATTAAAAAATTGGATACTGTGGAATTTTATAAGTATATATAACAAAAATCTCTCAAATTCTGCATGGAGGTTTCTTTTAAAACGTAAGTGGTCACTGAGTCGGGATTTTGTGAGATGTCAGCTTTAAAATTTGTTTGGAAGAATTAAAATGTAGGCGGACGAAGTCGTGGGCACTAAATAGTTGATTTCTATAAATATCTTGTTTTTTTTTTAAGATTATTTCAGCAGATAAATAATCTTCCTTTTTTTTCTTTTTCTTTTTTTTATACAGATTACTAGCAGAGTTTTTGCAGTCTACTAGTATTCTTGTTAACCCCTCGTGCTAAGCTAAAATGCTTGTGTTACGAGTGGGTTCACGTCGGTAGTGCAATGGGTGGGGTAATCAAGCAATTTGTTTGTGTTTTGGCCATAATAAATATAGGAAACATTATAATAAAATAAATTAAATTGATATTTACACCAGAACTCAATCTTCTGAAATTTAGACAACGTTGCGGTTTAATAGAAGATGTAGTGACAAAAATTGAAAAGAGTATGCTTAGGTGGTTTGGTCATGTGGAAAGGATGAATGAAAGGCGAGTAACAAAAGGTATTTACAAGGCAGATGTGAGTGAAAACGCCGGGAGAGGACGCCCTAGAAGGACATACACTGACCTCATAGGTGATGTTCTCCAGAAAGGTCAGGTGCGTAGTGGTTTGGTCATGTGGAAAGGATGAATGAAAGACGAGTAACAAAAGGTATTTACAAGGCAGATGTGAGTGGAAACGCCAGGAGAGGACGCCCTAGAAGGACATACACTGACCTCATAGGTGATGTTCTCCAGAAAGGTCAGGTGCGTAGTACTCGCAACCGGCGTGCGTGTATGACCAGATGGATGAACGTGGACGAGGCAAAGGGAGTGTGTTAAGATCGTAGCAGGTGGCGTTCTGTAGTTTCTGCCTACCCCCATGGGAGAAAGGCGTGATTATATGTATGTATGTCATCTTCATCATCTTCCAGCAATTGTCAAACTTCCTTCTTAGCGCAATGGACAGTTGTTTTGTAAAAAACTATTGCGTGTATAAAAGCTAGGTTATTTATTAAAATATAAGTTTATTTAACAAAATTGCGTTATTTCTAAAGTTGATTTTACTTTATGGCAGTTTAATAGGTATAATTCAAAATTCCCGTGCCAATATTCTCTTCAGAGGAAATGCTTGGAATTTCCGTCCAAACCCTTTCCCTTTCCCTGTGTTGGAGATGGCCAAGAGAATTTGTGGAATTTCTGTCCAGAAATCCTCTCCGCGGATCTTACGCTGGTGTTCATGCTTTTTTCTATAAATAACAAGTGTTTGTAAAATATTTAATTATTTTTATATTTTTTTAATTAAATATCCACTAATAATAATTTATTTAAGTTTTAATGGGAATTTTGGAATATGCCGTGATATGAGGGTATTTGGTTTTATGTGTTACGGGTGACGTTGCTGAAAACCTAACCTAGGAAAATAAAATGTCCTATATGTACACTCTGGTAATAAGCTAATAAGATTTTAAAAAACATTACAATTCAGTTATGTTGTTGAGTAACGCACTCAAAAATTTCAACTACTACAAAACTCCGCCAATTCTCATTACTCTCATATAAGCACTGTCAACCGTAGTCACACATTATTATCGACAACATTATTTGGCTGTAGATTTTTAAACTTTATATATTGATATACTAATCCTGTCGAGTATCATACAAGCTTTCGAAAAAGAATCCTGCTAGCTTCTTCCGTCGTCAATATGCCACATAAAGACTCAACGATCGTTTTCTTGAAACTTTTTAGTTACTCAGAGATTGCATTTTCACTCGTCGCAAAGCTAAGGATTTCTATGTCTCGTGCCTTGTGAATATGGAATAGTCTGGTGCTAACACGCACAACCTCACTTATTTCAACTTGAATTTCAATGTGACACTCTGTAGGGAGAAAATGAGCTTATTTTTCTGACTAGCTGTCTTAGGAGTCAAGTATTCCGTTGTCTGAACTTTAAGTACCATGACTTGGAAGTAAAACCTTTGTATTCGTAAAAAGCGATGTTCGTTTCAGTATATACCTGCAAATAAAGAGTATTATTCGTTATAAATGTTTGACTTCGTCTCTTACAGAAGTGACTATTATATGACTTTTGAGTAGCGTCTGTAGCGTTATCATGCACATTTTTTACTTTTAGTAGTATGAAAAATGCGCGCGGCCAACTACAAGGCATGGAATTTATGAATTCGTTATCCAATACAATCAAAATAAAACAAAAATTTATAGACCAAAAAAAAAAGAATATTAATGAAAAATAATTTTACATAAAAACCTATTTTTTTTGTCTGTAATTAGGTCTATGTAACAAAAACATTAACAGAGATTACAAAACTGTGTTCCTTGTTAGTTTCAAAAATCTTTTTTTTTATGTGTGAGTTAGATTTGTATATATTTAAAAATTTGGTAAAGCTTCATTGTAATTTAAAATTATAATGTCAAAATACTATTCAAGTATTGAGTATCTAATTTTCAAAATTAGAAGACTTGCCTACACAAGTCGTCTCATATTTATTGTTATCAATCTCAGTTAAAAGCTTGTAACAATGACTTTGATCTTAGAAATAAGGGTAACCAGTAACAAATAAGGACCATTAACGTCAAAAATACCTTATTCAACACAACAATCTCCCTAATAACGTACTCTGCTTGAAAAGTCTCGGAAACTCATGCAAACATTTTAGTCACAAAGTTAAACTTCCGCAGGTCCTCAGGAGTTTTCTAACTTGTCAAAGTTTCTCTCGGCAGCCGAGATAACTTCTACGTCCGAAATTATGAACAATGTAACTAGCGTTCTTGTCCTATTTAACAATATGTATGACATCATAAACACGAAACGCATTTTTCTCAGAAAACGTAGACAGAGTATCAGCCGCCATTAGACTAATATTGTTAATACCCCAATATCATAGTGAAATATCTGGGTTACAGTTAGTATTAGTAAACACTTAAAACTAAACATTTAAAAAAATTATACTAAACTTATCATTCTTACTATTATTAACATTCTAGTGGCGCCATCTTAAGCAGTTAAGGTAAATCATAAAAGATCTTTGCTGCCATCAAATAGTATATATCAGATTGTGTATTCCAGAATATTATTGTTATAAGAAAAAAGTATAATTTGTTTAGTAGAAAAAGTGACATGCACAATATAAACACTAGAAATAGACAGATAGCCAATCTGGGTGTTAATTAGGTAAACTAATAAGCCATTTATGAAAAGCTTTATTAGGTTTTACTATAACTACTTACACTTGTCTTAAAGACTTGCCTTAAAACATATAATAAAGGTGTCCTAACGTCGAAACAATACTACCACATAAAACATTATAAAGAGGTCAAAAATTTTTGGTTTTTGGTACTACCTTGTTTTGGATTTCTTTTAGCTGACCATTAAAATTTAATATAGTAAAAACGAACCTGATATTCCGTGTAGTGTTGCCGAATAATCGATTGTTTTACTATCGATAGTTTTCATCTGAAAAACGGCATCCTATCGATAGGACTATCGATAGTATCGATACTATCGATAGATCAGAGCAATCCGATACTATCGAATGAGGAACAATACTATCGATAGTATTGTGTCTGGTAAACAAAGGAATATCGATAGTATCGATACTATCGATAGTATCGTATAGTATTGCTTCTGGTAAACAAAGGACTATCGATAGTATCGATTATTTTAGAGTACCGATAGTCTGCGAATTTGCAATAGTATTGAGTATCTTATAAGTGTTATAACAGTAATATAATTAAACAATACATATATATATATATATATATATTTCTACCGAGCTGTGCTATTGCTACTGTTTAAAAGGAAAAATAAACGAAGCGGTTTGAAATTGCATATAAGGGTATATAATTATTGACTATTATCACTGAGTATTGTAAACAATACTATTGTAAATTGGTAAACTATCGATAGTCGACTATCGATCGGCATCACTATCTGTGTACTACCTTAACAAAAACATCAGGTGACACTTCATAATACGCTATAGCTAGGTAAACCGTCGAACGTTCTGTCTAAAAGAAACTATTTGCTTCTTCTTTAATAAAAATAAATGGATCCCATGGAAGCATAAAAGCGCTGCCGTCGTGACGTACTAATGGTTCGCCTAAATAAATGCCACTGTTTAGTTCAATACAGTCAGAAAAAACTACGAGATATAAAAAAGTAAAAAAAAAACATAGATAGGTATAAGAACTGTGAACACTCGGGCAACAGTACAGTTGTTTTTTTTTATTACGAAGCTATTTGTTTAACCAAATATATACCTATTTAATCAACCCAAATAAGTCAGTTTTTTGCTTGGTTTAAAACCTACCCAAATTACAACGTCTGACTGACCACGGTACAATTTGAATTGTGCTTCAATATTTTGGATATAGAACTAAAATTTATTTCTTATTTCTATTTTTGTAGAGCTTTATGAGAATAGGACGGGTGAGTGATCTTTACAAATCGGGTTCCACGGGTTACGGATGGCAACACGTCAACACGATTGTTTTACGAATATGTTTCATAGGATGAAATGTGACGTATAATTTAGCTTCAAAAATGCATTTATACCCTTTTTTTCTTAAAAAGAAACACTATAAATAAGTGATTCTCATTCAATTTAACCACTTTTTCAAGACATTCAAGACTTAGTTGATAATTACTATTTCCACTTTACATAATAGCCAAAAACAGTTTGAAGCCCAATCTAAATTACCCGACCTTAAGGTATATATTTTATTCTTCGGAATAGCACCTATTCTGCCTGCGGTAACGCTTGTTGGCAGGTTATGGACGAGCTTGTTTGTCCGCTAAGTTTCATGTCAATCCTTTCAGTCATTCGACTAATTGAGTCAAACATAAAAACATCCAACCAAATATCTTCATAAGCTTTCACATTTATAATACAAGTGGGATTCCCCAAACCACGAAACCGTATAAATCCAAGATCGCAACATTAAATAACATCTACGTGTAGCAAGTTTTAGCTAGTCTTAGATAAAAACCGGTGAAATATTCGTTGAAATTCATGCATTATTATAGGCGCGTGTCACAATCACAGCGGCGCTGATATATCGAGTGAGGGAGCGAAACGCACGTGAGAAAACTGCTTCACTCACATGGAATATACGGAATAATATAATGGACGTGTAAAAAGAAAAATAAATTCAGACGATTTCTTTATTTTGTTTAGATTTGTGAGTGTAAAATGATGTCTGTCAGTTTTAACATGTTAAATCCTTATAATCTAAATAAATCAATTATTTGAACGCGCTAATCTCAGCTACCACTAGACCAACTAGGAAAAACATTTTAAAGTGTGAGATAGCCTATTTATTAAGGAAGGCTATAGGCTATTTTTATTTATGAAGTTCCCACGGATACGGAAGTTAGTATTTAAGCTAATATACGATACAAACTAAACGTAAATAATACTTTTAATAAATTAATAAAAATAGATGAAATAGCACAGGAAAATAATACAGAGCTGAAGTTTCTTTCTGACTTTCGTCTTTGAGTCGTCAATCAGACACATAGTGTTAGTTGCATGTTATCAGGTAGGTTAAAGTCATGATGAGCTTCATTCCGTGCTGGTTATCTAAGTGTTAATATATGAAGTGAGCAATTACCTAAAACGAATAAACCATCCAGATTTTGTTTTTGTTTTTCCTATTCTTGGACTAAAACTGCGACATTGCTAGTTACGATCGGACATAGCATCCCTAGACCAACGAGGTAGTAAGAAAAAAAAAAAAAAAAGTGGGATATGTGGGACTCGCCCTCTCCATAGCGTGGTATGCTAAACTCATACCACGAGGAGAGGACCCTACACCACTAAAATGTCCGGAAACTCCTTCGATCCACCATTGGCGGGGGCTGGGTACGCATGAGCAGTCCGGCCCAAGTGGACTGAGCCTAGAAAACCAGATCTCTGAAGAAACTATAGCTACAGCCACACGTCCCAATACCGTTCCCGTATATTTCTTCCCCTAGTAAACTCGTTTCAAGTGATGCCGCCAAATTTGAATTGACGTTGTGCTGATAAGGATGCCATAAATTATGGCGAAAAAGAATCCCCTTTAATCCCACCATTCGGATGTTATTCCAGAAGTTATCGTGAGAAAATATTGCCCAGATTTGAATATATTTTAGTATAGGGTGCGATAGATTGTTTCGTTTACTTGATCTTTGCAAAATAGATACAGATAATATTATTGTATAAATAAGTGAATGAAAAATTAAATAACTTTATAATAATCAGATAACGTCTTATATTCTTTTGAAGTTTCTATTATTATTATTTATTTATATATATTATTTATATATATAATTCTTCTGTGAGTGTGTATGTCACTGAACTTCTCTCAAACGACTGGACCGATTTTGATGAAATTTTTTGTGTGTGTTCAAGGGGATCTGGGAATGGTTTAGATTCACAATTTTGTCCGTTTGTAGGGGTAGTGTAGGGTGGGGGTAGTGTAGGGTGGGGGTAGTGTAGGGTAGGGGTAGTTTAGGGTAGGGGTAGTGTAGGGTAGGGGTAGTGTAGGGGTAGGAGTACCGCATAAACGAAGTCTCTACGGCCCAGTTTATTTTATACAAATGTTTAGGTCTTTTATGTATCGATTGAGGCAGTACGAAGTCTGCCGGGTCAGCTAGTTATTATTATATAACAATAAAATCAGAACAAGCTTGACTATACAAATCTTGATATTATCACTGTTTTGCTTTAGGCCCATTTTTACAATATAAATAATTGTCAGACTATAAACCTAACTCAGCAGTTATTTAATTAAAATGCGGATAAGATCATTTTTTTAAGTAGAATAAAAAATATACAATGTAACGAGGTTAACGTAACAAAACCCGCTCACAACCAAAATAAAAAACAACAAAAGCACATAATATAGAACTGAAACAATCACGATAAAATTTAAAACGGCCAGAATAAAAATTTAAAAACTCACAGTGTATGAAATTTGCAACATTTTGTGTAACAGAGAGAGGTGTGGGCACTGTTTCTAATTTTATTTTACAATTTTAAAAACGTATGAAAATGCTTTGTCGGACGGCTCAGAGACGTGACTTTCACAAGTTTTTCCACCTTCTTTAGTACATACGGTGAATTCACGAGAATAGCAAATGTGTCGCGAAATACAACATGTCGGAATTTTATTGGGTCTTATTTTGTTTGCCGTGATTTTCGTGTTTTTTATGTTTTTTCTGTGTTGTTGAAATTTTCGTGTAGTGTGATTAGTTTGAGGATGCTCGGTGATTCAATAGCGAGAATTTCTCTCTTATTTTGTATTGTTTTTTGGAGCATTGGAAAGGTGCTGACTTAGTTAAGTGATGTTGAATAACGGTTATTGACGTGTACAGGCGCAACAGGATTTTCAGTTTCGCTTTTACCGTTTCTTTTTTGTTTATTTTCATTCAAATTTGAGATTTTTTAAACCTTACTGGGGTAGCAGTTATAGTCTCGACTGAAATCTTAAAGTTCGTTGGTAGCTCAATTAAGGGACTTAGCCCTCAACCAATCAGACCCAGAAATTAATATTTGATTTTAGACAAAGACTTTTTGTCCAGAGCGGGAACTAATAATTGAATGAATAATACTTGTCTCGGAAACCTCGGCAAGTATGACTTTTGTATATGAGGCACTGGCAGCAGCGTTAACCTGTTTATAAGGTATACAAAAGACTGCGGTCATCAACACGCTTGCTAAGAGAGGTGACTATGGCAAAACTCTTCGACAAAAGCCTTTATTGCAATGGTAAAAAACAAAGGCGTAATAAGTTTAATTTGAAAAAAATATTTCTTTTCGATCAAAAATATTAAAATAGTCGAAACAAGATATTTTATCTCAAGCATTTTTTTTAATAATATTTTTATAACCTCCCATATGAAAGCAAATGTTACATTTCTACCAAATATTAATATTTAAAAACGATCTTCCAGAAACATTTGCCTGAATGAATTCACCAAACTGAATAAGATATATTTACAATTCTGCACACGTACTAACTTATCTGCAAATTACATTCACGTACATAGATTTGAAATAAAACTCGCCTCAAAATTTTAAGCAATTTTAACCGACGATAATGTACGCCAACCAGACCAAAATTTTGCAATAAGTAATAGTGTTTTATTTGCCATTCGTATCATTAATCTAGAACCTTCCTAATCTAATAACAATCGTCACGCGACTAATAAACAAAGCAGAGGAATAAATAATGAAATAATAAATAAATAAAAGTCATAATCCATCAACTCTACAGTTGTGTTGGTAAATTTGCGGTAATGACGAAAAAAATTGTATATTTTACCATTGTCTGTAACACGAACCACCTCATACTCGAGGTATAGGTACACAGCTTGAAAAAATAACAAGACAAAAAAATCAGCTAGGAAATAATTTGATGAGAGTTATTTTAGTCTGTGATGCATATGTAGGGTAGTACACCAATATTGAATACTCACGCCAACTTTGCCCAGCTGGTATAAGTTCGAGAACTAACATGATTAATGGATAAAACTCGTGCAACGCTCTTTTGAAAAGCGTTATGATATTTATCACAGATCGTAGATCGTTTATTAAAAGTATTTCGTAAAGGTTTTAGGGAAAGGTGTGACGGTTAAAATAATATTTAAGGTACTAATTTAAGTAAAAGATTCAACTTTAAATGTTGTAAATTTGAATAAAAAATGAGTTTAGAAATTAATTTCAATCGGGTGGGGTAGTTTACTAGTGGCCTGCATCCACTGGCTCCCTGCGACCTTTATTAGGTCGTCGGTGCATCACGCAGGTGGTCTTTCCACGCTGCACCATTAAAATATTATTATCCATATCAAATACATATACATATGCTTTGGACCCATTAACATCATCGTTTTCGCAAATGTATAAGTTAATTACGTAAGTCTATTAAAATGCTGTTTTTTGCCATCACAAAATCACTCCAATGTATAAAAATCACTAAGTCATTCTTATTATTTGTATACATATTTATATAGGTCTATTGTATATGTATCATCACTATTTCTCTCATAATGCTCATACGCAATGAAATTTTCCCCACATACATTAACGTGACTTGTACTTACGACACTGCTGGCCGTTTCATAAATCCTGCAGTAATTTTGCACAACCATGACCAGATTGGTGTTCCGTCTAGTCCAAAGCTGTTACACATAGTATCTTCCAACATTGAATAACCACTAACTAACCGTCCTTTACAGGCAACTACCGTGAACTAGCCGTATAAGTCGTCTTAAGTCTCGGGGTGTAAATTCAAAGATTTCATGTTGAGCCTGGTTGGTTTTAAATATCATCATTGCTTCGAAAAGCACGTTAAATCTTTGGTTCCCGTTGTCATAACGTTTTCTATCTATGACAAGCATATACCAGGTAATGAATAATAGCGTTTATTGTGTATGTGCTATATATTTATAGGTATTATATGTTAATACGGCCAAGAACACGCTTGCCAAGCATGATGATTATGACAAAACCCCTTCAAGGGAGACCCATGTTCAGCAGTAGACGTTATACGGGTTGATGATGTAGAAAGACCATTTCCCTCGGTTAATAGAACTACCCAGCTTAAAATAGAAATAACAAAACTATTCATCGAAATAGGTGGCGATAAATAAACTTCACCTCGTAGGAAATAAAAACAACATACTCAGTTACACCAGCAAAGTTTGATTTCTCTCGAGACAGATAGTTGAAAAATATAACGCTTAAATGTCCTGTAGAAAGAGTATTGGCAATATTATGTACTGAAATTGTAACTTTTTGATATCGACTTTTGGTAGGTTGTCCTTAAAATTTATAGTAGAATTGTAGAAACAAATTGTGACCTCTGTATGACCACAATTCTAAATTTGCAGGGTTTCATTTCATTACTCACACACTAGTAGATCAATTTAAATATTTTCAAATACCTTCCAAGCTATTGTTCGAAGTTGCATAACATTTGTGGGAATAATATCAAAAAAATTGTCATCTGAAGATTTTAGAGCTCGTCAATTTTAAAGAAACCAGTCACTACATTATATAACTATAGGTATGTTGAATGGATCCTGAACTGGTAAGATATAATTATACTCTGCCTGACCTAAATAGTTCCCAATAGGTAATAGTTGTCAGTATGGCGTCCAATTCCCCCAAAGATCCGCATGTCAAGGGTGACAAACTGTAAATGACAGTGACAGTTGGACAATACTCTCCTGTCATATTGTTATGCAGCTCTCAGCTTAGGTGTTGCAATACGACTATTAATAATTATGTAAGACGATTCCGCCAAAACATCTCATGATTGTTTTAAAACTACGGTGCTAACGGAATACAATTACTAAACTTACTATGTTCAGTCGAAACAAACAAATGTTCTACATACAAACGGTTTAGTCTTTATGTTTAGCAGTAAGCAAAACAGAAATTCTTTAACAATACTTTTACACTCGCTTTTCACACTACGCTTGTTGTAAAAAACAAGTTTCAAAAGAGTATAACCCTGTGCACAGTTTAATCACTGCTCTATGAGCTGAGTAAACAAGCTTGGCATGCGAGTTGGTCATCACATATTCGCAGTTTAATAGATAAGCTGCTAACAGTTGCCTGGTATGATTGTCTAAGTGGATGTTATGATAACCGGGATCAATATAATTGCTTAAATTGCTTCAGAAGCAAGAAGAGTACATGGATATTCTTTTTGCCAGATTTTTGTTCCAAAGATTGTACCCGACAAGAGATTGACACTTACGATCATCTTGTCTTTTACCTCCAGACTAAGGAGGGCGTTAACCCCTTATTATAATCACAGGCTTCGTGGCTCGTTTAAGTAAAATTAATTACCGATAAGATTTCAAGAGAACTCGTCAAGTATTCAGCTCACGTGTCCAAACTTCTTATCTGCAAGTTTAAAGGAGACGGGCTTCGCGTCTCATTCAAACTTGTAGCATCGTGTTTTGTAGTATACTTGTAATGGGGTTAAAACATTTTCAACCAATAAAATAAGATTGTAATAAAATTATGGATTAAAAAAATATATTATATTATGTATTGGCAAATGGATACAAGAGTAAATATCGGGTAGAATATTTTTTTGGCTGTAGACCACCTTTAATTTTTACCTATTACAATTCAAAACCTACACGTACCAAATTTGAGTCATTATTCTAACAAATTTCAATAAATAGCTTAGTCTGGATAAAATATATCCATAATTGTGACAATAGTTGGCAGACGTATTGATATAGGAGCCTACGCAGATGATAAAACATGACCTACAGCAAAAAGGTTCGTTTGATCTCTTTTGGGTCTATATCCTCTATCTAGTCTCCATTGTCTTTCATACACTTTTCCAAATATAACGTAAAACTTAATAGTTCTACATGTTGTATCTGCATCACACGTTAACCTAACATTCTATTCACTGCACATTCGCAAACTTTCGTTCATGTTTAACTTTTGCCCATCTTATCACTGTAAAGTATTATGATGTGGGCAACTTAAAGTGATGTCACGTTCGCGACTGGTGCAGTTACTACCTACTGTTGCTTGAATAATACGTGCTATTTAGTAAAATTTTGTCACACGTTTCTATTTGAAACTGGTTGGGTACTTACACGTAGTTGTGAAATTTTGTCCCACTATGAAGTGAATTTAAAACTTGATAACATCGTTTTCTTTGTTTCAGATGTTTCATTAATAAAACATATAGGTACTATTGAGTGTGCATTTAAAGTTAAAATTGCTGAAACGATCCCAGTGAATTATGAACGCTAAGTAAAATGAGCTGGACCTTAGAAAATATGGCAGATTACAGAGCTCACCATCTATTCAAATAAATAATATTTGTAATGGAAAAACAACAGGATTTTGCTTAATGCTTATGTATGAAAATGGGTCCTTATAACAGAAACACAATTAAAAATAAATATATGTATCTCTGCCTATTTGTTCTGACAAATTTTAGAAACAGCTGTCCCGATTTAGACGGGTTATTCATTGGTAGGTTATTTTGTAAGGTATTACTGTCTGTTTCCGTATCCTTGTGTTTTATTTAATATCCAAAGCGGTAGCATCTTTTAATACGGCACTTTCATTTTTGATTATAAAATCCAGATTTGAAGCGGACGAAGTCGCGGGCCGGATCTAGTAGTGCCGACCACACTTTGCATGCTTGCGATTTGACTTTGTGGAGGAACATTAGTATAATAGCGGAATACTACTTATTTTGATAATTTTACTTGCAATTTGTACAACCGAACGATGCGATACCCACATTCTTCAACGTAAAATAGACAAGTGATATCCCCTTACCCTTTTATTCAAACCCGACATTTCACCGCTATTTCATCGAACAGTCTATTGGTAATCAACACCAAACGAACTCTTAACTCATCTGTGTTTTGTAACAAACTTTTGATTAATTAACCTCTGCAATAGTCATTGTAACCGGAAACGTTTGGAAGTTACTGACCGGCTAATTTAATTATTACGATCTAATAACTATGTTTAAATAGCGGTTTTATAAAAATAAACTATGTAAGTAACATAGTTTATTTTTATAAAACCGCTTGTAACTACAAAAAATAAGAGAGACAGAAGAAGAAAAAAGAAACGTTAAAATAATTAGTAGAAGAAACACTCAGATCTGGATTATTTCATTCCATCTATATCTGATCCCTCGGTTCTCCCTATTGTCAAACATCATAATCATGATCAACCTTACATAAAGTCTCTATTTAATCCAAATGTTTTCTCGAAAAGGAATTAATTACCACTTTCTTAAAAAAACGCTTTGCAGATGATTGGACAACCATAGTGACACTTTGTAAGAACTTATCATATTCTCACCCGTATAAATATATAAATACAAAAAAAGTTTTTTTTCACTATCAACATTACTCAATCCGCAATATTAAACTACTCCGTGCCAAGAAAACCAATCAGCACTTTATTTATGAGTTATTGAAATAAACGCAGAAAAAAATATAGACGGAAGTATAAGAATCCCTTGAGAAATCCGTCCAAGTAAAGTTGGATTATCTTCGCAGCGAGATATTGAACTCTGCGCTTCTTTGTTTAAAGCTGGGCTAATAAACTTGCAGGAGTTAGTGCTGGTTCAGATTGCTGGGAATTTTGTTCCCTGTTCCATTAAATTATTTGGTATCTTGAGAGATAGACTTTCGGAAACTTCAGATAAGTCATTTTTGATAGTTAGTTGTTGTTTACACGTGAGCTTCCCCGATATAAACATGATGTTAGATAATTTCATAAGAGACA
Organism: Nycteola revayana; assembly: GCA_947037095.2. Lineage (NCBI taxonomy): Eukaryota > Metazoa > Arthropoda > Insecta > Lepidoptera > Nolidae > Nycteola > Nycteola revayana. Next base: position 23,667,878 of record OX344845.2, on the reverse strand, counting down.
ATCATCTATATCAAGCAGCTATCAATCGTATAGTTGTAAAATTAAAATAACATTTAAGTAAATATATTTTATGTTCCTAAACAAAATTTAACAGTACGACGGATTTCTTTTCTTTTAATTTTGCACTACTGAAATTATAGCGAAGTACTTACCTCACAAACATAGCTCGCGAATACAAAGCGCAGCCAAACTCAAAGCAACTGTACTTGGTTTAGACTAATAGATGCAATAGTGTCCCCACAATCCACAATCGACAATATTAAATCCCAATAGTAACTATAGTTACCACAGCACAAGTGCAGTTCTCATAATTTATACTGAATTTAATAATAGTAAATTAATTTCTTTGGTAACGTATCGTATTTTTAAAATAAGTACAATAATCTCGCCATTGTTAAGGCAGGTCAGGATGTTTTAAAGGCCTTTGAACGAATCAGATTGTAGGTTTAAAGTCAGTCAAAGGTCAATGGCACGGTTCCCTATCCATTTGCATAAAATTTTAAGACCTAATATAATAAAGCATAATTTTGTTTGGCATAATTATATTTTCGCATAGTATAATTACGCATAACAGCTTACGCATAATTTTTTTAAGCATAATTTCTCTAACCATAATAATGATTGATGAAGCATAATATTCTAAAGCATAAATTTATAATACTTTAGAATAACTCACTCGCCGGCCGCTGCCGCGGAAATGAAGTATATATAACCTACCTACCTAGTCAAATAACTATTAATAAAATGTTTTACTTTGTTTTTTAAGGACTCGAGAGCTAGTGAGTAAAGGACACTTTAGCCACCTGATATCCTTTTACAAACAATGACCACGTATCTACAGTAAATTTTTTTAGCCTTTTGACCGAATTTTAGCCAAAGAAGTTGCGATGTTAACCCGTTCGTAAATCACTTATTGTTGGTGACAAAAAATTGATGAAGCCTTTTTTTTTTTTACATATCTTATTAATAATTTCAACAAATCGCAACCCAAATTTCCACCCTTTCTCAACCTACCCAAAGGAAACTAACAATTTTTAGTGAAATTGTATACTGCAAACAACAATAACAAACAGAAACATTGAGAAATATTCTCGACAGCGAAATATCATTCAAAAGCACTGTTTTACAGTACGTTACTTCGGTACATTTACATCGTTAACTGAACTGCTAGAAATCGTCCCGAGAGAAATATGGCGGAGAGCAAATAATACATTGTGTTAGCCAAAACGTATCAAGTAGATGTTTCGATGTTTACTAAGATTGCATTGTTCGATATGGAATGATATTTTAGTACAGACAATTATTTGTGTTGTTTTATAAAGTCGTATGTAGTATTTTAAATTAATCTCGGTTATACAGGTGGTAAAACGCTAATATTTATTTATTTATTTATCGTTTCTTAAAAGGTACAAAGTAGGCTTATGATGTAAAGATTATTTCTCACAAAACTGTACATGCACAGTTTGCCTGTGAGATCAATGCTATTAAAATTTTAATAGTTTTTGTTTTATATTCTATAGCCGTGCCGTGTGGTTTCCGGCTTAGACCAATAGACTACCCCATGTCCTCCCATGGGTGTCGTAAATGGCGACTAAGGGACATATGGCTGATATATGGGCAGCAGCATCTATTAGTTCAAGGTTTACATCTTAGTGCGATCACCAATCCGTCTGCTAAGCGTGGTGATTATGGCAATATCCCTCAACGATCCTGGCTTGCCAAGGTCTGTTAAGAGGAGGCCCATGTTCAGCAGTGGACTTTAACGGGCTGTTGATGATGATGATATTCTATATCTTGAAATTTAAAGGATGTGAAACTGTTTGGGTTCAATAAATAGATCAGTTTTTGGAATTCCTGGCTGCTCTATTTATTTGAGTGCATATTATATATAATAGCTTGGTGGACTCGATTGCAGATTTGGGTCATTTAGTAGGTGCTTGTTAAAAGATTGTAGATTTTTAATAAATTACTGTTGTCAATCTAAAACTAACATAATATTTTTCTATATCTTTGAGCTGAAAGAAATTTTCATTCATTATATTTACCTAGTGGTTTTATTAAAATCTGTTAGCTCTCTTTAAAATGTTAACACATGTCAACTTCCATACCAAAATCAATTCACGTCTCAGGAAACTCATTAAAGATTTTCTCAATCATAAATATAAAAATAATTTAAAACCAGTATAATAACATATTTAAGTTGCAGTGAATTAAAAAATAAAACACTCGTGGAGCAAACAGTAGTGGTATTCGTTTCCGCTTAGTGATGTGCCTTTAAAGCTATTTGTACGAAGTCCGAGAAAAGTTTAAATTATTTAATTCCTGAAGAAGCAGCAAAAACCTAGTACATTATCTCCGTCTGAAAAATATCGGTTCTAGAATCAATGTATTTAAGAAAATAAATATTCAACATTTGAAAGAGAACTAACTTTACTTAAACCTTTGTAAATATAAGGTCAGGGAGCTGTAATTTTTTATATATTTTATTTAATAACTTTAGCACTATGAAAATAAGTTCTTAGTGAACTTAATGCCAGAGGCATTCTCTCCCAGTCAATCATAGGGTGGTGCAAAGATAGTGTGGTTAGTGCACTAAAGGTAACGAGAATTATAAAAGAGAAAAAGATACCATTGAGGTAAATATATTATTATATGAAAAAGGATAATAAATGTAATTTGTTTATATGTTAAATGTATTTATTTCTTGTTTTCAAATCAATGTATTTACGATCTCCTATTGCAAGTAAAACATGTTTAATGTAATCAAAATAGGCTTTATACTATATTCAGGTTCGGGCATTCTGTGCATTCAACGTACAAATGATTAATCAAAGACTTTAAAAGATGACAAAAATAATGATCTCGGAGTTTCTTAAAGTCTTTCTTTTCGAGTGTCACAACGTAAGTAGATAGAAAAAGTCTCTAAAAGTAGGAAGCTAGGATAGGGTCCGGTCGTACTTACAAGGCGAGGCTCGCGACTTTCTATGCTTCTGACCTAATCCCAGCCCGCGCTGGTTGATTCTAATTATATTTATAATAAGTGACTATCACATGCCACATTGATAAATTTAAATTCTATTTAATAAAAAATGAAATGTTTTTATTATATAATTAATTAGTCAAGTTTTTTTTTTGTATCTTTTTATCTTTGTATTTGACTTATAATAAGTACGATCGATTCGTCTACTGTATCTTTAAACGTCTTATTTAATTTCATTACTTCTTAATGAAATAATGAATTTTATTCAGCACTTAGGTATTCACATACACTTGTACTTGTCAGAATTAGAAAATTATAAGATAAATAAAAAATAAAAATAAACTATAATAAACAGAGATAATTCTTACTCTATAAAATATCCAACTAGGTACCTAACTAACAAGAAATAGGCAATAACAAATCTACAGACTACATAGTCCGTCATAATCTGTCTGTACTATGACAATTAAATCTGTTATATTATTATAAGAAGAAATTAAAAACGCATCATAATTGCAAGTGGTAACACTATATCTAAGTGACACACACCCGAGGGCACCCATAGGGGCTTAGGACGACCCAGGGTGCCACTAAAGTAAAAAAGGCAGATACATAAAGATGATATGATTTTACATAAAATTAAATTTCAGTTTGAAAATCGATTAACTGGTTGAACGGTAAACGATATAAATGGTTTAACTAGCAAGTTAAACCTTCTACATCCCTACCTCCGCAATTATGCGGGGTATGCGGCCTCCTTAATTGCGTTTGCACTAAACACAAACGCTTAGTAATTAATTCTAAATTAAGCCGGTAGAAACTCGTGAACTTTAAAAAAAAAGAAATATTAAGAAGTTCAAATTAAGATTGAACACTCAATATTTTGTTTGGAAGCAGCTATTTTTCAATTCAAATATAAACTTTATTTTTTCGTAGATTTTAGGAACATCATTTTAAAAAGATTTCTCTTAAATGCTTACAATACTATTTATAACTAAAGAATCATAACAAATTACATCCGTTTAAATGAAATCAGGATTATGTTGGATTTTCAGCAAAAGCAAATAAAAAAAAACACACTTTCAGGTTTTAGAACACTAAAGATATTATCATCGCTGTAGAGGTTATCTGTCTCGTGGCAAATACTCACTCTAGTGCTCTTATCATTAAGTCTTAATTTAGGTTTAAGCCACAAGATAACCCTCTTCTTAATTACTGAACTGATGTTATCTAGTCATCAACTCCCAGACTAAACTATTTGCTCCCTAAATCACTTAGGTGCACCCAGACTTTACCCCATCTATATAATTACCTTCACACTAATTATTGTAAAACTTGCACTTGTAGACTCATTATACTACGGTATTTTTTACCATAAATCTATACTAATATTACAAAGAAGAAAGATTTGATTGTTTGTTGGTTCGTTTGTTTGAATTGAATAGGCTCCGAAACTACGCGACGGATTAGAAAAATTCTTTTACCGTAAGAAAGGTACACTATCTCCGGTGAACAAAGGCTGTATTTAAGTATGAAGTTCCCACGGGAACGGGAGCAACGAGGGTGAAACCGCACGCGGGAATAATGATAAATAAAATTTAAAAAAAAACATACATTTTATTAAACGTTTTTCTACACTAATAACACGTTTTTTTTTCGTATTGACCTACGTTGTTAGCCACGAGGCGTTTGCTACTTCACCGGGCATAAAGGCGAGCAAAGCTCCAGCCTTAATAAATGGTTTAAAAATAACAAACTAAGCAACCTGCGCCCCCTGTGGGGCTTGGACCTCGGCTCAGGGTGGTCGCTGGCGATGAGAGTGAGGGATTATGACGTTTAGTATTTTAGGGGAGTTTTGTGCAACTGTGGCTCTACTTTACAGTTCGCAGGCCTCTCGGACTTCGGGTCTACGAGGGCATCAGATGGTTCTTTGCAAACTAAGGGTCAGGAGGACGAGAGGGGAACTAATAACACGAACACAATAATTATTGAGATATATGATGAGTGTGATAAGCATATTATTTAAATAAAGAAACTAATTAGATAACAAATAAAATATGGTAAACTTGAATTAAACTTGTTCTTGGCCAAAATGGCAGAAAGTTTAATGTTATCTTGTTTCCCAATTTTGCAAATAATTTTCTCGAAGTGAATCTAACAGTATTTTTGCTTTATTACGACACGAATAATAAGCATTATAATATAATGTTCTTAAATGTAATATTTATATGATCAAAAGCTAATTTTATAAAAGTTCTTGATCTTGATTAAAAATCAATTTTGCATTACACTTTAGGAATAAAACCCATAACTAAAACGTTTTAGTCGCTGCAACGAGTAGGTTGGACAAAGCTACTTCTCATATTCGTGAACACGCATAGTCAATATTTTTTTTATCTACGTGCATTCCCGCAAAATGTCCTCTGTAATTTTCTACTAATTAATCCGCTATCTATTTCACTAATCACTACTAACCAATAACATACAATGGGAATTCCACTAAACCAAATTGAAATTTTCACTCTAACCGCAAAATTAAGCCGTAATTAACTAATCGTTTACAAGCGTCAACTGTTCTAGTAATGAATGTTTCTTTAGGCTAATTTATTCAGCAAATAAATTCATGCAAACGCTCCAAGCTACAGCATAATTTCCTCCTTATATTGTATTTTCTAATACCATAATAGGTATTTAATAACTTCATCACCATCATCATCAGCCCGTATAACGTCCATTGCTGAACAAGGGCCTCCTTCCGAGGCAAGATCATTGTCACCACGCTTGGCAGGCGGGTTGGTGACCGCAGTCATATGTTGTACCACACAAGGAAACGCTGCTGCCCGTACCTTGATTTACGATTATTATAGATGATGTTATAACAATCGGGATCAACGGCTTAACGTGCTTTCCGAGGCACGGAGGGTAGTCCCCCAACTAACCAGACCCGGAAAGCACCAGCGGCACCACCACCGGACCAGGATTAAAAGCGAGCCAAATACCGCTATGCTACGGTCGTATTTAATAACTAATTTTTACTATTCGAGGAAAATGTCGAAGTAACTAAGGATTGTTTTCAGAAATCAATGAGTTACCCACAAACATCGAATTATCCTAAGTTTCTTGACTCATATTATCGTCGAAACCAAAAACACCGACAATAATTTCCAAACGAAATGTTTCTAATAAATTTTCGCGTGTAATTTGCACATACGCGACTCAGACCGCACGGTTGTGTTTATTTGATGGCGCAAGTTGCAAGAAACTGCTGAAAGATAAAATCTTAATAGTTTCAGCACATAAGATATTGCATTACTTTGCTTTTCTGTTTGGATAGGATCTAAGATAGAACACACATTAGAGGGCCAAACTTTTAACTAGGTACTAGATCTCAGATATGTCGCTTAATACAACCTTCCGATGCCCTCGTAGACCTGAAGTCCGAGAGGCCCGCGAAATGTAAAGTAGAGCGACAGTTGCACAAAACTCCCCTCAAGAAACTAAAAGCGATAATCCTTCAATCTCACCGTCAGCGACCGTCCTGAGCCGAGGTCCAAGTCCCACAGGGAACGCCCTCTTGCGCAGGTTGCTTAGTTTGTAGTGCTTAAACCATTTATCTAGGCTGGAGCTCTGCTCGCCTTTATGCCCGGTCTAAGCCTCAGGGCTAATTACATTGGTCCGTCCGAAAAAAAAGGTCCCTGAATACATACTAATGATTTTTAAAACTAAACCAAAACATGAGAAAGTATTAATGCTGATTCACCTAAAACCAAGAAAGCTGCTTTTTATTCAGCTTAAATCAAAAAATATTTTTCGGAATAAAACTTGGTTTTGGTAAAAACAAATTAAGACTTTTTTTTTTTTGGACGGACATTTGTAATTACCCTTGAGGCTTTTGCTACTTCACCGGGCATAAAGGCGAGCAGAGCTCCAGCCTAGATAAATGGTTTAAACACTACAAACTAAGCAAACTGCGCTTCTTTTTATGCCAGCGGTTGTTTTCTTATTATATTTTGCTGCTGTAGGTATTCCACCAGTCACAACAGGAATCATGCATTGCAGTTCTTGGTGCTCGCAATACTGGCGTACTGAACACCTCTACTCGTAAAGCCCTACTTACCCCGAAGATGTGGCGGTAGGGTGGCATTGCATTCGAAAAAGGGAGGCCTTTGTCCGCTATCGTCAACACACTAGACTGCACTACAACTGATGCCGCGGCACCGCTGACAAATGAACTGAACCAAGCTTGTTTATTAGCAAATACAAACATTTTATGTGCAAGTCCACCAAATATATCACACTAAGACTTTGGTATTGGAAAACTTTTCAGTTTAAGCCGCTAACCATTGCTAGGTATATCTCAAGGGATTTGTTTTCGCAATCAGTTTAACCAACAATATTTGTGAAGTCTTAATATGTAGAAATGAAAATTACATGCCGGTCGTCTACTTATGACATACTACAACATTTCAGAATTCAAAAAATGATTTAAAAATCGAAGCAATTATTGTACATCAGTTTTATTATTATCGAAGCAATGCTGTATTCTTTTTGTAGAGTTCCGTACCCGAATAGTAAACACGGGACCCTATTACTAAGACTTCGTTGTCTGTCTGTCACCAGGATGTATCTCAAGAACACGATACCTAGACAGTTGATATTTTCACAGACGATGTATTTCTATTGCCGCTATAACAACAAATACTACAAATAAAATAAAATAAATATTTAACTCCCATACAGCAAACTTTTTTGTTTTTGCCCTTTTTCTCGATGTCAATAACGGCAGCAGGTAGACGCTTGAAAATGGCACGGAGCCCTTCGTGTGCGAGTCTGACTCGCACTTGAGTATTTTATTTTATTTTATTATTCATATGGTTTGCTTAGAAAATATGTCAATGGAAGCCAAGATTGATAATAAACGCCAGAACCTTAAATGCATACAACAAAATATGAGATAAAAAGAATTATATATATACGACATAGACACACATAATAAAAATATAAATTAATGTCGGATCATATGTTTAATATCGCCATTATTTGTCCCGTAACTGTAATGTAAAATACATTTTATCAAATACTAGCGACCCGTCCCGGCTTCGCACGGGTGCAATGCTATTTATAGGCACCGGTACCGGTACCGCAAACGCTATGTCCAGCTATGTCCTTGCATTTTAAATCTGTAATATCTTCGAAAATATTTATTAAAATAACATGCTGTAAAGGGCCATATTGATCTACATATATTAAATGCACAATATATAGAGGAAATATTATATGATTTCTAATTTGAACATTTATATTTCAAAGATTTTGTTTCAGTACGATGATACATTAAAACAATAAAGCAAGCATAACAAAAAATATATATATTACAATAATCTATTACTTACAGAACAATCGACAACAAAGGATTCTTTGATTTAATATAACATTGTGGCTATCCACAATATTCTACAAGACAGCGCTATTGGCTAGCATTCTACATCGATAGTCTAACTCAGAATTACCGCAAGATGTGATTCTATACCGTAGTTAGACATGAAGCGGTCAGCATTAAATTATCTACGATACTGCGATAGATCATTCAGCTACAAGACATTCCAATGAAATATGGCTTAAAGCACTAAAGCACTTCCTTTGGATATATAGTCCTTATGGTCTCGTAGAAATTGATAAAATAGTAGAAGATTTATCATGATTCTTTATGCCATGATCCAAATTATACTAACTTCAGAACCGCAGATCATACAAACTCTTAGTAGTAACACCATCCATTTAATTCCCATATTGTATTTGCCTCATCTTTCAATTGATAATAATTTTGGATGGCACATCTTGTTTTCAAAGATTCACAAATCTCATTTTAAACCAAATTAAAAGTAATTGGATCTACTAAGCCATTCGAAACTACACGCCGTTAAATGTTTTTTCTGCTTTATACTGAGAAAACAATCATTAAGTCCTAAATAAACCTCAAGCCATGAAATTATGCAAGTGAACAGGTAATTAATTTATTCTGTGTTATTATGCAAAGTGCTATAAAACTTGAACGAGGGTCTATGTTTATTTAAAGAAGCCTTTTTAAGTATCTACGGAGTCCCTCAGGGTGGATCGATGGGTCCGGTTTGGCATTGCGCGTTGTCTGTTGTAATTGTTTGAAAACAACGTCAGATAAAAGTTTTTATTTGCTTTTGACCAATACGACAAAAATCTAGTTAATAGTTAAATCAATGTTTAACCCTTCGTTTGCAGACAGAAATTTCATGACTTTAGTTTTGCAGATTTTTATTCAATGAATAGTTGATATTGAATAACATTTTTTTTATATGCCAATACTATTACCTGATCGCTGTAAACATAATGTCCATCACAACCCTTTCTACCCTTGTTCTGTATTATCTATAAGTGGTAATGGCCTTAACCCTTGTTTCGTCACCTACTTAGGAGGGACAGTATTCATGACATCACATCTGTAACTTGACCTTCTACTCTTTTGTTTTGACCTTTCTGTATAGGTATGTAGGATAAGTATGTCCTTGAACGAAAGGTAATCCAGTGCCTAAGTGCAAGCTTATAAGCAGTGTAAGCATACTGGGTAGTTGGTTTGAAGTAATATCAAACCTTTAGATATACGAAAATAATAAATATAAATAAGCGTCTACTTAATATTAATGTGGAGCAAAAAAGAGCATGTTGAAGTCACATAGAGCGAACAATAGAGACTCAATTTTTGTCTCCTTAGCATTTTTTTTAATCGCTGTATTCGGCATACTTAAATGGCGACTCTTAACACGAACTTTTTTTTTCAAAGTATTGAAATGATCTTTATTCATCCATAATTTTTTTTCATCTGAATGAATAAGGGGCCCATTTCATCTTTATTTTATACTTCGCCTTTACCAAAGCTTATTAACAACAAAACAAAGTATCAAACTGTAAAAATGCATAATAATGTTATAATTGGTTATATTTTTTAATCAGTGCGTAAATCGAATTCTTATTACTAATGTTGTACAGATATATGCAGACATTCTAATTCAGTTTCCGAAACAATTGTCTGGAAACGTCGGGTATATAAAGGTAATTTTCAGAGATGTACAAAATACCATGAACAAAGTATCTGAAATACAAAATACAAGATAATTTTAAATTAAGTATTTCAAATACCAGATACAAAATACTTTCGAGAATAGTATCTGAAATACTAGATACAAAATACGTATCTTCTAAATATTTCTTAAGATGAAAATACTTTTGTAAGAAAACAAGATTTTATTTTTATGATTTTAAGTTTATATTTGACAACCTCCACAGCTTAGCGGTATTTGGTCTCGCTTTAAATCACGTAGGTCGTGGGTTCGATCCCCACGCTGGACAGAAAATCCTTGTGTAAATTCTAAGATTCTTTCTGGTTCTGGTCGGTAAGGGACTACCCTCCGTGAGAAAGAAAGAGTCACCATCTATCAACGATCAACGAACGATGATCGACTAATAAGGACATGTTCAGTTTTACGCATTTATTTTATAAATTTCTACTAACATAATATAACTAAAAGTATTTTATCAGAAAAAGTATTTATTTTATTTATTTATACTTTATTGTACACATGAAAACAAGTTATGAAAGTTCAACAATTAAACATGATGTACAATGGCGGTATTTTATCAGAAAAAGTATTTATAAAATACTAAGATACCTAACAAAATATATTTAAATACAAGATGGAAATACTTATCTTGTATCTGTATTTCAGATACTTGTATCTTAGATAAGTCACATCTCTGGTAATTTTATCGCGTTAATACCTGTGTGCTATGTATTATAATTTACTGGTGTTTGTAAATCATTAATACAAACTAATTACAGACACCGATCTGATCAAGTAGCGGTAATAGTTCATCATTATCTAGCACTTAAATTCCATTTTATTGATAAAAATGCCCCTATTACAAATAAAAAACAAATACAGTCTTGGGTAACAGCAACTGTAAAATTTATTGGGGTAGGACTAATAGTCACCGATAAAACTATTCATTTCTTTACACCAGATATAATTTTACATGATAAAATAACTGACACCATAATATACATCATAGATATAGTTGTCTCTAACACACACAACATTCAATCTACCATATCCAATAAACTCGGAAAATATCAAGACCTTGCAAACGAATAAAATGCTCAATGGAAAGCACATACAGTCCATATAGTATTGTTTTTTCCTCCACTGACGTAATACCGTAGACTATAGTCTCTGACAGAAAGCCTAGATATTTTACAAATACCTAGTATGAAGCATATTCTACCTATTACAGAAAGCAACTTTTTTAATACATGTTGCATCACCAGGAAATTTACGTCATACTCTAAAATTACATCCTCATTTACAATTAAACCTGTCGCGCTTGGCCAAGGCCCGTACGACAGCTTTACCCACACCCCAAAAGAGGAGTCAGAAAAATAAAATTTAAAATAATAATAATATTATTTATTTCAGGTATTTAATCTATATTTTAAAATGACAGAATACAATCAAATTACTTATTTATATATAATTGCAATGTACATTTTTAAAACCCTCTTTTAATACTTTTTTTACGTCATAGGACTTAAAGTAATTTTTAAAAACACGTAGCTTTGGCTTCAAACATCTACTAGGTATATCCGATCATTTTATCTTTTTCACTCACATAGTAAAGAAAATTCACGTTAATTTCATATTTGAATTCACATTTCCAGCTAATATCTATGAATCGGTTTAGGGTACAGAGTGTGCCAATAAATATACATACGTAGGTACACTCGAAAAATATAAACCTCATTTTGGTACAATTGTGTAAAAACAAACACAAGGTACACTTAGAGCAAAAATATTACTTTTGTATGTATTTTTGCAAGCCACTATCAGTTATATTTTTGATTCCATTCAACGGAAATCACACATCATTGCTTCTTCATTGCAATCCAAATGAATCCGAACAAAAGCGGTACTCTCACAGTGTTTTATATACTCTCCTACTGTATAATTATACTTCGAATTTTTCCAACAAAACCTTAAAACTTTACTGTTCAAAATATTAACCACTCAAATTTTAATGGTTGATGATAAAAAATACATATTTCCGTTAATCTCGGCAACGGCAGGGTAACTTTGGCATCAAGTATTTTAATTATCTTAATCTTCCAACAAAATTCTGAGAGCTTTTCCGCTGGTTTTAGGGCGCAAGTTATGAAAATGATGTTTTTGAGAAACAATATAATTTTGAGAGGTCTTAAAACATTTGCAGTATCTAAGTATATAACAATATATAAAAAAAAGTGTTTTGGAAGGATATTTCACTAACATAGAATAATAAAGAAGAATCATTACACAGTAACCATGATAAAAACGTAAACCAGGGCCGGTAGACGGACCAAATAACACAATTTACAGGATACATTTTTAAAAAGCGGTTAAAAAAAAATCATTTAAAAAGTCAAAACCATTATGTGGATAAGATTTTTCCCGCCAGCTAACGCAAGCCATAAGTTTGAAGCGGTTGAAACGACATTGTTGAAACATAAGAACTGAGTACCATCTAAACTAAGAATCAGCGGTTGCACGTACAATAAATCATTGCGTCGGGGGTTAAAAAAAATGTGGCTTCGATCAGTTCTCTTGATCGCTTAAACCTCATACATTATTCCAAACAATTATATCTTGAAGGAATAGGTCGCATAATTTTTTAAAAGGTCTGCTACCTATTAACGTTAAGTGAAGCTTTGAACTTCAATTAAGGACAAGTTGACATCGCTCAGTGATATAATTGTACCTCAAAATTGAATTAATTGACCAAGTGTCTAAACTCGGAATCTGTATTTGGTAATAGAAGACTCGTTGTTTTTTTGATTGACGACTACAATGGTGATACCAAACAAAAAATTGAACTGCTACTACAATAGATCATTGCGTGAAGTTTCGTATCCTATATTAATCTAGCTAAAAAACTCGCCTTGCAAAATGCTAGCCAAAAGCGTTCAATAGTTTTCGTGAGAAAGAGTAACAAACCATCAAGCCATTCATACTAACTTTCGCATTAGTAGTGCCAAGTTTAAAATTCAGGTATTTCATATTGATCGAAGTATTTCATGAAGAATTTGAAGGAAAATGGCATTTTAGGCAATAACTGGTCTATGTTCATTCATTCCTTAAAGCCAATCGCAGTAGTAGACCAAGGAACTTCAAAACAATGCTAACAACTTTAATGGGAGATATTCACTAAACCTTTTCCAAGTGGTTGGCCCAGTGATGGTTTATTATTATTGCCTTATAAATTCACTAAATAAATAATGTATTAGATTAAGTGATAAGAAAAACCGTGCAAGGTAAAATTGTTTGTTAACCACTCAACTTGTAAGTGACTGGGGCCTGGTCGCGCGTTGTAGTACAGTAGTGTTGCCTATCAATAGTCGACTACCGACATACTATCGATAGTCTATCGATAGTTGACGTCATAACAATATTATCGATAGTCTATCGATAGTATCGATATTAGTGATAGTATCGATACTATCGAGGACCAATTTGTGTGTAGGAGTAATACTATCGATAGTATCGATAGTATTGCTCCTAAACATGGGTTGGTTTTCGATAGTATCGATAGTTTTACAAACTTTCGATAGTATTGATAGTTTTACAAACTTTCGATAGTATTGATAGTTTTACAAACTTTCGATAGTATTGATAGTTTTAATCATTAAATGCAACGATACTATCGATAATATCGATAGTATTTCTTTAAAAATATCGATATTATCGATAGTATTATGATGTAATAGTATCGATACTATCAATACTATTGCTTCCAATCAATAGTATTAGTTAATTTGTTCCCTGGCCGGATAGCACTATCGATATTGTTACTATTTTTCGAGGTCATCTATCGATAGCGAAACTATCGATAGTTGGGCAACTCTATAGTGGAGTGTTTCACTGATAATGACGCGTATGTGTTTAAAAAGAACAGAAATAAGTTCTTGATTGAAATGAAAGACATAATGGATGTTGAAACCAAAATGTATTTCATAAATTAATCAAACATATTGGACGTCTCGAGTACGCATATCTCAGGACAATTTATTACAAATTGACACAATAAACCTCCTCTCTTGTAGTTCATTAGGGTCGTGGGGCTTTTAGGACCGGGACCGCGGTCCCGGATTCCACCTATAAATTAAATATTTATTTTTCAGTAGTATTTTGGGACCACAAATATAGATTAAAATATGTCTTACGAAAGTACGGTCAACCAAAAAATTTTGAATAAGTATAAATAAAACTATTTTTATTAAATGATAAATTCAATTCAATTCATTTATTCAATAACAATTTTTACATTGTGTCTGAATTTCTACAACTAAATATATCCTAAAAATCATACATGCGATCTATTTTTAAATCATCACAATATTATCTAAATTAAGTGTCAATCCATATTTAAGTCATCACAATTATCCAATTAAAATGTCAATCCATATTTAAACCATCAAAATTATCCAAATTAAATTACAATCACAATATCAATAATAATAAGAATAATATTAAAAAAAAAACCATTGCTATTAAATTATAATTCATCAATGGAATATAGACACTTATTTAACAAGAACCGTTTGAGCTTACTCTGAAACTCACTTTTATATACAAGACCTTTAATTTCTGTCGGAAGTTTATTGAACAGTTTCAATGACTTGTGGTAGGAACTATGCTTTGCAATGTTCAGATGAGTCATTTGTTTCACCTGGAGATCTTTCCTTCTTGTACTCTCCCTTTTTCGTCTTTCATCTTCAGTCTCAATTGTCTTTTATTGCTAAAATCACAGCTTTCTATTGGAATGAAAAAATATGTAGCTACTTATTAAGAAATATAATTACTATAGATACTATATAGATATGATAATAATGTTCAAAAATGAAATACAACAGTTGAATAATTAAAAACATATGTTTTAATCCCTTACATCTACACATTGCACATAACAATCTCCTACCTAAATTTAACGTCCAAAATAAATGACCAGATAAGTATTGGTCATTGTCTAGAAAAAAATAGATTTTAAAGCTAATCAATTTTCAATACTTTTAAAACTAATGCAAAATTATTTTATATTGTTGAAATGTTTAATGTTATGTTCAAGACTGTTGATTATATTCAAATAATTATTAACACGTATGCGAGACTAATTTTATATATATTAATAGGTATAGCGGTTTTATGTTGTTGTTTATTATGCTGTTTATTATTTTTAAGTTAAGACAATGCTGTGATTAAAAAAAAAAGAAATATTTTATCATTTTATAAAAATTATTGTGAGACTGATTTTATATATTGTAAGTTAAAAGATCTATATTTTTGTCAGTTTTTTGCCTAACGTTCGTTCGTAGTAATTGTTTTCAAAGAAAAAGAAGTGTAGAGATTTTTATTACTGCTGCCATGTGCTCACTAAGATACTGTTTATTTTTGACGTTAAATTTAGGTAGGAGATTGTTATATGCAATGTGTAGTAAGGGATAAAAACATAAATGTTTTTAATTGAACTGTTGTATTTAATTTTTAAACATATTATCATATTTATATAGTATAGTAATTATATTTCTTAATAAGTACCTACATTTTTTTATTCCAATAGAAAGCTGTGATTTTAGAAATAAAAGACAAATTATCATTTAACTAATTTTTTTTTATACTTATTCAAAAATTTTTGGTTGACAGACTTTCGTAAGACATACTTTACTTTTTTTTATTTGTGGTCCCGAAATACTACTGAAAAATAAATATTTCATTTATAAGTGGAATCCGGGACCGCGGTCCCGGTCCCAAGAGCCCCACGACCCGTTCATTAAACGTGACTGACGTTTTCATTATTTCGAAATTTCATACGCGAGTGTACTTATATATTTTTTTATAAAAAAACAGCACAGTTGTAACGGAAATTACTAAGAATTGAGTACATTTTTAACTTTAACAATGCTTTTTAAGTGGCAATAAATTTTATCCTTTATTTATATGTTCATTAATGAAATAAAAAAATCCAATGTGTAAAAATAAAAGTTAACTGGATTTAAGTTTTTATCGGACTCACCGAGAGTACATATTTTTATATTTATAATTTTATTATTATAGATTCATATTCATAATAATTGACAACTTCCGCGGCGTAGCGGTGTAAATGAGCGGTACAAGAAATCTATGTGTAAAATCATAGGTTTCCATCCGGATCGGGTTGGTTGAGGAACTGTCCTCCACAGCTCCGTGCCTCACCAAGTACTTTAAGCCGTTGCTACCGTTTGTTCTAACACCATCTATCACAATCCTATTCCATGGAATAGGCAGCAGCGTTTCGCTGTATGATACAACAATATACTGCGGTCACCAAACGTCATAATCCCTCAATCTCATCGCCAGCGAACGCCCTCAGCCGAGGCCCAAGCCCCACAGGGGGCGCCCTCTTGCGCAGGTTGCTTAGTTTGTAGTTTTTAAACCATTTATTAAGGCTGGAGCTTTGCTCGCCTTTATGCCTGGTGAAGTAGCAAAAGCCTCGTGGCAAACTAAGTATGTCAATCGAAAAAAAAAAACTGCGGTCACCATGATGGCACGGCACCAGGATGACTATGGCAGAAACCCTTTTATGGGAGCACCATTCGCCCATGTTAACCAATGGACGTTATACGGGCTGATGATGATGATGATTAGTATTAATCGAGTTATTTAAAAAATAAAAATAAATACGTGCTCGCCTTTGTAGAATTAAATTAAATTAAATTAATTTAAAAAAAAAAAAAAAAAAAAAATTAAGCTATACATTTTAGCAGCACTGTAGTAGTCATGTTATTTTTTTCATACAAATCTTTGTTAAATAACATATCTAAGGCTCTTAAATACTGACAAAGAACAGAAAATAAATACATTTGACACGTGAACTTCCTTTTCTCAATAAAATCAAAAGCTCCTCGTTAATATTCCCATCACGTTACACCAATACACTGCGACTTCACTTCCAAGTCAAAGGCACACAACACAACTCGTAAATTTTCATACTGTACCGCAAATCCGAACGTCAATTTTATTCGTCCGCTTCGTCCATTTGTGATTTCATTATTCATTGAAGCGGACAAGTGTCACGCTATAGTGAAGAAATATTACAGTAGTATAACATAATGGGATTTACAAGCAGGTACTTAAAATTAAAAGCTTGTTTCATGTGATTTACTGTATCAATATATTCGCCTGAAAGTTCATAAAAGGATAGAAAATTGTCATCATAGTTTTACAGTTTCTCGTAATACTATCGCTGTTTATAATAAGTATACAATGCAAACTTATATTATGATTATAGGTCATTTCATAGTATAAAATTACTACTTACTATAGTACATAATGCTTACTGTTATACAATATAATAAGTATAGTAAATTAAGCATTAATAATAACGAATAACCCCACTATTCGTCAATAAACGCTAGCAATGTGTTTAACCATCTAACGTGCTATAATTATTATCAAAAGACAAATTAGTGTACACTATTTTGACTAGATGTCACCATTTATAATTATTGGCCGATTTAATAGATGACTGGTCTTATTAGGTGTTCGTTTTATCACTAGATGGCGCTGATCAATTTCTCTGCATCTCGCTATAGAAACATTTTCTTGGTGCGTAGTAACATATTATTGTCAGCACACTATAACACATTATCAAATGTGATGCAAAACTAACCATTCTCATATAACAGTGTATCGATATTGTAATCACTACTGTTCTCAATAAAGTGAAAGTGCGTTCCTGGTACTCGAGTGTTTTTTTTTTTTTTTCAAATCAAACCTCAGTTCAGAAACCCTGAGGGTTTTGAAGGTTCTTCACAATGTTTTGAATTGAACTACGGTGATTAAATTTTCTTGCTACGAATTCAGAATTAAAGGAGTGTATCACGCTCCAATCAGTTTTAGTAGTGGCAGAATGCTTTTTGTGAGGTCAAAAGGTTCACGGTTCGAAAAGTTTTGGATAGCTTTGAATTTTGAGAGCTAACACCTCTCAAAATTCAAAGCTCAAGCCATAACTTTGAGGATATATTGAATGAAGAATTTGAAATGTTATAACGCAGCTGCAATCTTTTGCAATATTCAATAAAAAGTTTTGAGATCAGAGCGTAGTTTTTATTGATGATTCAATATCTACCGTATGTTGGCCTTGTCGTGTGGTTCCCGACTTGGAATAAGCTACTCTTTGTATTAACATGGATTTTATAAGATACGACATACAGCTCATGGATATTGGATATGCCTCAGCATCTTTCAGCTTAAGGTACTTGCCATCTTACAGTGATTACCAATCTGCATACTAAGCGTGGTCACTTTAGCAATATCCGTCAACGGCCCTGATTTTTCAAGGCCTGTTAAGAGGGCCCATGTTGAGTAGTGTACATTAACGGGCTGTTGTAGTAAATAAATTTTAACTTTTAACTATGCAAAAAATACCCAATAAAAAGAATACTGATGTTATGTCTTAGACCTACATCCATACTCAATATGACATCTGTTTTGAGGTAGGCACATACACATTATATGCCTGTCGCAAAAAGATCCACTTTTCTTAAAATAGCGTCAAGATCAAAGCAACTAAACGTTAGCTATCAACACAAGGGCCACAGAAAAAGCAAAACAAAAATCTATTATCTGATAAAAAGGCAATGTCCAAGACCCTTGCGCGAACTAGAATAATATTAAATCAGACAGAGATAAGGCGGTCCTTATCATGTCGTTTGGCCCTATCAACGAATTCGGGACAAATCTCGCTTTGTGAGTTAACAAGAAACAAAGTTTGCAAGAGTTTTCGAATGGCCTTCAATCACGTCACGGGTTTGCTGACGTACGTAGGCTAAGATTTTCTTGATGTGAGGAAAATAGGTAAAGATTTTTTTTAGGTACGGACAAAAGTTGTGTAATGAAATCTTGTTTGATCTACATTAAGTCTGTCTCGTGATTGAAAAGGGACCTTTGTTGTGTGGTTTTAGTTACTGTTGTTCTTTTGTAAGATACAAGTTTCCTTTTTTTACTTGTATACTTAAGTTTAGTCTTTTATTGCCCAAGTAAGCATCAAAGTACCTAAGTCAGCTTATTTTAACTTCTTGCGATTATTTTACACCTTTGCTGTCCGTTTTCTTTGAACACTATCTGTAAATAATGTTTTTATCACATAGATTTTGTTTTGGAGATATTTATGTCAATTTACACAACCAAGCTATTGAAAATCTTGTTGTTTTATTCACAATGTTCGCTACGTGCATAGTTCTCGAGAAGAAATAGATATGTAACGTAGCTTGGCACGTGTCTACGCGATACGTTCAAACAGAACTGTGCTGCATGCAACAGACTACTTATTATTTTGTTCCCATACTCGGGAAATAAATAAAAGTATTAATACAGTTGGTGCTAGGATACCTATGTGATGAAATAATCCTACTATTATTATAAACGCGAAAGTTTGTAAGTATGGATGGATGTGTGTTACTCTTTCACGCCAAAACTACTGAACGGAATTGTCTGAAATTTTGCACCGGGATAGGTT
This sequence comes from Nycteola revayana, assembly GCA_947037095.2. Lineage (NCBI taxonomy): Eukaryota > Metazoa > Arthropoda > Insecta > Lepidoptera > Nolidae > Nycteola > Nycteola revayana. The sequence continues at coordinate 23,648,287 of OX344845.2, read as the reverse complement.
ATACGGTGGATTAACATAAAGGCTACAAAATATCACGCTCCGACCCAATGGAGCAGAGTAACGCGGTGCGCAGCGCATATTTTACACTTGTACTTGTCAAAAATATCGCAATGTGCTTTGTTTTTTTATACTATTTTAAAGATAAAAAATAAAAGTGATAAAAATAATATAGTATAAAGACCGGTCAAATAGCGAGATCATAAGTTTCCAGCGAAATTATTTTGAAATTGAAGCAACATGCTCTGAGAGAGTTTTAAGCTGTGGTTCTGGCTCAGGGCCACTGAAGCTGGAAGTCACACAATAATTCAAATTAAACAAAGAGAAACGTGACCATTGACATGACCTACAGGTACTTGATTATGCGATAGGAGAATCTCAGACTGAACGTCAGTCGATGTGATCTAGCAATAGATTGAACTAAGAATGACAAAAGCACGCTTTGGCCGAAATCAATCCAACTTGACCCCAGATTTTGGATTGGCATAACCATACATTAGTTTGCCTCAGTTCATCTTCCGCAGTCAATCTATTTTAGCTACGCTATTCAGATTACCTTACGGTGGTAAAGAGCATCTTACGTTTGCTGCGACGAAGTCCAATCTAGTGCCCTAGATTGGAAATTTATTCTCAGCAAACGTTTGTGCTTATTTAGTCTTGATATAAGCAATCAAAGCTAAAAGAACATATTTAGCACTACAATTATATCAGATTGAATTACAGCCCAAATACTGTTAATATCAAAAAGATAAGTAAATGCATATCATAAGCCTCAATGTTCTAGGAGAATTGGATCGAATCCGGTAAACTCTATAGATATTTATGCAGCATAAATTATTCCATTTTCATACATCGCAGATGAATTTTGAAATAACTTTTTCACACTCAAATTTACCGGTAAACGAATCGCAGTTTCAATAGTTACTATATGTTATCTGACGTGATAACTATTGGTTAGAATTACTTAGCAATGCGGGCGATTGATTCTACTTTCCGTACAAACATGAAGATAAGTTTGAGAGCAATGATATGAGAGGAACTGTATTTAACTTGCAATTGAGATTATCTTAATGGCTGTTAGTTCTTGAATTATGGGTGATGACTTTAGGTAGGTACTATTGTTCGAGTAACTTTTTACTTTTATTGGTTAGGTACCAATAAAAGTAAAAGTATTAATTTTTTTAATACCCATATTGTCCATGTCTCTTGGTTTGGTGGTTTAGAGCTTTTATTTTCGGTTTGACTTACGTAGGTAGCCACGAGCCTTTTGCTACTTCACCGGGCATTAAGGCGAGCAGAGCGCCAGCCTTAATAAATGGTTTAAAAACTAAGTTAACTAACTAAGCAATCTGCGCAAGAGGGCGCCCCCTGTGGGGCTTGGACCTCGACTCAGGGCGGTCGCTGGCTTTTAGTATTATGACTTTTAGTATTTTAAGGTAGTATTGTGCAACTGTCGGTGGTTTAGAGCTATTATTTAAACCTGCATAACAAATAGGAGATAATTTTGTTTTACAAATTAAAAATTATCAAATGATACTCAGTTCTCAATACTATATTATTATCTTTTTCTGTATTTAAGTCTAACAGATTAGTAAGTAGGTACATGTGGGTTTGCTCTATATTTTTTTTTATTTTAAATATGTTTCTTGATAATATTATCAAAAATAAACTAGAACAGACTCTACTTATAAAATATACAACGTTTTCATCTTCAAACATAATATACACTAATATAATAATCATTTTTATGCACATAATAATAGCTCCTGAGCAAAACATAGCAGCATAATGCATATTCAAGGTTTGAAGACATTGCCTTAATATAATTGACAGGTAAAATTTAAAAAGATTACCCTTTCTGTTACTTTTAAGGGAAAAAGAACAATAAATAACTTAATAATTATTTACTATACTGTTATATAAAATCATTTTACCACCGATTAGTTATACAAGCTCAGCTAGAAAATACCAAAACATATACAAATAATGTTCTGTCAAAAACTTTATTCAACCTTTTTTTGCTTCAAATAACTAGGTATTGATTCTTAACACCAAAATTAAATGAATAAAAGAACCGTGGTAAAATCGAATAATTGCTTAGTCAGATAACTAAGCACGGAGGCGTGTGGACAGTCAAATTGCTCTTTCTGTTTGTACGACCATTCGCAAACAACTTTACGTAATGAAGATTCAACAATGTATATTTTCGTGTTGGTTTAAGTTATAAACTTGCAGCGGACAACTTTTTATTGTTAAACTGCTTCGTTGGTTGCAAGAAAACTCCCAATAACAAACCGAAGGCAGCAATTTACTGGCGATTCACCCGTACCTCGTAGGAAATGTTATTAGGTACACTTCTTATTACTTTACCCTAAAATCTAGTTGATAATCATACCGCCGCGACTGTTAACATATCAGGTTCTAGAACGATACCTAAACACGTATCAAACACAACAAACTTAAATTCGCGCTAGTACTTTAATGTCATAACAGATATTATACGTAATTTTCACGATGCTACAGTTGAACACGGTAAAATTAAAATAACAAGGTAGTTAATTATCTTACTATTTTGACAATGAATTATTGTATTGTATTGCATTTAAATATATAGGTATTTCTTATAAATCAAGACCGGGAATAAATAGTAAGCATTTAAATAATGTTTTTTTTTTAACTTAAGAGTATTTTGAGAGTTCAGATAATTAGTCACATTGAAGATTACGATATAAGCTATCAGATGGCGTGAAAACAATATTTTAATATTTTTTTTCTTCCTCACACAAAAAAGGAACAAAATATTACGTTTGTAACATTAGTATAAAATAATTTTAGTAAGTAGTGACTGTTATGTTTTTCATTCTAGATTACCACACCTAGATTTTCATAAACAATTGTTTATTCGTGGAGACCTGTTAATGGCTCTCTGTAATGTAAATCAAAGAAATTATAATGTCGCTCGTAGCTGTTGGTCTTCCTAAAATAATAAAATAAAATAAAATAATCAAAACACGCCATTGACGTCTATTTTCATTTCGTATTAATGAAATAAATAAAACTTTTTATTTTTATCTGCTTATTACTTAGACCAAGTCATTATTTTTTTACAGAATGTATTTATTTGCCAACTTGAAAGAATTTACTAGAGTAAACACCCATTTTACGTGCAAAATGCGTACAATTTTGAAAGGTCAAAATATCGAGTGTCCTCTTTATTACTATCGCGATAACTGATTCCTGATAATGAGAGTTGAAACTTAATTCACATTGTAGAAATTTGATTAAAAACATGTTAACCTAACCTAATAAGTAGTAGGTAATATATCTTGTGGAGTAAACCGTATTATTATCGGCCATTTTTATTTATTTAAAGAAAAAAGTTTTTAGTTCCTTACTATTCTTTTGAATATTTTTAATGTAAATACTACTTTTAAAAATTTGGAGTTCTTTGTCAAAAGACATTACTTGTGATTGTCGTCTTTGTATTATATTATAAAAATCAATATTTTTACATTGCGATTACAATTTTAACATTAAACTAGTTTTTTATTTGCGTAAAAAATATATTAATGTTTACAATGATTGCAACGTAACGGTTGCAAGGAATAACTAGAACAAATAAAACGTATCGTCATATTTCACAACGCCCTCGTGTGGTGTATCTAATTAACTTTCCAGAAACCTTACATAAAAATATTTAGCAAACAAAATACTGTACATAATTATGACTTAAAAATAATCAAAGCTAAAGCTCTATTCCTTAACATCGTCGTCAGTTGTTTCAATGTTCAGGCTCCTAATGTTGTTCTATATCATAATCTAATACGCGATGAGTAACTTAAACATATGTTTTAGCAAAACCTACTACAAAACGCGCACGATTAATAAACTGTTCAGTAGAATTTTACATGTCCATGTTCTTCGTAACATGCACTGTAGAAATTTTATATTCAACCCATTTTCACAGTAGGGAACTTCAAAGCCACACAAGTAATTATGTTTTGTGGACCACGAACTTGTGGTCTTGTCATTACTGAAAATGTGTATGCACTAAAAGCATACTTGATACGGTATTTTGCTCTGAGTTAGTCACGTCAATGCAGGCCTGAAACGTACAGTAGCTACCATTAACAAATATTACTGCTGCCAGAGCAAATTTTTGACCACAAAGAAAACAATTAGTTGTTTTTATTTAGCGGACATGTGTAGTTATCCACGTAGCTTTTGCTGCTTTATCATCAATCTGTTAAAAGTTTGAAAAAGGTTTTAAAGAACCTCGTAATTGTGGAGACGTTAAATGTCGATTTTAGGATATTAGTATGCGGGGCAAAGTTTTGGCGCATATGTGGTGTCTCCCACGGGGGCCAGCCAATCTAAGCCACATCTGATATTGTGGCCCCGACGTTGCCATCCACAGTTAAGATATTATACGAAATTTACAAGAGTCTTGCATAAGAGCTAAGAAGGATGTAGTCTTTTCGATCAATTTCGAAAATGAGGCATCTAAGCAGGCCATATGTGCACTTTTAGTGCACATGTGTGTGCACAAACACAGGTACTCTTTTTAAGCCTTAACTCTTAAAATCTATTAAATCCGGTAGATCAGGCGCATTATCGACAACTTAACGAGCTAATTGAGGATGAAACATCACAAACTTCTAGATTTCGGACTGATATATTTTTTGCATTGAAAATTTCTAGAAAACTAATTTTCGCCTGACTCGGAGGTCGGACCCGGGACCTCGATATTGTATCTATAAGTACCAAGTCTACTTCTTAAGTCAGCGATTAGTGATGATTGACGAGTACAGTGTAAAGCTCTTTTCACAGGAAAATGTTAAATTAAATACTTTACATATTTTCTGGTTCTAATTTTATTACAGTACTCTTCGTAATACATTAACTTACTGAAGCAACAAATAATAATTTCGCAGGCTCAGCCATAAAATGTAACCCTACTTATTTTTTACACATCTACCGTCATTCACCAACACAACAATAAAAATTCACCCAGAAAATGTTAAGCGTCGAGATTTCACAGCGGTCATAAAAAAGCAATTAATTTGAATAAATAGGGGGCGAACAAAAAATATTCAGTTTTTTTAAGGAACATTTAGAATTCCGCGCCATTTTTATCAGAGAACACCATCATTAATGGTCTCTTAACGCCTGCACTCACTGGCAGCAGGGAACGACAAGAAATTACTTTGTGAAATTAAAATTGAATTGTTTGACAGTAAAACTGAAATGATTTTGATTTTAGTTCATTGTTTAAAGAAGTTATCTCGTTAAAATTTGGCAGGACGACTTGCCATTGAGGAGTAGGGACGCCTCTACACTCCGGGCGTCCCTATAATTGGGCAAATGGGCCACTGTAAGTGTGGCCCTGGAGATCCCGCGGTACCATATTGGCCGCAGGTGCCGTCGGGGGGCCGGATTTTTTTTTTTTTGTTTGGCTCATGCGTACCCGACCCCCGCCAACGGCGGATCGAAGGAGTGTCCGGGAGGTTTTAGTGGTGTAGGGTCCTCTCCTCGTGGTATGACTTTAGCATACCACGCTATGGAGAGGGCGAGTCACACATATCCCACCGCCAGCGCGCAAATACGCTGCAACGGTGGTGGGAATGCGTCAATGCATTACCCCCCGGACAACAAAAAAAAAAAAAAAAAAATGACGACTTGCCATCAGTATTACCTACCATCGAAACGTAACATTATAATTTTAAAATATACATATGTTATTTTTTACAAAAAAAAGTTGCCCTCAAGAAGACGGCAATGATATAATGCAGATTGGACAAATGGACATTTTAATCTGTAATTTATATTGCTGTGGAAAAGAATATATACATAGATCGATTATACTATAAAAACAAACGCATCGATTAAAATATAAATAGATTTCAAATAAAATTGCGGCTTTATGTGGAATAAGTTATACTATCAACACAAGAAAAAGTTCATTGTTATGTCAGTGACCATCAATTTCCTGTGGATCTTTTCATTTCTAATTTGATCACGCAGGAAAATGCCGAACATAGCTCTTTCCATACCTCGCTAGCGATCTTTGAGCTTTCTTATGTGGCACACAGTGAGAGACCTCGTCTCAGATCCATTTGTCATCACTGATATTTTATTATTCATATAAAAATAATTTGCCGTGTCGTTGGTGTGTGCAGGTCCTTAATAATCTTGGGACACTTGGCACATAGTCTCATTCTTATCATTTTTGTTGGATCGTATTTGAATACCAAATAGGACCGTTACTTTTGTAGAAGAAACGTACAATTTTCTAGATAGTTAAGTATTATTTGAAGAAAGAATAAGTTTTGTAGATTTAAACTGAACTCTGTGGCGAGTGTAAATTTAACTAAATATGTATCTCAAAGTGTTTTAAACTTAATGTCACTAAAAGTAGATTAAAGAATAACGAAAAAATAAATATATACCAACTCATAATAAATGACAATCATTATATTGGCAACAAATACAAGCGGAGAAAAATGCCTACATAATTTTGTTTATAACGCATTCGTGAATTTCGTAAAGGTAGTCATGTGGTTTTTTTACGTACATTCACGGGCTGAATGCATTATATGATATAGAAAAATCAAACTGCCATCTAGCCACCCAATTACTTTTGTATTGTTTAACTTTAAACTTTAATTTATTTTTATTTCTTAAAAAAAAATGATTACTAGCAGAGTTTTGCAGTCTACTGATATTCTTGTTAACCCCTCGTGCTAAGCTAAAATGCTTGTTACGAGTGAGATCACGTCGGTATTGCATTGGGGATCGAACCGATGACCACAAGATCACAAGTTCGACACGGCTACGGTCACTTAAAAATAAATAGCACAGTTAATCTCCAATACTAAATGTTTATTGTATCTTTAATATAATAAGAAATTATTTACCATTATTGTTATATATAGCAAACTGAAAAACAACTGGATATAAAAGAAATAAAATGTGGTTTGGTATTTTTGTTTTCTCTTTTAGTTCATTATTTTTTTATAGTAAATATAGAAAAAAGATTTCAAAAGATTTCATCAATAAAATTGTATAACATAAAATAAAAAGTTTTTTACTCACGTAATCCAATTACAGGTATTCGTAAATAGTCAAAATATATTTTGGCTTATCAATTTACTATGTTAAATTAATTAAGTTTATAAGAGTTCTTCTGTGTTGTAGAATAGTCTGGTCTGCCTGATTGGATAGATATCTAAGCGTTTTTAAAATAAATCAGGCTTTTAGTTCTACTTTTATAAAGACAATTAAGTAGAATATGGGCTTCCTCTCGAGGGAATGTTTTGCCATAGTCACCTTTGGTAATCCTATATTATGTAGGTAATATGTTTGATCGGTTGGTCCCGATATTTGCAACATATACATTAAGTACAACTCTCGGGACCAACCGTTTAACGTACTTTCTGAGGTACGGACGGTAGCCTCTTAACCAACCAGTCCGTGGAAAACAATTTTAAAATTTACTACAAGATTTTTTTCGGCGTGCAATTCTAACTCATGACCTCCAAGCCTTAATACTGCTATATTCTAAAACAAGCTTTCAGTGAAAAGGTTGTAATAGTATATATGAAACGATATATGAAACTTGTTTGAGTAGAGGGAGGAGGAGGAAAGATCCTCCAGAGGGAGGATCTTTGCCATAGTCTCCACGCTTGGTAGGCGGGTTGGTGACCGCAGTATTATGTTGTAACATACCAGAAAACGCTGCTGCCCGTTTCTTGGTATAGAGTTGTTATAGATGATGTTATAAAAATCATGACCAACGGCTTAACGTGCTTTCCAAGGACGGAGCGTAGGCCCTCAGCCAACCAGACCCGGAAAGAAATCTTAGAATCTACACAAAGATTTCTTGTCCGGCGTGGGGATCAAGTCCACGACCTACCAAATTCATAGCGAGCCAAATACCGCTTCGCTTCGGAGGTTGTCAAACAAAAATCATACTGAAATTCATCTACTGCAATAAATAATTCACAATTTTGTAGTACTACAACAAAAACTCAAACTCGGCAACAACTTTTTTAATACTTTTACGGGTAGAACATCTTAATTAAGTTAACAACTTGTGAGCTTAACGTAAACCTGATTATACTGTCTGCGTTAAATATAGTTTCATGTACTAATTTCGTTGATTTCTTGAAGGCGTACGCTTAACCTAACGAGGGTGGTAAGCTCGTAAATAGAGACTTAGCGAAAATTAATAAGCTCGTTCATAGTTGAAAGGAGTAGAATTTAACTTTATAGTACATTACGATTTTAGTGCGTTATGATGGTTATAACATGCGAGGCGGAATTTCAGCCCAAGCCGAAGGCGAGGGCGTAATTGAGCCGAGCATGTTATAACCAATACGCATGAATATCGTACGACGTTTTTTAACACATTTGCGAGGAAACAGAAAAAAAAACATTTTTTACAATACAAGTACAAAGAAAAGAAAATTTGAGAAAAATGGCGCGAGGATTATTTTCTGCCGTAGCTGCGTGAAAATGTTGGCAAAGACGTTAGAGCAAGCAGCCAATTTTTTAAATTACCGAATAAACTGTTTTATTTTTATTTTAAACTAGCTGACCCGGCAGACTTCCTACTGCCTCAATCGATACATAAAAGACCTAAACATTTGTATATAATAAACTGGGCCGTAGAGACTTCGTTTATGCGGTACTCCTACCCCTACCCTACACTACCCCTACCCTACACTACCCCTACCCTACACTACCCCTACCCTACACTACCCCTACCCTACACTACCCCTACCCTACACTACCCCTACCCTACACTACCCCTACCCTACACTACCCCTACCCTACACTACCCCTACCCTACACTACCCTACCCCTAATCTTCCCCTACCCTACCCCTACCCTACCCTACACCTACCCTAAAAAATCTTGGCAAACAAATTCAAGTTTTTAATTAACAAAATAAAGCTCAAATTGACTCTACACTTTAGTTAGAAAACGTTTGTATGGGAAAAAGAAAAAGGCTGTTTTAAGGGGTTTTCAGGCAATTATTCGAATTTTTCTCGCCGTAAAAACCATCCTTGAACTTTCACGAACATTAAAAAAAAAGAATTGGCCAAATTGGTCCAGGCTTTGTAGAGTTATGCGCTTACCAACACATTTTGCGATTCATTTTTATATTATAGATAAACTGAATCTGTGAATGCACACTGTTGCTTTCCCGCCATTTTAACAGCGCGCTAGCGCTGCCTACTGACTGGTGCCGCGCAGCGATTAGTTCGAAATTTGAATAGCAACAGCGCGCGAAATGGCAAATAATACTGTTATGGAATTTGTATGGACTATTACTTAACTATTTGCTTTGGTAACACACGCGTTTTTTATGACCCGCTTTACATATTTAAAACCGGTGGAATTACATCAGCTTTACGAGCAACGGTGTTAAAAATATAGTTTAATGTACTAATTTCGTTGATTTCTTGAAGGCGTACGCTTAACCTAACGAGGGTGGTAATCTCGTAAATAGAGACTAAGCGAAAATTAATAAGCTCGATCATATTTGAAAGGAGTAGAATTTAACTTTAAATATCATATTTTAACAACCTCCGTAGCGTAGCGGTATTTGGCTCGCTTTAAATCTCGGAGGTCGTGAGTTCGATTCCCACACCGGACAAGAAATCTTTGCGTAAATTCTAAGATTTCTTTCTGGGTCTGGTTGGTTGAGGGACTACCCTCCGTGCCTCGAAAAGCACGTTAAGCAGTTGGTCCCGATGGTTACAACATCATCTATAATAATCGTATATCAAGGAACGGGCAGCAGCGTTTCCTTGTATGGTACAACATTATTCTGCGGTCACCAATCCGTCTGCCAAGCGTGGTGACTATGGCAAATACCCTCCCTCGGGAGGAGGCCCATGTTCAGTAGTGGACGTCATACGGGCTGATGATGATGATGATGATCATATTTTAACATTATTTGCGCAGTAGCGTTCGACGAGGTAACATCGCCCTGATGATGCTCCGTGGAGGAGCGAAACACGTGTCGGGTCTTCGGCTGGTGATTGTATTTTTGCACGTTATATTTTTCCTTCTTGCATGTTGAGCATAGCTTTTGCGGGCGGGAAGGCGGAGCAAAAAACGCATCCCATCATTTTGACTCATTTTATAACAGAATTAACACTAGATATTTGGTTTTTAATTTAGATAAGTATGGATTTCCGCAAAGTAACGCCTGATTCCATTAAATATTCAAGCGATTATTTGATTTGTAAAGAAATGTTTAGTTAATTTAATCCTTTTATATGACTATATAGTGGCTTCCTAGCCCACTAAGATTGCCTGCGTAGGTAATCTTAGTGTGGAGATTAATCCAATTCAAGCCTCTTACGTCAACAATTAAGACAAACTCCGTAGCTGAGCGGTTTTTGGCTCGCTTTAAATTTCAGAGGTCGTGGATTCGATACCCACGATGGACAAGAAATCTTTTTGTAAATTCTAAGATTTATTTCCGGGTCTGGTTGGTTGAGGGACTATCCTCCGTGCCTCGGAAAGCACGTTAAGCCGTTGGTCCCGATTGTTACAACATCATCTATAATAATCGTATATCAAGGAACGGGCAGCAGCGTTTCCTTGTATGGTACAACATTATTCTGCGGTCACCAATCCGCCTGCCAAGCGTGGTGACTATGGCAAATACCCTCCCTCGGGAGGAGGCCCATGTTCAGCAGTGGACGTTATACAAGCTGATGATGATGATGAAGGCTCTTACGCACATCAAACCTCGCGGTACAGCAAGAACATTATATGGGTGTAATTATTATATATAACAACCTCCATAGTTTAGCGGTATAAGTCTCGCTTAAGTCTCGGAGGTCATGGGTTCGAGCCCCACGCCGGACAAGAAATCTTTGTGTAAATTCTATGATTTCTTAACCGGGTCTGGTTGGTTGAGGGACTACCCTCCGTGCCTCGAAGAGTTTGTTAAGGCGTTGCTCGCGATTGTTATAACATCATATGCGGGCAGCAGCGTTTTCCTATGTGCTACTACATAATACTGCGTGGTGACTATGGCAAAAATCCTCTATCAGGACGAGGCTCATGTTCAGCAGTGGACATTATACGGGCTGATGATAATGATGATAATGAAGGTGCGATTTTAAATTTAAAAGACTAGTAACTAATAGTCACCATCAAAAATGATGGTTACTATTCTTTAAATTTTTTATCAAATCAAAAATGATGTTATGAAATTATTAACTACTTTCAGTTAATTTCGAAAGCAAAATACACAAAAGGGAATCAAAAGTATAAAACAATTTTCTTTCTGTTGCCTTACAATTATATCAATTCCAATTTAAAAAAAAAACTAAGTAAAATCTTCTACTCTTATTTTCTGTATGTAAATTTTGTTGACAGCTTTCTGTTATTATTTATACATTATGCTAACAAGGCAAAATCCGCTTTTATTTAAGATTTACATGAGACTTCATGTAAAGATTTAGATATAAGGTAAATCCTTAATGTATTTGCCACGGGATGAAAAACATATACGTCATAATATTACGTTATAAGAAATACATGAAGGGGCTTCCAAAATATATGCAATGCTTTTGAAAGAAGATAGTGTCATGAGTAAGAGATGAAAGAAAGAAAGAAAGTACATTTAATTCAGCACTAAGATATTACATAGAACATTTAACTAAATGTACAAAACAATAAGATGCCTTGCATGTTCTGCCGAAAAAGTCGCCACCTCAGCATAGGGTAGGCGATACTTAGCGCTGGTTTTAAGTTGACAACTCGAGTAGTGACCCAGTGTAGAGATTCCTGTGGACTAAAATAACATTTATTTTTATAAATATCGCATATACACAGATATACGTTCTTTCGCAGTTTTGTAAAGCATTTTAATGTAACATAACAATAAATAATAAAACATCATCATCATCAACAGCCCGTTGGCGTCCACTGCTGAATATGGGCCTCCTCTTAACAGACCTTGGCAAGCCAGGATCGTAGAGGTATATTGCCATAATCACCACGCTTGGAAAACAGATTGGTGATCGCAGTAAGATGCAAATGTTGAGCTTATAGATGCTGCTGCCCATCCATCAGCCATATGTCCCTTAGTCGCCTTTTACGACACCCATGGGAAGACATGGGGTGGTCTATTCTAAGCCGGAAACCAGACGGCAAGTAATAAAACATGGTTCAGTAAAATTTATAATTTAAAAAAATATCTTTCACTAACGTTATCACTACTCATGATAATAGTTACTGTTTAAAGGAAGACATTTATTTTTGAAGAACCTTATATGTTGTATATGAGGCAACTATGGTAATTAGTCTTATGATAACTACCATATGGAAAAATGGCTAGAGATACGGCATAGCATGCTTACGTACCATATGACCTACACCCACACCAGCTGTCTGGTAAAAACATGTAATTGTATACAGCATTGACAAGTATACGACAGAAACTTTTGAGAATCAAAACTCAAAACTATGTAAAAACAGTGACACGTGAGGTTGTCAGTATACTTGAGTATTAATAAAATTTTATCCTTTATAGTTCTGCTTTTCCTTGCAAAAGCTGTTGAAAATACAAGTCAATTTGAAACGAAAACCTTAAGTTGACTTGTATTAAAACAGTTCGTCTCAAAATGTTCTCCAAAACGTGCAATTAATTCATAACTGAAAACAGTCGCGAAACTCTAATTAATATTTTAAACGTAAAACTTAGTTCTCAGTTCAGTCTGGCTGCTTTAGCGTACTTTAGGAGGGTGTCATGAACTATTTAATTAAATACATAATCCCTCGTTTTGTTTTTATTAATAGGGTAAAGTTATAATCGAGAGTAATGTTAATATTGTTTCGAATCGTACTTCGTATCGTATATATATATTCGTATCGTCGTACTTTGTAGAACATTTTTTTTTTCACATTACTCATGTGTCTGACTGCCCTGTTGGTGCAGCTGTAATTTAATATGTTTTAGCACAACGTCCGATGTCCTGGGCTCGATTACAGGGTCGGACAAAAATTAGTTTTGCTAAAAATTTATCTCGAGTAAATTTCAAGAACCAGCTTGGAGTCAGGTGGTTTGTTGTAATCCACCTATGCCTTGGTGAGCACGTTAAGTTGTCAGTTTTGATCAGTCGTGTCGATATAAACGATTCTCCAGATTTTGTGAATAATGAAATAGAGTGTGCACTTGTATAATAGAATTAGGTGACATCTTACAACGGGAGTACTTTGTAAGCTCGATTGGGCTTAATACAACACGCTATTACCCACTGCGGCGGAATACAATGAACATGGGAATTTAAAATACAAATTCCAAAGTGTCAATAAGGTTTTTTTCTTTATAAATATGAAAAATAAAATAGCGATTTCATTCTCATTTTTCGAAATTTATCGAAAAATGAGAATGAAATCGCTTTTACCTACCCCTATTGGAGCTTAGACTAAATGCGATCTCAAAAATTTCGTCTGGGTCACCTTAAAAAAAAGTAATATTGAAAAGTTTCTCAGCCATAAGGCGAAGATATATAATACATTTTCTTACGCATCCAAGTTAAAACATCAATTCACAGCAAATTTGCCATCGTGCGTGCCATCATCTATTTAAACACTTGTAAGATACACGTAGTTAAGATCTCAGCTAATTGTGGCAAAAATAACGGCTCATTAAACTATAAAAAGATGCGATACTAAATCTCGCCAAACTCCTAAGTAATTTCTTAGCTACGAAGTTGTTGATATACTTTGGAGTTTTGACTTAGAATATTAATAATTGCAAAATATTAACTGCTTGGTATCACTAAAGAGGAATGGAACTAGACGGCCGTTACATATCATAAAAGTGTGTACAATATGAAGTGTTCAAAATAGAGCTCTTTGTTTCAATAATTATAAAAAAAAAAAATATTTCAATTTGTCAGTGAATGTCATAGATTGTTTTTTATTTTCTAACATCACGTAAGTCGTTTAATTTAGATTATTATGTATTTCTGCGAAATAACGCGTTATTATTTTAATTCTATCACATAAGTCAGTTTCACTTTTTATAATATTTGGATTGCTTTTGCTAGAAAATCAGAAGAGCTATTGTTTCAGCCAATAGGAAACCAGCTCGTCCAATGTAAAATAGTGGCCTGTGAAATAATGTAAAAAGTTAATTAGTTTTTATTATTTTTAATCACTGGCAGAGTTTTTTGCACACTAATTGTATTCTTGTTAACCCCAGTGTTAAGCTGAAATGCTTGTGTTACGAGTGGGTTCACGTCGGTACTGCAATTGGGTGGGGATCGAAACGGCGACCACACGATCGCAAGTCCGACGCCCTAGCCATTGGGCTAATCCGCTTCCCCTAGCTATTAGGTTACAGCCGATTAAGAAGTTATTTCATTTTATATGGCTTTTCTATTCTCCTGAAAAGATACGATTTCTGACATACGTGGTGTTAGAACAAAATTTGTAAATATTTATCTCCAAACGCAAAAACTTCTTGATAACCACAAACCTTTTTAGTCTTACATTCAGGACAAGAAATAGATGCTCGCCCACGACGCATCTGTTCTAATCTGTGCGCAAATATTTATTATCACCCCCCTCCCTGCTAGGGTTCGTACACACTGAATGTTGCCCCCTCCCCCTAATAGGGTGCGTACAATCTGACGAGAATAGGCATGGATTTGTTATTAAGCTGATATTGCATTGGACAGAAATATGATTATGCTTTATCTATCTTGTGTTAAGTGGATTTTTGTGGTTGTCTTATTGATGTAGTGATTGATTAAATTTTTGTGCTGTGGTTATTGGAGTTTCTGTAAGATTATATGTTTTTTCATGTAATATTTTAATGCGATTTCAATAAAATTCAATTTTCATAATTTATTATCGACTATAATGGAATATAAATTCAGTGTTTTTGTTGCTTTTCCAACTTAAGCAGTTATTACAGTTATATTATTGCGTTCGTATTGGAAATATACTGACCATTGTTAAATATTTCTTTTTAACTCAAACTTCAATCAAGTTTTCATACATTGGTTACAGACTGAAAACTTTGAATTTGGTCTTATATTGTGTAACTTTTGGATAATTTATTCATTCATTACAGTAGGTAAATAAGGCAAGTCGCCATTTCTAACGATTCAAAGATAGTGCCTAGCCAAACTGCTAATTTATATTATGTCTTTTTTTTTAATTCCGCAATAACAACGTACTTAACGTTGTTGAAACAATATAATTAAAATATAATTTAATGATAACTAAATTAATTACATTCAATTAATACTTAGCTGCTTCCCGGTTTTAATATTTAACAGGAAAATACAAAAATCTGCTAAAAATTACATTAAGTGAACAAAAACTCCCATTAAAAACAAAAGACTTAACTTTTAGTTCCTAAGAATGAATCTACTAAGAAATTTCTTATCTGACTGAAGTCAGTTAAAAGAGTCAAAATCATAATAGTATCAACACGATAAACTAGAATAATAGAACTCTTAACAATAGAGCAACCATTGATATGTAAAATATGATAAATCCTATGAAAGAGCCCGAAATAGAACTAGGTAGTAAAGGAGATATTATCTAAATAGGTCACGACCAATGAAGCAAAATAAAATGGGAGTAATAAGAAATGAACAATCTTTTTTGCAAAGCAATTTTATTTATATGAATATGTGAGTATTCAGTGGCTGAATTCCTTTTGATAGTATATGTATGAGATTTCAATAACACAACATAAGAAAGTCAAAGTTACTCAGCGAGCTATGCTCGGCATTTTACTGTATGCTCGTCGTCGGTCGCTGACATAGCTCAACGGATTAGCAAGTTAAAATGGGCAGGACACTTATCTCGGAGAACTGACGGCCGATGAAGAGAAAGGTTTTTGAGTGGTGACCACAAACTGGCAAGCGCAGGGTGGGAGGACTGCCAGCACGATGGACCGACGAGCTCATTATTATAGTCACAGGGAGTCAGTGGATTACTATAAAGTCTGATTTCTCTTAACCATAACTTGTCCTTTTTAGCCGAACACGGCTCTAGATTGATGCAAAAGTTAAAATAAATACTTTACAAAAACGGCATTCATGGCATTCGCTTTTATAATTAATAAAGTTTATCCATTAATGGGTATAAAATGTGAATGTGCGATCAAAATGCTTCGAGAAGAAAACATTTATAACAAACGAGCGATTTACAAAATTTGGCAACCTGGTAGCAACAATAGTACAATTGAATACGACAGTAAGTTTTGCATGTCAAAGGAAACCTAGTTTTGAATTGAAATCAACTTGTTTTTCAGTGCTAGTAGTGCATATAGTTATCCAATTTATATTATATACCACTTGTGTTATAATTAAGACAGCTTGCTAAGATTTCTGGATAAATGGGTGGATACAAATCTTCTAAAGCTAT
Organism: Nycteola revayana; assembly: GCA_947037095.2. NCBI lineage: Eukaryota > Metazoa > Arthropoda > Insecta > Lepidoptera > Nolidae > Nycteola > Nycteola revayana. The sequence continues at coordinate 23,631,865 of OX344845.2, read as the reverse complement.
TTTCAGTAAATTAACACACTTCATTTCTCATACATGCTATAACCAGAACTAGATTTTGACAATTATGTGACTAATCTGGCATGATGTGCACAGCAGACCAGTCATTTATAGAATTACAATGAGATTTGAATTGACCAAGTTATGACCGCATTAAATAAAAACTGTTTTAATTATTGAGATTGATTGATGATTGTGATTATTACAAGTATAAGTAAATATGAAAGTGCTGAATAAATTTTTATTTAACTTGCTTTTACTTCCGGCTTCGGTCGTATTGATATTTTTTTTAATAAAAACTATCCTATGTTACTTGGAATATCTTAAAGAATATGTGTACAAATAAATTGATGAAAATACAAATTAATGATCCTCAGTGTAACATGTAGTCGTAAGAAAACTCTAAAAAAGAGATTCTAAATACATTGATAAATTAGGTATGTTTTTTCGGCGAGAGGGAAAATATTGCTTTTATCCGGATAAGCACAAATACACACCAAGAGTAAACGATAATCCCAACACACCTAATTGGACAAACAATGTCACAACAAAACTCTAAGGAAAGTAAAATCAAAAACCACGAAACACAATCTTCCTTTGTGTACAAGCCGCTCGGTTTTGTCTGGCATACTCTTTGCCATCGATATCTGAAAGACGGCCAAAGATAAGTAAGTATATAGACGGGCCTTGGTAATATTCATAACAGACAATGGACAAATGGACAACGAATTGTGAAGCGAAGCTTATGAATGCATGGCTTTTCAATTTCTAAATCTTATAGATGCAATTAAAAACACTGTAAATGTAAAATCTTGATTGCTAGTAACTAGAATAAAGAAAATAATATATAAGAACGGTTAGTGTCCCTGACTTATACAAACAAAAAAAAAAGAATTATTCGATCGCCTGTTTGTAGTTAAAGTTTTGTTTTTTTAAAGATTTTAGATAACCAGCAGATTTTTGCAGTCTCCTAGTATTCTTGTTAACCCCTCGTGCTAAGCTAAAATGCTTTTGTTACGAGTGGGTTCACGTCAGTAGTGCCAGTACAATGAGTAGGGTTCGAACCGGCGACCTCAAGATCTCAAGTCCGATGCCCTAGCCAAGCAAGGCTACGGCCGCTAATATATATTTAAATGTGTTTTTTAATTTTTTTTTTTTAATTTAATGTTTATCACAATAGTGTGAAATACACTAGTATACCAAATAATAATGTTGATACTGAGTCGTTTCTATAGGCTGTAACTGAAGTCATATCACATCTACATATTTTTATCATCTGTGAAGATTAGGGACGGGCGATGGACCAGCTGTGCAGCAGACTTTTTGCTCATCCTCAAATACGTGATATTTTCGTGCTTCTAATTTCTGGAGTGACTTTCGAGTTCTATTGTTAGTTTTGCATGTTGGAAATTCTTTTAGCATCGATTCTTTATCTGTGATTAAGATTTGTTACATTTCGTATTCTGTTTCCATATCAATTCTAGCTACAATAATACTGTACAAAGTAGATAGATAGATAGTATCATCCTTATAGTAAGTATACATGACAATATCAACTGTTTTTGAGGTTGATGACAACCTCCGTAGCGTAGCGGCATTTGGCTCGCTTTAGATCTTGAAGGTCGTGTGTTGGGTCCCCACGCCGGACAGGAAATCTTTGTGTAGATTCAAAGATCTAAGATTTATTTACGGGTCTGGTTAGCTGAAGGACTACCCTCCATGCCTCGGAAACCACGTTAAGCCGTTGGCCCCGATTGTCATAACATCATCTATAACAATTGTATTCCGGGAAACGGGCACCAGCGTTTCCTTGAGTGTTACAACATAATACTGCGGTCACCAACCCAGCCAAACGTGGTGACTATAGCAAAAACCGTCCCTCAGGAGGAGGCCCATGTTCATCAGTCGACGTCATACGGGCTGATGATGATGCTGAGATTAATATTTCCGAATACTTCTTAATACTAGTTTTTTCTTCTTTTTTTTACCATAGTGATTGTAAATAAACTTTACTATTTAAGCCCAAAACCTTCATCGAACACATTAATAACTATAATTTATTTATTCCTATCTAAAGATAATTTCTGTTTAGGTTTACCACAATCTCATTGGCAGAAGTCCATTGAAGCTTAAACTAGTGACCACCAATTGCCAATCAAACGCCATAGCTGGAAATTCATAGTTGATCGCTTCATCTTTAAGCCTTACAATATTGCTTGAATCTGTAACGCAACGTAAATATTGTTATTTACGTTCTAAGGTATGCTTAGTAATTTTAGTTTGCGAAAATATAGGTACTATAACAGTCTCCATATGAGCTTACTGAAGTATGCTGCCAGTTAATAAGAAAATTTTGTAATATTTTATTGAATATCAAAAAGTTCAAAAAGAATATAAAAGTTTCAAATTATGGAAAGAAAGTGCTGTAAATTGCTTTACTGTCAGACTGAGATAGCGCGATCAAGATTAGAAATTTCCAATTTAGTACAAATAAAAATATGATTTTTACGACCGCATGATAATGGTTGGAAACATGAATATCATTTGTTATAATGCAATTTTGTATAAAGCTGTTAAGATTTTTATCAGATTATTGGAATGATCCCAGTTGGTTGTTTGCAAAAGCAACTAGTGATCATTTGTTCTTGTAAAGGTAGTTGGTATAAGAAATATAATTTAACTAGAATTTCTAGTATACAATTTATCATCATCATCAGCCCATACAACGTCCACTGCTGAACATGGGCCTCCTCCCGAGGGAGGGTATTTGCTTTAGTCACCACGCTTGGCAGGCGGATTGGTGACCGCAGTATTATATTGTAATACACAGGGAAACGCTGCTGCCCGTTCCCTGGTTTACGCTTGTTATAGATGATTTTATAACAATCGGGACCAACGGCTTAACGTGCTTTCCGAGGCACGGAGGGTAGTCCCAACTAAAGCTAAGAAATCTTAGTATTTACACAAAGATTTCCTGTCTAGCGTGGGAATCGAACCCACGACCTCTGAGATTTAAAGCGAACTAAATACCGCTACGCTACGGAGGTTGTCATAAAATTTATATGTAATGGTAAATATTTCAGGGCTCCAATGAAAAAAATCCGCTAAAAAAAAGAAGAATAAATAATCAGAAATATTTATTAAAAAATATAATTATTTGTATATACCTACTCATAATACAGAGGACTTCTTAAAACATTATACGTTTAAATTACTCTTCATAATGCTTTTCACGCCTAAAGAAAAAAATCCAGACACATTTGGCAATTGTAAAGTTTGAATACGTAATCTTAATGGAAGTTTTAATTCTTTTGTTCTTTCCAAATGCCTTAGTTTGAAAGCTTCTAAAGTCTAACAAATGAGACATTAAAATACGAAACGACGACTAATTTCTAAAACTAAGATTGGTAGGTAATTTTCTTCAAAAACTTGGATTACGGTTTACTTACAGTAATTTGTCGGCTGTAAATATGCATAGTTTGTGTTTTGTCTCGTAAGCATTAACTTGAAAACATGTTATAATCCAGGTAACTTCTTCGAAGATCAAACAGTTATAAAGATAAAGCTTAGTCCATCGAATCAAATTTAATCGATATTTAATGTACCTATGGCCTTCCCTTGTTCGCGCCATAGCACTCTCTCCTCTTCGTTCCGCATTTAAAACACTCCGAAACCCTTCTTAAGTCATCAGTTCACATTGCAGAGGGACGTCTGCTCCAATGGCTGTCAGTCTTTCTGCAGACATGACCAGCTTATCCACTTAGTCACTTCAATTTTCTTATTCTACTGGTTGTATCGGTGCCAAGATTATCTTTAAGAGAAACTCCAAGCACGACTCACTCCATGGGTCGTTGAGTGACTCTAAAGTTTAGTTTAACACTGCTGTAAATGTCATCATCTTGTCGTTATGTCATAATTTAATCATCACTAAAATACCGTATGTAACTACAGAACAGCCCGACTGGGGCAGCATCTCAAGAATTCATATTTTTATTGTAAATATACTGTCCTCACCACAAAAAATGTACAACGACGTTCATAAAAATATGCTTTTAATAATAGTAAAGAAAATAAAACCGAACCCAATGATAATGAAACATAGCTAATAACACTCCCGATAAAAATAGTAAAAAGCGGTCTCTATCAAAATGAAATAAGTATATTACATTTCATTGCCCTTTGAAACTGTTGAAACTATCCCAATAATATTTCGCTAAAATTATTCACGGCCGTATTTTACATAATGGTTGAACAATTTCGTTACCAAGTATTCATAAAATTTGAATACATATATTTATCACGTGAATAAAATCGAATAAATGATATTGCTTCTTATAACAATCGTCTGTCTAGCTTTTTGTATTCGTACCTAATTATATTATTAAAACTCTATCAATATATTCATTGTAAATGATCTAAACTACGTCGTCTCAGTGTGAATAAATATTATTTTCAAATGTTGGAATACTAAAAGAATAATTGAATATACAATTTCGAAAAGGACAGAGCTCATATGGGTTGTCTATTGGAGTTGTGCCCTTTTCAAAATTGATCAATAAATTGAAATTAAACTAAGACCTTTTTACATCATTCCATTATTATGTGAATAGAACATCGTCATCGTTGCAAAGATGTTGAAAATGCTGAATATGCTAAAATGGAACATACCATACATATGTAGATGGGTAGAGGAAGAGGGAGGCTAAAGAAAAGATGGATGGATTGTGTGAGAAGTGATATGAAGGAAAATGGAGTGAGTGCTAGCGTGACGGCTGACAGAACAAAATGGAAGAAAAAAATTGTGTTGCGCTGACCTCAAATAAATTTGAGATAAGGGTTGGGAGATGATGATGAAATGTACCATCCACATGGTCTTGACATTCATTAGCAAAAAAATCTAACTTATGGTCCAGGTAAACTAATTAAAACTTTCTAAACCTGTTCTTATTAATCTTTAATCCTGTTCAATATAACTAGAAGCCATTAAATTGTCTATCGCATGTGGGTACATTCACTATGACGGCGACTATAATAACACGGGTCTTTAACCTATTACCGTACTGGTTGGTGGGTTTATTTATATTCATAGTAAACACATCTAAATATGTCCACGTCATTACATGGGCGATGGTGAGATGATCCTGACAGGTGACATGTTGGTCGTGTGTTGAAATATTTGCCAGATTCAGGTGTGAAACATATTGGGACATACACAGTAGATTTTTAGGGTAGGCGGAGACAAGTAGATTTCTAATGACATTCTGTTAACCTCTACATAACGTTGTTCTATGTCCTTAGAAGATTGACTGAACACACGAATATAACCTTCCCAAAAACGATTTAGAACAATCTTAAGGGGCGATACCTACAAGTAAATCTTCGTGCTCATAATCTCGTAATCCCATTTAGCGTCCTACAATACTCCGAATAATTATATAACTTTAAACTTTAACTCGACTCAAATGACTGTAAGCAAAGTTAAAACAAAAAAAAATGGTTTTTGATTGCAGGGTGTTTCAAATACCAGCTTTTATAACGCCCACTGCCCACAAAATTCTTTTTACATGTACATATATTACAAAAAGGTATTGTTCTAACATAAATTTTGCTTATTAAAATGATTTGAATAAGTAAATAGTGTATATAATGTACACAAAATATAACAAATTCAATAAAAACTTATGATGCGACCCGTGGTTTCATCCTTGCTGGAATGTTCAACGTAATCAATTTGAGAGTTTTTGCATTTTTGAATAGCAAACATCCAATTGCTTCAAAAAATACATCTATTATTATATACTTTTCCATATAACAACAACCCAAATCACTGGTTATTCATATCATTATATCTAATGCCATCAAAAACATACTTGTAAAAAAACCCAAGTCTCGTAACGCAGTTCTTTTACCGTAAAACGTTGTGAGATCTATGTAATACCAAGTCGGTTAATTTATTCAGTCCCTACTTAAGGGACCATCTATCTTAAGCTTTTACGTAATTATCTCACCTTACAGAATCTTAATTTGACCTTATCAAAGTTCAAAACTTTAAAGTTTTAAATAATAGATTAACTTGGCCATCGGATATAATTAGAATGTATCTCACAAGTGTTTATTGCGATGGCCAAGTCAATCTAATATTCATAACATAAAAGTTTTGAACTTTGATAAGGTCAAATTAAGATTCTGTAAGGTGAGATAATTACGTAAAAGCTTAAGATAGATGGTCCCTTAAGTAGGGACTGAATAAATTAACCGACTTGGTATTACATAGATCTCACAACGTTTTACGGTAAAAGAACTGCGTTACGAGACTTGGGTTTTTTTACAAGTATGTTTTTGATGGCATCTCATTTCTTTTTGTAGATAGTTGTACTTTTTTCCTTTGCTTTACAATTTACATTATTTTTTAAAATACCAACAATGGATTTTACCACTCTGTCACTTGATGATGAGCTTTCCAATTTTTGTAGGTTGTGTTTCTCTTTTTCTTTACCGGTACTACTTCTTGAACTTCAGCTACAGTTTTTCTCAAAGCCCACTCCATTTCTCTATGGGTTTTTCTCGATATCTTTGATGCAACAATATTAAGCATGTCTAGACATTAAATGCTTGGGTTCCATACCCAAAGGGTAAAAACGGGACCCTATTACTAAGACTTAGCTGTCTGTCTGTCTATCATCAGGCTCTATCTCAAGAACCGCGATACCTAAACAGTTGAAAACAAATTATGTATTTCTGTTGCTATAATAACAAACTAAACATAAAATAAGTATTAAGGGGGGGCTCCCATACAACAACTATTTTTTGGCTTTTTTTGCTCGATATTTAAACGGCAACAGGTAGGCACTTGAAAATGGTACGGAACCCTTAGTACGCGAGTCCGACTCGCACTTGGCCGGTTTTAGTCTATTGTATTCACAAATGGATTATTCCTGCGCTTTAATAGTTCCAAAGTAGACTTAAATTTGATGTAAACCATCCAGACTAGTAACTCTGTGCCCTTATTTACAAAATAACTTAACTTACGCACATATGAATATCCACGTACCTAGCTGGCATGGCAACACTCACCATATGAAACAAGAACAGATGCATCGTATACTTTTTTTATGCTTTATTGATATTCGTCGCACTCGTCAAACGTCATTTAAAATTAATCCGTATGTAAAATTGTTATCTCTCATTGGTTATAAATATTGTCAATGTACCTAATCGAAAACTACAACATCAAGCTTAACAGAGGATTAACATGAACTTATGTATGGCACTCACGGCCTTCTGGCTTCCGGCCTGTCAAAGGTTTTTAAAATTACGAAATTGATGAATTGTTTTTGATGGAATTTTGGTACAACTACATAATACATGTCCGATTATGGCCTTTTTTTAAGACAGCTCCCGCACTAGGGAACAAGCTAATATGTACATAAGTAAATTTAAAGCTACCTAGTTAACATTAAACTGTGTATAAAAATATTTGATAAAATGATTATATAAATATAGTTTGTGTCAGATTAATAAAACGTGGTTTGTGTGTATACCTTCGATATCACAGTAAGATTTGTTAGTTGCTTGGAAGAAAGTGACCGTCTTTCGGTGTTTCGAACGGGAAGCGTGAAAGCCGTGGTGTAAGTTTGTCCAGAGGAATGCAAGAATGTTACGCATCTCCTCCGCCACTGCGGTGTTCCGGCACGGGCAGTGGGGTATGTGGGACTCGACCTCTTCATAGCAGTGGAATGCTAATCATAACATGAGAGTAAAACCCCTGGTTACTCCTCCGACCACAATTGGTGAGGGGCCCAGGTACTGTTGCCTATCTGGGATACCCTCTGGCAGCGTCCGCGACTCAATTGGTGTTGCGGGCTCTCCTGCGCCCAAATAACCAGTTTCAGGGACGCCCAGATTACACGGGGTCCCTACTTCTCAAGGGACCGCAGCCTCCTGCTGAGACATGGCTCAAGCGGGCAAGCCACCTCCATCAGACGCTGTTATGATTGTTAGTATCCTATCGTTCATAGCACAACTTATGTACTATCTTACTTTTACAATCCATTGTTTTTTTTTTTTTTCCTACGACTTTTTTTTTTTTTTACTACTTGTTAAATTAATCCCTGTGTCGCCAAGGTCTCACCGCTCAATAGATTCACGAAAACAAAGCACCCCCTGACTCAGTACAACTGTTTGAATTTCAGACGAATAATTGTCCCGGGTGGGAATCGAACGCAGAAAACCAGGTTTCTGAAACAACTAACCTAACCACTTAGACACCACCTTTCCATATAATTCCATCTAGGTCCCTATCTACACCTATTCCTCCATTAAATCAAACATATTCATGTACACGTATTCACTGACTGCAAATGTAACTTTGTAATCCTATACATTTATAAGCAATAACAAAGTTATTAATGCAGTTGATGAAACTGAACAACTGGACCGAAATTGCAAAATGTTGGAATTTTCCCATGAGTTTTACACTAAACTCTCCTAATACTCAAAATTTGAAGCTTCTACGTCTGCTAGAAGTGCCTAAACATTTTGATGATCGGTGAGTCAGCAGTGAGCGAGTGACAAAATTACCGAAAATACCAAACTTTGACTAGTTATAATTCGTAAATTACTGGTTCAAATTAAATGAAATTTGAAATATACTGTAGTTTTACAAAGCTTGTTTAGTTACTGAAAATTCAGGCTCCTATCTTTATCCACAACGAAGTTATAGGGGGTCGAAAATCGGCTGAGTTGCTTCGAGAAAAGATAGGTACGGCCGTGCAACTTTTTTTTTTTTTTTTTTTTTTTTTCTTACTCGACTTGGGGGGGCACTGCCGTGCCCCCAGATAGACAAAATTTCGATGATATCACTATTCGCTGAAAACTAGTATTGTGTATTTTTATACACATTATGAATCATGTTCATAAAAAAGCAATTAAAACCATACGCATCGCGACCGATCTAAGAATAACTAAGTAGTTGTGATCTTCACTTTGCTCCGTTTTCGCTTAGATCTCGCACCTGGTGTGTTCAGCTTGGTTTTCGTTTTTGAAGCGATTTGTTAGAGCTTAAGTAAGATAACTTAGCCCGTATTTGAATTCGTGACATGCTTACCATTATGCATATGTTATGAGACTTTTTTAAAATATTTTATTATTTTTGAATACCTTACGGAAAAGTTTACCAATTACTCATTTTAAAATTTAAATTAATACAGTTATACCAGCGGCAGACGAGCAATATTCGTCTGGTCGCTGGTATAACCTGCATTTTAGGTATAGCCGCTAATATCTCTCGGTCACGGTGGAACCCAACCAGTCGTCGAAATTTATCAAACTCTTTATAGCACGTATTTAAGTCTCTTCTCTAATTCACTATTCTCTGAAATAGTTCTCTGCTCTATAATTCTCTGCAATCATTACAATGACATGCTTAGTTTTTTGTTGTGCCCATTGTCTTGTAAAATAATCTTAGTCTAAAATTTACTGTTTTGAACTCATAAAGAAAAGATCAAGTGTGCTTTTAGTTATAATTTCTTAGCATTACCAATATTCAGCCGACCGAATCTAACCTGGTAAGTCAAACATTGCAGGTACAGGGTATCACCCTGATGGCTTCAAAGCCTTTCAGAACTTTATTCCTAGCTAGAATAAATACGCTGCAAAATTCCATTATGAACTATATACTACCGTACATTAACTGCTAAACAAAAATACGAAGTCGCAAATATTTTAGTTTTAGTAAATTGTTGTACGCTAGTATCTGAAAGCTACTCTAATACTGCGACATAAAATATGATTTACCATGAAGATGGAGTGGGTGTTACGCCTAATCAGAATAAGTTCATCAAAACTAAAAAGTTTACTATTGTTAATTAAAAATATACAAACTCCGTAACAAAGTTCAGTTTATTTTCTCAGCTAATGAGTTTGATGTTTCTTTGCGGAAGTACGTTAGTAGTACTTCAAAGCCCTACAAATCTCGTAGGTAGAGTCATGAGTCGAGACTGTGCCAATTGTTCAGAACTCCTAATTATGATTAACTAGTTGTACCGCGTAGTTTAACACTGTGAATAAATTGCACATAGTTCTTTATTCTAATACTCTGAAATATAAGAAGTAAGCGGAGAAATAATGTCGTCTATCATGGCTTCCAAATTTACCTTGCACAATTTTCTTATAAATGGTTTTATTTATTAAAATCTATACCATTAAAGAGTAGTCTAGATGTCGAAAAACTCGACAATATTTCTATAAATGTTTAAATTTCGAGACGGACAAACATATACAATTCATCATCAGCCCTCTAACGTCCACTGCTGAACAAAGGCCTCGTCCCCCACGCTTAGCAGACGTGCTGCCGGCCGCTGTATTATGATCGTACGAGATGAATTTCGTGCTCGTGTAACCATTCACTTACTCTTTCCCACCATTTCAACTTTTGTCACAATCCATGCAGTTTTTGCCAGTAGTGGTAGTAGTGGTTAATTTACTAATCAAAATGTACTGAGTTACTGAATTATGCTACATTATGCGATCGTTTTTTTAACCTACGAAAATCTCAATGTTTCTTATCAATATCTCAGTTGGTATGTCTTCGTACCCGCACAAATTTCAGACAGGCAATTTACATAAAAAGAAAATAAAACTAGGCTGAAAGACAAAGGCCGTTTGCAAACAAAGACTAATTACCAAATTCAAATAATAAGCTCCAATTAAGTAAAATAATTTAACAATTTATTTACATAAAACATTGCTGTTTGAAGGAACCTGGCTCTTAAAATAAACGCAGAATTAATTCCATAATTGGCGAAGAGACTACGCTACGATATATCTTCGGTTTTCCTAGAAATCTGTTTCATACGCCGAAGATGGCGACATGGTGCAAAGAGCATGTGTTTGCGGCCGTTAACAGATGGGACATTAGGTAAAAATAATGGTGCATTGACTATGTATGTTATAACACGAAGTAGACTCAAAGCATATATGATTATGTACGAGTAAGTTAGTCTGTGTGAGAATTTTAAAATTGTATTTTCACAGAATGAAAGTTGAGTATTAGTACATATTGTAATCACGTTAGCAGCCAGTTCTCAGCAAATACTATTATATTAATAAGTGTATTATAAAAAAACAACATTTTTACAATATAATTTGAATGGCCATTTATGATTTAAAACATGTTTATGAGATTTACTAACTACTACTAATTTTACTAAGATATTTTAAAGGCAACCAACACATACAAGGATATTAACGATCTGGTTGTGTTTTTTTTTTAAGATTACTAGCAGAATTTTGCAGTCTACAAGTATTCTTATTAACCCCTCGTGCTAAGCTAAAATGCTTGTATTATGTGTTACGAGTGGGTTTACGTCGCGCGTCGGTAGTGCAATGGGTGGCGATCCTACGCCCTGGCCATTGGGCTACGGCCGCTTCATTATTAAATTTAATTAATTTTAAAGTTAACTTGTGTTCGTGCCTACACCAGGGTTTTTATTCTATATTAATTTATTTCGGTACACGTGGAGATCGCGGCGCTATACACAAATAATTAAGTATAATGCGCTTAGAATTTATTTAACGTAATAACGTCGAAAGAAATATATAAATTCCTATATTGGAGACCAACTTTATGTCATTATATTTTGTTTAAGTACATTTTTTGCACACTTGATTCAAATACAAAGGACGTGGGTGGCCGTTTCTTTATAAACGATGTTTAATTTATGTTTGTCGGCAGACTTCAAATAAGGAGGGAGTTTTTTTCTGTTTTTGTTCAACATCCAGCATCCGTGAAGGAAATGTTTTCATGATAGTTTTAATCGTAAGATGGTTTAGTCTCAACGTTTATGCTCATTTGAATTAGTGCATACAGTCGCAAAAAAGTTTCGTACAGCAGGCACTCCGTGACGTAGTGGGAGAAATCCCGCTTTAAGTTTCAGACTACATGGGTTCGATGCCCATTTCGAAGAATTTGGAGGAGGCAACTGATGGACATACAGCTGATGGATAGGCAGCAGCATCTATTAGCTCAAGGATACTCTCACCATCTTACTGCTACCACCAATCCGCCTTCCAAACGTGTCGATTATGGCTATATCCCTCAACGAACCTGGCTTGCCAGGATTTTTTAAGAGGAGGCCCTTGTTCATCAATGGACATAAATGGGCTAGTACAGTACAGACTCAAAAGGAATATCGAAATACCCACAACACTAAGTCTCACAAACAACTACCAATAAAAAAATGCCACCAGTCAAAAAAATTATAACACATCCGGATTTGTTTCCTTCCTGAGCGGTCATTATCCATGGCACGTGGGCTCACGAAAATAGATGAGCGTTAGTCCAACGGTTATAAAGATGCGCGCGCGCAGAGTGCACATGTGATAAGTTATGAAGATTTGTCACGAGACTCTTAGTGTTAATAGTAGTTTGAAATATTTGTAAGTGCTTCAAAATAATGGTCTAATTTACATCATATTATCCTATAATACACTGTAGATTTTAAATCGAACTAGCTATTTTGACGCAATTTTCACACAAATAAACAGACAAATAGTTGAGTCTTTTTTTAATATTGTAACAAAATTTCAACATTCTTAAGCAACTTTTACCATTCGAAATTTAAACGCAATAAATTGTAAGTGAAGAAGTTCATAATAAAACACATTTAAAGTTATATATTCCTTTACAGGCCTGAAAATGATGTACAAATTTTACTGAAACAAAAGACATTCAAAAACGATATTCACTTGTTTCCCCGTCTAAATCTAGATTGACACAAAAGAAAATCCACATCGGAATGTTCGCGTCTTTAGAAACAATCTTAATTATGCACATCCCCTCTGCTTCGAATGCCGTAGTATTTTGGTATTAGAGTCGCGGGGACAACTTTGGACGCTATCCAGTTGTGATCACGCGCCGGGAACGCGCAAACGCCGTTTATCGATCTTCATAAAAAAAATCACGCAACTAAAATAGATAGTGATATTTTATGTAAAAGTTATATCTTTATTATTCCAAATTTATTCATAAAAAAAATGATACTACTGAGTGACAAAAAAAAAGTAAATCGAACGCGCCAAATTCAAAATTAGAATATTTTTGACAGTTGTGTCTTTTGGTGATGTGTCAAATTTGAAATTAAAAAAAATAATGTTTACGTTTAAATCTAACCCGAAATTGAGATAACAGAAGCCGAGTAGAGTGGTACAATAAAATCTGAGTGCAAACAAACAGTAAAACGGTAACTATTTTGAGCACACTGCACATAAAACGAGCAAACCGAAGCTCATAAACAAAATGGCCACTAGTAGGCACGCGACTTCGTTTATAAATCACAACATGTTTATTTGTATATTCATCTCGCTCTTATTGCCGATGGCGAACGAAGGAGCAGCAAATATTTACGGAAGCAGCCGAAGCTTCTCAAATGATGATGGAGGAAAGAGATTGACAAGAGAATATCACTTGAGACAAGGTGCTTTGAGAGGTCTGATTGTCAAACCGACCAAAAATTATGACTTTCAGATCGTGGAAATGTTTCTCGGAATACCTTATGCTGCGCCGCCTACAGGGAGCTTGAGATTTATGCCACCAGGTGAGACAGTGTGAATTTTTTCTACGTTTTTACTCTTCTAGGTACGGTTCGTAGATGTGCAAAGTAAAGAAAAAAAATACGTAAAGTATTTTTTTCTTTACTTTGCACATCTGTGTTTGGGTCATAAGATTACACCATCCTACTTAACTTAACTTAATAACTTTATTTTTTCTCACCACAATATACATAAGTTGGATTCGACAGTGATACATATTCAGGTAAGTATATATTGTGGGAGACTGGTGCCTACGCTAGGTTCGAGGCCTGTGTTTCAGGACACCAGGATCCCACCCCTTTACATATTCAATGTATAATTATGTACAAAGCGCGTTGACAGAATGTACGTAGTAAGGTCACGACATTTTATAGGTTTATTTATTAATATCTAGGTTATGTAAGCGAGACGAATGTTAGTAGATGTGTAGTATGGGTGAATTTCACCTGATTCCAGCAAATTCAGAGCAAATTGGCTTTGACAGACCTACAGAGAGACTCACGCGTGATCCTATAAGCGTTCCGTTTTTTCATTTTATACGAAATCCAAAAAATAATATAAATCTTTACAAATAAAAAACAACGGAAAAATTCTATTCCATCATAAAAATGTCGAAACCCTGCGAATTCATTGTCTTAAGACCGTGTCTCTATACCAGCCAGATTGTTCATCTTAAAAGAGATCGTCAATTTAGATGCAGAAAATTTTCCGATCACTATGATTAAAGATAATGACCGAATATACAGTATGACTATTTTAGTAGTAGTTTACACGATGATAAAGGATGTATTGTCGTTTTATAGCCTATATCATATAATAGAAAGGAGAGCTATTAAGTATTGCTTATCCTCTGAAAGAGTCTATGAAACATTACCCTAGGTCTACTATAGCACTGGAGATCCCGCGGTACCATATTGGCCGTGGGTGCCGTCGGGGGGCCGGATTGCTCATGCGTACCCGACCCCCGCCAACGGCGGATCGAAGGAGTGTCCGGGAGGTTTTAGTGGTGTAGGGTCCTCTCCTCGTGGTATGACTTTAGCATACCACGCTATGGAGAGGGCGAGTCCCACATATCCCACCGCCAGCGCGCAAATACGCTGCAACGGTGGTGGGAATGCGTCAATGCATTTCACCCCGGACAACAAAAAAAAAAAAAAAAAAAAAAAGGTCTACTATAGCAAAGAACGCGTGTGAAAGCGTTAATTGTCATCATCAGCCCGTATAACTTCAACTAGACTCTGGTTCACCGTACATCCCTCATGGCCCCTATGAGGGATGCACGGTGTACCAGAGCGTCGCTACTTCTGGAGCGGCACCATGTTCCCCATGCCCCGACGCCGAGCCTAGGGTGGCAGATGGCGAAGTTCTGCTCGCCGTCTGCGTCGCCAGCCAAGCTGTAACTAAGGCAATAACTACGTTATACGACGACGCCTAAACGAAAGGGTTCAGGAGAAATAGTGATGTGCTAAGACTTCAACGTCGAACAGCTAGTGATAATATATATGTTATAAAAATAAAATGATATTGATACTGGTATTCATTAAAATATATTCACAAATACTGTCGTAATCAGATGTAAATGGAATCAAATAAACTCAAAGTTATAACTTCAATATAAAAACCGAGATCCATGAGATCGGAGTAAATAATATAATTAATAAAATTTTCATAACCACAGCTTAGTCAAAGCAATGGGTAAACAGGTTAATACTGGTATGAAATAAGCTTTATTTCATTTAAATACACGTCAATATTGATGAACATTTAAATCACGAGAAAGTTAGTAATGTAGATCTACATTACTCACTTTCTCGTGATTTAATCATATATTTTTAAAAAGGGAATGATTTGTTTTAACGTTGTTCCGCGATTGAGACCCGCGTATTGTAAATTACGCTTACAAATCGCGAAAGTTTAAAAACATTTATTTAGATGGATTTGTTTGATAAAATTGCAGATTTACAGGAAATTAGGTACAATTGAAATCTGGATTTTAGCAGACTATTTGGATCCAGCCATTACGGCCCTATGTGTCTCTAGGTTATCATTTACTATCGGATTTATAGTAATGAGTAAAAGATATAATGTAACATTACCGTTACAAAAAAAAAATGATTTTTTACTGAATTTATTCAACGTTTATCCTTAACATACTAATCTTTTTGGACTATAAAGTTGCATTGCATAGCATCCAGCAAAGTATGTTAGTTATCTTACTGTTTACCATGCTATTACAGCACACATTTAATTTACTGCATCATTTGTTTGTTCGCATTGTATTAGAATAATAATAACAACCGTAACCGCAACGGTTTTATCTGCCCTGATATCGATCAGCTTATGTGTAGACATCTTCTTAATCTGTCAAGTTTTACGTGATTTTATTATATACCTACCTTATTTAAACACATAAAACCATACAGCTAGTTATTAATAGTATTATTATGTAAATTGTTATTCCATCGAGTATTTCATATTTATTATTAAAGACTATCTACGTGACACAGCGGCATAAGTCTGGGCTAACCGGTTAAAAACATTTTAGGTTAAAACTAAGACTTGTTTTCGGGTTTAGTTATTTGATGGACTACTCTTCGTGCCTCAGAAGCACGTTATAATATTTACATAGGTATTTACTATAACAATTGTATATAAGGGATGGGACAGCATCGTCGTCACCAACCCGTCACGCTTGGTGTCTCTTTCGGAAAGATCATGTTCAGCAGTGAAGGTTTCACGAGCTGAAGATGAAGCTATAAAACGCGCCAAGTGCAAGTCGGTTTCGTACCAAGTGTTTACCTGTTGCTGTTATTGAGATCGATCACACAAGGGCAAATAAAAACAAACATTTGTTGTATGGGAGCCCCCCTTAAATATTTAGTATTTGTTGTTATAGCGGCAATAGAAATACTGCGAACAGACAGACAGCGAAGTCTTAGTAATAGGGTCCCGTTTTTACTATTCTGGTACGGAACCCTATTAAAGCACTAAATAAATAATAATTATATAATTAGAAGTATTGACTTCTTTATATTTTATTTATTTCTGGCTAGCCTTCTACTGCATTTTGCAGAATCAGGATTATAGTAAAATATAACATTGGTTTTGGTTTTGGTTGTGAACTACACTCATGGACAAATTTAGGGGAACGCAAAAAATATACATATAGATAGATAAACTCTTTATTGTGCACTTTCACAAAGAGAAAGATGCAAAAAGGTCAGAATACAAAAAAAAAAAAGTTTTATTTATGTTGTATACGGTTTTATTTGATTTAATACGGTTTTATTTAAATATCCTTAATTAAATTAACTGTTTTAAAATACAGAAATGGTCAATTTACTAATAAAACTAAACGAAATACTAAAGTTATCTCTTATTGACGAAATGGGAAGGAAACGGTTAACTTTTCTCTTATGATAAAATGTATCAAATGGCTGGTTTCTTCCTTGTCCAGCAGTTCATATAGTTCAGTAGTTTTCCACTGCATTCAATACACATCATTAAGTCTTCACTCTTTATTACATTACTATAGATATCCTAACACACAAAACTTGTACCAAAACTATGCCAATAAAAGCGACTTCACAACATCACCATACTACCTATACACCCCATTTCAGCGACTTAAACTCTGTTATCTAGAAATAAGGAAATGCACAGCAGTTTCCTTAGGAAATCCGGTAACGTTTAAATAAAACGCTTTTGCAAAGCTTTAGAGCTTTCTGCATTCAATTTTATTTTTAACGCTATAAAATATACAGCTCTTTACTGCTCTGTTGTTTCATAATTTTAGACGGGGAATAGACTGCTTTAAGTATGTAAAAACTTCTAGACTATAGGGATAAGGAAGATTTCGGAGGAAAATAAAATTGTAGTTTCGTACCTGACAGCTTTTAGGCTAAAGCTATACACACTTTTTTAATAATTCAACGAAATTAATTTAAAATATCGCACCCTCATTTCAAAACCGTTACTAAACGAAATTGAGATAATAGATAATGGCTTATGTTTAACTTACCATCAGATATAGTAAAAATGATCACCAAAATTAAACCCGCATTTTAATGTAAAATGGTAACCAAAGTTTTAACATTTCGCTATCGTATTTAAGCAAAATAACTCCAAATAAATCATTGTTAACCCAAAAGTAGTAAATGATCACCAAAAGTAGTAAATGATCACCAAAAGTACCTAAATGTTTTACTAATTTACTATTCGGTTCTGGCACTCGCCGGCCGCTACCGCGGCACCGCTCGCTTCGCTCGCTCGGCTCGTGCGTTGTATGGCCGCAGCTCTAACCTAACCTAACCGATTGTCATTTTTCATTGATTTTATTAAGGTAGAATAGCGCAATCATTTGCTCGCTAAGATTTGGTGATCATTTACTACATTTGGTGTTCGAATACAATTTGAAGTGCAGTCGTGACTAAAATAGCTAGTACTATTATAATTTTAGACTTTATTTTTCTGGTGTCAAGTATATATTTTTGGTGGTCATTATATTTTATCCCATAGATAATTCCATCTTACTCAGATCGGCAATAACTACAGATTTTTTTTTTTTCTATATCAAACTACGATATTATAACTTCTTAATTATAGGGATAAAAAAGATTTCAGAGAAAATTAAATTGTATTTTCATACGCGACAAAATTAATTTAACATACTATATTACTAAGCTAAAATATAGCCACTATTTACAAAAACCTGTAACAGATATACGCGAATAAAAACTTTTTTTTGTGATTCTAGTATTTCTAGTCCTTGTTTTTAATTAAAGTTTGCAATGATATGCATCAACCTATATGTAGATAGGCTAGATAGGATACGAGCCCTTTGTTTCAACGTAGATGTCTATGCTGTCATAAAAGTTGTGCTATCTCTTTTTATTATGTTAGAGTAAGAACTTTTTAAACTTCTTTCTCATTGGATGTTAATGTCATATAAAGAAATAAAATAGATTTCCGCGTGCGGTTTCACCCGCTTAGCTCCCGTTCCCGTCAAAACTTCATAGTACCTCTATATATGGGCTATCTAACACTGAAATAATATTTAGCGCATTCAAACAAACAGACACGTCAGATTTATACATAGTATAAATATAAATATAATTCCAAGTTTCAGGTCTCTACGACTACCGGTTTAGGCTATGCTGCGAGTATGTAAGTTAGTCAGTCAGGACAAAGGATTTTATCAATATAGAAGATATAAGCAGGTTTATACTAAAATTACAGTTAACAAGAGCTGAATTGTCATGACTGAATTGTCATTCATCAAAATATAAATAGTTTTTATAAAATTAAGTGAGATCACATTTTTGCGTGACTGTACTTTGGTTTGAGCGAGTTTGGCAGAGCGTGTCACTCGCCCAAACAGTCGGAAACGGCATTGCACCGCAGTAAATAAACAAAAAACGACGAAATATATTGCGGTAGTGAAAGAAAAGAAGACTCAAAGTTAAAATGGAGAAAATAAATCTATGAGAAGTTTATGTTTGAAAGTAATGTAATGCTGATATACATAGCAATATGTGATCATAGTAGGTTTTAAACTCCACCTTTACATTTAACGGCCAATCCAAAAGCTATATGAAATGCTTGAAGTCTCTTTAGTACCCCTATGTGACCAAAACAAAATCATTTCAATACATACTTTCCAAGAAAACGTTCACGTGAATTTGAATGTAAAATTTATACCATTATTATAAAGCTGAAGATTGTGTCTGTTTGCTAGAATTTCTGGAACTACTGGTCCAATTTGAAAAACTCAATGTTAGGTTGTTTATTTATCGAGGGAGACTTATAATAGTCTTCCACGATAAATAAGCAATCTGCCACACTATATGGCGTCACGCTAAGATCAACAGGAGCGTAGAACTAATGAAGAATATTTCAAAATCGGGTTAGCTCAAAGTAGCTATTTCACGCGGACGAAGTAAATGGCACAAGCTAGTAAAGCATAAATCGTCAAATATTTAACTTATGGTTTCAACCAAGCAGACCCAAAGAAATTTTAGATTTCACATAAAGATTTCTGTCTGGCGTGGCGACCGAAACCACTACTACGCCACGAAAGGTGTCTCTTATAATAATTTAGGTCATGTTTGGTAAAATATTGATTTAATTCTAAAACTGTATGTATTATTCAAATCAAAACAGGTTTATATATACAGCTTTATAAACAGGAGAGTTTTCCTTAAAACTGAAGTCCGGAAATTGTGCATTAAAAAGCATTTTTCTCGAGTTTTGTTTTTGTATTTATGATTTCTAAATTGCTTTCAGTTGAAAATCGTATAATGTTCAGTTAAATGTTGATGGTTTTATCAAGGTATTTTCTAAGCATGCATAGGCCAAGGTGTTACAAGCTCAAATTTCATAAAAGTATATTAGGAGGTCAATCTTTTGCTGAATTTAATATACTAAACATAAATTTCCTACACCGGCGGCTCATTGGTTATGGTAGTTGCTTCTGAAAATTTGAGGGTTCGGTTGCCACCCGGAAGAATTAGTAGGGAGAACTATAGATAGTTGTTCTGAGTTTCACCGAGGGGTGCGGCCAGCACATTCAGGATAAGGGGATGACTTTATTTAAAAAAAAAAACATGTGTTTCAATATCATTTTTTTTTACCAAAAATAAATTATATACATATGTATCTTTTACAGAATTTTCTTCACCGTCGGTTTATGTTTCGGTTTAAGATTCGGAGATTTTCGGGTCGATCTCCACGCCGGAGAAAATATCTTTGTCTTTAATTCTTTCCGAGTCTGGTTGGTTCTTTGCGGGACTACCCTCCGTACCTCAGAAAGTACGTTAAGCCGGTGTAGATTTTTATAACATCTATGAGTATAGTATTTCTCTATGTGTCACAGCACAATACTGCGGTCAATCCTACTGCCAAGCGTGGTGACTATGGCATGACCCTTCCTTGGAAAGATGTCCATATTGAGCAATGGTCGTTATACGGGTTGATGACTTTTTACTTTGCTAAACACTTGACGTATATAAAACAATTTAAAATAAATAATTATTATTGTTTCTATTGTTACAGTCAGCGCCCCACCATGGCCCGGCGTAAAAATGGCCACTCACTTCGCTCCAGTATGCCCTCAGTCCTTGCCTCCAATAAAGAAAGGCAACCCTCCATCATCAGGTCGACAACACTACCTGAATCAGCTGAAAACATTCCTTACTAATGAGTCAGAGGATTGCTTGTATCTGAACATTTACGTTCCGTACAGAGGTAAGTAAAACAATAAGTTGACATCCGTTAGCCTAAAAATAATATTAGTAATTTTGTTTCGACAAAAAAAAACGATATCACTGATTTTTTTAACAGTCAATAAAATACAATAGGTATGTTGCAGCTATTTAGTTAGATCGGGCATTCAATGGGACGGCTAGCCCATTAATTGGACGCCGATATTCAATGAAATGACTAGAGGACATCTAGCCCAATCGTTGGTATTAGATAGTTTAAAAAAAACTACATTTAAAGCACTTGCCCAATTATACGTCAGCCAAACTCGAAGGGCTAGCTTTCCATGAGCCAACAAGTTAAACATTAAGTGATGCTAGTTCAATCAACAGTTGGCCTAGACATTCAATTAAATGTCAGCGTTTCATTGGCGAGCTAGCCATTGAATGGCTGATTTGACTAGATGGCTGCAATATATATATATATATATACAGGCAGACTAAATCTACTCAGGTTTTAAGACAATTCTAAACTTGACAGAATAATGATTATTGATAAAATATATAATATAGTATAGAAAGCGATAATATTTCAGTGACATCTTACTTCTTTTAATATTTAAGTTATAAAGGAGGACTAAACGCAGAAGGTATCAGGTATCAGGTATATACACAAATAACAATGAACAAAAATATTCTTTTATGAACACACCTCAAAGAATGATACAGCATATAAAAATATACATAAGCTGCGTTGATCCGCTACAAAATCAACGGATGAACAGAAAATATTTACAATACGGTACACGTCCATTTCATAAGAATAGATTCCTTCGAGAAATTCAACGGACCCTTTTTAATATTCCCTTTGAACTTAAAAAATATACACTGATATTCTGTAATTTGACGAAGTATCAATATAAACAACGGTTATTTATGTTAAACCGATGATTCGTTTGATTTTTTGACGTGACGTGACATACAATTTAATTTAAAAGATTATTTTTATTATGACTTGAAATATGGCAAGCAACGTCTAGATTTTTAAATTATAACGTAAATTTAACTTCACTTTAGAATTAACATGTGTCATTTGTCAAAAGTCACGTAATAGCTGATACATAATAAAAGTGACAAAAAAGATACCGAAAATCTTATTGTCAGTTTACATAGTTTATAAATGCTTAGCATTCATCATCATCATCATCAACAGCCCGTTGACGTCCACTGCTGAACATGGGCCTCCTCTTAACAGACCTCGGCAAGCCAGGATCGTAGAGGGATATTGCCATTATCACCACGCTTGGCAGACGGATTGGTGATCGCAGTAAGATGTAAACCTTGAGCTAATAAATGCTGCTGCCCATCCATCAGCCATATGTCCCTTAGTCGCCATTTACGACACCCATGGGAAGATATAGGGTGGCCTATTCTAAGCCGGAGACCACTCGGCACACAGCTTCATCAGCTAATTAATCGTAATATAGCTATGCCGTACGTCTCCTCTCAAATAATGACTAGATCCTTTATTATATTATATCATCAATGATATTGCAATACCACGTATGTGAACGTTGCAATTAAGGTGTTATTTTCTCTGTCAAGATTTTTTTGCTTTATTTGTGTTGTTTAGGGCGAATATTAATTTGCAACATTTGATCTTCAAGCTTATGAGCTAAAGACACTTAAGCGGTATCGCAGTATCACCGACGGTATGGTTCTTTTAATACTGACGTGAAATTGTTCTAATACCTAAAATTGTTTCTGAACTGGTTGTATTTTAACGTTAATTTAGTATTATATATATAGAAGTCAGAAATCGATGGAGAATAATAGAAACCGAGACTTTGTTGCTCGAGTCTAGTTAAAAATGGATCACAAATCGAAACCACGCTTAGTTAATATTGCACTAGAAGATTCATTAAGTGATCCGTCTATGAATGGATTTCTTATTTTAAACTGATGATATCGATATTGGTGTGATGGCAATAGAAAATGATTTAAATTTTAAGTTTAATTTGCTTCGAAATCCATCTTCTTCCTTTGAAGACACTCACGACGTCAATTGCAACACCATAATAATGCTATAAAATAAAGTTACTATGTGTATTAAGAAAATAAAATACATATATAGCAAAACTATAGAGTTCCCACTCAGTCTTTTATAGTCGCCGTTTGGCTTACGATTTCTTAGGAATCATCACTAAATAGTTTTAAACAGAGTCGGTTCCTGCTGTCTGACTGTCCCTGTATGCTTAGATCTTTAAAACTACGCAACGTATATTGACGCGGTTATTTTTAATAACTATAGTGATTCAAGATAAAGGTTTATTATGTAAAAATAAGCCTTCCTCTTCAATCATTCTAACGTCTACAGCATTGCACTCGTGCGAAGCCGGGGCGGGTCGAAAGTATTACATAAAATAAAGACTGTGAGGAATACAAAATTGTCAGGAAGAACGCTTCATTTGCGGTATACAAACTAAAATTTTCGTTCGAGTGGACGCGCGGATGTCGCAAAACTGGCTTGAAAATATTTCAACGTCACATAATTAATTTCTATATGAAACACTTAACAAAATAAAATACGAATGTATTCTAAGATACCTAACTAAATTGAAAGGTCTTCTAATCATTTATTGTAGATTAAATAAATATCCATAATAAATGTCATAGTTTATTATATAAACACTAATAAAGTAGAAAACGAAGACGCGAACTTTTTCTAAATCAATAAATTAAAGAACTAAAAGAAAGTAGAGGAAGTGTGACGTCACTTGTACGTAAAAATATTCGTGTAAACAGAAATAATTTGTTAGCTGAAAGTGATGTCGTCGCAATGGCGCCATTTTTGCGTCACAAGGACGTTGGCAATGTAAAAACTAGGCAAATCAATATTAATAGTCCACTATTTGATTGATTCTTCTGAATAATCAATTTTGTATTATTAGACATTATTATGTAAACTATTTTTGATTTAACTTTCGTGTTTCTAGTATACATGAGTATGTCGTTGTTTGTAGTATGATATATACAAATAGTACACAATGTACACTTTCAAATATTCATTGTCATACCGTTTCAAGCCAACTGCCTTGACCAATGTCTGACTGATTTGGCAATGTTAATAATATACCTCCGATGCCCTCGTAGGCCCGAAATCCGAAAAAACTAAAAGCCATAATCTCCCCTATCTCAATCTCCCCGCCAGCGACCGCCCTGAGCCGAGGTCCAAGTCCCACAGGGGACGCCCTCTTGCGCAGGTTGCTAAGTTTTTAGTTTTTGAACCATTTATTTAGGCTGGAGCTCTGCTCACTACTACAACTAATCCACCAAAAGTGCCCACATTTCGACTATATACACATTGCTTTCAATACTACCAACAGTAGCAGCGCTTGTAATAGTTCTCAGCTAGAGAACTTTCCAGAAAGACCCCACCCGGTACACAGTTTGGTCCTCAAAAATATGCATAGCAAGTATGCAATAAGATCATAAATTGTAGTCAAAGTTATTAATAATAAATTTCATTGAAAAAACGTCATTTAGATCAGTTATTCTTTGTATTTGCACGGTATTTAACTGAGCCATGATTTCTGCGTGCTTACATTTTTATTCAGCCTAGCAATACATTAAAGACAATAAACTGTTGAATGAATGAAAATGACTGGTTGACTGCGTTACTCATGCAATTTTTAATAGAATACTATGCAAAGTAATGTTTATTCCTCGAGTTATTTAATAAGATGAATATACGAAACGAGAATGGAATAAAACTTGAACAAGATGAAGCTATAGATATATTCTATTCATTTAACACAATACCTAAAAAGTCCTTTAAAGTCAACTGAAGTAGTCTTTATCGTACAAACAATATTTACATACAAAGAGAAAATGTACTGATCTAACTTTGCTCCGATGCTTCTAGATAACCTCTGATATTATTTTAAATTATTTATGAATATATTTAGGTATTTATATATTTCGTTGAAATGGTAATAGTAGGCATGTTTTGCTGGTGAATCTTCAATATATTTTCAAAGTTTTTTTCCTTTTTATTGGTTTGATCAAAAGCCGGTGCAATGGCCACTTACGCAGGAACTCACAACAACTAACTATTAAATGGATTTAGATATTATATGAACAAGCAGAAAAAATACACTATCTCGTTGGATAATTAGTAGTAAATTACATCAAATATACCACCGCCTAGTGCTCCTGATACGTTTGGGCCGGCACAAGCTTAATTTTCACCTGTTTGACTGTGGTTGTCATGTAGTATCCCTGTCAAGCAGCTTATTGAACGTACTAATTTTAGACTATTACTCTATCTAAAATAGGTCCTCTCTTAGATTAAATTCGTTAAATACAAACGTATTGTATTAAAGCAAAAGTTTATACAGCTACTACACCAGCGCACTTACTATCACAAATAAACTATTTTACATACTTTAGACTACCTTTAGTTGTTACAATCTGAGATATTTTTTATTCTGATTGTAATATGTTTTGTGCATCACATAAAATAAGATTAACAACTAGCGTAAAGACAATCCCACCGCTAGTTTCTGTAATGCAAATCGCCAAAATAACCGTGTGGCATCATATAACTGTTGTAACGATAACAGGAATAAAAATGACACTGACACATTAATCGACACAGAGGAAGTGGTAGCAGACATAAAAAGAGAAACCATTAAAAATCTAGTTCATTTTATAAAACTAGTTAAAAATAAAACAGGCCAAGAATAATACATTAGCAAATGCCACAGTAACCAACTGAGAATATCGGTGCATACTGAATGAAGCGCAACAATACAAACACAGTTAATTCTAAGTGGAACAACATCTAAAAATATGAAATTCTTGAGTTTTGCACTAAATACTGTTAACGGAAACAGCACTATTTGCTAACATGTTAATAGCTAATACAAAATAAGCATGAAATTAATGATTGACGTAGTGCGCTAGTAAATACATGTTTCTGTTTTCAACTTAAACACTTTAACAGTGGCATAAAGTAGAAATACATTATCGATAGATTCAGTTTAATTACAAATAAGCCAAAGGAGTGTTGAAAGTTTAACGCATGCATTAGTAATTTCGTTAGTCTTATTGATTGCTGTTCTAAAACTAATATACGATTGACTATAATAATATATATTTGAATCGGTGAAGGCAATGTGGTTTCTTGATTATTATTTATTTTAATGTATTTAAACGATGTAACAATATATTTATGATCGCTAATGAAATTCAGATTTTATTTAATATGAAAAAAGAAACATTACGATTTTTTTTCTATATTGTTATGCCCGGAATTTTAAAAATTAAAGAAACAAGTGCCAAATCGTTTGATAGTACTCTACGTAGTAAGCACTATGATTATGTTCCATCCAATAATAGGCGCCGGGCTACTTGTGTACGAACGATTTTAGATTCTTTGTTGTGTAATCAATGATTTGTTAAGTGTGTAGAAATGTAATCAGCTGTTAGATAGTCAGAATATATATTGTTTTTTTTTTATTGTATCGTCCTCTTTTATCTATACCACTTCCATTTTCATTATTTGCCATTTTTCTGAAAAAAACCTAAGTACTGTTATTCTCTCTAAAACTCAATACACGGATAGTATTTTGTTTGTTTCTTAAGATGTAATACCGAGATCGTTAAAAAATATATTTATTTTTCATGTTGAAACTAAAATTTCGGCAGTCATCCATGCTTCACTTCCACTTCTCGCTTCTGTTTAAAACAATACAAAAAAGCTATGTGCTAAAGAAGCATCCACGTCTATCCAAGGCTCTATCTTTAGGATTTAAAATATTACAGGGATTAAAAACTTGAACAATATCACAGGAACGTTTTATTTCCAACATTCCAAGATAACCTCAATAAATTCTTCGCCACTTTATTATTATACGAATAAATGAAGAATATAGGACAGTAAAGATACAGGCAGTTATGCTCATAATATGCTGAATTCCTTTCAAAATGATTCACTCGAATGAACTTTGATTTTTACCTATAAATATAATATTTTTTATCTCGTTTCATCTTTAACGAATGTTATAGCAGTATATAATGTTATTGTTATGTTCTTAAAAAAAATATTTCTCTTTGCAAGTATATCATATTATTATGATTTATTATGATAAAAATTGTTTTGAAAAACTAACAATTCTTTGATATTGCAATGTTTTCGGCGCGTTACAATTAGAGGTGATGTTCTAAAATGCGACATGATAAATGATGTTGCTTGTTATTTTTATATCTTCTAATATATTTTTTATAACAATAACAATATATCATATTGTGTTCGTAGTCTCGATGATATTGCTTTAGTATCTGTGTCGAAGTAAATTAAATTTAGGTTTTATTTTCATTGATTTATTAAAATTAATTTAAAGCGACTAAGGGATATATGGCTAATGGATGGGCAGCAGCATCTATTAGCTCAAGGTTTACCTTACCGCGATCACCAATCTGTCTGCCAAGCGTGGTGATTATGGCAAAATACCTCAACGATCCTGGCTTGCGAAGGTCTGTTAAGAGAAGCCTGTGTTCAGTAGTGTATGTAAACAGGCTGTTGATGATGATGAATAATAATAAATTTATAACATTGTTTAGAGCAATACTTGAGGATACCTCGTTCCATGTAGCTAACGATGTTTTTAATGATACAACACAATGACATGTTAATTCATTCATACATGTATGTTTTTTATTTTCATTAGCCGTTTATGTCCCACTGCTGGGCAAAGGCCTCCCCATATCTTTCCAAGTGCTCTTTTCTAGTAGTGTTGCCTATCGATAGTCGACTATCGATAGTCTATCGATAGTTGACGTCATATCAATAGTATCGATAGTCTATCGATAGTATCGATATTAGTGATAGTATCGATACTATCGAGAATCAATATGTGTTTAGGAGCAATACTATCGATAGTATTGCTCCTAAACATGGGTTGGTCTTCGATAGTATCGATAGTTTTCAAACTATCGATAGTATTGATAGTTTTAATCATTTAATGCAACGAAACTATCGATACTATTGCTTCCAATCAATAGTATTAGTTAATTTGTGATATCGATAGTATCGATAGTATCGATACTATCGATAGCACTATCGATATTGTTACTAGTTTTCGAGGTCATCTATCGATATCTTAACTATCGATAGTTGGGCATCTCTATTTTATAGTGCCTTTTCGGACCAACCATCAAGGTACATGTGTAGATGTATGTTATCTGCTAAAATTGCCTATCTCATCAAAGTCTAGGTTTAACATAATCTCCCTACACATTCCGAAATTTTCACACAGATGAAGGTACTAAGTAAAGCGGACGCGGCTCATCAAAAAGTTGGATTGCCTATTTAGCAGCACGGTCGTGGAACAACTTTTAAGTACTTAAACTTAATCGTTTTGCATCCGTCAAAAGTATTATCACCGTTTATGTGCTTGAATTTTCTTAAGAGTTTTGACAACTTATATACTTACTTAAATATATTGGCATTTTAGTTTTCAATAGAGGCACTTTGATGAAAGAGAAAGTGCTATTTTAATTTTATGCCAAATAAAAAAGAGCATATTTTGTAAAACTGAATAATTATAATTATATAATTAATAACAATTTGAGAAGAAACATTAACTTATACAGTAATAAAGAAACGTTACTTTAAATGTTTTTAAACTTTCGCGATTTGTACACATAATTTTTAGTAGACGCGGGTCTCAATCGCGGTACAATTTTAAGGCAAATAATTACCTTTTTAATAATCCGACGTTTCGACATGGGTTACACTAGTCGTGGTCACGGATAGACTGATGAGTGTCAGCAACGGCGTCTTCGAACAGGGCGGGTTTCGGCAACTACCCTCACTTGGTCGTAATTTTTTTTTTTTTAATTATACCTCGTTTGAGACCCGCGTGTACTAAAAATTAAACGTTACTTTATTACATTGATAATGGGAAAGAGGTACCTAAATTACGAATAACGTCCTATCGTCGTCCGTTAATATGGATATAATATTGACATGGCAATGTGCGTTTCTTTCCATGGGAGCTTTCGAAGTTTCCTAGGTTACGACGGCTCATAGAACAAAATTTGCATCATGATCATGAACTACGCCCACTGCTGAACATGGGCCTCCTCCCGAGGGAGGGTATTTGCCATAGTCACCTCGCTTGGCAGGTGGGATGGTGACCGCAGTATATAGTTTCCTTGTACCACACAAGGAAACGCTGCTGCCCGTTCCTTGATATACGATTATTATAGATGATGTTATAGCAATCGGGACCAACGGCTTAACGTGCTTTCCGAGGCACGGAGGGTAGTCCTTCAACCAACCTGACCTGGAAAGAAATCTTAGAATTTAAACAATGATTTCCTGTCCGGTGTGATTTCACGATCTCTGAGATTTAAAGCGAGCCAAATACCGCTACCCTACGGAGTTTGTCAAAATTTGCATACATATATGATACATATATACCATACGACTTTGCTAAACTCCGTTACATACGCAATGACAGATACATTGCAGCATATTCTAAGTCATACCAGTAATATACTAAGTCATTTTTGTTTCAAACGTTTTCGCAACCTGCCTCAGTGTTCACAGCTTAGCTTGTCATCGTGAAGTCTTTGATCTTCTGTTATGACAGGGAGGCGAAATGCTCTATTAGCTTCGATCGCCATGAATCTGGTTCAGCAACGTAGTCCTTTGTAAATCTAAGCTTGCATTTGTATTCGGTGATGAGTGAGAAATGGAACATTATGTGAATACTAGTGCTTTTGTAGTTATGTGAACATCTTTAGGTCATGATTCATGCCATTTAAATGTACATTTTCGCAGATGTTTTAGTAATTTTATGTTTATTCAACTTTTTTTCTTTTTTTTCGGACGGACATACGTAGTTAGCCACGAGGCTTTTGCTACTTTACCGGGCATAAACGCGAGCAGAGCTCCAGCCTTAATAAATGGTTTAAAAACTACAATGGGGGCTACTGTGGGGCTTGGACCTCGGCTCAGGGCGGTCGCTGGCGATGAGATTGAGGGATTATAATTTAGTATTTTAGGGGGTTTTGTGTAACTGTCGTTCTACTTTACAGTTCGCGTGCCTCCCAGACTTCGGGTCTACAAGAGCATCGGATGGGTCTTTGCTAACTAAGGATCGGGAGGATTTATCCTACTTCAGTATAAATTTGCTTGTTAAATCTACTGATGTTGATAACATTCACAGTAAATTTACTTAAAGAACAAGAGCAAGTCCAGCTGTCATTGTTATTATAGCAAAATAATATCAGATAATCTACAATCAACCTCGGTAGCGTAGCGGTATAGTAATCTTTGTGTATTTCATTCCGGGTCTGGTTGGTTAAAGTAAAGTAACAAAAGTAGATGAAGACGCTTTTCCCGATCGAATTGAATACCAGGTGACTGGCAGCAGCATTTACCTATGTATACATTAGTATACTATACACAATACAACGGTCACCAACCCGCATATTAAGCGTCATAACTATGGCAACACCTCTTTCAAGGGAGGTCCATGTTTAGTAGTAGACTTCATACGGGCTTATGATGTATTTACAATATATATTCAAGATTTATTATTTAACATTTATTTTCACAGTATAATTATTTATGGAAAAACGAATAAGCATCTTTTATTGTGTTTGGTTTTTTTATTATCGCCAAGGAAAACAAAGAAATCCATCACATCAATGACTTGTTTAATAGACAGATACAACTCATCAGTGAGAGGCTTTTTCCTTTAAATTTTGGCATAACTCGTAACGAACCGTAATAAGAATACGATACTTCTAAAACGACTGACAAAACTAAAACAGGTTATTCAGTTTAAAATATCTTGGCGCCATCAGCGAATTTCACGAGAGTAAATGTATGTCAATCATGCTAATGTTGGACGAAACCACCGAAATAGTAGACAAACATTGGCCTCTTCTAATGATTTTTCTCTACATACCTACTGTAATTAGATTTAGCTAATGGATTTAGAGTTGGAATTCGTTTACGTGTATTTTTAATGGGCGTGAGAAAGATTTTCATTTCTTTGAAATCTGTGTGTTTGTAAAAAGGTTGAAAATAGAACTAGGCAAATGTTATTAAATAGACTAACTAGCTACAAAATCATTTGCTATTTTTATTAATTAATTATAAATAAATAATGATACCTATACGATTAAAACTTGATTAAAAAAATAGTTTTCTTGTTACACAATCTTAATTTACAGATAATAGCCATAATCTTATTCTATAGACAGAATATTAATGTGATAGTTAATTTCGTTATTGTTCTAACAGTAAAAGCTTCTAACTTTAATAAATACAGACTTTTATAAATATTTCAGCAAGCGTTAAACATAATAATATACTCACAGATTCAGGTCCTAGTTTCAATTTTTTTACATACGTAATGAATTGAAATAGTTTAGTTTATTAGTAACTAGCGGCTCGCCCCTGCTTCGTACGGGTGGCCTTTTATAGCTTATGTTACTCAGGGATAATGTAGCATTCTAATGGTGAAATATATATCGAATTCCGTTTATTCAAAACAAACATACAAATATATAAAAATACAAACATTTCCTCTTAATAATATTAGTATAAAATAGTATAAACGTAAACGAATAATTCGCGCATATTAAACGACAGCAAGTAGTAAATTTGTTATTTGAAAAAAATATTTAGACCTAACAATTGAAAAACTATAGGTACCGTACTCCTCTCGTGCAGTAAAAAACTACGTTTTCACAATACTTCAACATTAAACATACCGTCACTTACTCGATGACAACCAGTCCTAACCCAGTAAAACGACAAATCTATAACGAACCACGTCAGCTGCGGACCTATTTCGTTCATCTATTTGTGATACTTCCGTCGTACTGTCCAAATTCTTGGTACTATTAATAGACTGTGAACTATAAGAAATAAACGCGGTTCATATGAATGAGCTGTTGAGGAGAATTATTAATTATAATTGGTTTCGCCTTAAAATAAAGAAGAATCTATTAATCATTAAACATAAAATACTTTTGATGTTAGCTGTGAGGCGAAAATTACAACGAAAAGTCAAGATCTATAGTTATGATTTATGTTACATGTCTATAAATAAAGACATTTAATAAATATAAACAATGACTATCAATTTAAACGCAAATACTTTGATTTTTTTTATTACTATGACTAGATATGTATTACACATATCTTTCACAAATAATTATTTGTTGTTACTTGAATCTCTCACTAAGCTTAAAAGATTATAAATTAAATCACTTGGTACGATCGTGATTTTATTTTACAGAACTTTACTGGCTTGGATACGAACTTTACTTACATAACAAAAACAAACTTTTGTTTGAAGACTTGATCCAAATAACAATATTTTCCGCCAAATATATTTTCGTTAAAGAAAGAACTTTGTTAACTTCACTTTAGTTTTTAAAACTAAGATCGTATCCTTTATGCTAGTGTCTAGAATTTTTACGTAAAATTTGGACTTGTTTGGTATTTGCTCCCCTAAATCTTCTGCTATGAGATCTTCTGCTATCTTCTGGATATGAAAAAATCAAAATAGTTGTAGAGTTAAAACATGACGCTATCTTGTTAGCTGACATTTTGTTTTCTCTCAAAGTCCACTTTCATAACTTGATGATGCTACATGTCGTAATAAGACAGTTGATAAGATTTTACAAATGTCAACATTCAGTTCACTAAACTAAACATTAAAAAAATGTAAAACTACCCTAGTACTTTTATTACAGCGTCTTGATAAAATGAACGGGTAAAAAGTTGAATTAGGTACTGAAATAATTAAAACCAATCCATTTTAAACAAAAGCTTAATATATATAAGGTGGAAAATTGTTCAGCAACGTGGTAGCATCCCGTCAAGTCCAGACGGTAACCCAACAAAAATGGGGGAAATAGGAAAATAAAAGTGTAGTAATTTCATTTCGAACAAAACTTAAGACTTCGCCTAAATTTCCTGTACTGAATGGCATTGACCTAAAATAAACCGGAATATAAAACATTACATTCATGTAAAGGTCTCCTTGCGACTAAGTTGAGTATGCTTCTCACTAAAAATAACCATAGGTGCAGAATTATTTGAATAGTAATAAAAATATATTTTATATGAACAACATAAACAAATAGTGAGCTAATATTTGTAATGAACTCATTACTAATATTGGTATAGCGAATATAATCTTACTAAGTTCTTGGTAAAGATTTTTTTTTAAGATAGGCTATGTTTATTCAGAGCATATCTCTATATTTTATTTTTATATTTCACTAAAATAAGTTGTCACATCGTGTTAAATATTAACTGGGTTATTTCTTATTTATATATTACTAGCGGCCTACCCTACCCCTACCCCTACCCTACCCCTACTCTACCCCTACCCTACCCTACCCCTACCCTACCCCTACCCCTACCCTACCCCTACCCTACCCCTACCCTACCCCTACCCTACCCTACCCTACCCTACCCTACCCCTACCCAAAAGTATCCTATGTCCTTCTCCCAGTTCTTAGCTACCTCCCTACCAATTTTCAGCCAAATCGGTTCAGCCGTTCTTGAGTTATAAATAGTGTAACTAACACGACTTTCTTTTGTTTTTAAAATGTATTCTGCTATTCGGGACGAAAACAAATCCAACAAATCAAAATCCATGGCAATCGGTCCAGCCGTTCTCGAGTTATAAGTGTTGTAACAAACACGACTTTCTTTTATATACAGGGTGAAATGTTAGTCACCAGCCAAATTTTTTCTATACCGTATTCATCGAGGCGTGAGATTAAATGTAAACAAACCATAAAAAGGGTACTTTTAGGGTCACGATTGATGAAGTGAATATATTTTATTACAGCTGTCAGTACAATCACGCCTATGAAGTTTGAATTTAGTAGTACTGACAGACAGTACCTGCTAATGTTATATTTTATGGGCATGGCGATCTAATAAGTGATGGGCAATGAATCATCGTGGCCATCGACTATAAACGTATCGATATTTTTATATTAAACTTAATTAAAAATAAATAAATTATTACATTTTATTATATATTTTAGTATTATAATATTATTTACATATGTACGCGTACTTGATCTTAAATAATAATGAGTAAATAAAATCCAATTTCTAAAAATAAACTTTAGATTTCAGAGAGTATAAATTAATGTATCTTATATTAAAATATTTGTTTAATTTAGTAACGTTTGTAATTAAATTAATCCAAATTATTTGTTACATTATCGTCAATAATAGTAAGAAAAGTTGATAATTACTATCGACATTTGTTTAAATCTTAACAACCCTAGGAATGTCATCTTTTATGAAGTATAATGATTTATTAAATCGTTTACATGTAAAAACACCCAAAAAAGACTTGATTCCCAAACTTCGAATGCATTTTAATACGACTAAATTATAGACCATAGGTACTCCCGAAAATTTTACATAAAAATGTGACGTTTGGTTATCGGTCGGATTATATCCGCCATTTTTGCTATAGATCAACTTGTTGATACGAGAGTCCTTCCTAATTATTATTATAGATATTTTCGTTGAATTTATATCTTTTATGAAGTTTAAAGTTATTTGTTGGTTGTTTTGTTTTTGTTATATTTACGTTTTCGAGCTTAAAACATGAGTGCACCTGGACCAAGCAACGCTTGCACTTTTTCTTCGCCAAAGAAAAAGCGATCAAAGAAAAAACCAACCAACGCATTCAACGGAAAAGGTGGCTGTTATTAATGTGTTCAAACTCATAGAAGAAACGTGGTCGAAGGATTTGTATCCTTACAAAGGTATCAATTAAACCACTGAAACTATGGGAATATCGCAAGCCACTGTAAACAGGTTCTAAAAGGACATAGTGAATTAAATCCTATTAAGTTAATATGGGCCCAAGTTAAAGGATTTATTGCTGAGAATAACAAAAGCTTTAAGTTCAGTGAAGTCCAAATTTTACTAGCCGATGCAATTAAAAATATAACAGTAGAGGCTTGACAAAAGTGCATTGATAATGTGAAAAGGAAGAGCAAAAGATGCTTAAAATTGATGGAATAATTGATAGTTGAATATAGTTGACCGCTTCGTTATTCACGATGGCGACAGTTCTTCAGAATCCTCCTTATTCTCCGAATAATTAATTCAATAAGAGTTTTTTTTTATTATCTTCATAGTTAAGTACCTTATCTTAACCCGAGCTGCTAGACACACAAATGGGAAACCCTAAATTAAATTAAATAGCAATAAAAAACATTGAAAAAAGTTTGAGAAACAATGTTTTCTTTGTTTACACTTTGTCTCAAGCCCCGATGAATAGGGTATAGGCATTAGGTATCATTCACTAACAACAATTTTGAAAAAAAAACGATACCTAAAATTTTCATAATTTATAATTTACTCGAAGGAATTATCCGCTCTGCGTGGTCACCAAGTAAAATGTTAATAATACTACGTGCCGCGCGAACATCAATGAGAGCGCACGTCGTTACCCCCGCCCCCACTACCCCTGAGCGGCACTACCTATGATCTAGTCGGCCACGCGCACCCCTTCGCGGGCCTTTGTGACGTGATTTCTCAATATTTTTGTATTGAGTGATACTAAATGAAAAAACACGTATTCAATGATTTTTACTAAAGATTAACATATCAAAATTTGGCTGGTGATTAAAATTTCACCCTGTATATAGATAGATTTCTCCTATTTTTCATTGCATCGCATCAACGAACAAATTCATGTCAACCCGCAATGCAATATGTGCAATCAGTTGGAAAAATAAAAAAAAGGTACTCGAGCTAATAAAATACAGGAAAGTAAAACATAAATCTACCTGTACTTCTACAACTTGCTTGTTTGTTGACTCAAGCAAAATTTTCACGTAATTTTCCTACAAACAAAAGAGCGTTAGAACAAAGAAAGCGGTGCACAATGAACTGACGTGTTGACTGCAAGCTCGACACTATTGTTTAATGCTATGTAACTTCCAAAAAAACTGTAAATAAATTATGATATAAACTCTTTCTCACAAGAGAAAATTTTGTAGACATTTTGTATGTACATTTATTGATGTTGTCTTAAACACGAAAATATGTTTTGTTTCATTTATTTTAGTTTAGGGCTTCAAATGGCATATGCCATGGGTTTGATAACAATCTCATTGCCAGTGATCTGGCTATATCTGAATAGATAATGATATCATAATGTGATTATCACCATTTTCCTACTGTCCATGTTCCACAGAGAATCTTATTGTTATGAACGGCTATTTTTAGTTTTAAGACATATTTTGGTATACCTTATAACAAGATTTGCTTAGTTATTTATGAAACTAATTCTGTTTAGCGCAGTATTTTTGGTACTGAATTGTTTATTTTCGCTCAACTAAAAATATGAATAAAAATTAACAATAGCCAAAAATGTTTGTCCGTGCGTAACTTGGAAAACACTATATTTTCGTTATCTTAAAAATTATTAGGATAAAGTTTCTATAAGAGATAATTGCTGCATGAAAAATATTTCTATACATAAAATACACGACATCCACGTTTATAATAATTATAATATAATATTAGTAATGAAATTCTTGATTGTACACACACATATACAGAAAATAGAATAAAAAAATTTAAACTAAAAGAAAAATGGTATAATGAGCGGTCTTATCGCATAAACGATTTCTTCCAGACAAACTTTGGATGGATGTTAAGTACATTTATTACAGCTTACTCTAATAACTTTATCATTATAATAAACTAAAATTACACTTTATGAGTAAGACGGTGTAGACGCGAATGAAAAATTTTATTAGTATCTACTTATTATTTTATTTTAATTAAATGGTAACAGCTACAAGCTTTTAAGTTTAGCCATCTTCTTAAACGTTACACATCCGTTCAGTCTTTAGGTATTAATGTATAATTATTATGTCGCCACTTGCCGACTTTACTTTCTTCAAACAAACACAAATTTCTAATTTAAATCCAAAGTGAACTTTGATGTTATGAGTTTAACGTATATTTTCCTCTGTCAACGTAGTCTCGTTTAAAGACAACATAACACATTCAAATGCGCGCATAAAACAATTACCATTTATGTGGAATATTACCGTGGATGTGCTGAAAGCGGATAGAATTTCCCCGTTTCCGGACGGAAATGGTTTGATTTTTTTTATACCGGCATTGGTGTTGTTCGGACGCTTTTTAATTATTATGAGATTTATGTTATGAATCACAACTGCTAAACCACAGTAATTTGGTGCGAACAACGAATTTGTTCTTGAGTGAAACTAATTTTGTCACTTTAAGTTACTATTTTATACTTTTTAGCGGGTGTGTAGGGAAGAAGGAGTGAACAGCAATATAATATTTAGGTTCACGCACACAATCGGAACATATGTAGGTATATATAACGTTTTATAGCAAAGTGACAACTGTTTTTTTTTCATCTTGATATCTGTCATTAGCGGACCAAAGATAATTTTAGATGATTTTTAAACATAAACAGTTCCACTACAACTTTAAGATCACCGTGGAACTTAAATTTGACAATCACAAAGTTACCACACCCGTCTATTGTACCCTCATATCCATAGTTTATAAGATCTGTTTCCCAATTCTTTCTATCAATGTCCATTAACCCAATTCACATCTACATAGATAAAAAGGGAAAATATTGAATGAAACGACTGAACTTATTTGATTTCACAACTATTTACGGCAGAATTATAACAATTTGAGACTTGTGCAGTTTTAACCTGTGGAAATTTTTATTTAAAATGCATTAAATAAACAAATAATGCGTTTAGGGTCCATTTTAGCTTAACTAAGCTGGATATATTGAAAATTTGCACCAGTAACCACATACTACCCGCACATAAACTCAAGTAATTATTAACCCATCGCAAAGCCGCTACCGTTTGTACTAATTAGGTTCAATTAAGCGGATCGAAATTCGAACCTAGAATAAAATTGCATTTCTTTCAGTAATCTCCATGAATGATATTTTTTACAGCTTTTAAAATGACAAGGATTGAGTCATTCTCGTTTGTAGGGTTCCGTACCCGAAGGGTAACAACGGGACCCTATTACTAAGACTTCGCTGTCTGTCTGTCTGTCACAAGGCTGTATCTCAAGAACCGCGATAGCTAGACTGGTGAAATTTTCACAGATGATGTATTTTTATTGCTTTTATAACAACAAATAATAAAAATAAAATAAAATATTTTTTGAAGGGGGTAGCCTACCCCTACCCTACCCCTACCCTACCCCTACCCTACCCCTACCCTACCGCTACCCTACCCCTACCCTACCCCTACCCTACCCTACCCCTACCCTACCCCTACCCTACCCCTACCCTACCCCTACCCTACCCCTACCCTACCCCTACCCTACCCCTACCCTACCCCTACCCTACCCCTTTTCACAGATGATGTATTTTTATTGCTTTTATAACAACAAATAATAAAAATAAAATAAAATATTTTTTGAAGGGGGTAGCCTACCCCTACCCTACCCCTACCCTACCCCTACCCTACCCCTACCCTACCGCTACCCTACCCCTACCCTACCCCTACCCTACCCTACCCCTACCCTACCCCTACCCTACCCCTACCCTACCGCTACCCTACCCCTACCCTACCCCTACCCTACCCTACCCCTACCCTACCCCTACCCTACCCCTACCCTACCCCTACCCTACCCCTACCCTACCCCTACCCTACCCCTACCCTACCCCTACCCTACCCCTACCCTACCCCTACCCTACCCCTACCCTACCCCTACCCTACCCCTACCCTACCCCTACCCTACCCCTACCCTACCCCTACCCTACCCCTACCCTACCCCTACCCTACCCCTACCCTACCCCTACCCTACCCCTACCCTACCCCTACCCTACCCCTACCCTACCCCTACCCTACCCCTACCCTACCCCTACCCTACCCCTACCCTACCCCTACCCTACCCCTACCCTACCCCTACCCTACCCCTACCCTACCCCTACCCTACCCCTACCCTACCCCTACCCTACCCCTACCCTACCCCTACCCTACCCCTACCCTACCCCTACCCTACCCCTACCCTACCCCTACCCTACCCCTACCCTACCCCTACCCTACCCCTACCCTACCCCTACCCTACCCCTACCCTACCCCTACCCTACCCCTACCCTACCCCTACCCTACCCCTACCCTACCCCTACCCTACCCCTACCCTACCCCTACCCTACCCCTACCCTACCCCTACCCTACCCCTACCCTACCCCTACCCTACCCCTACCCTACCCCTACCCTACCCCTACCCTACCCCTACCCTACCCCTACCCTACCCCTACCCTACCCCTACCCTACCCCTACCCTACCCCTACCCTACCCCTACCCTACCCCTACCCTACCCCTACCCTACCCCTACCCTACCCCTACCCTACCCCTACCCTACCCCTACCCTACCCCTACCCTACCCCTACCCTACCCCTACCCTACCCCTACCCTACCCCTACCCTACCCCTACCCTACCCCTACCCTACCCCTACCCTACCCCTACCCTACCCCTACCCTACCCCTACCCTACCCCTACCCTACCCCTACCCTACCCCTACCCTACCCCTACCCTACCCCTACCCTACCCCTACCCTACCCCTACCCTACCCCTACCCTACCCCTACCCTACCCCTACCCTACCCCTACCCTACCCCTACCCTACCCCTACCCTACCCCTACCCTACCCCTACCCTACCCCTACCCTACCCCTACCCTACCCCTACCCTACCCCTACCCTACCCCTACCCTACCCCTACCCTACCCCTACCCTACCCCTACCCTACCCCTACCCTACCCCTACCCTACCCCTACCCTACCCCTACCCTACCCCTACCCTACCCCTACCCTACCCCTACCCTACCCCTACCCTACCCCTACCCTACCCCTACCCTACCCCTACCCTACCCCTACCCTACCCCTACCCTACCCCTACCCTACCCCTACCCTACCCCTACCCTACCCCTACCCTACCCCTACCCTACCCCTACCCTACCCCTACCCTACCCCTACCCTACCCCTACCCTACCCCTACCCTACCCCTACCCTACCCCTACCCTACCCCTACCCTACCCCTACCCTACCCCTACCCTACCCCTACCCTACCCCTACCCTACCCCTACCCTACCCCTACCCTACCCCTACCCTACCCCTACCCTACCCCTACCCTACCCCTACCCTACCCCTACCCTACCCCTACCCTACCCCTACCCTACCCCTACCCTACCCCTACCCTAC
This sequence comes from Nycteola revayana, assembly GCA_947037095.2. Taxonomy (NCBI): domain Eukaryota; kingdom Metazoa; phylum Arthropoda; class Insecta; order Lepidoptera; family Nolidae; genus Nycteola; species Nycteola revayana. The sequence goes on along the minus strand of OX344845.2, from coordinate 23,591,768 downwards.
CCCTACCCTACCCCTACCCTACCCCTACCCTACCCCTACCCTACCCCTACCCTACCCCTACCCTACCCCTACCCTACCCCTACCCTACCCCTACCCTACCCCTACCCTACCCCTACCCTTCACCCTACCTTCCATACCACGAACTTATTTTTTGCCCTTTTTTGCTCGATAGTAATAACATCAACAGGTAGGCACATAAAAATAGTACGGAACCCTTCGTGCGCGAGTCCGACTCACACTAGGCCGGTTTTTTATTTACTTTTAGACATATCGGCATGTAATTTTTGATTTATCTTTGTATTTTATTTCATAAATCTATTAAAAATAAACATATCAGTTATAGGTAATTAAATATTAATATTATTTTGTCACACACAAAGTTTTATCTATATCTATTACCTGCGTATATATTTGGAGATTTAACTATTCAAGAAAAAATATAATTATTTTTATATCACTGCCATCTATCGTACAGTAATGAAACTAGCTGAAAAGTGGTTAGCGTTTCAGTTCATGTTCCAAGGGTAACGTTAAGCTACAGATTGCTTGCTTTGGTTCAAGTCAAGATACCTTCTGATATTGTTAGTTTATACATCAGCTACTAGATGGCGCCACCGGTAGCAAATATTTTAACATTGCGTTGTAGGCTATTAAAGCTTTTAATTTTTGATATTGAAAACTTTTTGAATGAGTTGAACATGAAAAAAGTTATCGGGACCAACTCATTAGGTTGATGGTAGGGTGAAAATGTATGGAATTTTATGGAGAGATGTTCGTTCTTTCCGAGTTATAAGCGATTATTAATAACGACGCAAATATTAAAAGAATTTATGTTAACATTCAACAATCTTTTTTGTTAATTTTATTTATGTTAACATAATCGACATAAAATTTTATGTATATTTTAAAACATTTTTTTTTTCCTTGGCGTTTCAAAACAAATATTTTTTATTAAATAAGTCATTCTTAACTTAACAAATTTATGGTATTCAACAAAAATATCTAATGATGGACCTTCATATACATATATGTAAAACTAAAGAAAACGATCTTGTTACGACCCTTATTTATGCATGGACACAACATGTATTCTAATTAAAGTGTATTTCAATACACTAAAATTACGATACACATCTGTCGAAATTTAAGCGGCCATAGCCCAATGGCTAGGGCGTCGGACTTGTGATCTTGAGGTTGCCGGTTCGAACTTGACCCATTGCACTACCGACGTGAACCCACTCGTAAGCATTTATGCTTAGCACGAGGGTTTAACAAGAATACTAGTAGACTGCAAAAGCCTGCTATAAATCTTAAAAATAAAAAACATTTTTTTTTTGTATGTTAAGTAAATGACTAAAAATCGTTTATTATTTCAGAAAAGTACGTAGTCAGAAAGTTTGGACAACTTTCTTACTATGTAAGCGTACTTTTCTAATAAAGTTGTTTGCTGGCAGCTTTCTCTGTTATATTATCAGAGCGATGAATTGTTTTCCCTTAAATATGTATAGAAAAGTATTTATAATTATTTACGTCTTATTAGAATGTAGTAATGCATATTATGCTATGAAGTGGTAATTTAAATTTTTAACCATGTATTACTTCTGTGCACCGTCCAAATAGTCTTTGCAAACATGAATTTTGACGTATTTTCGCGATTTATTTCTATGGAGTAACTTTATTCTAACCAAACAGGATCCTTGATAATATCCTGTAGTATTTTTTACATTATTTGAGTTGCTTTGAACTGTGTTTATTCTTACAAACTTATTAAGATTTATTATAACCAAGTTAGCTTAGTCGCGATCTAAAAGTAATATTAGTAACAGCAGTAAGTGACAAGTATATTATTTAATCAAGCTAACAATTAAACTGATCAAAACTTATAATTTTGGACGTTAAATGAGTTAGTGTTATGTCCCATAGCTTATATGGCAGATCAGACCAGCTTTATGCTATTCTGTGGCTAAACAAACCAAGTTTTATATGAACCTCTATAAAAGTAGACTGATGTACCATAAATTGTTCGATATCGTATCGTGAACAATTAAATAAATATATATTACAAAAGAAATCAGGGAATTAAACTCCCTAATACCTACAGCATTAGTTACCGAGGTAAGACAGGATTGATTTGTGGAAAAGGCTCTTTGATCTTAGCAACGATTACACCAACGTTAAAAAAAAAAACAAACACTGAATAAAATGAACTTTATTCTCATACGTTGTGGTACAAAATTGAGTGGCATAATGTGGAGACAATTAACGGTCTCTTTTGTTCCTTTTTTCCTCCCCATAGAGGAGATTATCAAATAAATAAAGATTAGCTTTTTAAAAGGAAATTACACAGGATTCTTTTTTTCTAATTTACGATATTATATTGTTGGATAAATATTGGTTCAATGACATACTTTATTTATTGAAATACTGCCTCGCGGAAAAATAAATTAGGTGACGGAAATGAAATTTGAAACTTTGCACTTTATGGTAGAAATATTAAAAATGGGAAATTGAATATTTTTCATTAGGTAAACTGCCACTCGACAATGGAGATAATTGCCTTTTGAAATAAATATAGGTACCATGCTCCTTAAGTACAAACAAAACCAAAAGTATTTTATAAGCAGTTGAGATGCCAACCATCTAAATACCTCCATTATTGAATATAGTGGTACGATTAACATCGCTAAAACATACTTCTAGAGTACCTAACCCTCTAGCCGTCTTAATGTCTTCCCTTGAATATTAGATTCAAGATGGATATAGGCTAATTTGATTTCCATCCATACATTACGCATATTCATCACCTCAGCACCAGGGTATGGGAGACTTATTCCTACCACACTCCCGCCACTGTAACTTCTGTAGGTTAGAATCAACAGCAGCACACACGTAAGAAGCTTTAAGCTGTTAGGCTTAGGCTGGTCCCGGGACACCACATGTCTTGGATACCACTTCAATTGGGATAGTCAACTCTCCAAGATGATAGTATGTTAAACCTCTCCTTCTGCTTATAAACCATTTAATAAGGCTGGAAGGCTTGCTCGCCTATCTGTCCGGCGAATCTACAAAACCCACTTCATATCTTTTTTAAACTAGGAATACAGTGACTTTTATAACACTGGCTTGAATACCAAAATGCGATGCATCAAAAATCATTTAAGTTATCAATAACTAAAATACTCGTTGTTTTATACTAAAGCTAGTGCAAATTATTAATTGTTGTGGAAATCTTTGTATTTTCTTTATCTCACATTTTTATTATGTGCATTAATCAATGGTATGAATTTATTCTTGCTTTCTTTTTATTCACAATGTGAATTCAGGCAAAAAGAGTTGGTTTTCTGTTAACAAATAACCGTTTTACGCTAAAGTAGTTACTTAGCTACTTAATTAGCTACTTTTCCCCATTATTGCCACACAATCAAATAATATGCTTCTAACGTATCTTATTATATACAAACAGTAGATAAACCAGTGCTGTCAATCTAGTCTGACCTAGTTTATAAAATAGCACCGAAGATATTCTCATTATGCAAATGGCATGGACATAAATGGGTCAACATTAGTGGGACATCGAACGTTAGCGATAAATCTATCGTGAGAGTTCTATGAATGCTCATAATCAGCTGTTCATTAATAGATTAGAACATTAAGTTATTAAAAATATGTTTTTTGTTAGACTAAATTGTGATTCTAATTCGTATATGTTTAGTAATCAAAGTTTGAAATCTCAGTAAAAAGCATACGAACGTCGAGACAATTTTGTATGGGAAACTTTAAAACTGAAGTGTGATTGTAAATTCTAAGATATCTGTCCGGGTCTGGTTGGTTGAGGGATTACCCTCCGTGCCTCGGAAAGCACGTTATGCCGTTGGCCCGATTGTTATAACATCATCTATATAATCGTATAGCAAGGAACGGGCAGCAGCGTTTCCTTGTGTGGTACAACATAATACTGCGGTCACCAACCCGCCTGCCAAGCGTGGTGACTATGGCAAATACCTCGGGCTCCTGCCCGAGGGATGGTATTTACCATAGTTATTTGAACTGAGGGTATTTGAACATGTTCAGAAGTGGACATTATACGGGCTGATGATAATGATGACGATTAGAAGTAGTTGCCGGCTTAGAATAGACCATCTCATGACGTAAGAGATGTTTAAGGGAAATACACATGATGAATGGCCAGCACCATACTATCACCTCAATATTACTTACCATATTACTGCGATTACGAATCTACCTACCAAGTGTGGTGATAATTGCAATATTATTCAACGACCTTGGTTTTATGTCCAGCAGAGGTAAACGGCTGTTGATGATGATGCAATTATAGTGCAAATACGATGAAATTATTGATACTATTGCGAAGCGAAGTGTACAATTTTATGATAATGGTGTATTTTATTTTATGGCTCTTTCAATGCTCCAATGAGCTTTTTTCATCGAAATCCAATTAAATTGCATGGTTGATTATGGGCAACATTGCGCAAGTTGCCCATAATCAACAATAATATTGGGAATATAATGCATTTCTATAAAATAGCAAAAAAAAATTGACTTATGATCACCGTAGTATCCAATGCAATTATTGTAGGCTAACGCTTGAAAGATATTGGGTATCACGTACGTTTGCTTAGTCTTAATAGTCGGAGCGACTTACAGAAACAATATCAATATTGGTAATTAGTGTATAATCTTCATCATCACTCCATATATCGTCGTTAGCTGAACATGGTCTACCTCCCGCAGGGAGGTGTTTGCCATAATCACTTAGCTTGGCAGGCGGGGTGGTGACTACAGCCGCTGCCCGTTCCGTGGTGTACCATTGCAACAAATTATGTTATTACAATCGGTACCAACGGCTTATGGTGCTTTTGAGCGAGCGGAGAGTAGTCCCTCACCCAACTAACCCAAGATTTCTATCCGTTGTGGGGACTGAACCCTTGCTTGTGATATTCTGTAATCATTTTATGTATTTTTACAAATACTTACACGATCCTTTTTTTAAATTACAGAACAAAAGTCCAAGAAATTTCCCGTATTGGTATTTATACACGGGGATTCGTTCGAGTGGAGTTCAGGCAACCCATATGATGGAAGAGTGTTAGCGTCATATGGGAATGTAATGGTGATCACTATCAACTTTAGATTGGGGATTTTAGGTGAGTAAGTATGCAAGTGTATTATTACTAGCTTTTTCCGGCAATTTCTTTCGCGTGCAATAGTTACATTGGTCAAATGTTTTTTCGAAATAAAAGGTAGCTTAGTATTTTCCTAAACTCTAGTCTATCTTTTTACCAAATCTCATTAAAATCTAATCAGTAGCTTATTAGTGAATGCATTGCAATGCATTACATACGACTAAATACAAATAGGGATACAAATAGGGATTATGATTGAAACCATTTAAAGTACTGTTACGCACTAATATATTTTATTTTAAAATAATATGAAATAAAAGGCGCTGGTCTTGGTAACGTTTTGCTATAATTTGACTAGAAATATCAAACAAAAAAAGGTATAAAATATGACAAGTTCACTAAAATTTAGAATAGACAATATCAATGTTCCAAATAGGTTCCATTCGTTACAAGTAATATTCTGCAATAAAACAAAAAAAATGCTATTTTAGCATGTCCGAAAAATATTGCTATTTGGGGAATGTTGATATGTGTATGTGCATCTACGAGCAAAAATTGCTTGCACGTATCTATTCTATATGCTATATATAAATATCAAAGCATTTTGTTAAGAAACTAGAGCTCCGTTTGTGACCTTAACATAGGTACTGTTTGATCATTTCTTCACTTCAAAACGTATTCTTTTTTTTATAAATTTAAATTATTATTAAACATAAAACCCTAACTTGCTTACAGGGTTTATGAAACCTAGTCTCACAGAACACGTTTATGGCAACAACGGTCTATTAGACCAATTAGCCGCACTACAATGGATCAAAGACAATATAGAAGATTTAAATGGAGACCCTACATCCGTAACTATTATGGGGCACGGTACTGGAGCAGCTTGCGTTAACTTTTTAATGCTATCACCAATATCTGATGGTAAGTTTGTTAATTGAATTAAAACTATATTATTATCTTTAAAAAGTATGAGATTTATTAGGCCATGTTGTTATAGCGATTTATCACCGTTTATTTAATTAATAATCGAAACTAATGAGTTTGAATGTCAGGTCAGACAAAAATTGTGTTTTTGCAAAAAAATGTGTAGCATGATAAGCTGTCTGCCTGGTGCCTATTTTCTCATCGGCCGTGACGGTAAAATAATAAGATATAATTTGAGCTATATATGTCTTGCGCTGATCGCCAACCTTTGTAGAGTATTACCACCGTAGCTTAAATTCGTTGGAAAAACTTAATCAGGCTATAATTTAGAACAATCCTTAATCAGCAACTACTGTTACAAAGCGTACCAACATGCTAGTACGAAATAAGCTTGGACAACGTAATAAACACCGTTATCGGGTCCCCATCTAATGAGCTCTGGTGAGCTTACTTACGTGTGGCAGTGGTTTTAGGTGCATTTGTGTCTCATTTTATATAATACTAGCGACCCGCCCCGGCTTCGCACGGGTACAATACTGATAATTATACTACATAATGTCTTTAAACCTCTAACAAACGGGCGAAATTTGGTCAAAACAAACAGAAACAAATTAATATAGGTACCTACTAAAACTCAGTGAAATAAGTAGGTGGGTATACTTTTATCGTATGAAATACCTATACTCTTCAGGACTAACAATACAACAAACACTAAATAAATAGGTATTCAAGTATCTATCCATCATAGTTACAACGAACACAAAACAAAAAATTTGCCCTATCATTCTTAAGGATCGAGCGCGCATAATCGCATTAGGCCTACCTAAAACACGCGCTGTTATTTTGCGATAACTATTATATATTTTTCTAAGTTATTCATTAAAAGTATATAGTGTAGGGGTAAAATAATCTGCATGAAATGCTTAAGAATATTAACTCATTTAAAATGATAAGGATAAATACTGAATCCGTCTGATTAGCTTTACAATTACCGCATTAGAAATTATCATGTTTCTAAGATATAATGGATATAGCAAGTTAACCTTGAAAGATAGACATATGCTATCGCAGACTTTTTTGTAGATCTAAAAGAGAAGAATATTTGCCACCATACATTGTTTTGTTATATCTCATAGGGTTTAGGCAGCGTTTTCGTTGAAAGCTCCCAAATGGCTTAATTTTTTCCGACACCTCTGACAAATATCAATATATATTAGTCAAATGTACACATAAACTAAACAAATCATATACGTAAACCTTCCGGAAGAATCGTTCTATCGATTGGTAACATCCGCATGAAAATCGATGTAGTCGTTTTTGAGTTTATCGCGAACAGATAGACAGACGCGACAGGGGACTTTGTTTATAATATGTAGTGATGTAGTGATAGCGGTCGCCCGCGGCTCCGTGCGGATGTCGGTTACCGCTGCAAAAAGCCTACGCAGGAAAGACACGGTCAGCAAAATGATTCCCAGGTCAATTCACAGACACCGACATAAACATCGACAACGCAGTCATTATCCGCAGGCTGCACAGATTGTCTTTCTGTGGATGTTAAAGTTGTTAATGATGAAAATATAATTAATGATGTAATTAATAGGCATTTTAGGGATTTGGCATTTTAGGCATTTTCAAAGCTCTGGAAAGAACTGTTGTTTAGCTCTGAGAAGAACTGTTGATTAGCTCTGAGAAGAACTTTTGCGTAGGTGTAGTTTTAAGAACGAAATCTAAAAAAAATCGCACGAAAATTATTAGACTTCGCAACGGGCCGTGCAGCAGAAATCGTAATATTTTAATTTCGCCATAACTTCAAAACCAAACGTCCAATTTTAATCATTCAAAGACCAAATATTATCTACATAAACTGTACTTAGTGATGAAATAATTTATTTTGATAAGGATTAATAGCATGAGTAAAATAAACGCGTTTAAATGTAGTCCAAAAAAAATTCAAGATTTCTAAATAAAAAAATGGTTGTTGTGCCTCACTCGACATAGATAGCTATAGTGTGTCGCGGACTTTTTTGTAGATATTTATAAGATCTACAATTAATTAGAAAATTTTATGGTTCTATCTTTTATAGTTTAGGCAGCGTACGCAAAATAAGTAACTTTTCTGGTTGATTTTTTACACCTTGTGTCCGAAAAACCCAAATATCTTACGGAACCCTATTTTTTTCCAAAATAAAATTTAGCCTATGTTACTCGTGGATAATGTAGCTTTCGAATGGTGAAAGAATTTTTGAAATCGGCCCAGTACTTTTTGAGCCTATTCATTACAAACATACAAACATACAAAAATAGGTATAAATCTTTCCTCTTTATAATATTAGTGTAGATTACGACTTTTGGATGCAGCACAGTTTTCTGTGACATTCATGTTAGTAAAACAATCGTTGATATTATTTTTCTTCTTTTATGGCCTTCCAACTCAATCAGCGGTGATTTACCAATTATTGTTTATTTGTTAAAATGTCTTACTCGTTTCCCATCAAAATATAATGGGAAACGAGTATGTTGCCAGATTGAAAAGATCCTTTAAAATTAACGACGTAATTACCTAACTAATAACTTTCGTTCTGCTTTTAAAATACAACTTTCACCAAAGAGATAAATTCTTATGCCTTGGAGCAAATAAAATAAAATTATATCAATAAAAAATTAAGCGCTGATAAAGTTCTACTTTATAAGCGCTTAATTTACGAGTACAAATAAACCCAGTCTATTAATAACAATCTGTAGTTTGGATCTATGGTTGGTCCTGGCGACGAACCACTTACGGGGGGAAAGGAGATGGGCCGGCCGGTACCGACTCCTACGCCACTTAATAACTGGGGGATAGGATCATTTGCCTGACCAGGACTTAAAAACAAAATAAAAATAGTTATCCTAGGTAGGATTTTACCTTGAAAATCAGACAGGTGGTTCAGCTGTTAGGTAGATGCTTAATAAGGTCAAGTAGAACGTTTCACATAATACCTAAACACCATAGGTCACCAATGTCTGTTTCATGACCTTAGAAATTATTGTTGCAGGTTTATTCCACCGCGCGATTCTTATGTCAGGATCAGCGTTGTCAGATTGGGCGATGACAAAAGACCCAACCCCATACACTTTGCAAGTAGCACAAAGTTTGGGATGCAACCCAAACTCAAAGAATATGATGACTTGCTTACAGAGAAAACCGTAAGTAGAAAAGTAACTTCCAAGAAGTGTTAATTGATGTAAATTACCTTAATAATAGTTCCAAGAAAATTCGACATACTATTTTTCAATAGAAATGTTTGCGAATGTGCCAACCAATGGTATTTGATAGGAATGATCATGAAATACAAATAACCTGAAATAAACACATTTATGAGTCACTTTAAATAAATAAAAAAGTCAAAGCATTACGTCAGAACTAGAACTTTTAAAATTTTGCAAGGAACACTAAATTTGTTTCTTCCAAATTTGCAAAGAAAAACAACAAGATAAACTTTAATATTTGCGATAGATATATGCCATTTTAAAATAATGTTAGATTGCACCTCAGCAGACTGTTACTCACAAAGTCATCTTAGTTGCAGACGGTTATATAAAACTAATTACGTTTTAGTACAGTTACAGTTTACAGCTCAAGTCCTCAAAATCTATTTACTAGTAACTACAATAGTCGCTTGAGGCAGCTGTTATAGCTTTTATGGGTAATAAATCTGTATTCATAGCCTATTAACCTAGTCGTAGTCGTTATTATCGATATTCGTACATCACCACGCTTTCTACCCAAAAGAGATCGTCAGGAATTTACCATATTTACATTTTTTTATATCTTACATCTCTGAATTGAATTATTTTGACATATTTTGGATGCTAAAATAGTTGTTCATATACATAATAATCAAAGTAATAAACTTCTATGTATTATAATTTTTATAATACTAAATTTTAGCAAATATCAATTCTATGTTCTGAAGCACTGCACGGTAAAGTCTCATATCCACCACGGAAGACGAAACCTGGAGTAAATTTGCCGATCTTTGACAATTTAAAAAATTTATTTAATTTTACGAAAGTCCAAAACTATCAAATAGAACTAAGTGTATATATTTTTAACAAGCTAATACTATAATGCTTTAAAATTAACGAGCATGCCTAATTTTAGCTAATTCCGTCGAAGATAGGTGCTGTAAAAGTCAATTGCAAGATTTTAGCTGATTAAAAAGATTTCCTATCAAAATAATTCCACGCATTGCGTCTTAGATAAATTTATTTACACTTTTTACTACCACTTTTATTCGAGCTTATCACAATCACTACTTAAGTGGCTGCCTTTAAAACCTAAACGAACAATAAACCAAGATGAATGAACCCAGTTGAGTTACTATTCACCATCTTCACTTAAAAGCTTTTACCGTTTATAGAAATTTAAAAGCCGTATAAAATATGTATAGACTTTGCAGAATTTATGAGTGGGGGAAGAATTTTAGTAATGCATAATTTTGGTGCTTAGGAACTTTGTTATAGACAAAGTTTTTTGTATTTTAAATAAGTTTGCAAAGGCCGTGTTAGGAAATTGTCCGACCGAATTGTTCAGCCTCTTTTATTAGTCTTCAATTTTGTATCAGCTAAGAATGGCTGATTCTACATGAGCTATAATTCAAGACATTTCGGGTTTACGCATTGAATCAAAAAATTATTGTGTGACTTGATATTTTTCTGAAGGAACAAAATATAGATAAAAGAAAGATATATAGATAGTCAACTAAAAACTCGATTTTGGTAGATTTTATCCGTGTCTGGGGTGCAATTAAAGCTGACGCTCTCACTGAGCGTACCAGTACGGTTCCCATCGGATTTTGAAAGTAAACGTACGCACAAATACGTGCAATTTATGGTGTTTCCTTTGCAGATACCTCATTCAGTCACCTTTAAGCTTGTATCTAATTTAGCTATAACTGATTTGTTTTATCGCAGTTTACGTCGTTGAATTTAAGTTAATTCTCCTTATTTTATGTCAAAAATTATGCCCGCCACTTTGTCCGCGTAGACTTTAATTTTTCGTACAAACTTGGCCACCCCATAAAGGGTTGAATTTTTAAAAATGCTTACTTAGTGTATATGTTACGGCTAATAGCCGAAGTGCGGCTACACCTAGTTTTAGCCGGCTACAACTAGGTGCAGTCGGCCACATGCGTTTATAAGTCCCTGTTCGACTTCATTGGTTTAGGTTTAGGTTATTTTTTTTTTTAACCACCCCAACACCTTTTTGTCCCTTGCATAGGTATTGTTTAATTTAGAGTTAACTTAGAGGAACTTATTAAGGTTGACCTAAGTTTAACCGCAAGTTGTCGGCTGCACCTAGTTGTAGCCGGCTAAAGCTAGGTGTAGCCGCACTTCGGCTATTAGCCGTAACATATACACTAACAAGAAATATTTTTGTGTTTGCAAAATTTCATGGTTGTAGACCCAGCGATTTCAGCTGTGCATTGATTGATCAGTTAATCAATTTATAGTATAGGTATATAGAAGATAAAAATAATAACGAAGAAAAATAACATCGAGGACTTAATGCAGCCTCAGGACTCTTAACTTTGGTGAAAGCATTTAGTTTACTAAATACTTCTTACTCTTTTATATTTTTATTTAACTCCAATGTATTTGTAGTTATATTGAGAAATAGATCAATAAGCGTAAAAATACAACTGGAAGAATAAATATTGTTCTTGACATACCAACTATAATAAATCAAGGTGGAATTTGACACGAACAAGTCTCGCGTTGACATGTTTTCCAGTATCTAGCATAAATATACAGACACCCTCTGTCATGCTACGAGTATGTGTTACTTGGCTGTACACTATGCTTTTAGGATATGTTGGCAGTGTGGTGCAATGATAAAACGAAATAATAGTTCGAACTAGCTTCGGTTTAGCAAATATGCAACCAATGAAATTTACAAAAACCTAAACTTTCACTTTTAATATTTTAGCAGGTAGTAGTAGAACTATAGTTAAATATAGTTCTCATTACATTGATTAACAATGTGCGAAAATGACAAGGGCGATGTGATGCCGGACGCTTACCGTGATGAACGCGTTTCAATTTACGACATGGCTTTCGTACAGCTTATGTGGTAGCCTGCAGTGAAAGTGACGTTCGACACACAAATTATCGCGTCGTATTGCATCACGTTGTGGACGTCGCTCATGCAGGACAGTCCGATACGTAACCAAAACTCGGAAAACATGTACTAGTTCAAAATCTACGACAGTGTTAATTTAAGACTGGAAGCATGAGTATGTGTACGTTATGCTCATATCGAAAGAGGCGACTAAGGTATATACACATAATTTTTAGTAGACGCGGGTCTCAATCGCGGTACAAATTTAAGGCAAATAATTACCTTTTTAATAATCCGACGTTTCGACATGGGTTACACCAGTCGTGGTCACGGATAGACTGATGAGTGTCAGCAACGGCGTCTTCGAACAGGGCGGGTTTCGGCAACTACCCCCGCTTGGTCGTAATAATTTTTATTTTTGCTAACTCCGGAACTGTCGGTAGATCGACACACCACACTCACAACGTCAGCACCCGTGGGAACTATATTGGTGTCGCGACGATGACATTTGGCGATTACAGGATTCCAAGCCGTTGATAACCGGTATCCATCTTCCCGGTTGAAATTGGAATATTTTTTGATTTCAACCGCTTCACGTACTATTCTCGAGTAATAGTGACGATCGGTGGAGAGGACTTGTGGTTGATGTAAATTGGCTATCCAATGCCTGGCTCCTGTATCAACGACATGCTCAGCGATGGCCGATTTGTTTAGCTGTCGGTTTTTCACTGCCGCAATGTGTTCCTTCGTCCTTTCCGCGATGGATCTGTTCGTTTGACCAATATAGGACCTGCCACAATTGCATTCAAATCTATATACACCCGGTGTTTGAAGAGGAGTGATGTCCTTCGGTGTACGCAGGTGGTTAGTAATTTTAGAGGGCGGACTGTATACAGTCTTGATGGAGTATTTTCGTAGTACTGTTCCAACTTTATCGGAGTTAACAAAAATAAAAATTATTACGACCAAGCGGGGGTAGTTGCCGAAACCCGCCCTGTTCGAAGACGCCGTTGCTGACACTCATCAGTCTATCCGTGACCACGACTGGTGTAACCCATGTCGAAACGTCGGATTATTAAAAAGGTAATTAGTTGCCTTAAATTTGTACCGCGATTGAGACCCGCGTCTACTAAAAATTATGTGTACAAATCGCGAAAGTTTAAAAACATTTAAGGTATATACAGCTGATAGATGGGCAGCAGCATCTAATAGCTCATGCTTAGTTACCATCTAACTGCGATCACCAATCCGCCAGCCAAGCGTGGTAATTTATGGCAACATCCCTCAAAGACCCTGGCTGGTTAAGGTCTGCTAAGAGGAGGTCCATGTTCAGCAGTGGACATAAACGGCCTGGTGAAGAAGCATGAGCATTCTTCCACGATATTTATCGTCTATCTTTTAGCTACTCTAAATAAATGATTAACTAACAAAATTAATATTATTATTTTGTATTTTTAGTATAAATGTTACCTACATTTATTTTATTACTATGAGCCATAATACTAATAAAACATACATAATCGACTAGTAAAAACCTCCGAACAGAAATAATATCGATATTGTAAATCTTCTCAGAAAATACCTACAGGTCGTTAATAATTGGGGTAAAGGTACGCCTAGATAATTTATTAGTATTTTTATTTAGTGCCAACGTCAATTTAAAAAAAAAATATATATATATATATATATTTTATTGACACAAATATGTAGCATACAGATTTAGAATCCCCTGACTCCTACACTAGTAAACACTATATCGCAGGAGACAGTTTGTTGCCCTTGTTTAAATTCACAGTATTTACGCCAAGGAGAATGTAACAATAAGTTTAAAAAAATATATATAATAATATTTAAATTTCACATTGGAAGAATGCCCAAGGCCTACCCTAACCAGGTAGCCTAGCCAGGTAGGTTCAATAACTAACTTTGTACGTTATCCTATATAAATAAGCCACAGTAGCCTTTTGTCCTTTTCTAGCTTAAAACATTTCATGACTTAAAAAATGACTCTCATTAATGGACGAATTCTTTTTTCAAGACTATGAATAAATTTTATTAATGTGTTCATATTTTTCTTTTCAGGTTGTCTGAAATTAAAAAAGTACAAATATTAGCGCGAGAATTTGAGACACCATTAGGACCGGTTGTAGCTGGGTCGTTTATACTTAGCGAACCAGCCAAGACAATGGAGTCCTACCCAAATTTGTTAAGCAAGTATGTAAAAGATACATATGTACATACCTACTTTACCAGGAACTAATTAAAATTTAACTACTATAATCACTAAGGTCTTCAATTATTGTAAATTATCTGTTTTTATTGAATTCGAAGATTAACATTAGCATTCATTTTGCTTTGCTTCACATTAAGCCATGTCTCTTTCAACTTACGTTTTGGAAGCATAAGTGCCATACGCTAAAAGATGTTAATATACGTACTTAAATTCTGGATATTGAATAAGCGAAGCTGTACAATAGGAGCAATTAATATACGAATTTATCTATATCATTAGTTTTACTGAAAGAGATTCTTTGTCCTAAATAGTGTCTTATCCGAGAGCTTGTTTCTGAAGAATGTATCACGATACGCCATTTTCCGGCAGATATTGATGGCTGTAGTTCTGTTAGTCATTGTTTGTGTTGTCCTACTATAAGATTTAGTATAACTAGTGTATTGTACAAATTACTTGTCCGATGACATAGTTAATCATGTTGGGGAAAGAAATGGGATGATTGAAAACGATATTTGGTAGTTAATGTTACTTTTGTGTAGATAGTCACTCCTAGTGATATTACAAATCCGGTAGTTTGTAAGTATTTTTGGACTTAAGAAAATATGAGTGCGTGTAAGTTTGTTACTGTTTTCTGCCAAAAATTGGTTTACGAGTTTACGTATAAATAAAACTACCACTAATGATGAGGTGAAGTTATATTATAGAACGAATGGGAACCTTAACCTCTGTATATAAATGGCAACCGTTACTTACTGATCTATTAAGACAGCTCAAACCTCTGAACGGATTGCGCTGAAAGCTGGCAAAGCGATAGTCATGACTTCAGCAGATATTATCTAACATAAAAAAAGATCATCATGATCCACTCCTAGGTAGATGACACATGAGTCCAAAATTTATATGGAGAAATCGAAATCGTCACAAATGTAGTTGCGGGAAAATAACAAATGTCTGATATAAACGTCTAGTGTTTTTTTGTCATCGGTTAAATATTTCTTTCTTACTAAAGGTTTTATGTTTCAGATACCAATTGCTCTGTGGAGTAACTGAGCTGGAAAGGTATCACGATTTTGGTGTTATTGAATTGGAACACGGAGTTTTGGAGAATCAGAGAGATGAATTCATCAAGAAATTTGCTAAAATCATCTTTGAAGGCGCCGAAGACGAGGCGTTAAAAAGTGTTTTGAAAGAGTAAGATTTCTTGTGTATATTACTTTTCCGGACAATATACATTAGCAGACAGGATTGTTTTTGGTATCAGATTGTAGGCGGTTTGATATGGCCGAAGAACTACTTTAGAATTAATGATAAAGCATTTTATGCAATAAGTGTGTAAAATCACCAATTTAAGTAAAAATAACAATAACAAAAATCTAAAAAGAACTTATATTTATTGTACGGTGAAAAATAGGTCAAAATAATTTAAAGTAAGCTCAAATAAGCAATAACAATTTCAGATATGCCCCGACAAAATTGGACCCTCAACGTTGGAACGTCGAAACGAACCGCGATGTCATTTTGAATTTGTTCAGCGACGCCCGAACACTGGCGCCCGTCATCCGCTTTGCTAATTACCAGTCCAAGTCTAATAGGCAGTCCTACTTCTACGTGTTTGCGCATAATTCTATTAGCTCAGATTACGCTGCGGTAAGTTTGAATAAAAGCTAATTGAGTTATCATAAATGTATGAAATTCCGTACAACAACCTCTGTAGCGTATTTGGCTCGCTTTAAAGCTCGGAGGTCGTGGGTTCGATTCCCACACCGGACAAGAAATCTTTGTGTAAATTCTAAGATTTCTTTCTGGGTCTGGTTGGTTAAGGGACTACCCTCCGTGCCTCGGCAAAAGCACGTTAAGCAGTTGGTCCCGATTGTTATAACATCATCTATAATAATTTTATATCAAGAAACGGGCAGCAGCGTTTCCTTGTGTGGTACAACATAATACTGCGGTCACCAATCCGCCTGCCAAGCGTGGTGAATATGGCAAATACTCTCCCTCGGGAGGAGGCCCAAGTTCAGCTGTGGACGTCATACGGGCTGATGATGATGATGATGATGATGATGATGAAATATATGAAATTGCCTCGATGGATGCCTTTCTAGGTCACGCATTGACCCAACTACTGTCTTATTATCTTGTACTTATTATGACTACTTTTGGTTCTAGGCTAAGATTTCAAATTTTCTAAATATCAATCAATTTCTGTTAGATGAGGCACGATAATATCCATATTATGTTATTAGCATACAACCGTTATAATTTTGTTTGATAGTGTTCGTTTATCCTTCCAACAAAAATTGGTCACGTCCTAACACATATCGATAGCTTAATTAAAAACTCAGAACAAACCAAGTATAAAACTGAAAGATTCCATATTTTCTGTTCTGGAATGGAGAGACACTGCCAGTTTCCATAATTTGCACAACTACTGAGAATTTATTGGAGTGGATTAGTCATAGTTTATGGTATATGTAGCAATAGTTTGCAAAATCGCAGACGCATAATACAATAAAGTATTTAATAAGCGATTTTGCATAGGCTATGATATGAGCAAAGCTGCTAAATTTTAGAAATGAAATAGTTTTTATATGTATTTGAAACTGTGCAATTCTGCACTAATCTCTTGTTTAAGTTGATGAGAATTTAATACTATGAACATTCATCACTTCAAATGTAAAATTATATAATTTTATACTCAATCTTTTGAGGTTAGGCTTTGTGCAAGCCAAACATTATCATCAACATGCAAATCCTTTTAGTATCAAACAACTACACATACTCGGAAATTGTTATGTTTACAGCAATTATGAAATTTTAAATAATAAAGAAATAAAATAAATATATTTCAAAAATTAATAATAAAAAATTAAATACAATTAATTGTATTATACAAGCGAGGTAGTCGCCTAGTGGAGTGAGAGGTAAGGCCCCTCTCACTCCACTATGGGAGTTGCGGCTAGCACATCTTGAGAAACGACTTTATTGACTTACGTTTGTTATCGTAGGTATTCTGAAAGACATCGTAACACCTAAATAAATCAGACTTCTTTACTGCGTTAGTTTTATTTAGATAATTTGATATTACCTTAGCTATGATCAATTCAAATGTATTTAGATTGATTTTAAAAGTTTCATATTTTATTTTAGCTCGTCAGACTTATTTTTTATTTATTTACGTTATGGTTATTATTTCCACAGCTAAACAAAAGCGTACAAGGTGAAGAGCTACCCTATATTTTTGGAGCACCTCTGGGATCAGAAAACGCACAATACACACCGCAAGAGAAGCTTCTTAGTGAAATTATCATGAGAATGTGGACCAACTTCGTTAAATACGGGTGAGTCCGAAAGTATATTAAGAAATGTATAACTTCTTTTTCTTAATCGGAACACTCTTGACAGTGTGGTTGTGGTGGTCGTTGTAGTTCTCCCCTTACGACAAATTTGACATTTCACCTCCACTCCTCTCTGACGGTTGGTCGTCTAACTCATTCGGACAAGGCCCATGCCGCCTTTATTTATACCTAAAGATATCAAAAAACTAAATAAAAAAATAAAGTAAAGTACTTAGACTACGTATAATGTGGTACAAACACACACTGAATTAGATATTAAGCAAGATAAGATCAAAACATACAATAAAACTGTGGAAACAAATAAAAGAAATACATAAATATTAGAAATTACACAAACGAAAAACAGTTAAATTTTTACGGACAGTATAAGTTTAAACTTATGACTGCACTGCTCAGTGATTACAGTATTTGCTCTGAGAACTTGCTACTATGGGTTCGGTTACCACCTATGATAACTTTTATTGCAAAGTACGAATAGTTGTTCTGAGTCTTGGTGTGCTATGTGTTCATAAATTATGTTTTTGTGAAATCCCCGTGACACAGCAATAATTATAAAATTACTTAGTACTAAACTGAGTGCTAGAACTAGCCAGACATACTTCGAATAAAATATAAGGTGCATGCAAAATATATGCTATCCCGTTAGCAGAAGATGGTATCCTACAAAGTAATAACGTTAGTGAAAAAATTTCAATGAAAAATATATTACTTTTTCAAAAACATTGTTTTATCAACAATACAATTACATACATTCACAAGTTTGTGTTCAGGCTGCTCTCATCTCTCATCCGACACCGGGAGTTGCGAACAGCGCTAAGGTGCTTGAGGAATGAAAAATGAAATATTTCTATTTTTTTATGGTATAGAAAAAAAACGTAATCGCTACACATGGCATTCAACTGTTAAAGAGATGGAATATATTTAGAAGCACTTGATATAATGTAATTAATTTGTCGACAGAACTCCGAACAGCCAAGCTCCGATGAAATTCTTTAACTTGGGTAGAAGGGAGTGGAATCATTATGATGTGGATTGGCCAGAATACGAATCTACACGACAATCTTATTTGAAGTTCGGTAAGCTTTTTTAACTTCAAAACTTTACTTTCAATCGTAGTAATAAAAACAATAATGTAGTAATAACATTTTTATTCATATTTACAGATCTTCCTCCTAAAGTGAATGACTATTACCGATCTAATTTCACGAAGTTTTGGACGGACACGTTGCCGAATAAAATGAGTCAATATATCGTGGACCCGCTATTTGAATATACATCGCCGATTGCTACACAAAAACCTCGGACTCAAGCTCCTAAAGTAGCGGTACATAAAACTACTAATAATCCAACAGGTAATAATTATTTAAAGCGATTTCAATGATTTATTACAAGGTTTACGGTCATTTTCTTAAGATGACCTCCATGATTTTCTACACTGACTCCTTTCTGACTTTATTCGTGTCAATATTTTTTTTATTTAGAAATTTTGATATTTCACCTAAGACTGGGAGATCTTAAAGCTGCCGGTTTTGCGCCTGATCTATGATCAGTTTCAAAGCGAAGAACTCTCCCTGTGGATTTGAGTGTTTGCGAAAACACTTCTGCAATTATAATTTAACCCGTGTAGATCGCAGTGTCTCCCTAAAGATTGACCGACGTAGCTGAAAAGACATATTTCATCATAATCATAATAGCAATGAGTTTATTTTAACATGTATAATAATTTCACGCAGACTTGCTTTAAATTATCATATACTCGTATGTTAATAAAAAAAGTTTTATCTAGATATCACTATAACTCTTAATTATTTTGGAAATATGATCAATTTCGCAATATTATTTTACAAAAACCAAAATAAATAATATACGATACGGCCTTTTCCGGCCTCCCACTCAAAATATGTTAACATTTCTACATTACAAAGATATGAAAAGTAGGAATTGTAATATGATTGCTTTATCCAGGGTCCTTATAACAAGATAAACTTTGTTCAGTATGAGTCATTTTGAATGTTTCTCTTCGTAGTAATTTTATAGACGTTTTGTCTAAATATATTTTTTTCATTTTACAGATACGATTCGCCGTATATGGGCACCTCGTGAAACTTCCCATTATTCATCATCAATTTACGGAAAAATGCGTCCTTACTCTCAACCCGTTCACAGCCCTGACACAAACACAATTTACAGAGAAATAATGTCAATCGACAAACCGTCACGTCCTATGCCACCGGGATTAATGGAAAAAACCGTAGTGCAACCACAAACTACATCGACAACCAAACCAAAAGTAAACATGCCAGTAAAAACTTCGAGCGCTACGATTACACTGATTGTCTCGTTAGCCATTCTCTTTCTTGCCGTTAACGTCGGAATTTGTTCCATATTGTATTTCAAAAAACGTAAGCTCCGACTTCGCGAGAGAACACTCGAGTGCTCTCGACAACCGCGCGCCGAAATAGGCGAAGTGGATGTAATCGGTCAAAAGAGTTCTAAAGATGACAAAAGCGCTTTGCAAACGCTAAAAAATGGCTGCAGTGTCATCAAGTCTATGAGTTTAAATAAAATGAAAAATAATTCGAAAAAACATAAGAAGAAATCTGATGTTTGTAAGACGCCTAAATCTGATGACTCTGGCGGATTTAGGGAAAGATTTCAACTAAGAAGACACTTATCAACGAGCACTTTAGATGCTCATACTAAGGTACGAGATTGGATTGCAAACGAGGTGATGCATCGTTGCTCTCCTGGGATACTGAGAAAATCCAATTCTGATTTGAATGAAAAGCATATGACTGTAGCAAAACCCTTTACGCGCTCTGAAGAATTACTTTCGGATAATAAAAAAAGCAAGAATGGTACTTCAAATTTAAATGAAAGTGTGAATTCAAAGAGTTTAGCTTCAAAAACTTATAGCAAGACTAAAACATCTGAAAAAACAACGTCAACTTCAGCACTTGGATCTCACTCTTCAATAAGTAGTCAAAAACATTCTCTAAGTAGTAATAAACATACTAATAAATCTAGTGATTCCATAAAAAGTAAGGCTACAGAGAGCATAAAATCTAAGAAAGTCTCCGTAGCCATTGATGCTACACCAGCTGCGCGTACCAACTCAATACTGAACCAAGAACCAATAGAAATTTTAAAATCTTTTGATGTTGACGAAAAATTACATTCCAATAAAATTCAAAATTCAAATAATAGTGAAGTCAAAAGAGATACAAAAGAAGAAAAAAATGAAACGACTTTTACAAATGTAGTTACCATGTCAGTTTCAGAAAAACCATTAATAATATCACACAAGCATTCCTCCTCTGATCCTGTTACTGATGTAAATTATGATAAATTATTAGAAAAGATGGAAAATGCTAATATGGTTAATATACTTCCACCAGTCACGTTTCGAAATGATATAAATGTGACTTCTAGAGATGAAACTTCTCAAGTGAGCCCATTGACCGCTGAAGAAGCACTTTTACATATAAAAAAGAGGAATTTCCCTAAAGTGTTACCTGATTTACCGAAAGCGCAGAAGCGATTATCGTTACAACCTTCATCATTACAAACTTTCCGAGGGTATTCTTCTGTTGAGAGTCAAGAAAGGTCTAGAGTTCCACCTCAACCACCACCACGAACAACGACACTTGAAAGACGCCTTGCCTACAAAAATACAAAATATTTATCGTCTTTCGATACTCCCAGCGATAAAAAAATCAATGAAGAGGGAAAGACACAAAATTATGAAAACATAAATACATTGTCACCATACGTTGATCATTCGCGTAATACTTCCTTTGATAGTAGTTGTAATAGTTCATTTGATTACAGCCGCAGTGCATCGTTTGATAAAAGTAGAATAAATGAAATATCAGAGGCAACAGTTTTATTACCCAAAGAAAGAGAAATACCTAGAGTGATTATAGCATCAAGTGACATTCCTTTATCACAAGAACCTAAGATAGTAATAACTCCTTCGCATAGTCAGGTTGAAGTTCCAACAAATGCACCAAGAGTTCGATTACCAGACGATTTCCACTGTCAAGCTGGTTCTTTAACGTCATTTTCATCATTTTGTTCAGATGATGATGATGAAGATGATGAGTGTTTTGATGAGTTTGAAGATAAACTCATCCAAGAATTAGTTGGAGGAGTTGATTCTCCCACTAATATGAATGAGATATTAGATTCTAAAGGTCCGGAAACTATTTTTGAAAAGAAACTTGAAATAGTCCCAGTGAAAATTAATCCAGGTAAGATAGTTCCAAAACTAAAAGAAGATTACGTATGTATAAGTGATTTATTATTACCTGATGTAAGTTCCTTAGAAACAACTGCCAAGATAAAACCTAACTTCGGCTTAAACAAGCTGCAGCATAGAACTGATAGTATTAACAGACCACCTGAAAAAGCAGTTAAGGTGACGCCCAGAAAAAGTATTAGAACACCTTCAATTCTAAATAGAAAGAGTAAAAAGTTTAGTGATAAAACAAAAGGAGACTCAATAAAACTGGAACATTCTAATTCAGGTTCATCAAACGACACTGAAACAAGTACTGGAACTGTGAAAAGAGTAGAATTAAAAAAGAATTAACTTTTAGTGAGACTGATATTTTTTGAATGTATGTAGTAGATATAATTACAAACTTACGGATTACATATTGATATTAATTGAATTATTCTTAATAATCCCTAACGTGAAAAAAATCAAAACTTCTTTATCAAATTCAATTCTTATCATCTGTTTATCATTGTATTTGATATGCCATTTATGCATGTTAAATATTTAAGATCTCTTTATGTCTACAGCCACATAAATTGTAAATAATCGTTTTAGTCCATATTTCAAAATCAAGTGTGTACTTAAATAATTAATGTAGTTCAAATATAGCTTGAATTAATGTATATTTCGACATTTCTCTTTTATTTATGCAAATAAAAGTTAGTACCTATTAATTATACATTAATTAACTTGGCATGTTACATTTGTTTTCTTTTACATACATTGTAACTGTTTTAATTTTTTGTGTGTAAACTGTAAACACAAAATGCACATTAGCAGTAAATAGTGAAACAAATTACGAAAATATTTCATAGCATTATTAGATTGAACATATACAAATAGAAATACTATTTGGATTACCGAGGTTTTCATTTGAAAATACATGTATTTTATTAATTGTATTCCAAAAGTCATGCACCTATTAAGTAGGTTTAATAAAGTATTTAGTTTGAACTTTTCCAAAAATTAGAATATTAATAGTGTTTAAGTGAATACAAGTATGACCAAAATGTAAGCCAAAGTACTATACAAATATTAAAATGCATTTAGAAAATATAAGTTTTGTACAAAATTATTATAGTCGTTTCATTTTCCCTTCCTGTAATACTCGTTGCATTATATTCTGCAAAAATTCAATTTCCCTTTTCATCACAACAAGGATTACGTTCTAACTCGTTTGTAAGTAGAAAACAAAAATTCAAAAGAACAATAGCACGTTCTTCAAGGCTGTTTAAAATCCCTACAGTAAACCGACAGTAAGTATTAAACGATATTCCCGGCACTGCGAAATCTCTTATTGTCTTTTGAAACGCTGTTACTTTTCAAATGTCTCGAATTATACTTTGATCCTCTGTGTGGAATAAGTGACAAGTGTTTTGTTGTAGATACTCCTTAAATCTTTGAAGAAATTTGCAGGATTATGAGATTATTCGTTTTTAACGGTTACTGTTAATAGGTATATCTATAGAGATAATATTTTAATAAATTTTCGTTGTATCTGATATACTTATGGTGTGATACTCGTGTGACAGACAGGTAATCAAATAACCCGCAGTATGTTTTAGTTGCCATATTACGTATTTCATTATATTTATATTTCTTCATTGTCTATAATTGACAAGTGTATATAAATACCTTAATAAATACAAAGATATTTTGTATAGAAGTTTCTTCAAAATTCAAAGTTATTCCTCTGATATTATTTAATCTTACAACAAAAACTTAGCCTTTACTTGTATCATATGCAAAGGTTGGTGTTGCCTTTGTACAATTTATTATGCATTAAATATTATTTAAATGATAAGGTCTAATTTAGAGACACGTA
Source organism: Nycteola revayana (assembly GCA_947037095.2). Classification (NCBI taxonomy): domain Eukaryota; kingdom Metazoa; phylum Arthropoda; class Insecta; order Lepidoptera; family Nolidae; genus Nycteola; species Nycteola revayana. The sequence continues at coordinate 23,567,895 of OX344845.2, read as the reverse complement.
CCGTAAAAGTAACTTGATAAACCTTTCCAGTATGAAATAATATTCTTAGTTTATCGTTTTATTATTGTAATGACTGTTGATTTAAAATGTATATTAAGCATTATCAACCAACGATTAACATAGTACCTAACAAAAGTGTTACATTAAATAAGTGTATAAAACAAACAGTTTAAACAGGTACTATTATTATTGTCTTCAGTTTCATGTCTTTGCTTTTTACTTTATTCTTGTCAATGTTATTAATGTGATCTGGTACTGTATAATTAAATCTTTATTTAATTATTCAATCCTGATTTGATTTGTTCAAAATCCTTCAAAAATATTATATCCTATAAATTGTACCACTTGAAAACTTCTCAACTTTACATCCAGCGGTGTTATCGTTGCGAGTTTGTAAGTGTAATTATTGAATCATGACTGCCGTTGGGCGTCCCGTCATCACTGCGGGTCCCATTACCCCCTGATCCTTAGCCACCAGTTCAAAAACTTGGCCAATTATAAATTGAATGTCAGTTGTAAAATTTTGCATGACTTGTTGGCGTTTGGTTGTATTAGCGGTTTGTGTGAGTTGATAATGAAATAATGAATTTTATTCAGCACTTAGGTATTTACATACACTTGCACTTGTCAGAATTACAATGTTAGAAGATAAATTAATAAAAAAAAAAAAAAAACCTATAACTAACAGATAATTCTTACTCTATAAAATATCCAACTAGGTAACTTACAGTAGTAGGTAGGCAATAGCAAATCTACAGATTGCGTAGTCCGTCCGTCTGTCCTATGGCATTTTTTGCAATTAACCAATCATTATTATTATAAGAAGAAATTAAAACCGCATCCAAATTGCAAGTGGTCACATTATATCTAAGTGGCACACACCTGAGGGCACCCTTATGGGGTTTAGGACCACGACCCAGGGTGCCACTGAAGTAAAAAAAAGGTAGATATAAAGAGGATATGATCACAGGCACCGACTACAGGCGCTCAATTACAGGGCGGGGGTAGGGGCGCAACGCGGTCCTCGCCGGCGAGAATCCTACCCTAGCTAACCTGCAACCTTTCACTAGCTACCTAAGTGGACGACCCGGAGAAGAAAGGAAGAAAGAAACTCCGGGGTTGTTCTTCTCCATTTCAGTAATATGACTAGTGGATAAATATGGTCGAAATAATTGTGGTAGTTTTTATAATAATAGTTAAGTTGAAATATACCTTTGAGTGCGTAGAAATAATAAACATTTTCAAACAAATTAATACATTTAAACGCATTACAACATAAAAAAATATAAATATATAATATATAAATATTTTGACTGAAAATTGAATAAATAGAACTTGTATCGAGTTCAATGATATGAAGATAGTAAACCCGGTTCTTACACTTCCCGTGGGATTTTCCACAATTCTCTTTATTACAATTACAAATTAAAAAATCAGCCTAATTGGTAATTTTATTTTAAAGTTATTCGCGTACATACATTTCGGCAATTCTTTTTTATAGATAGACAAGGTGACCCGACAGACGTTGTCCTGTCTTAAGTAAAACTCTATCTGAACTAACCGTGATGTGCACTAAGAGCAGCATGCATTCTGTCAAGGTAAAGTCAAACGCTATAAGATTACATTAAAAATACATCAGAAAATTGAATGTCCTCCACATTAAATTTATTATAAAATATATTAATTTATTAAGTATTCTTAAATTTCCTAATTTTCCACGCAATTTTATTATTTTTTTCATTCATAAGAACCGTCTACTGACAATAACAAAAACAAAAAAAAAAAAAATAACGAAATTGGCCCATCCGTTTACGCTTGATACGATGAACAAGGGTAATAGAGGAAAAATCTTTTTGTTTTTACTCCACGTAAGAGAAAGTAATCCTATTATCACTACATTTTAGTAGAAATCGAAAAAACGCATGAACGGCCAGTTTATTTGGAAACCATTAATCACCTAATAGATATCAGAACAAAGGGAGACCACACATACAATACAGGTAATGAACGACGCACAATAAAGCCAGAGCACTCGTATTCGGCCTCGTGAAAGTCCCACAATGCACAATTACCTGCGGGGAATAACATGACCACTACAGCAAAAGAGATAATCGTTGTTCTGGTTTTGTAGTTTTGTATCGATATGTTGTTTTATCTGGTTTATTTTACTGTTTTAACATATTAAAACTTTGGCTTCGTCGTAAAAAGTATAGTCATTTCCTTCTTGGTTACTTTATGATATAAGTAGACGAAGATGTTAAAAGAAAACTGTTGGATACACAAACTCTTTCTGTCTTTTGCATATAAATATAATGTTCATAACTTCCTTATTTAAAAATGATAAATTAAGACTATAGGTTAGAATCGAATCTGCGTCCCGGAACAGACATACAGTACTTCTACATGAATGCACCGGTGGCTCAGTGGTTACGGTAGTTGCTTCTGAGACCTGGTGTTCTGGGTTCGATTCCCACCCGGGACAATTATTTGTGTGAACCACGAATAATTGTTCTGAAAATGAATGTTTGTAAAGTCCCCCGCGACACAGGGATTTATTAATAAGTGCGGGAGTTGTCTTCTTAAAAAAAAAAAATAGTACAACAGATTTTTTTTTTCCAATAGTAGGGTACTAATAATCGAAACGTTTTGTTTTGATTATTAGTACCTACCCTAAATACATTCAAACAGACAATTTTATTAATTTAGGTATACATATACTAGCCGACCCGACAGACGTTGTCCTGCATGATAATATATTAATATATATATATATATATATGTTACGGCTAATAGCCGAAGTGCGGCTACACCTAGTTTTAGCCGGCTAGAACTAGGTGCAGTCGGCCACATGCGTTTATAAGTCCCTGTTGGACTCCATTGGTTTAGGTTTAGGTTATTTTTTTTAACCACCCCAACACCTTTTTGTCCCTTGCATAGGTATTGTTTAATTTAGAGTTAACTTAGAGGAACTTATTAAGGTTGACCTAAGTTTAACCACAAGTTGTCGGTTGCACCTAGTTGTAGCCGGCTAAAACTAGGTGTAGCCGCACTTCGGCTATTAGCCGTAACATATATATATATATATATATATTATATGATTTGTGAATCTAAACCATCCAGGGCGCCACCCAACCGCAAACAAAAAAAAACCGTCCAGCCGTTTAGGAGGAGTTCACTGACATACACACGTTCAATAGAATAATAAATATAAAGATAACTAACTTGAAATTAAAGTGATCCACCAACAGATTTAAATGAGAAAATCTAAATCCACCATCATATGCAAATTTTTGATCTATTCATATGAATTATTTCATATGCGCAAGAATATTTATCTACACTACATTTCTGTGTCGCGATAAATATTTTGAAATTGTATTTTTAAACTTCATTCAAGACATATCGCAGTAAATTTGTGTGTCTTGTTGTATTCTTATCAAAATAGAACGGGAATTCGTTGTTGAAATGGCGATGTTGTATATTTTATGGCAGCTAGAAATGTTTAGTCGGTTGTTCTTGTCCGGTGGAATACAGCCATATCTAGAACACACAGCTAGAACATTCTTAATGGAAGTAGCACGTGTTTTTGAAGTATTTATTTATGCTACTTTTAAATATTGCACTAAAAATTTTTGAATGTTTTTTTACACATTGTAGTTGTGTGGGGTTCGGCTTTGAAAAGAAGATGGATGTCGAGCGACGATAAAAGGATATTCAGCTGATCTATCAGGTCAAGGTTAGATACCATGTTACTGCGATTACCGTCCGCCTGCCAGGCATAAATAGCCAGGGCATTTGAGGATATTGCACCATCCCTTAAAGACCCTAACATGCCAATGCCTGCTCTATCTTTATAGGTTTAATTTAGCTTTTTGCCGTTTGTAGGGTCAGACCTAATTTACAAATACGCAAGCCTACCCAGACTTAGAACAACTTTGCAGTTTAGGCTGACCTTACATTGAACGTGCGCCATCCTTGCGTATACCACGCGAGTGCCGATCACGACCCCGTCAACCGCTACCCCTGCTGCCATCTGCAAGTGACACACGCTTGCGGAACCAAATTACGTGAAACAAGTAGATTAGCCTATCGTAAATATTTGTCTCAAATGAGAATCAAACGTAGAATATCGGGCATCCGAAACTATTATTTTCGTCAGTAAGCTACCAGTGTAAGGAAGATTCTGCAAAGGTGTCATTATTAACATAATTATCCGGTAAGAGCATTAAACAGTTGGTAGTAACACAAAAACTTTTGAAGAATGTGTGCGTATTCATTTGCATAATCTGAACGTTTAAAGTTAATTGACTGCTACACTAAAACAAGCTAAGAATTTCCCACACGGCATAATTTTAAACAAGATCTCGAACCTAACCTATTTCTCTTGAATTCAGCATCAACAAAAATTTACAACTACAAAGTGTTTTAGCATTCAACGTTCGCGAAAAATTTAGTTTAATCGTTTTATGTTTTTACAAAAAACACTGCTGTTCGGAAGTGCTCCCGTGCGGTTTAAACGTAACTGTTTACAGGCAACGATCCGGGGACGATACGACAGGCTACTGCTACTTTTATTAACCTGCTGTGCTTTATCTGAGCTATAAATATTGATAGTGAGCTTATGGAATGGCGCGTTACATGGCTTAATGGAGTAGGTTTAGTTCCTATTTGATACAGATTATAATGAGGTATGTATTTATAGCATCATCATCATCATCAGCACGTATAAAGTCGACTGTTAAACACGACCGTCCTCCCAAATTAGGATTTTTGCATAGTCCACGCTTGGCAGGCGTGGAGTAGGTTTAGTTCCTATTTGATACAGATTGTAATGAGGTATGTATTTATAGCATCATCATCATCAGCACGTCGGCTGTTAAACACGACCGTCCTCCTAAATTAGGATTTTTGCATAGTCCACGCTTGGCAGGCGGGTTGATGATCGCGCTTATATATAATTACAGACACAGTGTAACGCAGCTGCCTTGTTCCATATTGCAATCGAGACAACCGAATGTACGTTAAACCTGGTTTCTGAGTCATGGAAGTTAATCCGTGAATCAACCAGACCTGGAAAGAAATGTAAGATTTACATAAATATGTAAATCTTACATTTTTTTTTTATGATTACTTTCAGACTTTTGCAGTCCACTAGTTAGTATTCTTGTTAACCCCTCGTGCTAAGCTAAAAATGCTTGTGTTACGAGTGGGTTCACGTCGGTAGTGCCATGGATGGGGATTGAACAGGCGATCACAAGATCACAAGTCCAACGCCCTAGCTATTGGGCTACGGCCGCTTCAAATATCTATAATATAAAAATGAATCTCTGAATGTGTTGCTAAGCGCAAATCTCAAAAACAGATGAACCGATTTCGCTAATTCGTTTTTAAGAATATTCCTTGCAGTACGAGGATGGTTCTTACGCAGATAAAAATTTCAAAGTCCGCCCGTGCGAAGCCGGGGCGGGCCGCTAGTTTATAATATTAATCATAATATTTGTCTTCCGTACGGAATAAACCCACGACATCCGCAACTCAAATCAAGATATAATACCGTTATTACATATAAGTTTTCTATGTATAGATTCATAAGAATAAAGACACCGTAACTAAGACCTTATTTTTATGAAAAGTCCGTGGCCGGAGTAAAAAAATTGCCATAGTAAATATTTGTATAGAGACGGAGTACAGAAAGCTGATATTTATAAGAAAAATGTATAAATAAACATTACACACTCTTCAGAATGACGCTCTAACATAGATACCCGTATAATATTGGTTTCTAGTTTAAAAAAATGATATTGATGTATCAGTATTCAACATGAAGTTTATTATTGACCTACACGCAAAATTCCAGCTTTAATTTTGCATAATTTTTCCTTCTGCGGGTCTGCTGGAAGAAATTTCTGTATTGAAATAAGCTGAACCTTTGTGTCATGTGTTCTTTTTATGTATTTTCTTTGTTGGTAAGTGTTATTTGTGAACATAAAAAAAAAGATTAAAAACTTTTTAAACGTGTCTATAAAGGTAATAAAGTCTGCATATTAAGGTTGTGTAGTATCCGGCTTACGTTCCCATGGGTGTCGTAAGTCGGCTAAGGGATATATCTAGGTCAGGCTGTAGAATATGGGCCTCCTCTTAACAGACCTTGGTAAGCTAGAGTCGTTGAGAAATATTGCCATAATCACCACACTTCGCAGGAGGTTTGGTGTTCACAGTTAGATGAGTATCCTTGAGCAAATAGATGCTGCTGACCAGCTGTGTGTCTTTTAGTCACTTTGGGACATCCTTAGAAAGGTAAACGGTGGTATCTTCTAAACTAGACACTATGCAGTTAAACTAGTCGTAAACTAAACTTAACCTAGTAACCTTATAAACCAACAGCTAGTCGTAAAATACGTGAACCCGCTTAAAATAACATCATCAAAACAGCCAGTGAAAATTACATTATTATACATGTTAAAATAATTTCCAACTTTTCCACAAACTCAATACTAAATTCGTCCGCAGAACATTAGCCTCTTTACTTACTATCGCTAAACTGTACTCGAGAGAACTTTCATAATGCTTTATTCACAAACTACTAACCGGTGAAACATAGTATCATGTTTTAAATTTTATAGCAAAATTTTATGTGAACGTCGTGGTTTACAGCTGGTACTGTGGTGTTAACTTTGACTTTAATCCCGGATTTGAACGAGACTTAAGTATAATTTATGGATAGCTATAGAATAGCTATAGAATAGCTTATATCTATTTACAAATACCTGTAATAGTTTTACGAATTTTATTTATTTTATGCAATATTCTTTATTGTACACACATAAGCGAGGCAACTTCCGCAGCTTAGCGGTATTTGGATCGCTTTAAGTCTCGGAGGTCGTGGGTTCAACCCCCACACCGGACAAGAAATCTTTGTGTAAATTCTAAGATTAAGATTCTTTCCGGGTCTGGTTGGTTGAGAGACTACCGTCCGTGCCTCTGAAAGCACGTTAAGCCGTTGGTCCCGAATGTTATAACATCATCTATAACAAGCGTATACCAGGGCAACAGCGTTTCCCTGTGTATTACAACATAATACTGTGGTCACCAATCCACCTGCCACGCGTGGTGACTATGGTAAAAACCCTCCCTCGGGAGGAGGCCCATGTTCAGTAGTTGACGTTGTACGGGCTGATGATGATGAAGCAAACAGGACAATTAAAGAAAAACACAAAAAATAAATGAAAATAGTATAAAAGCTAGTATTTGTATAACTTTTACTTATATAATAACTACTCCAGTTCCCGTTAGCATTTAATAATAAAATATGGCTTATTTAACCATCCTCGATAAATGGGCTATCTAACACAAAAATATTTTTTCAAATCGAACCCGTAGTTCGTATAGATTAGTGCGTTCAAGCAAAAAAACAAGTTCTTCAGCGTTATATATTAGAATAGGTAGATAAACAACACAGAAATATATCACTCCTGATACCTCTGACTCATATTCAACACATAGTTTAAACGGCATACTGCCTGAGGCTACCCTCGCAAAGTGACTGGAGGCGCAAATAAACGGTCAGATTTCTATAGACTGAAAGTGATCGCTGCCTCTGATAAAGTATCAAGGAGCATGAATCAGAGTCGTGAGGGTTATAGTGACCCCGCCGGCTAGGACACTATTCTAAACAAATAATAGTAATAAACAATTTTAGTTCTAACCAAAACAACAAATTTAGTTTCTCGAAATAGTGAGATTTATTTAGTACATGGTTATTAATATACACATGTATTACTAACTAGTTTCCCGCGCGCGGTTTCTTCCGCGTAACTCCCGTTCCCGTTAGAACTTCATAATTAAATATAGCCTATATTAATCAGTGATAATGTAGCAGTCAAGTGGTGAAAGAATTTTTGAAATCGGTCCAGTACTTTTTGAGCCGTTTCGTTACAAGCATACTTACATACAAATCTTTTCTCTTTATAATATTATTAGCATTAATATAGATTAATCATTCACTTATCTAACAAAGGTTATCAATAAGCATTTCGAACTTTGCTCATATCAGCAAATTCTGGAATACAAAACTATTTATCTCAAATATAGGGTGACTGGTAATAATTAGTGACCGATACCTAAACACATGATTGTGCTCATGATAACAAACAACTTTTACTATGGCACCAACGCTGAAATCGCGAAAAAAATCAGCTGTTCCATACATTCATGTTCACATAACTCGTCAACATGGTAGGGAGCAGCAAATTTTGTTTTTCGCGATTTCAGGGTTGGTGCCATAGTAAAAGTTGTTTGATATCATGAGCACAATCATGTGTTTAGGTATCGGTCACTAATTACCAGTCACCCTATATATGTCTCAAAATCAAAATATTTTATGTTGATATACTTAACAGTTTATAATATTTTAAATTATGTTATTATGATGCGTCTCTTTTCTTACTGCCATCATACTATAAAGTTATTTTACCTCAGCGCCGGTCCATTTGAAATTCCCAATTTGCATTTTGGACCACAAAACACTATATATACTAAGAGGCATAAGAAAATAGTAGCAATGCTATAAACAAGTGAACTTTGTTAACTATCACAGACTTATAAGTACAATCAACAAAAGAGATGGGTCTACAGATTGAAAATCGCATTTTTAATTTACATGTACACATTAATGAGAAAAGTTCAATGTTATGTGTATTTGTACACAGCTAGCATCGAATTCTTCGCCCATAAATAATTTCTGGCATTATTTGATACTGACGGTGAGAACCTATCTCTTTTGTTGACTGTACCTTAACAATAAGTTAAACCACGCCTAGAATTTAGTGACTAGTTCGGTTTTTTCAGTGTTTTTGTGTGAATAAATGAGGCGTAAAGAATTCTCATTTCCTAACTCATGGCGAACCAAATCCTTATTTGTTTTGCCATAGACCGATCGTTGCTTACAGCGTCCAAAAACGTTCGGTTTATTTTCATTGATAACTCGATCAAAACGATTTCTTTAGTTGCTTTTGCTATCTAGTTTTATTTATCTACAACTATTATTATGTGAGTTTGTTTATACAATATATCCTAGTGTTCATTCTTAAATTTCTATCCAAGTCTGGATGTTTGGGGAATTTTCTTCTGTGCCACGGAATGCACGTGCGGTCCGTTGGTTCCTATTGTTATAACATCATCTATAACAAGTGTATATCAGGGAACAGGCTACTCGATTCCTTGTGTGTTTCAACCTGCGGCACGCCAAGCGTGGTGACTTCGGCATAGCAGCATGCATGCCGCATGCATGCCGGCTGTTACATTGATGGAGTCGCCGTCAACAATATAAGCTACGCGGACGACATGGTGCTCCTGAGCCCGTCAATAGGGGCACTTCGCAGCCTTTTAAGAGTTTATGAGCGATATGCTGAGAGTCATGGCCTCATGTACAATGTTACTAAGAGCGAGTGTATGTATTTTGGTCTTGGTGTCAATACCCGTTATGAACCTCCACCCGTATACTTGAATGGTTCATCCCTTAAAAGGGTTAAAAAATTTAAATATCTTGGGCATATTGTCACCGAGGATCTGAAGGACAATGAGGACATTGAACGTGAGCGAAGGGCGCTGGTGGTTCGGGGAAATATGTTGGTTCGCAGGTTTGCTCGTTGCTCAGTTGAAGTGAAGATAGCACTATTCAAGGCATAATGCCAATCTTTCTACACGGGCAGCCTGTGGGTTAATTATACCCAAGGGGCTTACAGCGCTCTGCGGGTGCAGTACAATAATATCTTTAGAATGTTGTTGCGATTGCCGAGATTCTGTAGCGCGTCCGCAATGTTTGCTGAAGCGCGTACAGACGACTTTTATACAATAAGACGCAAGCGTGTGGCGTCACTGCTAAGCAGAGTGCGCGGCAGCACCAACGACATTCTGAGGGTTATCGCAGCCAATATATCAGTGTCCGATGCACTCGTTCTGGGTTAGCATTGTGGATGGTAGGGCTAAATAATTGTGTTGTCTTTGTGTACCTACTTACTAATATATTTTATAAGTTACTTGTGTTACTAACCATTATGGATCTTGTTATCTGATAATAAATAAAAAATAATAATAATAGCCCTCCCTTAGTAGGAGGCCCATATTCATCTGTGGTCGCTATGCGGGTACTGATAATGATAAAGGCATTTCCGGAACCACTAAATTGTTTAGAAAATCGCTAATTTTGTTTGTGAGGCTTTACAGCCGTTGTTTTACAATGAAGGATCTACCGGAACGGAGGAACGGCACAAGATGCTCAAAATATTTTATACATAGAGTAGAATGGTCCGTCTGCAAACATGGCCAGCCCATTGCCACATCAAATTGCACATCCTGGGGGTTTAGTTCTCTGTCGGATATACTCATCTTACATAGAAACTCCAAGCATATCTCGTTGAGCTACTTTGATTTATGACTAGCGCAGCTGTAAGTGTTCATGTCTCACTCAGTACAGTAAGTCGTAACACTTTGGTCTTCAGGCATTTATCATCATCAGCTCGTATAACGTCCACTGCTAAAACATAGGCTTCCTCCCGTAGGAGGGTATTTTCCATAGACACAACGCTTGGCAGGCGGGTTGGTGACCGCAGTATTATGTTGTAACACACAAGGAAACACTGCTGACCGTTCCCTGATATACGATTATTATAGATGATGTTATAACAATCGGGGCCAACGGCTTAACGTGTATTAATAATCTTGAAATTTACAAGAAGATTTCTTGTCCGGCGTGGGAATCGATCCCACGACCTCAGAGATTTAAAGCGTGCTAAATACCGCTACAAAGGTTGCCTTCAGGCATTACGGTATGCGAAGAGAAAATTTAAAATTGTACAGAAATTTAAACTATATTCTACCTTTATTTTCCGATGTCACTATAGTCTCTAAATAAACGAGCCCGTATAAAATACTGGATAACATGAAGTGTTAAATCATTTTATCGGTATCATATAAAATTCGCGATGGTAAAGTTACTCTCAAACACTATCTTCATAGTCAACATAATAAAACTTTATGGTACACTTGCTACGTTTTACTTGCATATTCCTAATCTTTTATTACTTTACACTATTTTATTCTAGCATATAGAATAGTTCAAATTTTACTGAAAGCAAATCGTTCACACGCTCATTCACAGATTTTAAATGACACGTAATGGAAAAGCTAATGGTACAGTGGAAATACAAAAATAACTTAGCACGTGGGGTTAACAAGAATACTAGTAGAAGAAAAAACAGGGCAAGTAAACGCTTTAAAAAAAAGCAAAGGCTTGCCTACCAAATTCGTCCAGCATATTATAGTGCACAGATGCACTCTCTATTCATATGCTCTCAAAATCCGACGGAATTGTTATATCGACTGGCGTACTGGGATAGTGGCAAGCTCGGCCATCGCGTCATTCACATGCTCTAGGAAACGCACGCTCAATGTGGGGTCACCCTATAAATCATTGAACACAAAAGTCTTTAGTGCAATATTCACAATTTTAAATATATTTTCCAATTACTAATGAAAAGTTTAACCTTACAAAGTACTCAACAATGTTTGAATATAACAACGCTATAAGAGAATCTCATAAATATTTTAATGTCTTGAACATCATAACTGACTATAAAACAAAAATCGTTAACGATAACTTTATTATCATCATCCAACAATATACCCTAAGTATCGATTATGCCAAAGCGTATATTATAAAAAAAATAAATTAAAAACTTTAACCAAAATTGTCCGTAGTTACCACACGATAGGAATAACATCGTACAAAATTGCAAAGTACAAAGTCAAGGAAAAAAGTTGTACCCATCGAAAATTAAAACTTGGTTGGGGCGGCCCATTAAAAGTTCCCGAAAATTTATTAACGATCGACTCGACGACCATAGGCGAGACGAAAAAATTATAATGAACATTATTGCTTAAGATTTAAGAGTGAATATTGAACAAGAAGAAGGAAATAAAATTTGCACCGGTTTGCCATGACAACGTTATGATATGCAATTAATATTAGAATAATGATAGACCTTAACTTTTGAAGTTTACGGTTGAATTTTCTATGGCTCGAAAGAATTTGAGAACTCGTTATCATTTTTCCACGTGTGAAACTTGCTGAAAATCTAAGTTGAACTGAAAACTTAAAAATTGTTCTAGCTTCCTTACGTAATAGTTTCGATCACTCAGTATTACCAAGTTAATAGTTACAAAGTTATCGAAGACTTTAAAATTGTAGAAGAATTTTACTTTATATTAAGGCGCAACTTTCGCACTTTAAGTATTTATTGATAAATATGTCGGAAAATGGCATTTTTTACTGTTATACTAAAAAATTGTTTATTTTGCAAATATAAAAATAAACCTTAAAAATTTATAGCATGATTAGACCAAGGAATTTCAATAGGTACAATAATAAAAGTTTAAAATTTAGATTACAAATATTCACAAGGTTTTTTCTATGTTTTTGGCCTAATGATGACTTAACAAAGGTCTGTTATTGCGCAAAATAAATAATCTTTAAATATATCAGATAAGAAATGTCACTTTCTGACCACTTCTCCATTAAATACCTGAAGTGCGAAAGTAGCGCCTTCTCTATATAGCTTTTCTATTTGTGATAATGAGACTAAAATGTGAAACGAAACACCTAGATAAAAGTACCAATAAAATAATATTAGAAGTGTTTGTTGGGGACTTCCTAGTTACTGGTCAAAGTCCTAATTTGTGCGCAACTAGCTTTCGGGCGCGGTTTCACCCCCGTAACTTCCGTTCCCGTAAGAACTTCATAATTAAATATAGCCTACAGCCTTCCTTGATAAATGGGCTATCGGGCACTGAAAGAATTTTTCAAATCGGACCAGTATTTCTTGAGATTAGCGCATTCAAGCAATCAAACAAACTCTGCAGCTTAATATTTTAGTATAAATTGGCTTTTTGTCAATTACGCACAGGTATTGCAGTTTCACCGAAGATATGTATTAATATTCATACATACATACATACATAAGCTCACGCCTGTTTCTCAGCGGGGTAGGCAGTTTTACTGACGATATGTATTATCATTCATTCCGGGATAAAACCATAATACTTTATAAAATATATTACTGTATCAGTATAAACATAAACGTTAAAAGTTATCATCTTCAGTGCTCATGATACTATGTTAAAGGCTAAAGCTAACATTTCTAGGGCAATGTAAATATTTCCCAAAATACCCCCATTATCTTGCCTCGGTTATATAAAATATAATAATATACACATTACACAGTATCATAAGTATCAACTTGTGTTTGCGTTTTACTTAACACTCGCTTGTAATATGGAACGCTAGGAAAATGCGCGTGATTTGTAGGAAAAAGTATCAAAGCAAATATTCCATTGATACTTTCAAATAATTACATTCTTCACCACTTTCAACACAGATAATACTATAAAAATATGTTAGTTTAATACCTACTTAACATAAAAGTAATTTGCTTTTATTTGATAAACACTAGGTATTAATAAATATTTTTAACACCGTTGCTCGTAAAGCTGATGTTATTCCACCGGTTTTAAATATGTAAAGCGGGTCATAAAAAACGCGTGTGTTACCAAAGCAAATAGTTAAGTTATAGTCCATACAAATTCCATAACAGTATTATTTGCCATTTCGCGCGCTGTTGCTATTCAAATTTCGAACTAATCGCCGCGCGGCGCCAGTCAGTAGGCAGCGCTAGCGCGCTGTTAAAATGGCGGGAAAGCAACAGTGTGCATTCACAGATTCAGTTTATTTAAAAAAAAAAAAACAGTTTATTCGGTAATTTAAAAACTTGGCTGCATGCTCTAACGTCTTTGCCAACATTTTTACGCAGCTACGGCAGAAAATAATCCTCGCGCCATTTTTCTCAAATTTTCTTTTCTTTGTACTTGTATTGTGAAAAATGTTTTTTTTTCTGTTTCCTCGCAAATGTGTTAAAAACGTCGTACAAAATACGTGCCTATTGGTTATAACATGCTCGGCTCAATTACGCCCTCGCCTTCGGCTCGGGCTGAAATTCCGCCTCGCATGTTATAACCATCATAACGCACTAATATCGTAATGTACTATTATAATATACGCCACAATAAAGGTAGTTGTGTTAAGTGTTAGTTTTATCTAACATACTTTTATAAATCTTGAAATTTATAAAACAAAAAATATTTTCCTTAATATTGTTAATAATTGATTCCACAATATTCATGCTGTACTAACTTCCCGGCGCGCAGTATCACCCGCGTAGCTCCCTTTCTCGTAGGAACATCGTAATTAAAAATAGCCTAAAGCCTTCCTCAATAAATGGGCTATCTAACACTTAACAGTAACTCGTTCCTGAGATTAACTCTAAAAGAGAAAAAAAAAGTAAAAAAAAAAAAACATTATTTAGAAAATTCATTATTATATTTTATCAGTCCAGCTTGTTCTAACTATGTTATGCCAAAACAATTGTCAAAGTAACAAACTCTTTATATATTAAGACTAGCGGCCCGCCCCAGCTTCGCACGGGTGGACTTTTATACCCTACCCCTGCCCTACCCTACCCCTACCCTACCCTACCCCTACCCTAACCCTACCCTACCCCTACCCTACCCCTAGCCTACCCCTACCCTACCCCTACCCTACCCCTACCCTGCCCTACCCCTACCCTACCCCTACCCCTACCCTACCCCTACCCTACCCCTACCCCTACCCTACCCCTACATTCCCCTACCCTACCCCTACCCTACCCCTACCCTACCCTACCCCTACCCTACCCCTACCCCTACCCTACCCTACCCTACCCTACCCTACCCTACCCCTACCCAAAAGTATCCTATGTCCTTCTCCCAGTTCTTAGCTACCTCCCTACCAATTTTCAGCCAAATCGGTTCAGCCGTTCTTGAGTTATAAATAGTGTAACTAACACGACTTTCTTTTGTTTTTAAAATGTATTCAGGGCTATTCAGGGCGTAGACAAATCCAACGAAACACAAACCATGAAAATTGATCCAGCCGATCTCGAGTTATAAGTGTTGTAACAAACCCGTCTTTGTTTTATATATATAGATGGTTAGCATTTTCATTAATGTTTAAAATGAAAAAAGTTGTAGTGACATAACTACAATAGTTGGACATAATTATGCTACCGCGGAGTTTTTTGTATACATTATGATGTTCTTCAATATTGTTGTACATTATTTTGTTCTATCGCTAATAGTTTCGGCAGCGCATTCGACGAAAGACATTTTAAGACTCATTTTTCTACACCTTCGGTTACATTGTTCAAATTTTACCAAGGATCCCTAATTTTTTTCAAAATGAAATGTAGCCTATGTCAAATTGGAAGAATGTAGCATTCTATTGGTGAAATAATTTTTTAAATCGGCCCAGTACTTTTTGAGCCTATTCATTACAAACATACAAACATAGGTACAAATCTTTCCTCTTTATAATATTAGTATAGATATAGCAAGTTAACCTTGAAAGATAGACATATGCTATCGCAGACTTTTTTGTAGATCTAAAAGAGAAGAATATTTGCCACCATTCATTGTTTTGTTATATCTCATAGGGTTTAGGCAGCGTTTTCGTTGAAAGCTCCCAAATGGCTTAATTTTTTCCGACACCTCTGACAAATATCAATATATATTAGTCAAATGTACACATAAACTAAACAAATCATATACGTAAACCTTCCGGAAGAATCGTTCTATCGATTGGTAACATCCGCATGAAAATCGATGTAGTAGTTTTTGAGTTTATCGCGAGTTTGTCGGTTACCGCTGCAAAAAGCCTACCCAGGAAAGACACGGTCAGCAAAATGATTCCCAGGTCAATTCACAGACACCGACATAAACATCGACAACGCAGTCATTATCCGCAGGCTGCACAGATTGTCTTTCTGTGGATGTTAAAGTTGTTAATGATGAAAATATAATTAATGATGTAATTAATAGGCATTTTAGGGATTAGGCATTTTAGGCATTTTCAAAGCTCTGAAAAGAACTGTTGTTTAGCTCTGAGAAGAACTGTTGATTAGCTCTGAGAAGAACTTTTGCGTAGATGTAGTTTTAAGAACGAGATCTAAAAAAAATCGCACGAAAATTATTAGACTTCGCAACGGGCCGTGCAGCAGAAATCATAATATTTTAATTTCGCCATAACTTCAAAACCCAACGTCCAATTTTAATCATTCAAAGACCAAATATTATCTACATAAACTGTACTTAGTGATGAAATAATTTATTTTGATAAGGATTAATAGCATGAGTAAAATAAACACGTTTAAATGTATTCCAAAAAAAAATCAAGATTTCTAAATAAAAAAATGGTCGTTGTGCCTCACTCGACATAGATAGGTATAGTGTGTCGTGGATTTTTTTGTAGATATTTATAAGATCTATAATTAATTACAACATTTTATGGTTCTATCTTTTATAATTTAGGCAGCGTACGCAAAATAAGTAACTTTTCTGGTTGATTTTTTACACCTTGTGTCAGAAAAACCCAAATATCTTACGGAACCCTATTTTTTTCCAAAATAAAATTTAGCCTATGTTACTCGTGGATAATGTAGCTTTCGAATGGTGAAAGAATTTTTTAAATCGGCCCATTACTTTTTGAGCCTATTCATTACAAACATACAAACATACAAAAATAGGTACAAATCTTTCCTCTTTATAATATTAGTATAGATTAAATTTGTTTATGACTCCTTGGTTAGTGGTTACATCATGATGTTACGCAACAACTACACTCCATCGTTTGTGTTATTATTACAAGCCGTCTCGAAACTTTCTACACTGTAAACCGCTATATGGTTGTTCTGTACACGATATCATCACAGACATCTTTGTAAATGGTTTCTAGACAACATCATCTTAGGCGATACAGTCATTACAAGCCCAGTAAACACTCCCCGGGCACATTTCCTTCGCATTTCAAGGAGATAAAATAAACGTTGAAGGTAATAAACTCTCTTCCGAGTTAATTAAGAGGTACGTGTCATGCCGTGAACTGGCTAAATTAAAATACATAGCTCGCGAGTGCACGATGTTTTGAGATTAACCTCCCAGAGATTGGCCGTGGGTAGTGGAGCGAGTAAACGTTTTGAGAAGAAAGCGCCGGAGTTAATTTTGTGTGTTAAATTTACATGATGATTTTTGGTACCGACAGGCAAAATTTGGGTAGAGCGGAAAAAGACCGGGAATATTAATGAAGAAAGTTTTTTATTTGTATTAAGATTTTTAGCTACATGTCTACTACGTAGGAGTTTTTAGTTAAACCTATGATTTAATGATATACGAGGGGACTAAATGTGGCGATATTACTGTGAATTATTTGAAAAAAAAAAACCTTACATACGTATAATTTTTACGGTCTTCGGACGGTCGGAAGAACGCTACCGAAAAAGAAGGATTTTTTTTCATGAAAAATAAAAGGATGTTTCGATGCACTATATTGAAAACAGCTTGCGTTACGAGAATTAAAAGACGCGAAATGGTTAAACGTATGGTTAGATTGTAAATACCCTTTGATATATGTAATTCTGTTCCATTAAACGAAAAGCCTGAATAGCCTGTCGTCAACAAAAAATATTTTTTATTCACGACATTTGGTTACCGTCTTCGAATAGAACACCCCATGTCTTCCTTTGAATATCGTAAGTGGCGACTAAGGTATATTTAGCTGAAAGAAGGTCAGCAGCTCAACGCCAGTTACGACGTTCGATGACCAAACGTGGTGATTATGGCAATATCCCTCAACGATCCTGGCTGGCCAAGGTCTGTTAATGTCAGCATTGGACATAAACCAGCCCATTTATGTTCAATGCTGAACATGGGCCTTATGTTCAGCATTAGACTTCAACGAGTTGGTGAAGTGAAACTCTCCCAAGTGGTTAAAATTATAATTAGATTGTATTTTTTTTTTTTTCGGACGGATATATTTATTTAGCCCCGAGGCTTTTGCTACTTCACCGGGCATAAAGACGAGCGGAGTTCCAGCCTAGATAAATGTTTAAACACTACAAACTAAGCAACCTGCGCAAGAGGGCGTCCCCTATGGGATTTGGACCGCGGCTTAGGGCGGTAGCTGACGGGGAGATTGAGGGATTATGGCTCTTTTTTAGTTTAGGGGAGTATTGTGCAACTGTCGCTCTACTTTACAGTTCGCGGGCCTCTCGGACTTCGGGTCTACGAGGGCATCGGAAGGTTCTTAGGAAACTAAGGGTCGGGAGGGTATTCTTTAAATACCGATATGAGATATTAAAGTCAAAGTCAAAGTCAAAATTATTTACGTTAGACATAATTGCCGTTTTAAATTTCCCTGCAGGCTGATTAAAAAGTTAAATTTCAATTTAAAACCCAGTTTTATCGTTGTAAACCACACATTTAACTCGTAAAAGAATTCACCGTGTTTTCTTGCGGCAAGGTCTTAGCAGCCCTCAATCTATTCCGCTTTCATAATTTGTTTATGACGGCTAAAAGGTTTTCTTCAAAACGTAGGCGAAAACCGCTTTTATAAATAACATTTTCTCATTTCTACACAAAGTTAAAAAAAAATATACGTGTGTCATGGATGTTTGTATTTTTTAAGCTGATTATGATTATGGTATTGTATAACTGTAAAAGAATACATCTTTTGAACGTATTAAGGTAATAAGGTAATCCGAATATATTTTTATTGTAAAAATTGAAGTATTAATTGGGGTATTTGAAAGTTATACTTTTATTTTTAGACTTGCTCGTTTCCAATGTGTAGACAAATCAATTTTTTTTTTTTTTTTTTACTTCTTGTAGGCTTACGTTTGACCTTAATCTCGCTTGATGGAAGGCGAAGATAAGGCCTAAGATGATACACGCTTGCCTAGAAAGTGTCTGTTCACTTTAGCCTTAAAGATGTCCAGATTATAGCGTTCCGGAAAAACTGACGCCGGCAGAGAATTCCACTCCTTAGCCGTCCGCATTATGTAAGAAGAAGCAAATCGATTCGTGCGTATTGAAGAAATGTCTTCAACAAAAGGGTGAAACCGCTCGCCGCACCTAATCGTCCGGTGATGGAAGGGTGAAGGGGGTATCAGGTTATGTAGAACCTCCGCACACTCCCCGAAATGCAACCGATAAAAAACTGATAGGCAGGCCACTCGTCTACGGTGTTCGAGGCTCTGAAGACTTGCCTCCACCAGTGAGTTATTGCCTATGACTCTCTTCGCTCGGCGCTCCAATGAGTCCAGAGCATCCAGCTGATATCCAGCAGACCCATCCCAAAGATGAGAACAGTATTCCATTGAGGAGCGAACTTGAGCTCTGTAAAGACTTAAGAGCTGCTCCGATGTGAAGTACCGCCTCACCTTGGAGAGAATGCCAAGTTTTTTGGCTGCAGTGTTTGCAATGGACTCGATGTAGTTATAATAGCCCGATAATAACCTTCATTTAAAGAATTTATAAAATATTTGTGTTATTACGCCGTAAATAATCAAACGTTAATTAAAAAATTAAACACACAATACCTATAAGAAAACAACTCTAAACTTATTTTCTGAGATTAGCAAACGGACAAACTTTTGAACTTTATATATTAGTATAGTTAATAATTGGCTAAAGAACTCTGATATTTTGTTATGATTTAGCTTATAAACAATTGAAATCGCTAGATAATGGTTTGTTTCTGTTTGAAACAAGTAATTGAATGAAATAGTTAAATTGAAATTGAAACGAAACATTCACTCCCTGGAAAGATGAAACGGGGACCAAAAGATGTACGAACAAATCTATATCGGGGTGAACAACTAGTTTAAGGTATTAGTAGTTTAGGCTTTTCATTATTTTTTAATAAGTACTTTTGTGTTAAATTCACACACACGATAAAGTGTAAAAACGGAAATTGATCCACACAGAAATATGGATATCGCTAGGTAATGGTTTGTTTCTGTTTGAAACAAGTAATTCAATGAAATAGTTAAATTGAAATTAATTATTAATTTATAATAATATGCTCATGTTATTATCAAAACTTAATTATGTTAATAACTTGGTGAATATATACAAGGGTACAACATTTAAACGGTGTGAGTTTAAAAATAGTATTATTTATTATGATTAAATTAAATTGTGATTTTATTTTTTTAGTATAACTATTAATTTATATAATACCCTCTATTATAATACTAAACTTCTTCTTCTTTTTGGTTTTATGTTATCTTTTCTGATTTTATAATTTGTATAACAAAGCGAATGCGGTACATTCAACCTTAGAAATTCGCCAGCAAAATCTTATGCATTAAACAGATTCACAGAAGCAGAGGCCAAGATAAGTCTGGAAACAAACTTACAAAGTTTCAGAATAATGGTCAACCGCAGACCAAACTCTAGCCAGAGGGGATTTAGTTTGATAATACGTTAATCAACTTCATGAGGCACCGATCTTGTTTGAATAAGGCGAGCTTATGGCCGTTGGTCTCTGAAGACTTCAAAATAGGCGGACAGTAGTTTAATAGTTAAGCGTAGTTTGTGTCCAAAGACTTGCAGTTCAAAATTAGTAAGTATAAGTTATTACAATACAGCATATAACCTGTATTTGAGCCTTGCCTATAGTGTATAACCGTATGTACATAATTAACCGTTGAAATTCATTATTAGCTCGTATTATGTAGGTATATGCCCGCAGTTGGTATAGAATTGAACACTACTGCCATGCCGATTACCTAGTTTGAATAAATTATGTCACAAGACCTCCTGAGATTATTACTTTGGCTAACTTTGGCCCGCTATTATGAATAATATCCAGATCAAGTGATTAATTTATCACATTGTCTAGACAATTTAGTTATTAGGTATATATAATGACCAATCATTATGTATAATAGATATTTCATCACAATGACTATAACATTATAATATATATTTGTTTTAGAGACACCTCCAGCACTAAGGAAATAAATCCCTGTGCCTTGGGGGAGTTTACAAACACACAATTCACGGATACAAAACATACCCTGACTCAGAACAACTACTAGTGGTTCACACAAATAATTGTCCCACGTGGGAATCGAACCCAGAACACCGAATCTCAGAAGCCACAGCCGTAACCACTGAGCCACGGTGCAGTCAATATTATTTTGATCAGTCCACCTGACCTTCCACACGACTTAATGCTATTTACGCTGGCTGATTCTGCACAAAAGGCCTGTATGAAGTCTCTATACCACGTTGAAACGTGTCTGTAATACGAAAACAGTTAAGAGTCTAGACTAGAAAGATAAATTCAAATTTAACATGTTTATTATAGAATACCTGTCATCGTAGATACTGTACTCGTCTGCTGCAATAGTTTGTAGTGCTTTATTAACTTCATCTGAGTAACTCCCGTTACCGCGGGATTCTCACAAAAATTAGCTTATGTCAGTTCTAGATAATCTTCTAGTCCTGTTGGTTTCGATATGAGCTATTGATAACCTACTTAACTAAAAAATTATCTCTTTATAATAAGTAAAAAATCTAACTAATATTACTATCTATAAACAAAGTTTCGTGGTAATGTATTTAGTAGTTGTTCCCGGTAAAGTTATGAACTTAGATATTTTATCTGTGAAGAAATTTTGATGTTTTTTTTTTATTGGAGGACCTATGTTTGTAGGTATGTAGGATACATATTTTATGTATATTGTGTTTTATTGATAATTAAGCACAAATATAATTGAATTAATTTCTGTATGTACGTGGTCTGTCTGATTATTAAACGCGCAAAACTAGCTTACTTATTCTACAGATTGCGCTTAATTGGCATGCAAATACATACTACGAAAAAATCATCCCCTTGATAGATGAAACGGGGACCAAAAGATGTACGAACAAATCTAAATCAGGGTGAACAACTAGTTGAACGTATTAGTAGGTTATGCTTTTCATTCTTTTTATTTTTTGGCTAATAAGAACTTTAACGCTAAATTCACACACACGATAAAGTGTAAAAACGGAAATTGATCCACACATAAGAAATATGGCTAAACTTTTACGATATATCATAAAACTTTTAGTCTAAATCCGCAAAGATAAAGTTTGGACGTATCGAAATAAAATCCTACATCATTATGGCTAATATAACTTTACAGTTTTTGTGTTAACGGTGTTACTCTATAGGATAATAAAAACTATATAAAAATAAACCCATTTTAGAGTGGGGCTAATCTAATAAATCCTATTTGACACTTCATCAAAATTTGTACGAGGGGCGTAAAATACTGTTTATTTTATTAGAATTGAACTATTGCTGAACTTAGTTATAAGGTTATTTAACGATTTACTTTCACTAATAAACCAAATTAAACCTAATGAATAGTCTACGTTACCAACAGCTTAACCTATTTACAATATTTTTTAACAAATGAGATGTTATCCAAAATATGCAAAAAGTTGATAAGTTGATACGTATTTGAATGCAATAGTTAGTTGTGAAGGAATATCACGAATAAATAATAATAAGAGAGTGATTAGTCTGATGATTTTTTGATTTGAAGGATCTAAGTAAAAGTAACAGTAGATACCTATAAGTTATTTTATATAATTCTGCATTCGATTCACACATGTTTTATTATCAATTTCGATCAATGTTTTAAGCAGGACACCTCAATATAAAGCTAAAATATTGAAATAAAATTCAAGTTTACGTGGAATAATGATTTTGTAAAGAATTTATGAAATTTAGCGAGTAAATCATAGTTTTACGTATATAGTTTCAATTTTATTTTTTATCAGGTGTTTGATTGACAGGTCTAAGAAAAAGTGTTCATATTTTTTGCTAACATAATTTTATTAATTTATTGTATTGATCAGTTTTTAAAGCTTTGCTTTGAAAAAGTCGATTTTTCTTTTATTTCGAAAGAAATGATCATGGTTAGTGACCAGTAACTGGTGGTGATGTCATCATTGTTCAATTTTTAAGTTATATTTTTGATCGCAGACAAAGATATTATGTAAATAAGTAGGTACCCAGTGGAAAGTTAAATGATTTTAATTTTGTAGATTAAAGTTTAAGTAAAAAATCACTGTTTCAATAGTAAAAATAAAATAAAATTTGTGAAGGACAGGATCAGTGGATTTAATTATAACTATCACTTTCACACTTAGTACAAGTACAAGTAAATCCTTCGTTTATCTGACCCATAACAATCATTGTTAATTTATGTTTATACTGAGAGTATGGGAAACCTCCTAAATATTACAAATCCCAACGGTAATGTCCAAAGTTCGAATCTGACCTTTTTAGATGGATCTTACAATAGGGGTCGTGATCTGATCCCATGGATTATACACATTGACCTATTTCCAAATTAAGCATGTTTAGTTCAATATGGAAAACTTTTCCTTGCTTATCTATGAATTTCTAGATATTTTTTTTTTTTTATGAATTTAAAAGTATGTAGCTGCTTTTGTCTGTGTTTATTGAGCATAACAAAATAAGTTACTAATTAACGTTTTTATCAAGATTTCGTTTTTTATGCCACCTTATGCTAGCTTATATTGTAATCTTAAAAATGACAAATAGTCTCTAATCTCTAAACACTTAAAAATATTTTTTATTTATATTGGCGAGAAAAAAGTAGGTATTTGAAAAAGAAATACTCATTACAAATACTTATTTACTGACCCTAAAGGAAAATGATTAATTTATAAACTTGGACTTTGATTTAATGATAATAATGGTTTCCTGTAAAATTGACGTCCTTTCGTTTTGTTTGCGTGGTCTTCATGGCAGAAACGCGAAGCAGGGCCAGTATTCAGCAGTTAATGTTGGACTAGTGGCACAAGTATGAAGTAAATTAATAGAACTATAAGATGCCTACACAATAAAGTGTGTATTCTAACACTTTGTTATTTGCAAAATGTGTTGCTGTGTAGTGTTTTAGTCCTAGAATGTATTAATTATAGCAAAATCTTAATAATATTTATAAAAAATAAATATTGTAAGATAGAAAATGACCTTTTCTTTTAGAGTAAAGCTATTATATTTCTATATAATATATAATTTTATATTATTTAAATGTTTTGAACTCTTTATGGAAAATATTACCACCGGCAGGTTTTTTATTAATCTCAATTCTGAAATATAATTTTATATTATATATTTATATATGTTACGGCTAATAGCCGAAGTGCGGCAGTTTTAGCCGGCTACAACTAGGTGCAGCCGACCACATGCGGTTAAACTCAGATCAACCTCAATAAGTCCCTGTTCAACTCCATTTGTATACATATAGGTATTTTTTTTAAACCACCTCAACACCTTTTTGTTCCGTGCATAGTTATTGTTTAATTTAGAGTTAAACAGGGACTTATGGAGGTTGATTTAGTTTAACCACATGTGGTCGGCTGCACCTAGTTGTAGCCGGTTAAAACTAGGTGTAGCCGCACTTCGGCTATTAGCCGTAACATATATACAGGGTGTCCCAAAAGGTTAAGTAGCTGGGAAAGGGGGTGACAGGGGTGGACGCAATGGTCACTAGAAAAATAAAATAAAAATCTGCTCTGGGTATTTAAAAAAAATGGCATTTTTTTAAAAACTTAAAATTTTACACCTTGTTATTTTTGATGTTGATGTTGATGACCTTGTTGTTATTGAAGATTACATAACAGCATTTTTTTTAAATACAGCCATATTTGTAGGTACAGTTAGCACAAGGTGTAAAATTTTTAGTCTTTTAAAAAATGCCATTTATTTTTTTAAACACCCAGAGGGAATTTTTTATATTTTTCTGGTGACCCTTGTGACCATCCCTATCACCCCCCTTCCCAACTACGTAATCTTTTGGGACACCCTGTATAAAAAACAAGTTTCCCGCACGTGGTTTCACCTGCGTTAGTCCCGTTTCCGTAATTCTTCATAATTAAATATAGCCTATAGCCTTTCTCGATAAATGCGCTATCTAACACTGTAAGAATTTTTAAATCAGATCCGTAATTCAGGGCCTCAGATTAGAGCGTTCAAGGAAACTAACAAACTCTTCAGCTTTATATATTAAGTACAGATTTCTGCTTTGCTTCGCATAGATATTACACTTTTAATATGAAGTTTTGCTATTATATTACCTACTTATTCATTAATGTAAAATAGTGCATATCACACGAATCCGCAGCCTATCTAATAATCAAATAAATTTATTCAGTATACCAAAGTTTGATGTTTATTATCGGATACATAATATTCTGATTGATGCAAATCATGATCATGCGGTTTTATGACTTACAAAGCAGTTAAAATAGATTTTCTATAGTTTTTTGTGATTTGTTACATAATGTTGTAATTAGTTTATGAAATTACTCGCTGACCCAACAAAGTTTCAATATTAAGCGTGATAGCTCTGAAATAACCGTGACGTGCACTAAGATTTCGTCCTCGAAGATATTTGTAGCACGCATTTTTTTAATGTCAAACGCCATCAGGTTACTTAAAAAGAGTTTATATTGTCAAAGGCGCTTAGGTACATTAGAAAAATTAATGGTAGTTAAGTATACTTCAATATACTTACTATATTTTTTCTTTCATTGAAACAATGATGATAATAAAAAGCAAAACAAAATAAATAAATAAAGAAATCGATCCAGCCATTCACGCATGATGCCGTAACTAAGAGAAATGGGGATTTATTTTTATGTATAAAGATTACTTTTAGTTTTATTTGTTACTTACTTTTTGAACATCTGCTTTTGATTATAATTATGCTCTTATTTTCGATACCTACCGTTTGTTAATGCCGGTAGTTTCATATCAAAGAAACAAATAATAAAGTAAAGCGGAACATTATAAATTTTTAAAAAACTTAACTGATATATTATTTTTTCTAATGAAACTAACTTAAATGTCAACTGTTTGAAACAACTGTCAACGATTGACAGAACGCCACACTATTATGCTATATTTTAAGACGGGGTTAATACCGTAACGGATCTATACAAGTGAAACGGCGGCTACAGCTAGTGCATTATATTTTCTAATAACAAAACAATCTATTGTTAAGGCGGCAACATTAGAGCAATCTCTCAAGATAAGCCGCCGTCGATCCCCGACGTTGATAGATAACAAGCTCTCCATAGCATAATGCGCTGAAAATGTACAATAGCTAATATTTTGATCTTGCCTTATTTTTGTGTATAGAAGAATATTAGTGGCAATGTAACTCTTCATATTAGTAGGGGAAAATGTGGAGAATTAATCATTGGATGGTGATAGAGATTATATTAGATTATTAGATTCGATGACTTTGAGATTTGAAGTTGTTCATACAACCTGCCGCCATTATAAACAGACAGAATACAGAATCTTACTATCAGTAATTGCTTTAACTTGCGTTATTTAACAGTACTTATATTACAACCATGTTATTAAAACCGTGGGTTTAACTCACGTAGAATCTGTCGGAACCGAGTCTTAAAATATATCTTCTCTTCTGGATAGCGTAGTTTTCTGATGGAGGAATAATTTTTAAAATCGGATCAGTCATTTCTGTGCCTACCGACTCAATGTCAATCAATGAAATCTCTTTCTCCTTATGAGATTATTATAGCTGTACAGTACTTTCGCCAGCTTAGATCTCGTTCCTTTATAGGAAATTCATCTTAAAATATTGCCTTTAATAATTCTAGATAACCTACCTACGTATTGAAGAAAAAATATTCTAAATTAAGTGGCCATAACTCAATGGCTAGGGCGTCGGTCTTGCGATCATGTAGTCGCCGCCGCGCCGCCGGTTTGAGCCTCACCTATTGCACTACCGACGTGAAGCCAATCGTAGCACAAGCGTTTTTTTTTATTTTATTTGGTAGGTCTTACGTATTTGGCCCCGAGGCTTTTGCTACTTCACCGGGAATAAAGGCGAGCAGAGCTCCAGCCTAGATAGAAGGTATATACACTACAAACTAAGCAACCTGCGCAAGAGGGCGTCCCTTGTGGGACTTGGACCTCGGTTCAGGGCGGTCGCTGACGTGGAGATTGAGGGATTATGGCTTTTAGTTTTTTTAGGGGAGTTTTTTGCAACTGACGCTCTACTTTAGAGTTTGCGGGCGCACTCTTCTCCGGCGGGTCGGATAGAGTGGTCTCTGAGTAGTGGTGCTAGTTTCTTGCAGTCTCTGTACTGCTAGTTGGTAAGTTGTTATCTTGTTGCCCAGGTCGTCTAAGACGTAACACAAGCTTAGCACGAGGGGTTATAAGTACTTCAGATTACCCTGAAAATCTCACAAACTTTATCTTTTACAACATAAGCATAGATAAACCTCATGATATTAGAAAACCCTTACCTACAATATAAGAACATTCGCCATAACCAGGCAGCTAGTATAATGGATAACAATAATACTTATAGTAATTAATTACTCTTCATTGTGTTCTCAAAACGCGAGCGTTAGACATGTTCAGATGTTTACTTAGGGCTCCCACTTACTTTATTACACACATTAGAGTGTACACTTGGATTGAGTTAATGAATGAGTTGCTTATTTAAGTGAGTGTATCTTTCTTATATAAACGTATTATATTGAAGTAATATTGTTCCATTTACTCCTACCAGGTGTTACAACACCGCGAAATATTAATTCCTCTATATCACATTATTTTTTATTCATTTGGTACAAATAAGCGATAGTAGACAACCTCCGTAGTGTAGCGGTGGTCGTGGGATCGATCCCCACGCCGAACAAGAAATCTTTGTTTAAATTCTAAGATTTCTTTCCGGGTCTGGTTGGTTGAGGAAGGTCTGGGAGGTTGGAAAGCACGTTGAGCCGTTGGTCTCGATTGTTATAACATCATCTATAATAATCGTTTACCAAGGAACGGGCAGCAGAATTTCCTTGTGTGTTACAACATAATACTGCGGTCACCAAACCGCCAAGCGTCTTGACTATGGCAATTACCCTCCATTTGTAGAGCCATGTTCAGCAGTGAACATTATACGGGCTTATAATGATGAAGCGATAGT
Organism: Nycteola revayana; assembly: GCA_947037095.2. Taxonomy (NCBI): domain Eukaryota; kingdom Metazoa; phylum Arthropoda; class Insecta; order Lepidoptera; family Nolidae; genus Nycteola; species Nycteola revayana. Next base: position 23,539,918 of record OX344845.2, on the reverse strand, counting down.
AGGGCTTTCTCCTATTGGACGTTTTTACGCCTATAATGTAAATGTTCCAAGATTTAAAATTATTGCAATTTTTTTTCTACATAACTCAGTTCTAAATTGTTATATAGATTCAGGAGTATCTGGGTTATTCTACTAACTGTTGTCAGCTTCGTTTGCTTACATTTTGATTTCACCATACAAAATTCCTTATTTTATTGGATCCCCTATCCGAACAAAATCTACATTACGTTTAGTGTAATACACATAAAAATACTTACTACAAACGATGGGAATAACCACCAATTGCCCTATCCAAGTACACTGTGAAGCTAAATTCGCTAAGTTGAAGATAAAAACTTTTATTCAGCACAACACACAAAATATTACACAAATGCAAACATAAAGTTAATGTACAAAACAATAAGACGCCTTGCATGTTCTGCCGAAAAAGTCGCCACCTCAGCATAAGCTAGGAGTTGCCAACTGAAAACTAGCGCTAGGTATCAGCGCTAGTTTTCAGTTGGCAATTCGATATGCATGTATTTATGATGTGCAGTAATATATGTAAGTATATATACTAATATGTAAAGCTGAAGAGTTAATTTTTATTTGTTTGTATGCTTGAACGCTAATGTCAGAAACTTCTGGTCCGATTTAATCATTCTTTCAGTGTAATATTACATAACCCATTTAACGAGGAAGGCTTACGAGCGGGGCATTATTTATTTATTTAAAAACTTCTTGCACAAAATAGTACATTGGCGGACTTAATGCCAAAGGCATTCTCTACCAGTCAACCATTAGGTGGTGCAGAAACAATGTGGTAGGTGCACAGAAGAAGAGGTTAAACAGACTAGAGAAAAATGATTACCATCAAGGGTAAATACAATACATAGAACTATTAAACACTATATAATTATAAAAACAATATATATTATACATACAGATAAATATTAAATTACTGCCGTAGTGATTCTGCTAACTTTGTTGTTATATGTTCACGAACTTTTTTTTAAAGGATAAACGATTCTTAGCCATCCATTAATGAAGAATGTTTCAAAATCGGGATAAGACCAACGATAAAATGTAAAGTAATTTATTTACTTATTCATTCTTTATTGCACACAGTAAATATCTAACATAAACTTTATATAACGGAAACAACATGTACAAAGGCGAGCTTTATTCCACAATGAATTTTCTTCCAGAAAACCTTTATGAAAGTTACATTTGATTTAAAGTGCATAGCTAGTGTACAACGGACGAATCTAATAATAATTTATACCAAATTGGTAAATACATATCAATAAACATGCACGCTAATACATAGATACATATTATACAAATTATACAACCTCCGTAGCGTAGCGGTATTTGGCTCGCCTTGAATCTCGGAGGTCGTGGGTTCGATCCCTACACCGGACAGAAAATCTTTGTGTAAATTCTAAGATTTCTTTCCGGGTCTGGTTGGTTGAGGGACTACCCTCCGTGCCTCGGAAAGCACGTTAAGCCGTTGGTCCCGATTGTTATAACATCATCTATAATAATCGTATGTCAAGGAACGGGCAGCAGCGTTTCCTTGTGTGGTACAACATAATACTGCGGTCACCAACCCGCCTGCCAAGCGTGGTGACTATGGCTAATACCCTCCCTCTCGGGAGGAGGCCCATGTTCAGCAGTGGACGTTATACGGGCTGATGATGATGATGATGATGATGAAATTCTCTTAGACTAGAAAGCAAAGTGTCAGAAATACTGAATATTACTTCATCTAAGCTGAAGTAATTGCAAGCGCACTGCAGTAATAACGTTTGACTTTTTCATTACCGCTCCAGTTACAGGTGTAAAAGAAAAAAATAATACAAATTCTATAACAAGATTTGTACGGTAAAGAGGTAGCACACCAACTTTAGGTGAGCTAAATTCATTCTAATTCAGCTGAAAAAATAGCTCCATATAATGGAATACTACAGTAAAATAACACTATTGATCTCTTTTTTAGGGTTTTTGTTTTTTATTGTTTTGAGACAACACCCGCATCGGGAAACATTAGGAAAATTAATCCCTGTGTCACGGGGAACTTTACAAACATTCAATTCACGGACGGAGAAACTATCAGTGGTTCACATAAATAATTGTCCCGGATGGGAATTGGAGTTGGGTAATGAATAACGTCACAGTAAAAAATCACTGTGATCCGCTGACTAAAGTGATCACTGTGATCTTTCAAGAAGTTCCTTATTTCTTCTAAAAAACCAATTTGAGTGTCAATTGCGTTTTATTTCTTTAAGAGGTGATTTTTGTAGGACCTTGTCTTAGTTACTGCATGAGTCTTCAAGACGAAGTTTGGTTTTGCGAGCCATATTAGAGCTTTTCACAACCTGGACAAGAACAATTGACGGAGTCGCCGTCGCCGGACACGGCGAGGAGGACTGTATATATAAACTGCATGTACTTACTATCTGCGTGCCAGTTACTAGAAAAAAAAATTGAGATGTAACTTAGTTAACATTTTGACATTTAATCTTTCTCCTGATGCGAAAAACGGGATAAATCGGGAATCATTATTGTAAATAAGATCTTACTTCATAGTATGTACCTATAGTGATGGCTCAGTGGTTACGGTAGTTGCTTCTGAGACCTGGTGTTCTGGGTTCGATTCCCACCCGGAACAATTTTATGTGAACCACATATAATTCTGAGTTTGGGTGAGCTTTGTGAAGTGTGCGACACACAAAATTTTTTTTCAACTGCGAGAGTTGTCTTTATAAAAAAAACCAAGTCATACCAAGTTTCATTAAAGTCCACTAAGTAGTTTCGGCGTGATACGTCTTCAAAGAATCAGGCAGAAATACAAACAGATACAGAAAATATTAATTTACTTTTTTGAATCACTATCGATAAAAGACTCCATATTTTTATACGTATCTTTCATGTACAACATTTGATCTCCACCAGTTTTGTTACACGTATAGCTAAATATGTTTAGGTGGATGCCATCATACGGTTGACCAATCTCAGCGCTTTATTCTAATCGAGGGGTCGAAATATCGTTAACGTTTCGTTTTGTGTCAACTCATAAGCATGGGCTCAAAACATCTTTTTCGAAATCCCATTACAACAACCCTATTAGTAACGCAAGTCACGCAAGTAATTAATGTACAGGAAGGTATCTCTTCTAATGAATCGTTTGGATGTGTTGTGAAGATCTTGAAATATTGAACATTTTCGTGACACTTGATGATTAGATATTAAATAATAATATATGATATACAAGCTTCTCGAGAGCGGTTTTACCCGTGTAACTCCTGTTCTCGTAGGAACTTCATACTATAAATATATAGCTGATAGCCCTCCTCTATAAATGGGCCATCTGGCACTGAAAGATTTTTTCAAATCGGACCAGTAGTTCGAGTTAGTAAGATTAACGCGAACAATCAAACAAACTCTTCAGCTTTATATATTAGTATAGATTAACTGTATGTGCCCGGCGATTCCCATAAAAAATTGTACCACTTTCCGTGATCTTTACAAAAAGATCTATTATAAAAACTTTGCCTTCAGAATTATCAACACTAAGTATAAAAACGAAACAGCCAAATCGTACGATGCGTTCTCCAGTTATGCACGTATATATTTTAGTGATTAATTTTTAAACAAATCGTTTTATATTATATTAGCAGCCCACCCCGGATTTGCACGGGTGGACTTTTATGGCCTATGTAACTCAGGGATAATGAAGAAATCTAATAGTGAAAGAATTATCGAAATCCGTTCAGTAGTTCTTAAATTTATTCGAAATAAACATACAAAAATACATAAATACAAACTATTCCTCTTAATAATATTAGTATAGATGACGAACAGATGCGTTACAAATATAATAATATTAATAATATCTAGGGACAATGTCACACAGATCATCCTAGCCCCAAACTAAGCAAAGCTTGTACTATGGGTACCAGGCGACGATATACATACTTATATAGATAGATAAATACTTAAATACAAAGAAAACATCCATGACTCAGAAACAAATATTCGTGCTCATCACACAAATATGTTTAGATATGGTTTTTGAAATTATATTTAGTATGTGAAGTTATAAAAAAGTTAAAATAGCATACTTTGTTTTTAAAAGAGTAGATGCGTACTTATGAAGTCAAATTTATAATATGTTTATATTAATTCAATAATGTAATAGCTAATAAAATTCGTCTGAAATATAATAAAACGTTGAAAATAATAGGTTTATTTTTTTAAAAGGAACAATTTATTTTAAATAATTATTGTAGAAGAAAATATCAATTTGTTGAGAGCACCAAATTGAGAGGTATATGATGTTAGTAAATACTGGACCAATATTGGTTCAGCACTTGCATCCTAACATTATATCTGACAATTTTACACTGCGTTCACCATGACACTCTGGTCAGGAAATTACACCGGTATGGCATTAGGAACCAGGCTCTTAATCTTCTGATTTCTTACATGGGCAATAAAATTCAGAAGGTTGATATAAACGGGAAAATATCAGCAGGCTCTGTTGTATCCATGGGCGTCCCACAAGGCTCAATCCTGATAATAAAAACGACTTACCTTACTATGTAGGAAATAATCATGAGATTGTATTGTTTGCTGACGATACCTCCTTGACTTTTAAAATAAATAGACAGTTACGCAACTATGACGAAGCAAACAATGCAATCTCGAAGGTAGTCCATTGGTTTAATGTTAATAATCTACTTTAAAATTAAAAAAAAACGAAAGTCATTAAATTTTCTACACCCAATGTGAAACGAATTGTTACGAATGTGAAAATAAATGGTTTTCGGTTGGTCAGTCAACTGTTTTTTTGGGAATAACTATTGACTCCAAATTGCAATGGGGCCCGCATACTGCGAAACTATCAGGAAAACTTAGCTCTGCGGCCTATGCTGTTAAAACTATGAGACGACTCACTGATGTGGATACTGCTAGAATGGTTTACTTATTTTCATAGTGTAATATCTTATGGGATTCTTCTTCTTTTGTGCTACAGAAAAGAGCTGTAAGGTCAATATATAAACTTGGTCCGCGAGTTTCCCTACGGGAGAAATTCAAAGAGACTAATATTCTTACAGTCGCATCACAATATGTATATGAAAACCTTTTATATGTTCATAAGAATATTGATGCCATCAAAAACATACTTGTAAAAAAACCCAAGTCTCGTAACGCAGTTCTTTTACCGTAAAACGTTGTGAGATCTATGTAATACCAAGTCGGTTAATTTATTCAGTCCCTACTTAAGGGACCTTCTATCTTAAGCTATTACGTAATTATCTCACCTTACAGAATCTTATTTTGACCTTATCAAAATTCGAAACTTTAAAGTTTTAAATAATAGATTAACTTGGCCATCGGATATAATTAGAGTGTATCTCACAAGTGTTTATTGCGATGGCCAAGTCAATCTAATATTCATAACATAAAAGTTTTGAACTTTGATAAGGTCAAAATAAGATTCTGTAAGGTGAGATAATTACGTAATAGCTTAAGATAGAAGGTCCCTTAAGTAGGGACTGAATAAATTAACCGACTTGGTATTACATAGATCTCACAACGTTTTACGGTAAAAGAACTGCGTTACGAGACTTGGGTTTTTTTACAAGTATGTTTTTGATGGCATCTCATTTCTTTTTGTAGATAGTTGTACTTTTTACCTTTGCTTTACAATTTACATTATTTTTTAAAATACCAACAATGGATTTTACCACTCTGTCACTTGATGATGAGCTATCCAATTTTTGTAGGTTGTGTTCCTCTTTTTCTTTACCGGTACTACTTCTTGAACTTCAGCTACAGTTTTTCTCAAAGCCCACTCCATTTCTCTATGGGTTTTTCTCGATATCTTTGATGCAACAATATTAAGCATGTCTAGACATTAAATGCTTGGGTTCCGTACCCAAAGGGTAAAAACGGGACCCTATTACTTACTCTTATTGACTTAGCTGTCTGTCTGTCTATCACCAGGCTCTATCTCAAGAACCGCGATACCTAAACAGTTGAAAAATTCACAAATTATGTATTTCTGTTGCTATAATAACAAACTAAACATAAAATAAGTATTAAGGGGGGGCTCCCATACAACATCTATTTTTTGGCCTTTTTTGCTCGATATCTATAACGGCAACAGGTAGGCACTTGAAAATGGTACGGAACCCTTAGTACGCGAGTCCGACTCGCACTTGGCCGGGTATGTGGGACTCGCCCTCTTCATAGCAGTGGAATGCTTATCATAACATTAGAGTAAAACCCCTGGTTACTCTTCCGACCACAATTGGTGAGGGGCCCAGATACTGTTGCCTATCTGGGATACCCTCTGGCAGCGTCCGCGACTCAATTGGTGTTGCGGGCTCTCCTACGCCCAAATAACCAGTTTCAGGGACGCCCAGATTACACGGGGTCCCTACTTCTCAAGGGACCGCAGCCTCCTGCTGAGACATGGCTCAAGCGGGCAAGCCACCTCCATCAGACGCTGTTATGATTGTTAGTATCCTATCGTTCATAGCACAACTTATGTACTATCTTACTTTTACAATCCATTTTTTTTTTTTTTTCCTACGACTTTTTTTTTATTTTTTATTACTAGTTAAATTAATCCCTGTGTCGCGAAGGTCTCACCGCTCAGTAGATTCACGAAAACAAAGCACCCCCTGACTCAGTACAACTGTTTGAATTTCAGACGAATAATTGTCCCGGGTGGGAATCGAACGCAGAAAACCAGGTCTCTGAAACAACTAACCTAACCACTTAGACACCACCTTTCAACATAATTCCATCTAGGTCCCTATCTACACCTATTCCTCCATTAAATCAAACATATTCATGTACACTGATTCACTGACTGCAAATGTAACTTTGTAATCCTATACATTTATAAGAAATAACAAAGTGATTAATGCAGTTGATGAAACTGAACAACTGGACCGAAATTGCAAAATGTTGGAATTTTCCCATGAGTTTTACACTAAACTCTCCTAATATTCAAAATTTGAAGCTTCTACGTCTGCTAGAAGTGCCTAAACATTTTGATGATCGGTCAGTCAGCAGTGAGCGAGTGACAAAATTACCGAAAATACCAAACTTTGACTAGTTATAATTCGTAAAGTACTGGTTCAAATTGAATGAAATTTGAAATATACTGTAGTTTTACAAAGTTTGTTTAGTTACTGAAAATTCAGGCTCCTATCTTTATCCACAACGAAGTTATGGGGGGTCGAAAATCGGCTGAGTTGCTTCGAGAAAAGATAGGTACGGCCGTGCAACTTTTTTTTTTTTTTTTTTTTTTTCTTACTCGACTTGGGGGGGCACTGCCGTGCCCCCAGATAGTTTTAAGAAAAAAAACGACTCTCATAATGTTAATACTAGAACTAAGCATCATCTTGTTTTACATGCTCCACGTCTACACAAAATAAGCAATTCTTTTATGGGGCAATGTATACGCTTCTACAACAAACTTCCTAATAATGTAAGAGATCTTTCTACAAATAAGTTTAAACGATATGTGAAAGATAAATTATGTAAAAAAGCTTATTATAACATTTCTGATTATTTAAATGACAAAACAGCTTGAGCAAACTCACTCCGAGTTGCTCTGAAACAATACTGCTTTATTAACAATTGTAACATCAAATTTATTTAAAGAAGGATTCCTCTGAGTTTCTTGCCAGTTCTTCTCAGAGTTGCCACGTCCAGAACTGGTGGTAGTATAAGAATGGGACGCATCATAAGAACATAATTTAAAATATTTTAAATGTGTCTATATGAATAAATAATTTTTGACTTGACTTTGACTTACCTTAGTAAGTTGACCAGAATTAATTTGGAACAATATACAATATAAGCCCATTATTCATATTTTGCACTGAAAGGGTCATAGGATGCAAGTCTCGAACCAGATATTGGTTCAGTCAGGTATCAGTGCAAATTATGGAAAACACCAGCTGTGTATAAGGTTCAAAATTAATTCTAGTCACTTTTCTAAAGTTAACGAAAAAATCTGCAATTTCTACATTTTACTAGACAATTTTGTCATTGTCTTACAAAAGCTCACCAAAACGTACAGAAAAAGTCAATAATGGGCAAAAAATGTGTTCTTCAACGACGGAATTTACATTGTTTAGTTTTAAGATCGCAACAGCACTTTTACGAGGCAACAACGGTCTTTAAACTTTAAAATTTTCACGGAATTTTCAATCAACAGTTGAGCATTTTTATAACTTATTACATATATAGCTTCATACTCTTTGAAGCTTTCTCACATCGAAATTCCTTCGATAACAAAAGAGCTTCCATCTAACAATCTATATATATAAAAGAAAGTCGTGTTAGTTACACTATTTATAACTCAAGAACAGCTGAACCGATTTGGCTGAAAATTGGTAGGGAGGTAGCTAAGAACTGGGAGAAGGACATAGGATACTTTAGGGTAGGTGTAGGGTAGGGGTAGGGTTGGGGTAGGATAGGGGTCCCTACCCCTATCCTACCCCAACCCTACCCCTAGGGGTAGGGTAGGTGTAGGGTAGGTGTAGGGTAGATGTAGGGTAGGGGTAGGGTAGGGGTAGGGTAGGTTAGATGTAGGGTAGGGGTAGGGTAGGGGTAGGGTAGGGGTAGAGTAGGGGTAGGGTAGGTGTAGGGTAGAGGTAGGGGTAGGGTAGGGGTATTGTAGGGGTAGGGTAGAGGTAGGGTAGAGGTAGAGTAGGGGTAGGGTAGGGTAGATGTAGGACACCGCGTAGATTTTGAGGCGGTACGAAGTTTGCCGGGCCAGCTAGTTGAGAATAAATTTCAAACCAGAGTTTTAAAACAGAAAAACGAAACTTGAATAAGCTAGCAGTATACTAGTAATATTATTTAATCTTAAGATCCACTGCTGAACATAGATCTGCCTTAAAAAGGGTGATGCCATAGTTACCACGATTGGCAGGCGGGTTGGTGATCGCAGTATTATTGCAGTATATACAGCTGCAGCTGCAGCCTGTGCGTATACCAGGTGGTATACTATTGTCATAAATGATGATCAAGCGGGAGCGACAGTTTTACGTGCTTTCCGACATGCCGAGTAATCACACAACCATCAAGATCCGGAAAATGTTTGGTTTTACGCAAGTTTTTGTCCGAAGCGGGAATCAAACCTGCGAACTTCCGATAAAACAGGCCTTGTACCGCTACGTTACGGAATTCATCAGTAATATTATTTATTGCTCTAGTTTTGGCAGTTTACGAACTTTTGTCGTATAATCACAGCGGCGACATAAACAATCTGACACCACATAGAAAAAATGTTATACAGAAGAGAAGCTGTTCACAACACGCGAAATTATAACCGCAATTTTCTTAATCGAATATGTGCACATCTTATACCTACGACGAATTATGAATGAGAATTGTTTTTTTTTTTCTTAGAATTCTTACGTTTTTACCGTAAATTACTGTTGCAAGTTATTATATGAGAATATTCATAAAAAAAAATTACTACTACCAGTTATCCAAAAAAAAAAAACTTAAATTAATGTAATAAAAGGTGAAATTCGAATGATTCATTATTGCAAAAAAGGAGTTATTGAATAACACAAAAACTTTAATAACATCAAGATGGTAACGTTTAATAGTGTCTAAAATTATAGCTAAGCCCGGTTTAAGCTTTGCTGCGTTTGAGTTTCCGAAGGAACTTTGAAATAGATTTTAAATGTCTATACTTCTCCTACATAATCTTTAACGTGTAATTCTAATATTCCATCAAGTGCGCAATGTTATAAAAAAGAGATCCATAAATTTGAGCTTCACTTATTAATTTTTATAGAAGATTATGTATCTATATTATTCTGTAGTTACATCCTCTTATGGGTTATAAAGACTGTGTCACAATAATATTATAACCTATACATTTAAGGAACTATTAAATATGCTGGACCCAAACTGTGCTGAACTCGTAAACAGTGAATAGTAAATATATCATGCTTTTCTGATCGGTTGGTTTCATACTACATACATTTAGTTTGAGCTAAATAAAGTTACGCTGCTTGGAGTTTCAGAAATTATAGCATTTTTTTCGTTTCACTAATAATATTATAATAATATATACCTAATAATCTTCTCAATTGGGGCGCATTGGATCCGGTGGTAGCATTAAAGCGCGTCCGTCGTTATATGCTCATGGTCCACCCAAATAATGACAAATGTTTTAGCATAATATAGACAGAACAAGCATTTTGCTTTTGCGACAATATACATTAATTATAATAATGAATTTCATTACAAATAAGTTATTATAATAGGTTTATACATAAACAACAAATGTAATTTAAGATAAATAAAAATTAATTTTCAAATAATGTTTGACGATTTACAAGTGCCTGTAATTGGTTTACGTAAATAAAAATGATTTTTATTTATGATGTATTTAAATGAAAAACGAAATAAGCGTCTTTGTTTGTTTTTAAACCATTGGGATAATTTCGAATCAAAAACCTACCATCATCGTAACATGTAAAAAGTATAACGTATATGTATACTATAAATGTAACTTTGACGTTCTCTCGGGATATTTAAAAATATAATTTTTACTCATACTTCATCCGAATAGCTCACGTTCCTGTGAGAATTTCATAATACAACATAGCCTTCCTCTTAACACAAACATTCTAATCGGCCCAGTAGTTCTAGAGATTAGCGCGTTCAAGCAAATAAACAAATTCCTTCCCCATTGCCCATTTATCGACAAAGGCTATATTTTATAATGAAGTCACCATGGGAACCGGAAGCGTGAAGTTAGTGTATTACATAAATCATTCTGAAAATCAATTCACTGGGTCCTTCAAACATCTTTCCATTGTCAATGATGTCTTGTTCATCAGTGTTGTTTTTGACATGATTGTAAAACTCTCCCCTAAAATTCATAATTTTCTATTGTACCAAACGAAAGACGAGGCAAAGTTATCAAAAACTTCCTGATATCTTTCCTCTCATCAAATATTATATGAAGCGTATTCGAATTTATTGACGTGTCATAAATAAATTATTCAGCTTGGCCTACAATGTGATGTTTTCCTGTATCGTGCGCTGAAAAAACGTTATATTGTTCAAAAATAAATGTAAATCTTGTGTAAAAATGATAGTTTTTGAGTTTTTTTTTATTTATTTGTCCATTTACGTCCACTCCCTACTTTTCAGGACCTTGGCAAGTCTGGGTCGCTGAGGGATATTACAGACTCGTTGTGGGTACGTCACCCTTAGGAAATAGGGGGTGGTCTAAACTTACACAGAAACCACACGAATTTATACTTTGAAGAAATCTAATATTTCTGGGCTAATAATACACAATTATATAACGTTAATACAACTAAATACAGCCCGTAAATACAGCTAAGAGTAATAGTTAATTTAAACTAAAACTCACTCATAAAATACTCTTCTAAATCTACTTGGAATCTTCTTGGAACGGTTCTCAGAATTCTGGCAGCATAACCTCGTTGATTGGTAATGCTTGTCTGCTGTGCAAAGTAATTACCAGCATTCGGCAAACGTGCCTAAACTAATCATTGATTAATGTTGACATGTTATAGGTATGAGATTGGCTGCACACACTCTTGGTACTGCGTAAGTCTATTAGTTGCCGTTATCGATTCCAATAAGTGTTACAAAATGGACATCTGCTATGTAGATGCCAAAAAAAAAGTATTCTTGTAGTTGGATATTTTAAGTTCATAAGAATGTATTGGAGAAATCAGATTAATCTTTAGTTCGCTATCTTTAATCGCTAGTGGTATTAATAGCGACAACGCAACGGACAAGGTATTGCGATAGGCAAATTCTCAAAAATAGCAAAGCAATTCTCGCAACCAAAAATAGTGTGCTCGAATCTTTGAATGCTTGAATCCTATATTGCTCAGATATAATATTTTAAATTATAAACTAAAAGATTCAATTTAAACTCATGTCCACATATTTTCCGGCTGCCAGCGTTTAAAGCGCAGTAAATTATGCCGCTCAAAGTATTACCATTCAAGATTCAAAAACTGATTCGTCCCTTCCGAAGCGATTCTCGTCCCGCGCAATACCAACAATATGTTCGTAAAACCGTGCAAGGCCTTCAAAGCCAGAATTTCGTTTCAAATGGAAATCTGTATGTGAATTTTCATGCAAATTTCCCAAAGGTGTTAAACATGGAAAGCTCTAACGGGGCCGTTAAAATCTCCACGTAAATTCTATTCATGTATGGTAACTAAGTTATGATGCGTGCCTTTTGTTTTTGCACTCATAGAACTCTTGTGTCAGGAAATTGAGGCGAGATTTTTGGCTAGAATCTTTTATGAGTAGAATAATTTTCTTTTAATATTTTGCTAGGAAATTTTATGTTGTTGCCAAAAACAATTGTAATAGAAGTTTTAGTTTTGTTTAGAACAATAATAAATTAGAATTTGTGCATAGTGCGCTTTCTTAAATACAAAGTAGGTATATTCAAATTTCAATACAACCTGATACAACTTTTAAAGCATATATTAAACGTGTCCTTGTATCTAAAGGTTACTATAGCGTTAAGGACTATATTGAGGATAAAGATGTTTGGTCTCATGAACCATCCTGCGTAACACTTTCTAGAGACCCTGTATCTAAGTAAAATAGTAAGCATAATAGTGTGATGTTCTGTGAACTATCTGTAATCGGCCTAATGAGTTACATTAATAGACCGCTAGTTCTGTCTCAAATTAGCTTCTTTTATTAATATAAAAACATTAATAGATAATCAAATATTATAAAGACAACCGTTCGGGAAAATAATGTGTATGCCAAATAAATAATAAAAGTAACTGGACCAAAACCCACGCTCTGCCCATTTGAGGATGTTTCGCCGGACCGTCTCATGTGGGTCGTGTCAAAACCGGCTGTAGAATAACCCACTGAGTTTGTTTCGCCGGATCTTCTCAGTTGGGGCGTATTGGATCCGGTGGTAGCATTAAAGCGCGTCCGTCGTTATATACTCATGGTCCGCCCAAATAATGACAATTGTTCTTAATATAATTTAATATAGACAGATTGTTCTGTCTGTAATATAATTTAATATAGACAGATTGTTCTGTCTATATTAAATTATATTAAGAACAATATATACTATGTTCTGAGTCTGGGTGTTCTTTGTGTCCGTGAAATGTATGTTTGTAAAGTCCCCCGCGACACAGGGATTTATTTCCCTAGTGCGGGAGTTGTCTTTTTAAAAAAGAAAAAGAAAGAATTAAATTTAGGAAAAAATCAGGTTTGCAGGTGTTTAATTTAATTCTACTATGCGTTTCTTATATGTGGTTTCCACCTTCAAATAGGGAATAAAAGGAAAAAGTTGATATTTTACGTAATTAAGCATTATAAGGGTATGCTTTACACTAAGCGAAAAATATATAATACTATCTGCGCCCCGCGGTTTTACCCGCATCACTTTGCTCTAGTGGGTCGGAGCGTGATATTTTGTAGCCATTACGTTATGCTATCCAGCTTATAAACTATCCACGTGCAAACGTTCACCCAAATCCATTGCGTGAAATAAAAATAAAACTCATTTTTACTAACATAAACCTATTACGGGCACTTGCAAATAGTCAAAACAATGAAATGAAAGAGTTACACACATTCATACATCCACACATCAGTGGCACCTCTGGGTTGTGGTCCTCACCCCATAAGGGTGCCCCCAGGTGTGTGTCACTTAATTGTACGATTTCCAATTTTTTATGTAAATATGCAATTATTATGAGTAGAGGAATTAATGACACACGGACAGACGGAGTACATTCTCTGTAATGTCCTACAATTAGCAGCACTCACAGGTTGCACTTGCTAGTTATGTTACCTAAGTAGTTTTATTTATAGAATAAGAATAATAACCAATTAATTATATTCCTTTTTTCATTGTGATAAATACCTAAGTGCTGAATAAATTCATTATTATTTATATTTATTCACATTCACATTTATAATATTGGTAGAATTGTTTTATGTACTCGTATATTCTTCTTACTTAACTGCTCGTAGTAATATATTGTGTTTTAAATCTAGCAATATCTCACAATGAGCATATTAAAGCTCTCTAATGTTCTCAAATGAGGTTGAATGGCCGTACAAGCCTTCATGTAGCCTATTTGGTTGCACTATGTGGCGGCACAATTCAATTGTGTTCAATGGCTGTGACGCTATTAAGGGGCTATGTGTCCTTTACGTGAGCCAACATACCAGTTAAATAATATATATACATTTCTTTTTTTTTATGACTAGCAGAGTTTTGCAGTCTACTAGTATTCTTGTTAACCCCTCGTGCTACGCTAAAATGCTTGTGTTACGAGTGGATTCACGTCGTTAGTGCAATGGGTGGGGTTCGAACCGGCGACCTTAAGATCACAAGTCCGATGCCTTAGCCATTGGGCTACGGCCGCTACAAATAACAGTGTTTCGTAATATTATCAAAATAACGCTTTATACTAAAAATATATTTTTAAAGAAGAAATAATTTTTCAAATCGGACAAGTAGTTCCTGAGATTAGCGCGATCAAGCAAACAAACTAATAAACTCTTCAGCTTTATATAACAGTACTAGCTTCCCGCTGGCAAATTCATTTCGAAATATAAACTATAACCTACCTCAATAAATAGGCTAAGTAAAACTTTTTTTTTTTCTTCTCCGTGGGGAAATGCATTTACGCATTCCCACCGCCGCTGCAGCGTATTCGCGCGCTGGCGGTGGGATATGTGGGACTCGCCATCTTCATAGCGTGGTGTGCTAAACTCATACCACGAGGAGAGGACCCTACCAACCACTAAAACCTCCCGGACACTCCTTCGATCAGCAGTTGGCGGTGGCCGGGTGCGCATGAGAAATCCGGCCCCAGGCTAAGTAACCCTGAACGATTTTTTTATCCGACCAGTAGTTCCTACATCCTTAGCACGTTCAAGATTCGTACAAACTCTTCAGCATTGTATATTAGTATAAGATAGAATCATTACTTCGCGAATCCATACTAATCAAAATTGAAAACACATAACCTAATGTTAAATCTTCAGAATTAACAATCGTATCTGAAACCCTTCAAAATCTTCAATCAATAGTTTTGAAACAAGTGTAAGATAATTCATCAAAAGGGATTATTTAACGATTCGTTTAGTTTCATCATCATCATCATCAACAGCCCGTTGACGTCTAATGCTGAACATGGGCCTCCTCTTAACAGACCTTGGCAAGCCAGGATCGTAGAGGGATTTTGCCATAATCACCACGCTTGTCAGACGGATTGGTGATCGCAGTAAGGTGTAAACCTTGAGCTAAAAGATGCTGCTGCCCATCCATCAGCCATATGTCCCTTAGTCACCTTTGACGACACCCATGGGAGGACATGGGGTGGTCTATTCTAAGCCGGAAACCACACGGCATGGTTTAGTTTAATAAACATATTTAAAGTTAACCAACTTATGATTAACTTGTTATTGTAGTTATAATATTAAAAGCCCAACTTAAGTTATAAGGATTAATATACGTTATTACCTCAGTACGACAACCTCTGTAGCGTCGCGGTATTTGGCACGCTTTAAATCTCAGAGGTCGTGGGTTTGATCCCCACGCCGGACAGAAAATCTTTGTGTAAATTCTAAGATTTCTTTCCGGGTCTGGTTGGTTGAGCGACTACCCTCCGTGCCTCGGGAAGCAGGTTAAGCCGTTGGTACCGATTGTTATAACATCATCTATAATTATCGTATATCAAGGAACGGGCAGCAGCGTTTCCTTGTGTAGTACAACATCATACTGCGGTCACCAACCCGCCTGCCAAGCGTGGTGACTATGGTAACTACCCTCTCTCGGGAGAAGGCCCATGTAAGAACATGGGCCTCCTACCGAGAGAGGGTAGTATAATCTTAAAATTTTACACAAAGATTTCTTGCTCGGCGTGGGGATCGAACCCACGACCTCCTAGATTTAAAGCGAGCCAAATACCGCCACGTTACGGAGGTTACTAGCTATACTATCAACACTACTAATATTTTAAACATAAAATTGTGAAACAAATGCATGAAACATTAAAATTTGTAAAAACCTTCATTTTTTTTTAATATCGGATTTTCGGGATTAAACTTATAATTTTTAATATATTTGGTCATATTTTAATGCTATTGACATATATTTCCTTACTTATATTATTAGTATGTTGGTATTTTAATAATAATTTTTATTTATTTCATCTCCACAAATTACAAAATGGTTTTACATGACTAATTTGGTTCATAATAACGACCAAATGTAATTTGTGGGAGATCTGGAATCTAAACTAAGCCTGTATTTTAGTACACCAGGCCCCCATGCTTAATTGTGAAAGTGAAATAATAAAATAATAATGAAATAATGAATTTATTCAGCACTTAGGTATTTACATACACTTGTACTTGTCAGAATCACAATGTTACACAATTATTCTTATTATATTAATTAAACTAGATACTTAATTAACCGGTAGCAAATTGTAGGATATTACAGACAAAGTAGTCCGTCCGTCAGCTGGTCATTAATTTATATATATATATACATATATATATAAATTCATATTAATTATTTTAGACTTTAATGGATCAATATAGAAAAAATTGGAAAAAAAACATACAATTAAGTGGCACACACCTGGGGGCACCCTTAAGGGGTTAGGACCACGACCCAGTGGTGCCACTGATATATAAGTCAGATTTATGAACATAAAAGCGCTGGATCACAGGGCAGGGGTAGAGGTGCAACGCGGTCCTCGCCGGCGAGAATCCTACCCTAGCTAACCTGCAACCTTTCACTAGCTACCTAGGTGGACGACTCGGAGAAGAAAGGAAGAAAGAAACTCCGGGCTTTTCCTATTCGTCATCTTTTGTATCACAGTTTATGTACCTTTTTTTTTAAATCACTTTTGTTTAAATTAGACACATTCTTATTTGTGAGAGATTAATTTTTTTAAGGTATGTTAATACAAACGACGTTTTTATATGGTATTTGATTTAGATGTAACCCATCAAAGCCATAATTTTACCCATCAAAGAAGATAAGTAGTCCATACCACAACCATAGTAAGTCCATAACCATTAAGCCTTCTAGATTCTTCCGTCAAATCTCATGAAACACAACATCAGTCTACTCAATAAACTAAACACAACTTTGGACTTCCTTCGAGCACATAAAGTTGCTAAAACTAAGTCCGAGATCTCTCAACAGTATAGTCCGAGTTTCCATGAGTAACATAATTAGTATCAAGATTGCAACCGTGGGCGTATTGAGGGATGGAAGAAGAGGGGCAGCAGCCATAATAACCAGTCACTGGTTCTAAATTTAAAATACATAATCAAATGTTTTAGTACCTAAGTTTACTGCTTGCAGCAATAGATAACGCTAGTTGTCATATTATAAAGCGCAAGCGTTTGGTTCATCGGTTTGGTAGGATCACTGATGTTCCGGAGATCCCGCGGTACCATATTGGCCTCGGGTGCCGTCGGGGGGCTGGATTGCTCATGTGTTCGGGAGGTTTTAGTGGTGTAGGGTCCTCTCCTCGTGGTATGAGTTTAGCATACCACGCTATGGAGCATTGAGCACAAAAAAAGGTCACTGGTGTTTTTATTATTAAAAAATTATTTAATTATTAAGTGGATTTAATAATACCTTTATTAAATCCCTTTTCCACACAAAAGCATTGCGGTGCCTAAAACCATCAGTGTGTTTCCGGCATTTGTAAGACTCGGGGATTTTAGTGCATAAACTTTTTTACTTCTTGCAGTACGAGAAGCAGAGCATGCAGCATGATCGAAAGCTGTATACACCCATTATTGCAACAGTAGACACTAAGAAGATCTTATACCCACATCGTCTAATTACACTGATGTGTTTAAGAGAGCTAAGCATGGAGTAAATTAATTAAGCTGCTTGAAGAACATGGGAATGATTTTTTTTCATTATTTGTCCTCAGCACCGAGCTGTTCTTTGAACCTCGTTGGAACATTACATCGTTTAAATACAGTAGATATTAAGCTTTAACTGTCAGTTTTGCCAGCGTTAGAATTTGAATATTTCTTAATGCGTAAAGAAGAATAATAGTAATGCGTAAAGAAAGTTATGCGTTCCCATGGGATAATATATGAAGTTTAAATAAGAATTTATGAAATGTAAAACAACAATCGGATATAGGATTTTTATTACCAAACTGCTTTCTGATGAAGGTAGTCCCTCAACTAATTAGAACCAGAAGGAAATCATTGATTTTTCTCAAAGGTTTTTGTCCAGAATGGGATTGTATTCGATCTTCGAGATTTAAGGCCAGACGGTCACCGTAGCCTAGTTGGTAGTGCTCCTGCCTACGAAGCTGGTGGTCCTGGGTTCGAATCCCGGTAAGTGCAAATATTTGTGTGATGAGCACGAATATTTGTTTCTGAGTCATGGATGTTTTCTATGTATTTAAGTATTTATCTGTCTATATAAGTATGTATATCGTCGCCTGGTACCCATAGTACAAGCTTTGCTTAGTTTGGGGCTACGATGATCTGTGTGACATTGACCCTAGACATATAACATTGCGCCACGGGGTGATTCTGCGCGATAAAGAACCCTCGAATGACGAAATAATTTTCTCAAAATCCAAAAGCCAAAAGTCTTATTCGTACAACATAATCTTTTTCATATATTCGGCGCTGCAGACTCTAGTAAAATATAATGTATTGTCAACTACCTAGATTCAATCTAATCTTTCAAGGCTTAAATAACCTTTTTATTAACTTAGTAAAGTTAGAAGCCTAGTTATTAAGCCTAAGCATCTTATTATTTCACCTGTCTCCTTTAACCTAAAACAACAATCGTATCTCCTACGCCAGAGATACTGTTAGTTAATCAAAATACTAACCCCAAATTTATCAAAGTAACCGAAACTAATTAGAAGTTAAACTGCCCAGGTATATCTTTAAAGGTTTATTTGTCGGATGGACTTTATAAAGTGAGCCACGAAGCTTTTGCTAGTATCACCGGGCATAAAGGCGAAAAGGCTCTAGCCGTATTCAATGGTTTCAAAACTAAGCAATCTTCGCAAGGAGGGGGCCTGATGTTACTTGGAACTCGGCTCAGGGCGGTTAGGTTTCGAAAACCTATATTAAATTAGCTAAATTAAAGATAGCTTATAAAAAAATATAAAACAAATAAATTATAAAATTTACCTATCCACTTTACCTGTAAACTTGTTAGGTCTATCGAGACAAAACTAAGCCTAAAAGCTTAGCGTCTCTTTCGTGTGTGCTGCGATTATTGGATTACAAGAGTTACAGTAAAATAAATTAGTCCCAACAAACTACGATTGACTATTTAAGCTAAATCGGCACGAGCGCGTGGTGAATGTTTAAAATGAAGTGCAGCGGTAGTTTTAACATTTGTGTGTTCTACGCCAGTGCTCATAGCATGCTAATGAGTTGTAATATGCTACGCCTGTACTAAATAAATAAAAATAAATAAAAATCATTTTTATTTACGTAAACCTATTACAGGCACTTGCAAATAGTCAAAACAATAATTTAGTATTAAGTATTATTTAGATAATATCATATTTTATAATATTATTATTATTAATTATCATATTTTATAAATTTTCAAATTAAACAAGTATTTAAGTTATTATTTTAATAATATTTTAGTCTTAACGTCTTAGTTTATTATTTAACTATATTGTGTCAAATAGCTTGTTCTGTCTATAGTAGGTTAGAACAATTGTCATTATTTAGGTGGACCATGAGTATATAACGACGGACGCGCTTTAATGCTACCACCGGATCCAATACGCCCCAACTGAGAAGATCCGGCGAAACAAACTCAGTGGGTTATTCTACTGCCGGTTTTAACACGACCCACATGAGACGGTCCGGCGAAACATACTCAAATGGGCAGAACGTAGGTTTTGGTCCAGTTACTTTAACTATTTATTGGCATACACATTTTTTGCCCAAACGGTTGTCTTTGAAATATTTGTTTATTGTGTTTTTATACTAGGTAATAGAAAAATAAAAGAATTTGAGACAGAACTAGCGGTCTATGAATATAATATATTATTATATAAGTAGGTCAATTACAGATAGTTCACAGAACATCACACTATTATGCGTACTACTATTTTATTTAGGTACAGGGTCTCTAGGAAGTGTTACGCAAGTAGGTTTATGAAGCCAAACGTCTTTATCCTCAATATAGTCCTTAATGCTATAATAGCCTTTAGATATGAGGACCCGTTTAATATATACTTTAAAAGTTGGATCAGGCAAATCAGTTACATGACTAGGGAGTTTGTTATAAAACCTAATGCAATTTCCCATAAATGATTTATTGGTTCTACTAACTCTAAAACCGGGTATGGCAATTTTATGTTTATTTCTCGTGTTAACATTATGAATATCACTTTTTTTGCTATATTGATCTATATTTTTTTTAACAAAAATGATATTTTGGTGTATGTATTCAGAAGGAACGGTAAGAATATTAATCTCTTTAAACCTGGTACGCAAGGAGTCGCGACTACCTAAACCGTAAATAGCCCTAACTGCTCTTACTACTTACTACGCGTGATTGTAGCATGGTTTGGCATAAGACTAACTACACATATGCTACGCTCAGCATGGTTTTGCATAAGACTAAACTTATAAGCTCATTTAGAAAAGGTCGGATTATATTTGACTTTATTGAAATTGATTTTTGTTTAATTGCTAATATTTTATGGTTTCAATTTTTTCTTTCGACGAATTTCCATACAGATTTTCATACTTATACTTTTTCATACTTGTACAGATTTGGGCCCAAGCGACAGTAGAACACTGACTCCTAAGACACAGGATATCCTAGTTTAGGAGGCAGGGAATAACAAGTTTGTACGCGTTTAAAAAAAAAAAGTGTAACACGAGCTAGATATTGAGCAAATTGTAAGGTATTTGTTCATTTTTTTTTTTATTATTATTATATTATTATTATTATACCCTATTTCATTTTTAATTTTGACCAGACATATCAAACTTCTGCTCTGCCTCTTGCCATCGTGGCACTCATATAATGGTAAATGGAATTTGCCGATTACGTGATAAAAGGCAACCCATAATCTTTTCCAAGATCTAGTCCATGTCTGCAACAAATATCATCGGAATCAGAAGGAATCAATTAATTGTTCTAATGACACATATGAATTTAATTGCTATTAATGCAATTTTACTCGAAATATCTAAATGATTTTCATTTCATGTACCTAATTTATTACTTCGGTAAATTTTAACTAATCCCATAACATTTTAAGAAATTTTCTGTCACAACGAACCGCCCTTAAGATAAGTTTCTCTTAAAAACACACACAATAGCAAAACAAGCTGACTACAATGTTCATAACCCGCATCCATAAATAACCAGACTCCATTATACATCAAGTACAGGCGAGAGGTAAAGTGCGTACATTGTTCTCCCACGCCACGATACTAAATCATTCCTTTTCGTCACGCACAACACTTTTGTTGCCCATTGTACTTGGTGGTCGGGAATACAGTCGGGCACAGGTGAAAGGATGCGGTAGTTTATAGTGAAAGCAGTGAAAGTAATAGGAAGGTCCATTGAGTTAGCGGAAGGGTTTCGTATTCAAGAAAAAATGGTTTATAATAGACCGTTTTATAATAAATTATAGTTATATTTTTTCAGTATATTGTCATTTTTATTCAAGTTATACAAACTACGTCAATATATTTCAACGCGACATTTTTTTAACAAGGTAAAAAGATGGTGTTTGTGTGCGCCAGAGATCACTCTTTCAAACAAAAAATAAAAAAAAGATCAACTTCACCAGCTTTTCCCTACATAATCTTTTTCATTGGGCATAATAATAGTAATCGCAACCACTTCGGCGGGGTATGTAGACATTTTCTCTCCAGAGTGATGCTACACTAACTACCAAAAGGACATGGTCTATCCTCTAAAACCCCTTAGATGCTCCAAATGCCAGTATTGAGGATATCCAGTAACTGCAGCATTATAGCTTGCTGTGCTCTTGTGTCTTTTATTTGAAGAGCAAACATACCTACGCGTCCAATTAATGTAACAAAAATATATTAATAAAACATTCGTGTAATACTTTAATGCAATGTAAAATTTTAAAGATAAAGGCAATTCAGTAGTACTGCAGCAGTTAAGATTTTGCTTGTTTTTATTAATAAATACCATTATACTGGGAACTGCAAATGTTTTTACTTAAATTTCAAGTTGGAAAATAATTTTGTTTTTTTTTACATTTTGCTTTTTAGTAATTAAAATTTTCCGACAGCAGTCTGTCTGAAAAAACACAAACCGTGCAAACTTGGTGGCTAGTAGCATAACATATCTCCCACAATAATACTTAAACTGAAAATCAAAACAATATTAAGACTTTTATTTGGTGGTCCTCGCGAGGCGGGGTTCGCGATGCGTTCTTGGCTTTAGACCAGATCCCAGCCCGCGCTGGTTGATCTAATTTCTCAAACCACGCGACTTATTATTATTATTTTGTGTATTCTCGTTTTGCTGGTGACAATTTTTCATTTTTATTTTATTTACTAGCTGACCCGACAGACGTTGTACTGTCTTAGCTAAAACTCTAAATTAAATTGAACTTTTAATATAAGGCGTTATAGCACTGAACTAACTGTGATGTGCAATAAGAGTAGCACGCATTCTGTCAATGTTATGTCAAACGTCATAAGATTACAATAAAAAAGATTTAAAAAATTACTCTATCCATGATCGATGATATGCCAATTATGTCACGATAAGATGATTTACCCACTTGAACCCAGGGTGTTCCCCTAAATGCCAGTTAATGGAGCACAAGTAATAGGGTATACATCCGGTACCGTCCGATACCTATGACCTTGCTGTCATGAACACTCCCGAAGCATTTATTTTAGGGTTCATTAGATGCAAATTTTGGGGGCGCATGGAGCACCACTACGTCTCTATAATACATATCACGGGTCAGGCTCTAAAAGAAAGTGGGGCTATGTTCCCCACTCCTCAAGGCCGAGGCTCAGGGGACAGCCTGCGATTTCTGCGCCTTCGGTGAAATAGGTAGGAGAGATCTTTCTCCTGAACACGCTCCGGGCTTTTCTACAAACTGGACAATGGTCGGTAGCAAGAGGACTGATACCATCACTCTTGCTCAACTGCCCAAACCCTCGACCAGTGTGCAGTGTGCTGCTGCGTGAAACTTATGAAATTGAGTTTTCGGCTCTCGAATCACCGTTCTTCTTTTTTTTAGGTGATTCCATTATTTTGGGATTTTCTAGTTTTTGAAGATTGGATCAATCTAGCTGACCTGACAGACGTTGTACTGTCTTAGCTAAATCTCTAAATTAAATTGAACTTTTAAAATAAGGCGTGATAGCACTGAACTAACCGTGATGTGCACTAAGAGTAGCGCGCATTCTGTCAATGTTATTTCAAACACCGTAAGATTACAATAAAAAAGATTAAAAAAATGTACTCTATCCATGATTGATGATATGCTAATGATTTTTAATAACTAATAGTAGGTAGGTGATACGAACTACAGCTACAGCTACTTACTATTAGTTATGAAAAAAAACAATATATAATATATAAAATATCAATTCGATACACTTAAAATATTTAATTTAATAGTTTTGAACTTTGATAAGGTCAAAATAAGATTCTGTAAGGTGAGATAATTACGTAATAGCTTAAGATAGAAGTTCCCTTAAGTAGGAACTGAATAAATTAACCGACTTGGTATTACATAGATCTCACAACGTTTTACGGTAAAAGAACTGCGTTACGAGACTTGGGTTTTTTTACAAGTATGTTTTTGATGGCTCATTTTTAGTATTTCCATCTCAATTTTTCCATATTTTCTTACCGTTTAAACCTTCCCTGGACCACGACAAACATTTGCAAACCAAAATCAGCTAAATTGGCCCAGTCGTTCTCGAGTTTTAGCGAGACTAACGAACAGCAATTGATTTTTATTATATAGATATATATTTTATTGATTTTTTATTATATTAGTTTAATTTAAGTGACCTTAAAGTTAAGTTATACCATTTACAAGAGACCTGTATATATTGTTAAAAATATTGTTCTTAATTAAGCATATCATAAAAATGTACTTAAATGTGTTATGCATCGTAAATGACGTATAACAAGCGCGAATTATTCATCTACGCTACTAATAAACTATTTCATTTCATTTACCATCTGAAACGCCAATCCAATAGAAAATATCAATTGAATCATTTGAAACTAACAACAAATAATGTGGTGCGCTAACTCTAACAAAATATGTTTAGGATCAAAATAAATAATACAAGTAACTTATAGAAAAAATATGTTACATACCATTTGTGAACTTTCGCAACTACTTTTATAAACTCGCGTCTAAAACTTTCCTGCAAGCCATTTTCCAATATTGACTTCAGCAAAATTTCGTATGAAAACTGACGGGGTTTCATACTGTTGAAAAGTTTGTTGTTCAAAGTTGAGGGTAATAGTCAGCGAATATAGTTGTGAACCAACCGCGGCTCAATATTGTTGTTATTGCTTATGGACATAAGTAATTTTCAATGCATTGAATCTGTATATAATGCATTTTTTTTAATAATTACTCTATAGCGGAAAACTTTACAAGCACGTAGATTCACCCACGTAACTCCCGTTCCCGTGGGAACTTCATAATTAAATTTAGCCTATGTCACTCAGAGTGAATGTAGCTTTCCAATGGTGAAAGAATTTTTGAAATCGGCACAGTAGTTTTTGAGTTTATTCATTACAAACATACACACACACACACACACACACAAATACAACAATCAGATCAACCCACAACGTGTTGTGTGAACAAGTGTGTGTAGTTGATTCGTTTTCCAGGTCATCAGAAAACACTTATCCAAGGATTTACTCATTGGATCACCTTGGTAATACTAGGTGGGTGATTTGAAGAAGTGACCAGTTCAGGGTGGAATGAACCACTACATGACCACTGAGCTCCTAGTACAATTCATATAAGTTGAAATGACATAGTCATAGTAGTAATATAAGTGTTTAGAATAGTATTACGATATTGCGGTTTCGAACCACAGATCCGTCAAAAGGGTGTACTACGCCAAATCGAATGCCAAATAATCGAATATCAATTGATCGACCACTATAAATCGAACGACTAAATACTCGAACGTTCATAACATCGAATAGTTATTAAATCGAACATTCAAAACATCGCACACTCAATACATCGAGTGATCAAAATATCGAATGTTTAACCGCTAACATACACATAGAAGTTACGATGGATTAAATTTGAGACATTTTTTTTTTTCACATCGTCGTCATCAGCCAGTATTACGACCACTGCTGAACATGGGCCACCTCCCGAGGGAGGGTATTTGCCATAGTCACCACGCTTGGCAGGCGGGTTGGTGACCGCAGTATTATGTTGTACCACACAAGGAAACGCTGCTGCCCGTTCCTTGATATACGATCATTATAGATAATGTTATAATAATCGGGACCAACGGCTTAACGTGCTTTCCGAGGCACGGAGGGTAGTCCCTCAACCAACCAGACCCGGAAAGGAATCTTAGAATTTACACAAAGATTTCCTGTCTGGAGTGGGGATCGAACCCACGACCTCCGAGATTTAAAGTGAGTCAAGTACCGCTACGCTACGGAGGTTGTCATATTACAGTCTAATTTGAGACATATTACAGTCTAAATGGCTACTTTTATTCTCAGGAACGAACACTTTAGCCGGAAACAAGAGCTTACTATATACATATTTACCAAATTTTATAATTTAATCAGTCAGTAGTTGAATCTTACCTAGTTTCACTTTAATATTACACATGTTACCGACACGTGTAATTAAAAAACCAGCCTAGTGCGAGTTGGACTCTCGTATGAAGGGTTCCGTACTAGTTGCAAGTGCCTACCTATTTTTGATATCAAGAATACAAAAAGTAACATAGTATAGGCGTTCTTGTAGTTCGTTGTAACTTTGATTGAATGAGAGGTAAATTGCGGTTTACGGTTTATGACGTATTAAAAAAAAACTACTTTCTTGATCTCGTTCAAACCAATTTTCGGTGGAAGATTGCATGGTTATGTACATCATATTTTTTTTTTAGTTTTATCATTTTCTTATTTTTGAAGTTACAGGGGGGGGGACACACATTTTACCACTTTGGAAGTGTCTCTCGCGAAACTATTCAGTTTAGTAAAACATGACATTAGAAACCTCAATATCATTTTTGAAGACCTATCCATAGATCCCCACACGTATGGGTTTGATGATTTTTTTTTTTTGATTTTCATTTGTAAATATGGGGAACCCCATTTTTTTTTGTTTTTTTCGATTTTTGTGTGAAAATCTTAATGCGGTTCACAACATACATCTACTTGCGAAGTTTCAACATCATAGTTCTTATAATTTCGTAAAAAAGTGGCTGTGACATACGGGCGGACAGACAGACAGACGGACAGACAGACATAACGAATCTATAAGGGTTCCGTTTTTTGCCATTTGGCTACGGAACCCTAAAAATGAAACAAGAATATTTTCGATGTTTTCTCATATCAAAAGTTTATTGAACTGCGAGAGTTTTTCCAGATTTCCGACTTTCTGTTTTACGTTGTCGTTGGCATGGAAAATACAGAAATGATACATTATTGTTGTTGTTTGTACTCAGTGTTTTTTGCCGTACTTGTACAATGTTTGGTCTAAAATAACATGTTAACAGAAACAATATGTAAGTAGACTTAGTATTCTATACTAGAGTTGCCCAACTATCGATAGTTTCGCTATCGATAGGTGACCTCGAAAAATAGTAACAATATCGATAGTGCTATCGATAGTATCGATATCACAAATTAACTATTACATTATAATACTATCGATAGTATCGATATTTTTAAAGTAATACTATCGATACTATCGATATTATCGATAGTATCATTGCATGAAATGATCAAAACTATCAATACTATCGATAGTTTGTAAAGCTATCGATACTATCGATAGTATTGCTCCTAAACACACATTGGTCCTCGATACTTTGATATGACGTCAACTATCGATAGAATATCGATAGTATATCGATAGTCGACTATCGATAGGCAACACTACTCTATACTAATATTATAAAGAGGAAAGATGTGTTTGTTTGTTCATCTAAGCAAGATGAATAACTCAATTTTACAACAAAGCGTACTAGTACTAGGAATGAAATCAATCAAGATTTCATTGACATTTGCAAGATAAATTTGTTCATAGTTTTTACACATTTCTACAATATATTATTCGTGTAGGTACTCCTTTTTAATATCATAAGATAAACTTACAAGTAGACGGCTCAACTAATAGGTAATAAGTACTAAGTAGGGATCGTCTAGCACATGCGTTGTCTACTCGAAATACCTTTCATAATTTGAAATATTTAGAGTAACATTAGCCAACGAAACGCTATCATATTATTTGAATACGATCTGTAAGGTTCTGTAGTGACATCTACAGTAGCAGCACAACATCACAACACTACAAGCAGCGCCATCTAGTACCTAGCATCCCAACTAACCTGTATCGCGCAAGACAAGTTCTCAAGCCAATTAGAACATATACAAGTTCCGAATAGTAACAAATGGCCATCGGCCGCTGGGCATACCACCTCGCCCGGCGAAGAAGATCTTAATTTTCTGTGGAAAAACACCAACAACCGTTCCTCTACAGTTTAATAAACTCTAGTTCAATAAACTATTGGACTGAGAAACTCCACAATATTTTCATATTTGTAAGGTGACACGATTTCGTAATATACCCACCTTACCTTTCGCGTAAATAGTTGTATATTTATAAGCTTATGCACGAACGACGATAAATTATGAGATTGGGTCCGAGCTTGATTTATGTAGCAGCTATAGATGAGAAAAAAGTTTTTACACGTGTAAGCAAAGATAGGTACTTTTATGAGCTGTCGGTATGATACTGAATTTCTGTTATTAATATACCTTAGTTACTTAACTTACTAGGTAAGGGATAAACATGAGATTGTATTGGTCGCGGATGTTACTTCCTTGACATTCAAAATTAAAAGACAATTACGTGATTATGACCAAGTTAATGATGCACGTCTCTAAAGTAGTTCATTGGTAAATGATGCACGTCTCTAAAGTAGTTCATTGGTAAATGATGCACGTCTCTAAAGTAGTTCATTGGTTAATGATGCACGTCTCTAAAGTAGTTAATTGGTTAATGATGCACGTCTCTAAAGTAGTTCATTGGTTAATGATGCACGTCTCTAAAGTAGTTCATTGGTTAATGATGCACGTATCTAAAGTAGTTCATTGGTTAATGATGCACGTCTCTAAAGTAGTTCATTGGTCAATGATGCACGTATCTAAAGTAGTTCATTGGTTAATGATGCACGTCTCTAAAGTAGTTCACTGGTTAATGATGCACGTCTCTAAAGTAGTTCATTGGTTAATGATGCACGTCTCTAAAGTAGTTCATTGGTTAATGATGCACGTCTCTAAAGTAGTTCATTCGTTAATGATGCACGTCTCTAAAGTAGTTCATTGGTTAATGATGCACGTCTCTAAAGTAGTTCATTGGTTAATGATGCGCGTCTCTAAAGTAGTTCATTGGTTAATGATGCGCGTCTCTAAAGTAGTTAATTGGTTTAGTGTCAATAATCTACTAGTACATGACTTCATTGCCCCTTAACATCAGATGAATAAGGGTAGACATACAATCATCTATTTACTGTCTGACTTCAAAGCCTTCAAAGACTCGTGAACGTATTAAATTTTCACTCTTAAACAAGCATAAAATGAGGTTTCCAAAAAATAGAGCTAGACTCATAAAGACAAAGTGAACCAAAATAAAAACGACAAGAATAGTAAATGAGTTAAAAAAACTTAGTGTTTTTTGCGAATAAAGCGACAGATAACTTTCTATTAAGTTAGAGCCTTTGTAAAAACTTGAGACACGCTTGAATGAAATAAAAATATTTTTAATATATTTTTATTGTTCAAACGAAATATAAAAAACTGTCCGCGAGTATTTTATGAATACGTTGCTAACTATTAAAAGCCTTTTTGTTTTTTGTTGAACTGAATTACAGCAATTTAATTTTCTTTGAATTCAGTATATTTGATGCGTGTGTGTTATAAAATATGATACATAATAAAACATCCTTAATTATTATATTTATCTATTTTTGGAAAAAACAGAGTAAGTACTTCATTGCATAATTATATAATCTAAACTAGTATTGCCTATCGATAGTCGACTATCGATAGTCTATCGACAGGTGACGTCATATCAATAGTATTGATAGTTTTAATCATTTAAGGCAACGATTCGATAGTATTACTTCAAAAATATCGATACTATCGATAGTATTATAATGTTATAGTATCGATACTATCGATACTGTTGCTTCCAATCAATAGTGTTAGTTAATTTGTGATATCGATAGTATCGATATTATGGATACTATCGATAGCACTATCGATATTATTACTATTTTTCGAGGTCATCTATCGATAGCGAAACTATCGATAGTTGGGCAACTCTAATCTAAACGTAATAGAGACATGAAAATGTTATTATATAAAACATTATTTATTCTGTTGTTATTAATATACCAGATATAAAACATATTACTCGTCAAATAAGCCTCGCTTTAAGTCTGAGAGGTTGTAGGTTCAATTCCCACACCGGATATCAGAAATCTTTGTGTAAATTCTCACTTTTCTTTCCTGTTCTGGTTAGTTGAGGGACTACGGGTCAAGCCGTTGGTCCCGATTGTTGTAACATCATAATAATATATCACCATTTACCTATGTATTACGACATAATACTGCTGGTTCCAACCCGCCAGCCAAGCGTGGTAACTATGACAAAACCCTCCCTCGTGAGGAGGCCCATGTCTAGCAGTATTTGCCATAGTCATCACGCTTGGCAGGCGGGTTGGTGACCGCAGTATTATGTTGTACCACACAAGGAAACGCTGCTCCCCGTTCCTTGATATACGATTATTATAGATGATGATATAACAATCGGGACCAACGGCTTAACGTGCTTTCCGAGGCACGGAGGGTAGTCCCTCAGTGGTAACGGCAGTGGTTTTTAAGACCAGGTGCTTTTGCTTCGAATCCCACGCACTTCATGTGAATCACGAATAGTAGTTTTAAGGCAGAGTGTACTTTGGTAAATCCCCTCGACACAGGCACATTTAATTGCCAATTGCAGGAGATGTCCTAAAAAAAAGTGCTTTACTAAATAAGGGCCTCATCCAAAACCTCTCAAATTAGGGAATGATTTTTTAATGGTTATATGTATTTTGCGAGTAATAACATGAACTGATAATGATGACGTAGACTGTGATGATGGAATAGAGAAAAGAGTAAAAAGTCCATCTTCTATGGTTTGTCACAACCAAGCAGGCTGCACTCGTTGTCACGTTGTAGCCGTAACTGACTGCCTGATAAACCAACGCACAACAAAAACCCATGAGTCTAAAATTTTGATAAATATTCCTGAAGTAACATAGGTGAGCACTAGGGAGCATAGGGTTGAAAAATAGGTAGCAAAGTTTGTTTGAAGAAATCGAAATCTACGCCAAAAAAGGCTAGTTGCTACACAAAAACGCTTTAAATACATCAAATGATACTTTTGCTAAACGATTAATTTAATAAATAAATGTTTATTTTTTTGACAACGACTAAGTGAATTTCCATTCCAAAAAATTCCGGGAACCACCTTAAATACTGCACAACACTATTTTAGCGTAATTGTGTAATTCTTGGCGAAGCTTTTTTTCAGACTCTTTGGAACTAATTAGTGTTTTAAGTAGAGTTTTAATAGATCTTCTCAGCTTTGTAAATAATACTGGTACTGTTGTAGGTCATCTGAATGCGAATCTAGATTACGTTTTTTGCATTTTGTTGGAGTGTTGACTTTAGTGAATGGGGAGACACTTTTGCCATATTATGCAAAGATTTAATTTGAATCATCTAACAAGACTACTACCGCAGTCTACTTTGACCGGTTTGTAAGCGGGACATACTTCTAGATTCGCACATAGCACGACCAAATGCGCGCGTACGTCATAATTGGTAGTATAAACGCAGTGTAAATCTTAACTTTATCATCAAGTGATGATTTGCTGCATGAATTTAAAAGACAATGTAGTCGACTGAGCGTAAGTGAAGGCTGGGCACGAACGGTTTCCACATACGCTCTGAAATTTAGCTTTCGGTTAAGTATTTTATTGAATCATTGAAAGTGCAATTATTATTAAAGGGTCGTCAAATATCTTGACCGGTGGACTATTGAATCTTCAGAAACCAACGCACCCTTCCTCGGATTTATTTTAATTCTACAATTTGCCTAAAGCATTTGATGCGGATTTTAGAGCATCGTGAGTGAGCAGGAATGGTAGAGGACTACTGCTCCAGTGAAATATAGTGCAGTGTAGTGCAACAAGTGAACCTAGTTGCTTACCCGATTGAATCGAATGGATGGATGAGTTATCTCAATCCACACGATACCTAAAGTTACTCCCCAAGAGGTAGTCTCGAATGATGTGCACGAGACGGTTCAGACTGTTATAGATAATGTTAAAAATCGGGATCTACGGCTATTATATACGATCCTCGAACACGTTAAAATCATTTACTCTTAAAAACTTTGCTCTATTTCTTCGGTAAACTCTGAGAAGCTGTGTGTATAACCCTCCTATTTGTGTAATGCCTGTGTGTATAACCTACCTTGAGTTGGTAAAGCATATAAATTAAGACATTGTGCCAGACTTTGTGGAGCACTTTAGCTGCGTGGAAGAAGCTCCAATATGAAATTTGAATTTGCCTGATTTTACAAAGATTTTTTCGAATATATTATGCATTTGGTGAGCCCAGAAGTGTTTAACTCGACAGCCATACTGCTAATCCGAAAAAGAATGCAGAAGAAGGTTATTATCCAGTAGTAAATGCAAGCAGTTGGGCATTTGATTCTGCGCTTTTTAAGTTTTTATTAGACTTATAAGGCCATAAAAAGTTTGACCTTGCTTTAGGTTGCCAGGCTTGGAAATCACAAGGCAAATCACAGTGGCTTCACTCCACTGTTTCGAAAATATGTTGTGGGCTAGAGCCGTATTGAAAATTGCGGTCAAGAGGCAAAACAAAGTAATCTAAAATTGCTTAAGCACTCGAACAAAGAGGCCTTTTAGTGTTTGCAAAAAATTTTAGAAGAAGATGTTTACCCAAACTGGAAAAATATTATTCCAGTTTTGAGCAAATTCTTTTTGAATGATAAATTCAATGTTATTTCTTGCAAACAATTTACCCTCACAATTGTTTACCCTTGAAGATTTTTATAAGGAAAAAAACATTTTATTCTTATGTGCAATATTGTATCTGTTCGGAAACCAGGCCGCGTATAGGCGTCTTGGGGAATAATAACGTGCATTTATTATACTGTTATAAGATACATAGCAATAGAACGTGCGTGCTCGTAACATACGGGTTGACATTTCAGAGAACATGAAATCTAATACAGCAGAACAAAATATTACAAAAAACGATGAGTCAGGGTTTCAATGGTACCACAGACTACAAAAAAATATATTGATCAGCATCATATAGAATTAGTTACTCTTGAACATTAGCCGCTCTCGATTGTGGATTTTAACATAGTCACGCTTAGCATATCAATCAGCAACTGCAATATTGTATCCCAATGTATATAGCCCTCACGACCGATTACAGCGATGGTGGCAAATTAGATAACCGAATAAGATAATCCATCTGCCCAGAAAATATTAAAGTGCACAAGTGTGTTGCCTAAATATAGGTGTACTCTTTTCCTCTCAAAATCCGGTGGGATGATTTTACTGATACGATCAGTAAGAGATTAAACGCAGCAACTTGCTCTTAACAATTAACTGTTTTTTTAAAACTTCACAAATGCCTTGTGTTTGTAAAGTTTTATAAAACAGTTTAAAAAACTTTTATTTAGATTAAATTAAAAATAACTGTAAACAACTTTCTTTCTTTAAAATATATTTATAAGTTCATGCATGAGGTCGCCTTTTACATTCTAATAAAAGAATACTGCCATTAAAGATTTTGCCAATTTCGTTTTTACTAAAACCTATACGTCAAATTGGTGCGGTCGTTCTCAAGTTATGCGCGTATACATACATTTTGTCTATTGATTTTTATTTATTTAAATATATATATTTTTTTATTTAAAAAGATTACTAGCAGAATTTTGCAGTCTACTAGTATTCTTGTTAACCCCTCGTGCTAAGCTTAAATGCTTGTGTTACGAGTGGGTTCACGTCGGTAGTGCAATGGGTGGGGTTCCCTAGCCATTGGGCTACGGCCGCTTCTTTAAATTCTTTAATTTATTTAAATCATTATGATATGTGAAATTTTAGAAGTGTCATTCTTGGATCATTATTTAAAACATGGTTTCATAATTTAACACAAGTTATCCAAAATATACGCCCATATGTTTACATTCAGCTCAAAGTCACAATAAATCCTATCAGAATTCATGCGCCCAATATCTGTTGGGGCAAATATATGAGACAATATGATTGGGTGACTTTGAAATCCTAATAAAATTTGAGGTCACCCGCATGCTTAATATTCTTCATTTCGTATTTCCATTCTGTGTCGTAGATTGAAATATTGTGTAGTATTTCATTTTGAGTGAGAGGATGAGAATGAAAGATGTTGGCTATGATAACGCATTCTACATGAAGAATGTTCACATTTGGAATATAGTTGGTACTTAATGTTTAAATGGGTTATATGTATGTCCATTAGATAAATTATGTAAAAAGGCATATTATAACATTTCTGATTATGTCAATAACAAAACTGCTTGGGAGTGAGTTGCTCTGAAACAATACTGCTTTATTAATAATTGTAAAATAAAATTTATTAAAAAAAAAGGATTCCTCTGAGTTTCTTGCCAGTTCTGGACGTGGCTACTCTGAAAAGAACTGGCAAGAAACTCAGAGGAATCCTTTATTTTAAATAAATTCTATTATACAATTCTTTTCAGTTCTTTTCAGAGTTACCACGTCCAGAACTGGTGGTAGAAAAAGAAAGGGACAAAGATAAATGATGTAAGAAGGCATATTATGAAATGTCAATATTTATAATTTAACTAATGTTTTCATTGTTTGAATTAGCTAGCGAACTTATATAAAGGTTAGTATTTCTAAGTTATACTAAGTGCTAGATGGATCTGCTAGTTTTTTTGTAGTTTGTACGACTATTGTTGATGTCTTACACGCAACGTCATCATCAGCTCATTAAATGTCCACTCTCGAGATATTTACCATAGTCATCTCAATTTTGCAGCTGGATTTGTGATGGATGGTGACAGGAATGCATTTTGTTGTTTTGGTATGTTGTACCACACGAGGAAAGGTTACTGTCCATTCCTAAGTAGGTATACGATTGTTACAGATGATCTGATTACAATTTCGTCAAAAATGTTATAACATCATTTTTGTGTAAGATCCGCCTTGGAAAGCACGTTAAGCTGCTGATCCTGATGAAGGTTATTACAATATACTATGTATATACTACTATGTATATAATTTTTTTACCGTCTTGGAAAAAATAAGGCATGATATTTAATATGAAATAGATGTCACATAGTTATTTTATCTTTTTTTTAAATTGCATAGACCGAAAATCGTGACGGTAAAAATGCGTACCTAAGTAGGTAGTTACGCTATTTAGCTCACTCTTTTCATTCATATGTGATTGTGGCCTAAGTATTATAAGCTTATATTTTAACTAACGTAACGTAACTACCTAATTAGGTACGAATTTTTATCGTTACGACTTTCACTCTATGTCAGTAAACAAAAAAAAATAAAAATAACTATGCCTTAGACATCTATTTTATATAGGTACATATCACGCCCTATAATTTTCAAGACGGTGAAAAAAGTCATCCAGTATAGTATAGACAAAGAAAATACGTAGCTCAAATATTAATGTTCCGTCACGTTCGAGTTCGATGAAACTGAGTTAAATTGATATCGGATATTTATGAATTTAATGAGTAGGAAATAATATATGGAAACGGTAGGAAATATTATTTCGTCTTTGTCTGTTAAAGAAGAATACTGCGGACTGTTTTTGTTTTAGCATGAATATGTTAGGTGTTAACAAAAAAACGGCACAAAACTTTCAAAACCATGGATATGCGAATGTCGTAGGAACTAGGTCCCATAAGTACTAATCCTACTGGATTTATTAGGCTTTGTACTTATAGGACATATGGCAACCTGTCGAATAATCTAGTACCTGTCAACCTGCATGAGTCAACGGTGCCAGCCCTAAAGAGTTTAGCTTTGTAAGTACTAGGAAGGCCGATCTGTGCTTACAAAGCCCTAGTTAAGTATTATGTAAGATTATTTAAATACAAATACCCATGTTTTATTATATTATTTGATCATTATGTCATTAAAGTTATATTTTTTTAACCCCCGAAATCAACGCTTCATTCGCGCGTGTCACACGGCGTTGATATATCACATTCAAGGATTGTTTTAATACAGTGTTCATAGTACATTATATGCCAGAGCTAGCCGATGATTATATAGTGCATCAATGTTTTCTTCTAAATATAACAGTTTTTAATATTAAGGGCCCACATATACCCGCCAGTCACTTACAGCTTACGCTAGACCACAATAAGCTGGGCGAGCTGCATATTCATGTTGCGCTCCAGCTAATGTTAGCACTCATCTTACCGGCTTATAGATTGTGTGTGTTGGATGTTAAATCCCTACAAATTTGTGCCATCAATATTATAATTATTAGTTTATATGAATAGGAATTGGAATCGTGCCAATACTGTTGTGTGACGGAATATCGGAAACAGAGCCAGCTAAGCTGTCAATATTAAGCGTCCTTGGAATATCAATACGGTTTTATGTAACTGGATTTGATGTTTTTGTACGCCATGTTATATCAAATGTATCTGTTTAGATGTCAATGTTTTTCTATAAATTTATTCATAAATATCTACTTACATCAACAGTATCACGTTCTTTGCTGGAAGAGGGAAGCTACTCTCCTGACATAATCTAAGTTAAACAAAGTCAAAGTTAAAATCAAATATTCTCATTTCATAAAGAATATTTTTTTTAAATTATCATGTTCGTATGATGCGTCAATTTCTTTTCCTACCACCAGTTCAAGACGTGGCAACTCTGAGAAGAACTGGTAAGAAACTCAGAGGAATCTTTTTTTAAATAATCAATTTT
Organism: Nycteola revayana; assembly: GCA_947037095.2. NCBI lineage: Eukaryota > Metazoa > Arthropoda > Insecta > Lepidoptera > Nolidae > Nycteola > Nycteola revayana. The sequence goes on along the minus strand of OX344845.2, from coordinate 23,503,552 downwards.
TCGTTACTTTTACAATATTGTTGAGCTGCAGTGTCATTCCAGAGCAAGTTACTACTAAGCCATTCTGTCATTTACACAGTTTGACATTTCATAATATGCCTTCTTACATCATTTATCTTTGTCCCTTTCTTTTTCTACCACCAGTTCTGGACGTGGCTACTCTGAAAAGAACTGGCAAGAAACTCAGAGGAATCCTTTATTTTAAATAAATTCTATTATACAATTCTTTTCAGTTCTTTTCAGAGTTACCACGTCCAGAACTGGTGGTAGAAAAAGAAAGGGACAAAGATAAATGATGTAAGAAGGCATATTATGAAATGTCAAACTGTGTAAATGACAGAATGGCTTAGTAGTAACTTGCTCTGGAATGACACTGCAGCTCAACAATATTGTAAAAGTAACGAAAAATTGATTATTTAAAAAAAGATTCCTCTGAGTTTCTTACCAGTTCTTCTCAGAGTTGCCACGTCTTGAACTGGTGGTAGGAAAAGAAATTGACGCATCATACGAACATGATAATTTAAAAAAAATATTCTTTATGAAATGAGAATATTTGATTTTAACTTTGACTTTGTTTAACTTAGATTATGTCAGGAGAGTAGCTTCCCTCTTCCAGCAAAGAACGTGATACTGTTGATGTAAGTAGATATTTATGAATAAATTTATAGAAAAACATTGACATCTAAACAGATACATTTGATATAACATGGCGTACAAAAACATCAAATCCAGTTACATAAAACCGTATTGATATTCCAAGGACGCTTAATATTGACAGCTTAGCTGGCTCTGTTTCCGATATTCCGTCACACAACAGTATTGGCACGATTCCAATTCCTATTCATATAAACTAATAATTATAATATTGATGGCACAAATTTGTAGGGATTTAACATCCAACACACACAATCTATAAGCCGGTAAGATGAGTGCTAACATTAGCTGGAGCGCAACATGAATATGCAGCTCGCCCAGCTTATTGTGGTCTAGCGTAAGCTGTAAGTGACTGGCGGGTATATGTGGGCCCTTAATATTAAAAACTGTTATATTTAGAAGAAAACATTGATGCACTATATAATCATCGGCTAGCTCTGGCATATAATGTACTATGAACACTGTATTAAAACAATCCTTGAATGTGATATATCAACGCCGTGTGACACGCGCGAATGAAGCGTTGATTTCGGGGGTTAAAAAAATATAACTTTAATGACATAATGATCAAATATTATAATAAAACATGGGTATTTGTATTTAAATAATCTTACATAATACTTAACTAGGGCTTTGTAAGCACAGATCGGCCTTCCTAGTACTTACAAAGCTAAACTCTTTAGGGCTGGCACCGTTGACTCATGCAGGTTGACAGGTACTAGATTATTCGACAGGTTGCCATATGTCCTATAAGTACAAAGCCTAATAAATCCAGTAGGATTAGTACTTATGGGACCTAGTTCCTACGACATTCGCATATCCGTGGTTTTGAAAGTTTTGTGCCGTTTTTTTGTTAACACCTAACATATTCATGCTAAAACAAAAACAGTCCGCAGTATTCTTCTTTAACAGACAAAGACGAAATAATATTTCCTACCGTTTCCATATATTATTTCCTACTCATTAAATTCATAAATATCCGATATCAATTTAACTCAGTTTCATCGAACTCGAACGTGACGGAACATTAATATTTGAGCTTTATGTAAAAATACGTATTTTCTTTGTCTATACTATACTGGATGACTTTTTTTACCGTCTTGAAAATTATAGGGCGTGATATGTACCTATATAAAATAGATGTCTAAGGCATAGTTTTTTTTTTTTTTTTTTTGTTTACTGACATAGAGTGAAAGTCGTAACGATAAAAATTCGTACCTAATTAGGTAGTTACGTTACGTTAGTTAAAATATAAGCTTATAATACTTAGGCCACAATCACATATGAATGAAAAGAGTGATCTAAATAGCGTAACTACCTACTTAGGTACGCATTTTTACCGTTACGATTTTCACTCTATGCAAGTTAAAAAAAAAGATAAAATAACTATGTGACATCTATTTCATTTTAAATATCATGCCTTATTTTTTCCAAGACGGTAAAAAAAATCACCCAGTATATACATAGTATATTGTAATAACCTTCATCGGGATCAGAAGCTCAACGTGCTTTCCAAGGCGGATCTAATACTAAAATGATGTTATAACATTTTTGACGAAATTGTAATCAGATCATCTGTAACAATCGCATGCTAAGGAATGGACACTAACCTTTCCTCGTGTGGTACAACATACCAAAATAACAAAATGCATTCCTGTCACCATTCATCACAAATCCAGCTGCAAAATTGAGATAACTATGGTAAATATCTCGAGAGTGGACATTTAACGAGCTGATGATGACGTTGCGTGTAAGACATCAACAATAGTCGTACAAACTACAAAAAAACTAGCAGATCCATCTAGCACTTAGTATAACTTAGAAATACTAACCTTTATATAAGTTCGCTAGCTAATTCAAACAATGAAAACATTAGTTAAATTATAAAGTATTTTTTTTATTAACCTATATTATCCCACTGCTGGGCAAAGGTCTTCACCAGAACCTTCCACTCTTCCCTTTGTGCGGCTTTCTCCGGCCAATCTCTCATGAATGCGTCTTGATCGTCACGTCAGCGTTTTCTAGGCCTCCCTCGGCAAGGATGCCCATCCTCCGACCCAACGATCCCTATGCATTCTATACACGTGGCCCGCCTAATCCCACTTCAACCTGGCAGTCTTATTACCCACATCAGCAATTCCAGTCGTAATTAAAGTATTTACAAGTTAAAAATGTTTATATTTTACGTCGGTTAAGATTGTTTTGCCTAAGTATAAGCCTCCCTCAAATACTTTTGTAGGACACACGATCAAGTGCTTTCCTTCTTCGCACCTACAGCCGCTCTCAGGTCATTGTCTCATCTTTTAAGTAATAGTCATCCTTGTCTTTTGCCGTATTTTAAACATATACAAGTTCTTAATAGTAACAAACAGTCGTCGGCCGCTGGGCTTACCACCTCGCCCGGCAAAAAAGTTAATTTTCTGTAGACCAAACCGAAACACCAGTTATCGTTTCTCTACAAGTTAAACATTAATTACATCTCATGTTATCTTTAATTAGGTTAATATTTTCTATTTCGCGCTGTCTTTTCACTTGTGGCGTGTTATAATAAAACTCGTTTGTAGCATAAAGTTACTTACCAAGAATCTTTAATGATGCCTCATTTGGATGAAGACTACCTAACACGGCTTCGTATTTTCTCGTTAAAGTCGACCTTAAACCCAACAACGGTTATTAAGTTCTTAGAGAAGGATTTATTAGGATTATTTTTTATTCTTCGTTAAACATACATTTTATTCATTAAAAATGCTGCGGTATTTTATTTTTCATTAGCTGTGTGGTTTCTGGCTTTGAATACAACATCCATGTCTTTCTGTGGGTGTCGTAAAAAGCGGCTAAAATCAGATAACTGACTAGCTTCGCCCCGCGGTTTTACCCGCGTTACTCTGCTCCAGTGGATCGGAGCGTGATTTTTTGTAGCCTATATAGTAACCGAGCTTATTAACTATCCCCGTGCAAAGTTTCAGCCAAATCCATTAAGTAGTTTTTGCGTGAAAGAGTAACAAACATCCATCCATCCATCCTTACAAACTTTCGCGTTTATAATATTAGTAGGAAGTAGGATGCATGGGCAGCAACATCTATTAGCTCAAGGATAGTCACCATCTTATTGCAATCAACTACTCTGGTTTGCCAAGATCTGTTAAGTGGAAGCCCAGCAGTGGACGTAAATGGTTTGGCGAAGTGATTAAAAGTTTATTACATGACTGAGTTTAAAGTATGGTTAAAGTATTATTAGTTTTTCGCTACACGGAAAGAAGTCGACAACTTCCGTGGCTCATTATTAAAAAAATAAAAAAAAAACATTGACACATACAGTTACTCCTATACTAGTAAATACTGTATCACAGGAGCCAGTTTGTTCCCCTTTGGTATAAGTCTCGCTTTAAATCTTGGTGGCCATGGATTTCATCCCCAAACTATACAAGAAATCTTTGGGTAAAATCTAACATTTCTGTTCTGGTCGGTTGAGATACTAACCGCCGTGTCTCGGAAAGCTTTTAAAGCTGCGGATGGTTCCGATTGTCATAACATCACCTGTAACATATAATTACTAGGGTCACCTAATATCACCATATATATACATATAGTTGACTAATTACATAGTCACCACCAAGCGTGGTGACTATGACAAGATTCCCACGGGTCGGGGGAGGCGTATGTCCAGCAGTAGACGTTATACAGGCTGATGATGATGATAACGAGTTCTGGTTCACAGAAACAGCTGTACATTATCGGTATTTAACAACAATAAGCTACTAAGCTACCGGTCTATCTATTTCTGTGAATACTATCTTCATTACATTTAACACTTGGCCAAGCCTCTAATTAGATAAGACAGTTTAATATCAAACACATGCAACCGCCTGAATAGGTTACAATACCTACTATAGATAATATTAATTGAAACATTATTACATATAATGTAGCCTGCGGTTATTAAAGTAATTAAATTCATGTTTAAGCCATTATTTTATTAATTGTTTACCTTTGGTAATATAATCGTAAATTTGTAACATTTATTGTTATGTTATTAATTTATTAATGTTAGTATTTAAAACCTCCGTGGCACCAAACATCGCTAAGTATTTGGCTCGTTTAAAATCTCGGAGGTCGTGGGTTCGATCCCCACGCTGGACAAGAAATCTTTGGGCAAATTTTAAGATTACTTACCGGTTCTGGTTGGAGAAATCAAATGCCAATTTTTTAAATTTCACTCCAGGTCTGGAGAGCTGATCACGGAAAGCAAGTTAAGCCGTATCAATTGTACACATACAAGCAGTGAACGTTATACGGGATGATGATGATGATAGTATGTTTTATTAAAAATCCCAATTTTAAGAAGTATTAAGTCCCCGCGCGCATTTCCTCCCACTTAACCCCCGTTCCCATGGGAACTGCATAGTAAAATATATAATGTATATATAAATATATTATGTTACTTTTGGATAATGTAGTTACGTAGTATGGAGAAAGACTTTTTGAGATCAGTCCCTTGGTCCCGGAGCCTATTTAATGCAAACAAAATAACCGTCAAATCTTTCCTTTTTAGAATAACAATATATGGAATCGAATAACGCAAGTTGGAAAGTATGTTACGTCAAATTATTTTATCCTGAATGTTGAAAACTTCGCAAACTTGCTTGTCTAATTTATTTAAGATCGAGTGTCCATGACCGCATACTTAACTTAGTTAAAAAACATAAAACTGAAAATAAGATGAGTTTTACACTGTTCTCCGATCTGCTATTAATGTACACGTGCTGTAAGTACCTGCTAGAATACCGACACGTGTTTGCTCTTCTACGGAATAACCAGGAGCATATTTTTCATCGTAATCCAGTTAAGAGCTATCCATTATTTGTGTATAGAATTCCGTCCACAAAATACTTATGAGCATAACTTTATTATATACACATATGGCACAGGTGGCTAATCTTCTCCATGTTTGTAAGAAATTGATCATAAAGAATGTATTTTTATCGGTGTCACACGTTTTTCTTCTCGAACAATTCCCTTCCTTGTGAATTGTAGGAAGGAAACGTGGTTTTATATAGATCGTCGAAGTCGTCACGTACAATGGGCTCTGGTTCTATAAATATGGTTTTTATTTTTTCTTCTCGTGTGAAGAACGCTGTTGTGCTATGATAAGAATGCAAGTCATGTTTAGTGATGGAATAGGAGAGCTATAAACATTTTCCGTCATTGACAAGGGTATATGAAACAAGTGGGATTTATTGCTCATTCAGTAGCAGAAGAAAGATATATGTCTCATGAATTTTTATGAAGGATTTCGGAGTATACATTAAATCATAAATTTGAAACTTTTGTTTAAATCTGGACGGTTAAGGTATTGATATGTTTAATACATACGTTATGTTTACTTACCTTTACCATCCGCATCAACAAAACAACAAATTTGAAACTTTTATTTAAATTTGGACGGTAAAGGTAAGTGATTCGTATGTTTAATCATAGGTATGTTTAATAATTTGTTTTGTTGATGTTTAAAATTGGTAATTTGTGGAAAAAAAAAGTTTGAGTAAGTATGATATTTAGTTCAATGAACGTCCTAATTTTCTCAGTATTGTAGGGTTATTCCAGCAAATATTGTCTGTCATACGATGCATCTAAATTCTGAGCCCTGATGTTTCATAGTTACAAATTTATTGATTGACTTTTGTCTATTTCCTGCCTGTAATTACTAAGACTCCTATAATTATGATTTATTCTTAAATACGTCCAATAGACAAATACCTTCAGTCTTATTTGACTGAATCACTTGTCGGTGCCTAAAAGATCCTTGAACATAACAATTATTACATAAAGTCTTTCACAACGACTTTAATTACAGATTTCAAACTATCCAACATCCAATCAATCTGCGCTTACCGTTCAAGTTACACAAGTTCTAGAACACTAGAGTTAGGTCTCAAATTCAATGTTGTTCTCTCAAGCTAATAATTCAATCGATGGTGTGCACGACGTGCGTTGGACGTATCAATTAGCTGTGACTAATTATACAACGTTGCTGTGGTTATCGGGAATATTAATGGTTACTTGCCTGTGTAGATGGTTAGCAGCGTGTGTGATTTAGAACCTAAGGTAAACGTATTACGGCTTGTACAAAGGCGCCAATCATAACAGCTGCTTGTTAGGTCATATTCGAAGATTAATCGACCAAAAGTCCTGTGTGGATGTGACTCATTGGTTCTGTGTTGAACTGAAATGGTTAAATGTTATTATAAAAAGAAAGGTAACGTATATTCAACTTGAGATAATGCGATCTTTAGGCACAGTCGAATACTTTTTTTTGTTATAAGAATACGTAAGAGAAAGCGAACAAAAAAAAATGAAGAAAGAAAATCTTTCATCATTATTAGCTCGTATAACGTCCACTGCTTACCATGGGTAACCATGTTGACGAATTAAGGTTTATGTCACCACAATTGGCAGGTGGATTGGTTGGTTGGTTGGTTCACAGTCTTTTGAAATAACACACAGGGAAAGGCTGCCCGTTTTCTTTTCTGTAAAGAGGAGTTTCCATGTTCAACAGTGGATGCTAAAATGTAAACCTAAATAGGTTTACATCAACATTTTATAATGACTCAATAGTAGTAGATGAAAAAAAAAATCATCAAGAAACGGCGACCACATAAAGACGTTTTCCGCCTGCTGAAAATACTCAAAATAATCATCTATATTCCTTAAAACTGTGAAATATTTTCAGTTTTTGTCGTAATGAACATCTGTATTATAGGGGACAGGCTGAGACCCCCGTTGATTTCCCCGGGGACTTTCAACAGAACTTTGGAAAAATTGAAACTGAACACAACGCTTCATAACGATAATATTTCTCATTTTCAAGGAAAATTAGATTTTTAAATATATTCTTTTATTTTTCTTTATGAACTTATTTAAGTTTTCTCCGAATTTTTTGAGGCTTAGGTTAAATTAAAATAGGTTTTCTTTAAATAACAAAGTTAATAAAACATTTTTATTGAGGACGAATGTCAAAGAAAATATACATATCTTTAGCAAACAAAGGTAAATATTTATATTTTAATGTGTAGTGTAAAATATATTTGGGCATATCTCATAATTTTAACCATTGGGCAATAATGGTTCAAACAAAAAGACTACTCCAGTGCTGTGATATGGACACATCAGCAAACCCTGCTGCTTGTCCATCAATAAATAATAATAGTAATATTTATGCAAGTCATGAGCTATAGAGTGATAATTTGGTTATTTGAAAACGGTATATATAATTCACAGCGTTTGTGACAAAGAAGAATATAATTTATTATAATAAATTAAGGTACAATTGTGTCTTACCGAAGTAAGACAAAGACATTCAGAAAGACGCAATAATAATTGCACTTTTAGAGTACAATTTTAAGATATTCTTTGGCTTTTAAAATTGTTTTATTGTGCATTTTATTTCTCTATTCTATGTTCCATGAAATAAATTACCTTATTTTAATAGGAATTTTGTTTGCTATTGAGTTTTTTTGAATATGAATGTCGTTTCAGCGAGGGGTTCAATTTTACTCCTTCTTTCCAAATGTACGATACAATAAAGAAAAAGGCATCACAATATCTCAGAAACTACAAGTCCAAGGTGTCTCAAATTCTGCATGAGGGTTTCTTTAAAGGCGTAAGACTCAGTAAGATGGGATTTTGTGATGTTCAATATTTTTATGTAAAAAGTTAGGCAACATTTTTAGTTAGTTAGTTACACACATAAAGTTTGACGCGAAAGAGTTCTAGGTCACTGCTAGTAAATGTATAATTTTTGTAACACAATTCTTAATTCCTACAATTATTTACTCAGAAATAAAATATTGTGGGTGGCATTCCACACTCGTTTACGCAAGCTACTTTAACTTAAGTCTGTAGACTTAAGGTAAGACTTGGTTATTGATTTTTTGCCTGGATGATCTATGAATAATTTTATAGGAATGTGTGTTTTATCAGAAAAAAATAACAAAGTTTGATGTAGTTTAAAGTACTTTACGTAATTAAAATATACCTATTATTTTTTATCAATACAGAATGAGGAAAAGTGTTCAAAATACCGTAAACAATAATGTTGATCAAAGTTGTGTATCTGAGCTTGAATAACGTCACCAGAGGTCATATGGGCGATTACGATAGGCAACGCGTTAGCGATACCTCGCATATTGCAAGCGTCCATAGGCTACGGTAATCTTTTAGCGTCAGCATGCAGGTTTTTTGACGAATGTAATTAAACTAAAAATTTATATTTCCTTCCTGTTAGTATCTCGACACTTGCATTTTTAAATCCTTTTAAGCCTCTTTAAAATCTTCTAACCATTTTGTGATGGCGTCACTACAGAAGTATTTGTTGTGCCGCACAATACTGCATACTGGTGTCGAACGATTTCCAAACGGATTTCAATATGGGATGAAATTGGAATTTTGTTGGTCGCAATTTAATTTTATTTCTGTATACCGTTTCTGTGGAAATTTCCCGAACGGAAATAACATGAAAACTTTAAAGATGTGCCGTGCTGTTGGGACTTATTCACTCGTATTATTTTATTCAGAAAATAAAAAAAATGTATCTAATGGTTTTTGCTTTATAATTTTGAGCCAGTACAGTACACATGGTACAGTCAAAGATATAAAGTTACAATTGGAGTGGACTATTTTTTTAAAAAAAAACATCTATTTTTTTCTGTTATTTGTAATTTACATGTGGCGTGTTCGGTAAATAAAGGTCCAAACCAACCCCTCGCTGAAAATTATATTAAATTTAAAAAACCTCTACTTTTTTATATTCTTGCTTATAGCAATCATAAAATAATTATGATAGGAAGGTTATTTAATGGAATTGAGAATACAGATTGAGATTGAGTTTTACTCTGCATATTGGCAGAGTAAAACAAAACGCCACCAAAAATCTTAAAATGCTTCTCGTACAATTAAAATTGTAGCTGCAATTCTGCTTGACTTGCTGAACCACATAGGCACGTTAAAAGAATGTATAACATGACTTGCTGCTAAGCTTATTGTAATATCATAACATATCTATTTTTTTTTTTAATAATTCCTTTTAAATTCTCGCCAGTTCTTTTCAGAGTTGTCACGTCCAGAACTGGTAGTAGGAAAAAAAACATAAAAGACGCATCATTAGAACTAAATTTAAAAATATTTTTAAATGTGTCAATCTCAATAATGATAGTTATATAGACGTTGGCTTTGACGAAAAAATATCAAATGTAATTTAAGACTTACGACAAATTAATTTTCCAATTAATGTCTGACTATTTACAAGTTCCTATGATTGGCAGCAACATCTATCAGCTCAGAGACACTCTCATCTTACTGTGATCACCAATCCGCCTGCCAAGCGTGATGATTATGGCAATGTCTTAACTACTCCTGCTTGCCAAGGTCTGTTAAAGAGGAAGCCCATGTTCAGCTGTAGACTTAAACGGACTGATACAGTTAATATACCACTGTGAATTAAGTTTGGCGTAAAAAAAAATGATCCACCCGCGGTCCAAAACGACTAGTTTTGGTCCATCACGCGGTTTCAATCTGGCGAGTTGTTTGAAAAGACTTAATATCTGTATGCTTAATTAAATTAACAAACAAAATATTTTTACGGTTATATGCGCTGAAGCTACCAAAGTACCTCTATTACTAAGTCTCTCGGTCAGGACAACTCAAACACGAAGCGTTATATACCACAGTTGTGAACGTTTCAAGTTTTTCGCTATTTTAGTTTTTCATATACCCAATGTATAACGTTTTGTGTTTGAGTTCTTCTCGCTTTCTGTCAACTGTTTTCCCTATATGTTAATCATTCATAAAAACCAAACATGAAAGCGTGAGTACCTACAAAAAAAAGAAACTGCGAAGAAGCTGCTCGAACTTATAAACCAAGTCGATGTCTCCAAAAATATCGGTCCTAATTCGGAGGTACCAGAAGAAAAGCATCCAACACCGATTCAAGTACAAAAAAAAACGGAAAACTTTATCATTGAAAAAGTTTAAAGAGTTCTTAAAGCGTTCAGGTTTTTAATGTATATTTAGTTTGTAGAAGCATCCTAAAATGGTATAATAGGACTTTTATCACAGGCATTCCACAAGAAGTTGCTCAAGTACTTTAAGCACTTTTTTACTTTTCATTATCTCCAACACTTTCAATCTTCGATCTTCATTAAGCACATATTTATTGCTCTTGTCTTACACAGAATCGGTAAAAGTTTTCGAAGGTCGAGGTTAGAGGAAACAGTTAAGACATCCCAGTACTGAAATGTTTATGTCCCGGGACTGACTCATGCGTAAGGTATACTATATGAATATTGTTTCTCCAAAATCTCTCTGCACCGATCTTTCTGCACCGGTGGCTCAGTGGTTACGGAAGTTGCTTCTGAGACCTGGTGTTCTGGGTTCGATTCCCACCCGGGGCAATTATTTGTGTGAACCACAAATAGTTGTTCTGAGTCTGGGTGTTCTTTGTGTCCGTGAAATGAATGTTTGTAAAGTCCCCCGCGACACAGGGATTTATTTCCCTAGTGTGGGAGTTGTTTTTTTTTTTTTTTAAGATAAAAAAAAAAAAAAAAAAAAAAAAAAATGTAATGTAAGTTTATTTAAGTTTACTAAGATCTACTTAAAAATCTTTTTGAGATTCTCTTTGAAACGGAAGCGATAAAATAATTACAGTGATAATAAATATTTTATTTCTTAATACTTTGTTGTCATTGGTGAGGAGCTCCAGGGTACCAAATTATACAGTTCTTACACAAATTATACCAAAATAATGGTTTTCTTTACTACAAAGTTTTAATTTATACGATTTTTTTTGTAATATATACTTGCATTTACTCCTTTTCCATGTAAACCTCGTCTTAAAATATAGCCTATGTTAAGCGAGGATAACGTAGTTACGTTATCCGGGTTTAACATAGGCTATCTAATAGGCGGGTCCACACAAAGCGAGCAGCCTCGCGAGGCATTTGCCGCGCGAGGAAAATTATCACGAACGAGCGCGGCAGCCTCGGAATCATCGCGAGGCGGCCGCGCGCGGCAACCCCGAGCCATTTTTTCGTTCGTTCAATTGGCGGCGTGTTGCGGTGGCAGCTGTTGCTTTTATCCTTATAAATAGGATTATAAAAAAGAGAAGACAACAAAAACTTAAACACCAACATAGAGAGATATTATTTTCAAACAATAATTCGTATTATGCTCATGCGAGGCACGAAACACAATACGGGAGCGTCCAGAGTGCGCGCGGCTAACGACTGAGGCGCCCGCGGCAGCGCGCGCGCTTGCCTCGGCCGAGGCACGTCCACACTAACCGAGCGGCTTCGCGCGGCAAATGCCTCACGAGGCTGCTCTGTGTGGACCCGCCTAATGGCGAAATACTTTTTAGAATTTTATTCAGTAGAGCTAGATATTACCCCGAACGTCCATACTTTCAAACAACATTAGCACAGATAAATAAAAACTTTATTTATCTGTGCTATGAAAATATTTCAAGAATAAACACTATCAGTTTGTGCTGAAGTTTAATAAAAATAAAATAGTTAGTCGCTTTTTCATGATTTATTTGTTATTCTAATAAATAACTATAATAATACGTGTAATAAATAAACTAGCAGATAAAATGTTACTCTTTTCTTTTATATTATTTTGCTATTATCGTGTAATAATTACAAATAATGAATGTTACATAAGAATAGTAATATACATACATAAACATATAAACATCAAAAGTAATCAAACTTGGATTTGATTAAAGCATGGAATGTATTATCTCACTGATATGTGGTAGCCATAGATTTAAAAGGTGTTTTCCTCAAAGGATCTTCTGTTATCCTTATATCAATCAAATGAGATTAGGGATTTGACTTATTATTTTTGCTTTAGGGCTGTAGATTATTAATATCTTTCATAATTATTTAGTTTTTGTTCAACTTACTACTATTACTTTAACAATGTACAGTGGATGTGATTGAATTAAAATTATTTTATTAATTTATAGTCCAGGGTCGATAATTTTTAAAACCAAAAAAAAACATAATAGGATGAAACCCATTAGAAAAGGAGGGAAATATGATAAAAATGAAAGGAAAAATAATTTACGGGCGATCTGAGGTTGGGAAGGGGATGGGGGTGAGTTTTTAAGGGTAAAAAACGGTTTTTCTCGATTTCCGGCAAAACTAAAAGTCCTATCGAAAAAAGTCAAATGGAAAAGTTGTAGATAATAAAAAGATCTAAAACTTTTGTATTTACACTTTTTTCACATAACCTCAAAATTTATGTGAAAAATTCAAAAAACCAAGTTTTTGGTTTTTTATTTTTATCTTTTACAACAATGTTTTTTTTTTAACGAAATTTTGTGAAAACTTACCTTTTTATGTCCCAAATACGCTGTAATTTATTTAATTAAAAATATTTATTTTTTCACCTTATTTTGAATTAATATCGAAAAAACACCCTAATTTCCAATGGAAAATTCACCCGTCAAAATATCAGCTTTTTTCAAAAAGTTGGTGTGGTTTCTGTTCGTTGGAATCTCTACTTTCCGATGGTAAAAAAAAAAATATATGTTACTATGGTAAATCTTCTCAGAAAATGCAAAAATTCAAAAAAAACTTGAATTCGAAAAATTTTTTTTAATTATTATAAATAATTTCATCTAAAAAATGTGATTGCTGCAATTTGTTTCAATTAAAAAGTTGATTTATTTAATTCTTATTACATTTATGTCATAGAAAATCTCATTATAGATAAATATAAATGTAAATCGTACTATTAAATGTAGATGCTTTATTCTCATTACGTTATTCATTACAATATTTTTAAACACATTAAACACATTATAGATTTTGAAATATATTTTTTTTCATGGGATTAACTAAATTTGTTTGTGCAAAATTAAGGAGATAATTCTTTTTTTATCTTGTACTAAAATATCATTTAATTTCAATCTTTAGGTTATGTTAAGTTAAGCATACTATTTTTTAAAGAAAATATTACGATTTTTATGGTTGAGTTGATTGATACAGATAAAAATAGAGATAGTATTTACCTTCCTATGCAGATTCGAAAAGTTTTATTGTTTTTTTAAGTAAACTTGTCACAATTATCTTCAAGAAACTCAGCGTGCACGTGTATTTTTATAAACGATGTTGTATACTGTACTGTATTTCGAATACTGGTTAGGCTAGCGGTTGTAACAGCTGCTACGAAATATATAGTATATAATAGTAGGTATGTATGTAGTAAGACCCAGACCCACCTAGCCCCTTCCCCACTTCTCCACGAAATACCTTTTGATGGGCTACAATTTTTCGTAGGTCACTCAGGTATATCTACTCAGGTATATATATAATTTATCTCAAAATAGTTATAAATAAGCATCTACGCATATAATTTAAAGAAAATTAGACAACTTTCTCCAAATATTGTAGATGTCTTATTAAATATTAATTTAATTAACTTATTTGTTTGTTAATTATAGTAGTATATTTTTATTTGCAATTTTTTTGTTATCAACGTCACATGTAATCTAACGTTTTTCGAGTAATTAAAGTCTAAATTTTAATAAATAGCTCAAAATTATTTATAATAATTAAAATTTTTTTTTCAAATTCAAGTTTTTTTTTAATTTTTGCGTTTTCTGAGAAGATTTACCATAGTAACATATATTTTTTTTTTCACCATCGGAAAGTAGAGATTTCAACGAACAGAAACCACACCAACTTTTTGAAAAAAGCTGATATTTTGACGGGTGAATTTTCGATTGGAAATTAGGGTGTTTTTTCGATATTAATTCAAAATAAGGTGAAAAAATAAATATTTTTAATTAAATAAATTACAGCGTATTTGGGACATAAAAAGGTAAGTTTTCACAAAATTTCGTTAAAAAAAAAACATTGTTGTAAAAGATAAAAATAAAAAACCAAAAACTTGGTTTTTTGAATTTTTCACATAAATTTTGAGGTTATGTGAAAAAAGTGTAAATACAAAAGTTTTAGATCTTTTTATTATCTACAACTTTTCCATTTGACTTTTTTCGATAGGACTTTTAGTTTTGCCGGAAATCGAGAAAAACCGTTTTTTACCCTTAAAAACTCACCCCCATCCCCTTCCCAACCTCAGATCGCCCGTAAATTATTTTTCCTTTCATAGTTATCATATTTCCCTCCTTTTCTAATGGGTTTCATTCTATTATAATTTTTTTTCACTTTTCATTATTTTTAAAGGCTTCTACCCTGGACTATTATTGATCAATCCGACATTAAAATATATTAAATATGGGACTAGCTTCCCACATGCGTTTTCACCGTTGTTACTTCCGAATAACGCTTTCTAAAGGTGCAAGCAATCAAACTCTTAAAGTTTTAAATTATATCATCGTGTAACTATATATTTTCATAATTCAGTGTTAAGTGTTATTTTTAAATGAACAATTTATTATTAATTGTTTATTAATTTTTTAGTCCAAGCGGTAAGGACTGACTGAGTTCCATCCCGGTACTCAAAACCTGGGACTATTTTAAGTGGAACTTTTAAGAGGTTACAGCTTGTATTTATAGGCGTTCGCGCCTCTCGTATTTTCTACTTAATTGACACTTAGCTAGATTAATGCTGCCGGATGGTGATGCCTTAGAATTGTTACAACACTAGAGGTGACGAAGTAGGAAGGTATTAAAAGTAAAGTTTGCTAGTTTTATTAACCTCCGTAGCGTAGCGGTATTTGGCTCGATTTAAGTCTCTAAGGTTGTCTTTTTGAAAATTCAAAGTTTTCTTTCCTGGTATGTATGGTTGAGGGACTATCCTTTGTGCCTTGGATAGCACGTTAAGCCGTTGGTCTGGATTTTTATAACATCATTTATAACAATCAATAACATCTATAACCAGGGATCGGACAGCAGCGTTACCTTGTGTGTACCAACTTAATACTGCGGTCACCCACCAGCTAACCATGGTGACTATGGCAAAAATAACTCCCTCGGGAGGAGGCCCATGTTCTGCAGTGGACGTTGTACGGGCTGATGACGATGGCTAAAGTATGCTTTTGCAGCTGCATTCTTCAGGCGTTTGCTTGATGGATGGGCAACAGCATCTATGAACTCAAGGTTTCTTCATCTTACTGCGAACACCAAGCCGTCTTGTGATTATGACAACATACCTGAACTACCCTGGCTAACCAACGTCCGTAAAGAGGAGGCCCATGTTCAGCTGTGGACGTGAAAAGGCTGTTGAAGCAAATGTATTTTGTTTTGGATTTCAATGGTGTCTTTATATAACATACCATAAAGGCATATGCATTTTTTCGAACTCTTCTTTATGGAGCCTTTGATGAGATTACACACCAGAAGTATTCCATAAGCAAGTAAATATAGTTCTGCATGCATTTTAGGGTTCCGTACCCGAAGAGTAAAAACGGGACCCTATGACTAAGACTTCGCTGTCTGTCTGTCAGTCACCAGGCTGTATCTCAAGAACCGTGGTACAACAAACATGTATCGCACTTAGCCGGTTTTTATTGTCCATTTTGCATATTGTCCATATTTTTTTTGAATTTTTGCGCTGAATTCTCTATAGATATTTTGCCATTCTAATCTTTATTACCATACACACACCAAACAATAGGACCCTCCCATACAAGCTCCGATTGAGTAACTTAAGACCTTGTTTTAATCATTAAACATACTTTAATTATATCATTGGAATGGATACGTTTTATTTTCTAAAGCTACTTAAACTTTGTTTAGCTACTATCAGAAAGTATCGTTAATATAAAGTTACAATTGCATCTGCCTTATCTACGTTATACTCTTTGCGTTGTCACGGAGGCCTACAAATAATTGAAGTGCTTCAGATCGGAGATTAACTCCCCTATATTAAGTAAACACACGAAACATTACGAGTAACAAACGTATTCCCAAACCTCATGGCGAGTAGAATAAAATCACAAGAGAGATTAATGATTCCTACTGTTACGACATAAGATTTCAATTATATTCATTCATATATTATTAGTATCTTTATTGCTTTTTTCATGGGCTTATAATATAGGTGATACAATAGGTAGTGTAGATCCAACATGAACCCTGTAAGGGCACGGCAACGGGTAGGTACAATTGTTCATTAAAACAAGCTTATAATTGACAATTAATATTATATTATTTATAATATTAAACTTAGCAACGACCTACTTTGACAAAATAATAGCTTAACTATAAAAAACAAATGAATAACTATTACAATAAAACAAGATTAACTTTCCGAGGCACGGAGGTCAACCTAGTCTTATATCCCTACGATATGGAGGTTGTAACTTAATAGTCCGAGAGCTGTCACCAATTTTTGGGTAGGTATTTGAGGCAAGCTGAAAACTTGTCACATACCTCTCCTACTATACCCCAACAAGGAACTGCAGACCTGGCTGATGAGAAGCGGGGCTAACTCAACCCCTAACTTTTTTTTTAATTTTTTCATTAATTTTAAAATCAATTCTATAGCTCAGAAGCATATGTTCGGATGTGCCATTATAGGTGGGGAACATTCCTTTGAGGATCATTGCTTCTGAAGTATAATAGTATATAGCAGGATAGTTTATAGGATATTATATTGGATTAACATATAGGCTACAAAACACCACGCTTCGACCCACTGGATCTGAGTAACGCTCGTAAGGGGGGGCACAGCTTTTATTATTATTTGGCAGTTTTAAACTTTATGTGACTAACCATTTATATGGAACTAAGGGCTTAAAGCCTATTATTAAATTCGTAGCTATCACTACGAATTTACCTTCTTTCCTTTCTACGTCATAATTTTCCTTATTACGGATGAAATGCTATCCGATGAAACCCGAAAGTTATTGTCAAAAACAACAAACAATTCCAAAATAGAATTACGCATGATAAATAGTCTAATTTCCATTGGGACAAGAAAAAGTAAGAATAGAAAAAAAAAGAAACAAACAAGCAAGTAAAGATAAAACATACACCAGACAACAATAATACACTAACGTACTTGCACCATATATTTCAAAGTTTAACGAGCACCCCTTCTATTTCAGGGAAGTCTTCGTACTATCGCTTCCTGAAATAACTTCATATGTCGATAGTCCACTATATCTTGACCCATCCGAAGGCTTGCTCGAGGCAGTGAGTAGCAACAAAGTGAAATTTATTGAATGACATCGTCCAACCGAGGCAATGAAAGGGAAAACTGGTGGAATGTCTTTTATTGGTCGTAAGTTTGGTTTGAGAAGCTATTGTTTAGATAAGGTTTGACCAAATAGTGAGCAATGTGGGTTTGAACATAGTTTAACGTATAATTCCGCTGACCATTCTTAAGCAATTTATGATTTGGGTAGACAAAGTGGCCATAGCCCGATGGGTAGGGCGACGGACTTGCGATCGTATGGTCTACAATTCCATCCTAACCCGACATGAACCCACTCATTACACAATCAGTTTAGCTTAACACGAGGGGTTAACAAGTACTAATACTAGAAGCCTGCAAAAATTCTGCCAATAATCTTTAAAAAAATACAATGTTGTAATGAAAACTATCATGCCCTAGCGGTAGAAGTCTTTCTTTAACTCTAAGAAGGTCTTGGGTATGGCTTTCAGGCCGAACTTTTTTTGCCTGTCCCTATAAACATTGTCAGATTTAAAAAACAGTAATTTTACAGAAAACCACTCAAAATGATATGCAGTGAATACTTGTTGTTGATGAAGAATGTTTGAAAATCGATACGAGAGACGGGACTAATCTACGCGGATGAATATCAGATAGCGTGCACGAGCTAGTATTAAACAGAAGAATACGCTGCTAGCATTATCATTATTATCATAATAAAAAAAAATATAATAAGACTGATAAAAATAACCACATTTAAACACGTGCGACGAGTCCCAAGTTTTCTCATTTCCTTTTAAAAGATTAACACGTTGTTGCAAAACGTGATCGGAACATAAATAGCTGCTTGGATAATAAATAAACATCTATTTATGTTATCTTTGTGTTTTTTATTATAAACTTTGTATTAGAGTTTCGAGTTAATTTATTATTTGACTAGGCCTTTTGATTACTTGTATTTTGGCTTGAGAATCAAAATTTGTGTAAACCAAGAATAAATGTGTCCGGGAATTATAAGATTTAAACATCTCAAGTGTCTCCAAGTCTGTGGTCAGTGGTTGGGCGGGAGTTGCCTTAAAAAATACTTTTAACTAGCATCTTTGTATACCTTTAAGTGTGTTTCGATTGTCTCTCACTTCGGGTTCAATGCTCTAATCGGTTAAGGTGTTTCCGTCATGGAATGCTTGGTAAACCTCCAAATAGAATAAGGATCTATACTCGATTTATTTCATCATCATCAGCCCGTATAACGAACATGGGCCTCCTCCCGAGGGACGGTATTTGCCATAGTCACCTCGCTTGGCAGGCGGGTCGGTGACCGCAGTGTTATGTTGTACTCAACTTGTACTACACATGGAAACGCTACAGCCCGTTCCTCGATATACGATCATTATTGATGATGTTATAATAAGCGGGACCAACAGCTTAACGTGCTTTCTGAGGCACAGAGGATAGTCCATCAACCAACCAGACCCGGAAAGTAATCTTAGCTGCAACCTCCGTAGCGTAGCCGTATTTGGCTCGCTTTCAATTTTGGAGGAAGAAATCTTTGTGTAAATTCTAAGATTCCTTTCCGATTTATTTTCTAGTGAAAAAACATCATATTATCTGTCCTAAACATGGTTGTGTTTTTACTTACATCTGAACATTGGCAAAAGCATACTAAGTATTATCACGCTTTTCATAGTACCTACGATTATATTTACTTTAAAGGTTGAGTATGTAGGAAATTCACACACATTCGAATGTCACAATCGACATCGGAGCTCAGATAAAGTAGCAGAGAACATAATGCGAATGAAAGTCACTCCAGTCACTTAAGGATAAAAATCAGTATATCTAAATGTGTCTAAAGGGAAAATCGATACTGAGATAGTGGCAAATGGTAGGATAGTGGTAATGGTGGAAAAATATTGTTGTGCATTTGCTTTGAGTACAGCAAATATTAGTTACAGTAGAGTGTCGATTATCCGAACTAATTGGAGGAATAATCAAACTGTACTGATTCAATCGTACATACTTGTTTACTTTCTCTATGTTCTCTCCCTGAGATATTTTTTTAAGTAGTCCACTTATATACCATCATCTTAATCTCATCGTTTTTCGAGTCATGGATCCATCAAAAGAATCAAGCTGGGGCATAAAGCTATTTATGCTCGTCTCGCTTTCTTGATTTTTATACCACAACATGTTATTTATTGGATAACTTGCACTGCAGGTTGCAGATTCACCTTTTTCTAACTGTTTAGTGAGTTTATTAGCTCCGATAAGCGGTCGTTCAGTTGATCGATGTTCGGATAATCGATGCTCTACTGTACTTACTTATCACCTCGTTCACGGCCACTACTGAACATCCGATGCCCTCGAAGACCCGAAGTTCGAGAGGTCCGCGAACTGTAACGTAGTTTGCACGAGCTCATCAAAGGAACTCCTGGTCTTATTTGAAAAATTGACAAGGTTAGATAGACATATCAAGGAAGGCTATAATAATATTCTATATTTAATTATGAGTTCTTACGGGAAAGTGAGTTATGGGGAGGAAAACGCGCGTGGGAAGCCAGTACCCATATAAAACTACAAGATCATTTTATGATTAAAAAAATAAAAATTACCACAACTTTACCGTTAAACAATTACAAGGTAAACACGCTGTCTTATTACCGCCTTGTAACTGTCATATAACGAGACACGCTTCACGATGGCCCGAAGTGACGTCCGCAAGTTTGTAGAACTAACAACGTACATTAAATTAACGTGCACTAAACACGTTCCAAGTTTGTGAACATACTTACGTGTTTTGATGCCGTCGTGATGCTCTGCTTAGGTAAATATGATGTCTTAAAGCCGTAGTTTGAAGAAGTCAAATTCAGTTTTTGATCTGTTGTTCACTACTTTCATATGTTTTACCCGTATATGTCCGCTGCTGAACATAGGCCCTATCAGACCTTGGTAAGCTGGGATCGTTGAGGGATATTGCTATCACGGATTGGTGATCGCAGTAAGATGGTAACTAATCTTGGGCTGATAGATGCTTGATATGTAATGTGGCAAAATTGAACACGAGGGATGTTTTTTGTCAGCATCATCAGCCCGTATAACCTCCACTCCTGAACATGGAACCGTCCTCACTCCTTCCGAGGTAGAGCTTTTGCCATAGTCACCACGTTTGGCAAGCTGGTTGGTGACCTCAGTATTATGTGCATCATATACACAGGTAAAATATGCTGCTCGATAACTGGTATACTATTGTCATAGATGATGTTATGACTGGTCCCAGTTGGGACCAACTTAACGTGCTCTCCGAGGCATTGAGGTTAGTCGTTTAAACAACAAGCCCTGGAAAGAACAACGTTATACTGCGGTCACTAACCCACCTACCAAGCGAGCTGACTGTAACAAAAACTCTCCTCAAGGAAGACTCCTATTTATGAGTGGGCGTTATATGGGTTGATGATGATCTAGATATTTATAATTTAGTTCATCATCATCATCATCAGCCCGTATAACGTCCACTGCTGAACATTGGCCTCCTTCCGCGGGAGGTATTTGCCATAGTCACCACGCTTGGCAGGCGGGTTGGTGAGCGCAGTATTATATTATACCGCACAAGGAAACGCTGCTGCCCATTTCTTGATATACGATTATTATAGATAATGTTATAAAAATCGGGACCATCGGCATAATCGGCATTTCCGAGGTCCAGAGGATAGTCCCTCAACCATCCAAACCCAGAAAGAAATCTTAGAATTTACAGAAAGATTTCTTGTCCGGTGTGGGAATCGAACCCACGACCTCCGACATTTAAAGCGAGCCAAATTCCGCTAGGCTACGGAGGTTGTTATAATTTAGTACAAAGTCGTTTTTAATAAAAAAAGTTGTTTCGGATGGTTTTAAGGTAATAAATCATTTTAATATCACGTAGAAAATGGTTTCATCAAGCGCATTTTAGGCAAAGCCTTAATATACTTCGTAATAATGTTGGACATCAATTATGTTGGGTTCTGTATACAAAACTTGCCCACTCGACCACTAATACTCAAATGTTGGTACTCAATCTCGGAAAGTTATTTCAGGCAACATAATAACAAAGTGGCCGAGTACTGGTCTTCTCAAAGGACAATGTCCAATTTCGCCTTGTACAACTTAAGTATCGGACATACACTATAATTACATATATACATACATATAATCTCGCCTTTCTCTCATGGGGGTAGGCAGAAACAACATTACGCCACCTACTACGATCCTTACACACTCCCTTTGCCTCGTCCACGTTCATACATCTGGTCATACACGGACGCCGGTTGC
Source organism: Nycteola revayana (assembly GCA_947037095.2). Classification (NCBI taxonomy): domain Eukaryota; kingdom Metazoa; phylum Arthropoda; class Insecta; order Lepidoptera; family Nolidae; genus Nycteola; species Nycteola revayana. The sequence continues at coordinate 23,481,445 of OX344845.2, read as the reverse complement.
GAGTATTACGCACCTGACCTTTCTGAAGAATATCACCTATGAGGTCAGTGTATGTCCTTCTAGGGCCTAGGGCGTCCCCTCTCGGCGTTTCCACTTACATCTGCCTTGTAAATTACCTTTTGTTACTCGCCTTTCATTCATCCTTTCCACATGACCAAACTACCTAAGCATACTCTTTTCAATACACGATAATGAATTGTTAATTTTAATATATTAGTTGGAAATACTTTTGTAAAACGGACTAGTTTCATGCCAAAATTAAAATAAAAAGTATTTAACCCGATTAATAACATTAATCGCCGCCATCTTTGCGAAACGTCATGTCGTGCCGAAAAAGATTAGGGATGTCCAATCGATTGTAATTGATCGATTGATTTTTAATTAACTGTTGCATATTTTGAATCACAATCACATATTGAATTTATTTCGAATAAAGTGCAAATAGAAGCTACAATAATGACATTCAATCACCATTCCATATATTATTATTCCCTAAAAGTATAATTTAAAAAAAACCTATATGAATAAAGTCATATTCGATTTTAAATAGGTACTTAGAATAATTCTGCACTGAACAAAATCTACATATTCCATTATGATCATTATTCAGGGCTTTCAGTTTTCAGGTGTGTGTCGTTTACTTGTAACTAAACGATAATTTACGACAATTCATATATAAATAACCCTCCTTTTGGGCTTCGCCGCAGTCGGATGAAAAAATACTTATCGTTATTGAATACATTATAAATGTTTTTTTAAATAAACAATATTGCAGGCTAGATACAGATGATATTAATCAATAAATAAATTTAAAACAACTATAAAAGCCAAATTGTGTAGCAGGGCTTATTATAAAATTTCTGATTATATTAGTGAAAAAAATGCTTGGGATTGAGTCGCTCCAATTACAATGTAAAATAGAAAATGATGTTAAAATATTGTAAAAAATTATTATAAAAAAGAGGGTTCTACTGAGTTTTTTGGCAGTGTTTCTCAGTAGTCTCCACGTCACGCACTGCACGGTAGGGGAAAAAATATGACGATTCTAAATAAATGTAACCATTTTTACGGAATAAACGATATTTGACTTTGAATTTGACTATTATGTATTAATACATAGAAGAGTGTAATTATAAGTAAAGTAGGACATTGTCAACTTATAACGGTATTAAAATTATTGTATGACAAAAGTTAATGTAAAACGGTTTGTAACATATGATCAATAGCAATATGAAATATCGATAAATCGTAATAGCCGCCTCTATTTTGACATCACTAAATGGTCACTTGTCACTGTCAGTCTCACACCTCAACTCACCTGTGCTCTCACTGTTAATTATATTAGCGTAGCTTTTTTTTTATAATGTATCGGTGTTTTGGTGACTTTCGGGATATGAATGATATTGTTTTCAGTTGCACTCAGAAATATGAAAAACTATTACTTATATTCGTTAATTATGGTTATGTATAGAAGTTTGCTAATGATCGACAATACAATACATAATTTTCCAATGCTCTTGGTTCCAGGGCGAACAATTTTTTTTTTTTTCGCACGGACATTTATAGTTAGCCCTGAGGCTTTTGCTACTTCACCGGGCATAAAGGCGAGTAGAGCTCCAGCCTAGATAAATGGTTTAAACACTACATACTAAGCAACCTGCGCAAGAGGGCGTCCCCTGTGGGACTTAGACCTCGGCTCAGGGCGGTCGCTGACGGGGAGATTGAGGGATTATGGCTTTTAGTTTAGGGGAGTTTTGTGCAACTGTCGCTCTACTTTACAGTGCGCGGGCCTCTCGGACTTCGGGTCTACGAGGGCATCGGAAGGTTCTTAGCAAACTAAGGGTCGGGAGGGCAAGCGGGTCGGTCGGTCGGGTAGAGTGGTCTCTGTGTAGGGCGAACAATGTATGGGCGCAGAGCAATGTCCTTTGAACGCCAGGTCGACACGAAAAGAAGAAGAAGAGAGGAAGAGAACCATTTCAACCTTTTTTTAAATTACAATTAGTTTATCCAATGAATGTAATTTTAGGTTAGATATCTAATTAGTTAAGTTATGTTCTTTGCTTTGCGCTGAAAGGAAGTGGAATCTGCTTTGTAACTATGTACATTGTACAGTCAACAAAAGAGATAGGTTTACACCGTCAATATGTAACAGTACTAATGTAAATAAATATGTTTTGTCAGTACAACAGCCAGTAATTCTTTATGGGCAAAGAGTTCGCTGCTAGCTGTGTTCAAATATACATATTAGTTAATTCTTCTCATAAATGTGTACATATAAATTTAAAATGCGTTTTACGGGGTGTAAACCTATCTCTTTTGCTGACTGTAGATACAAACATTCACGCATCGTTTCCATATTGGTAGGCTGAGAACACTTTCTACGATATTTATCCTCATGCATGTCGTTTGGTTTAGGTTACTTTTAACCTTGCCTTTCTTAAGAACGTCTTCGTCGTCTTTCGTCACTCGCGCGGAATTTGTAAAACAAAAATTATGGACTAGGTAAATATTTATTACGACCATTTTTATAACTTTATAATTATTCTAAATTTATTCGTGTCGACCTGGCGTTCAAATTTGAGAAGACTAGTACTCGGCCACTGACACAGCATTATCAGTGGCGTTGCACAAGTCCTCGCATGTACACATGTTGGGGCACGCAGGGCAGAATAGGAGGTGCGCCATTGTCTGGGGGGAGATACCACACGGAAACGCAACCTCTGAGCTATACCTGTTCATGTTCTCCCGGTTTCGTCCGACTTGAGTCCTCAGTCTATTTAAGGACTTCCAAGTCCGCCAAGCGGATGCATCGGTTTTATAATTAAAACCATTGCACAATAATCTTCTGTCACGTTTCACCATTGTTCTACTATTTTTTAAATCTTAATTGGTATAAAGCATTGTACTGCAAAGCCCTCTGCATTAAAGTTGGTCACGTATTTATCTTTTTTTTTAATATAATCACGTTCACCATGAAAGTACAAGGAAATTTATCGTGGACATTAACGTGGGTATCCACACGAAGTCGATAAAACGGCGCAAACAGAAATACGTAAGATAATAACTGAGACGTTGATATTATGACATTTGGAGACATTAAGTTTATAGTAAAAAGTTCGGTCCAAGTCATGAACATTTGGAAACTAAAATAATTTGAGTTTTTATGGGAATAATAAATTTAACTTATGAAGTAAAGACAAAAGGAGAGGATGGGGAATGGAGACGGAGATACAACCGGGAGATAGAAGAGCTAGTGTCCGAGCCGAACATTATTGGAGAAATAAAATCTTCCCGACTTCGCTGGCTAGGACATGTGGAGAGGATGGGAGAGGATCGAGCAGCAAAGAAAGCTTATCTCGGTCAACCTTCCGGGCGTCGCCCGGTGGGGCGTCCGAGATATCGCTGGAAGGATGAAGTCGCCAAATACCTGAAAGAGCTGGAAGTGCCCGACTGGTCAGATTTGGCACAGAATAGGGAAGAATGGCGCACTTTAATGTCGGAGGCCAAGATCCACTTCGGGTCGCTGAGCCAGCGAAATAGTAGTAGTAGTAGAGTAAAGACTTTAAATTCTCACAGGATTGCGTAATGTGTTTTAAAAAAAGGCTTTGGATGCGTGTGCAATATATCCACTTAGTTTTGATGGCCTAGAAAATAATTATTCTCGTGTAAAGTGATCGCTTAGGCGACTGAATCGTTCTTGAGCTAAAATATTTTAGAAACTACTTATTTGACCCTCTCTTGTGTGTAGACCAATTTATACCATATATACCAATTTATACCATAGTCATAGTGATACTTAGCCAGTTGTCAACTTTTTTCCAGTTTGTTTAGTTGCGAAAATAGATTTAAAACGGTTTGCCTACACTTATGTGCTAGTAATTGATGTTCTACTCGAACGTTTAACGTTTTTCTTTTGGAAATAACTGTTTAAAAAAAATTACATGACGGAAGTATGGGTTATGTGTATGGGTCTTTATTTGTTTTTTTTATCATAACACGGAGTTTGTAAGATGACAAGAAATAGTTTTGTATTATTACAGTATCCGAGCAAGATTACCAGGTTTAAAAATATTCAGCCGAATTACAAAACCTTATTTAGTTGTAGTTTTTTACTCACAGTCTTTTTCTTACATTAAATACTATTCTTAACATCAATAAGATCTCTTCTTTAAAACACTTATAAATCATCCACTTAAAACTGCGTGAAAAAAACCAGGATCTCGGAATGTTGAACATACTTTCATCATCAACAGCCCTTTGACGTCCACTGCTGAACATGGGCCTCCTCTTAACAGACCTTGGCAAGCCAGGATCGTAGAGGGATATTGTCATAATCACCACGCTTGGCAGACGGATTGGTGATCGCAGTAAGATGCAAATGTTGAGCTAATAGATACTGCTGCCCATCCATCAGCCATATGTCCCTTAGTCGCCTTTAACGACACCCATGGGAAGACATGGGGTGGTCTATTCTAAGCCGGAAACCACACGGCATGCAACATACTTTAGCAATGTTTTATCAACAAACTGTTTTTCACTTGTTCCGTAAACTAATTCGCCTCCTCCATTTTATGGGTAATTTTTACTTTTATGACGATTCTTTCAGCAAAATTAAATTATTTATGCGTAGGGCGTAAGCACCTCCTATCATATTTCAAGCTTCTTGTCCATTAGATAATTTATATCAACCGTTATGTTCTTTAGTATAATTTGGTACAAATTATTTTATTTTTATTTGTTCTCTTCTAAACCGTATGCAGTTTAGAAGATAATAAGTTTACAATATGTAAACCAATGTAGCGTAGCGGTGTTTGGCTCGCTTTAAAATCTCAGAGGTATTGGGTTCGATTCCCACTCCGGACAGGAAATCTTTGTGGAAATTCTAAGATTTCCTTCCGGATTGGTTGAGGGACCTCCGTGCCTCGGAAATGGATAGTAATAATGGTTCCGAAAAACAAATTAATCTCCAGCGAACTGTGGCCGACTATTATTCTAATTAACTAGCGTTATAATGAATTACCGACAAAATAAAACAAAAATACCGAAAAAAAAACTTAATGGTGTCGTGGGACACCAGGTAGGAACGAAGTTCCTTCGGCTAATGTAGAATCGACACAATTTGCAAAAGAAAAATCATGCTCAATGTTATGTAGGTTTTCTTGATTTTTCTCTTAAATTTTGCTGATTAGTTTTTATTTAAGTACAGGAAATTAGTTAGGAAATTCAGTATTTTCAACTAAAATAACAAAATATGTCTCTTTATTTTTGTTTGACAACATAAAATTACATAGATATAGAAATAATTACAAATTACAAAAAAATAGTCTTTAAAGTAGTTTATATGGCTACTAGCACGCGCTCCGTCGGGGCTCGACACTCGACCGAGTCTCGCTCGCCGTCGCGCGTCCGTCGGCCCGCCTCGGGAAGGTTCTTCCACGTTCGGGCGGCCGGGCAGGTCTCGCTACGATACAATTTCGCATGAAAGTATTTGTTTGTAAACACGATTGTGCCCCTTATTATTTACTAGCTTTCCGCGCGCGGTTTCACCCGCGTAACTCCCGTTCCCGTTGAAACTTTATAATAAAATATAGCTTATAACCTTCCTCGATAAATTGGCTATCTAAAATTGAAAGAATTTTTCAATTCGGACCAGTAGTTCCTGAGATTAGCGCGTTCAAACAAACATTTAACGGTTTTATTCCACGGACTTTTTCTTACGGTTTTACGATCACATTTTTAGGGTTCCGTAGCCAAATGGCAAAAAACGGAACCCTTATAGATTCGTCATGTCTGTCTGTCTGTCTGTCTGTCCGTCCGTATGTCACAGCCACTTTTTTCCGAAACTATAAGAACTATAATGGTGAAACTTGGTAAGTAGATGTATTTTGTGAACCGCATTAAGATTTTTACACAAAAATAGAAAAAAAACTATAAATTTTGGGGTTCCCCATACATAGAACTGAAACTCAAAAATTTTTTTTTCATCGCACCCATACTTGTGTGGTGTCTATGAATAGGTCTTCAAAAATGATGTTGAGGTTTCTAATGTCATTTTTTTCTAAACTGAATAGTTTGCGCGAGAGACACTTCCAAAGTGGTAAAATGTGTGTCCCCCCCCCCTGTAACTTCTAAAATAAGAGAATGATAAAACTAAAAAAAATATATGATGTACATAACCATGCAAACTACACTACACCGAAAATTGGTTTGAACGAGATCAAGTCAGTAGTTTTTTTTTAATACGTCATAAACCGTAAACCGCAATTTACCTTTCATTCAATCAACTATTATTAACATCGATCAAAGTTACAACGAACTACAAGAACTTTTATACTATGTTCCTTGTTGTATTTTTGATATCAAAAATAGGTAGGCACTTGCAACTAGTACGGAACCCTTCGTGCGAGAGTCCGACTCGCACTTGGCCGGTTTTTTTTTTCAGTTCGGTCGCGCAGCAAAATCCCTTTCTCCTCCAAGCCTGCCGTAAGGAACTTCGTTCCAAAAAAAAAAATTACAAACATATAAGAGCATGTTAAAATTGAACTTCGAATAAAAAATCTAAACTTCCGACTAAAATACTGCACCTCCGACAAGATTACTAAGTTACCGATAACAGAGCTTTTATCAAAATAATCACACTTTTACGACTTGCATTAACTGTTTTAATTACTATTATTGGTTTTCATTACTATAATTATGAAAATGCAGCTTAGGTTAGCGAGGAGCGAAGTGACGAGCAGGTTAGGTTAATATAAGCACAGCGCACGAGCCGAGCGAGCGCCAGAAGAGACGTTAATAATGATGATGATTCAAAGAAGTACTTTTTATGAAATAACATTTTGTTAAATGACATTTGGAAAAATAAACTTTTGTTTTATTTTTATCCTTGATATTGTTAACATTATAAAAACCAGAAATTTCTAGATTAATAATACAGGATAACAGTAAAATATTCTAGGAAACCAAAGTCTACCTGGTTTTAGATTAAACCATTAATACGACTGTTCTGACTTCTTAACGCCTGAAGTAGGTACCGATATCAAACCATAAAAAGGTATTACTACAAGTACAGTTTTAGATTTTTTATAAGTTACTGTATAACCACTCAGAATAGTATTTCCAGTATAACGTTGTAGTTAAAATAGCACCACAGTCTTTGAAATATGAAAGGTAATTTATGAATTAATAGTCGGCAAGTAAAGATAAAAATTACAAAGCATAGTTCTCAGTAGAACGTTATTTAAGTTGGTAGAAAAGTATTATAGCAATCATGTTTATTTTTCGAAGATTTCAGTATCTCTTTCGGTCGTTTCGTCATTTTTATTCGGATAAAAGTAGTCGGAAAGTTAGTATTTTAGGTAGTAGAGTTAATATTTTGAGTAAGGACAATTCTCATTTTTCGTCGTAGCTTTTATTACTACCCCTCGGAAATCACGTTAAGCCGTTGGTCCCGATTATTATAACATCATCTATAATAATCGTATCTCAAGGTATGGGAAGCAGCGTTTCAATACTGCGGTCACCAACCCGTCTGCCAAGCGTGGTGACTATGGCAAATACCCTCCATCGGGAGGGTATTTGCCATAGTTATACGGGCTGATGATGATGTAAACGAATATCGAGATATAGTAAAGTTTTGCATGTGTAGCGACATCTATCGTAGCCGCACAAAACTACAAGTGGACTAGTGGCGCCATCTACCACCTAGCATCCCAACTAACCTGTATAGCGCAATACAAGTTCGCAAGCCAATTCGAACATATACAAGTTCCGAACAGTAACAAATGGCCGTCGGCCGCCGGGCACATCACCTCGCCCGGGAAAGAAGATCTTCATTTTCTGTGGAGGAACACCACCAACCGTTCCTCTACACATATCAATGTATTCCCAATGGAATAGCTTTACAAGGCTGGGCCCTTAAATATTGTTAGTACAGCAAAGGTGCTATAGTGAGGTGATAAGTCTTCACATATTTACATTCGAACCTTAAGTTAAACGAATTAAACGATATTTATTCAGCACTTAGGTATTTACATACACTTGTACTTGTCAATTATACACAGTGAAATATGATTAATATAATTTAATACAAAATATCGCAACTAAAATCTATTGCGGATTAGCTAATAGTCTGTCTGCCAGTCTAGTATCACGTCATGTGTATTATAACATCATCACAACCATAATTAATTCTATAATTAAAATCTTAATATTAATTAATAGAGATAACAATCTTTTTACGTTTAATGTTTTTACGTATAAGCGACACACGCCTGATGGGCTATGAGAAATATTACTGTGACAATAATTTTATATCTTTTTTTAATATTTATAGTTCACATTAAGATTACTTTTAAATTGAATATAGAATCCTAATATTGTAATGGAAACATTGTTACGCTGAGTCCTGGAAACAAAGTAGGGATGGCGATCTGAGATCGATTAATCGAAGAATCGATTTTTGGAGCCAAAAAGATCGATTTTTTAAATCGATATGTAGTACTGAATCGATTCAGTGGATCGATATTTCACCCTTAAAAATCGACATTCGATTTTATGACAGACTGTTGTTTTTAAAAAGTTTAGAAATTAAGCATTGGGAACTATAAGCTACACTATCTATTTTCTTAACTTTGTAAACCAATACATAAAAAAATAAATGTCTTATTTTATACCTGATCTGATCTTTTGATATGGTAATAAAAATATTTTTTATCATCGAATCACCTGATTTTACTGATAAGAGATCGTTAAATTATAATATGTGTCATGTTTTTAATAAAATAGATTTATTTACAAAAAAATAATTTAATTTAACATTATAAACAAAAACTTGAAGAAAAGATCGATTTTTCAGAAATCGATCTTTTTGGCCTCGATTTTTTTGTGGATCGATTCATTAGGTCACGATTCGAATCGATTTAAAAATCGATCTTTTTTGGAAAGAATCGACATCCCTAAAACAAAGGTGGTTTTTTTGCCCTTTACAACATAATATATAATTAATTGATTTCTTGACAGGTGAAATAACACCTTATTACATCGTCTGTATAAAATAATGTCCATAAATATGTTTAAGTCACTACGACAGCCAGTAATTCTTTATGGGTGAAGATTTTGCTACTAGCTATGTACTAATGCTTTAATAGTAAACTCTTCTCATACAAAATGCGTTTCACAAAGTGTTAACCTATCTCTTTTGTTGACTGTATCCAGGCCCGGATTTAGAAGTCCGGAGACCCCGGGGCAACTAAGGAGAAGAGGCCCCCTGGCCACAAATTAGTTTCCCTCTCAATGTGTAGAAAATTTTAAGGATGTAGGTACCTACTTTTCTAGAAGTATGTAGGTCTAATTTAAGTGAACAAATACAGATGAATAACCGCTATTACAATTAAGAACTATTACGTTAATCATGATTCTACAAAGTACTGTATGTATGTAAAGGTACAAGACCGAAAACATTAATAAAAGAAAAGTTATTGAGTTTACTTGTCAGAATTTTAATCTCTATTGTGGGGGCCCCTCTATTGTGGAGGCCCCGGGGCAGTTGCCCTGGTTGCCCTCCCTTAAATCCGGCCTTGACAGTTTGTACATTAAATAAGTTCTTGTTAAAATTACCAGATTGAGGGATCAGCTTAACCAAAATATACTCAATAGCGGGGACGCCGGATGTGTTAAATGCACTGTTTAATTTAACTTAATACCATTAACGAATTGCAACTTTGCTGCTCGCAATTTATAGCTAATTAAGTTTGTTGCTGGTTAATTTATTTTACATACGTTTAATTTCATTTTCAATTCTTTTAATATATTAATTTAAAAATGACAGCGTTTTAATAATATCAAATATTTTTTTAAATTATATATGAGATTATGATTCATGTAAAATATTACTAATTTTTTGTTTAATTTGTATATAATGTGTTCTTGCGATTTGTTTAGATCGACAACGAGGCCACAGGGCACGCTTGCATTGGTCAAGTATAGAAAGAATTCTTCAAATCGGGCTAGTAGTTCTCTTCAGCTTAATATATTAGTAAGTATAGATCAGGTAGTCCACTTAAGGCTACTTAAGACTAGGGTTTTGTGCAGTTGTCGCTCTCATTTACAGTTCGTCGTGATTTTTTTTATTGAATCTTTTTGGCATAAAAAGTCCCTGACTTCAGGTGAAATACCTTTTTATTTATTTATGAATTTATGTTCAAGCAGACAACAAAACAAAAACAAAAATTTAAACTTATATAAAATGATAGAAATAGTACAAAGGTACTGCTTATTTCCAAAGAAATCTTTTCCAGCAGACCCGCAAGAGGAAATGTGAAAAAGAAAACACGCATAGTGTGCGTAGGTCCCAAATAAACATACATACTAATATTTACATATATTATACTTAGATTGATACATATATACATATAAATATAAACTACATAAAACTATCTAGGTTATTGGAGCCAGTGCCCTCTCGGGTATAAACATTACATCTCAAACAATATTTTTGATACATATGCCACTGTTATTAAAGCACAAAAATATTACAATGAAAAGTTACAATACAAAAACCTAAAATTTGGGTTTAAAAGTTGGTTCAGGAACTATATTGCTATTTATCAGAGTGTCGGAAAGCACGTAAAGCTGTTGACTCTGCTTGACACTATCTAAGACAGTCGTATCTGTTCCGCAGTGTTACGACCAACACCAACCCACTCGACAAGCGCAGCGTAGTGACTATGCCTAATCCCTCTTCGGGGCGGTAAATATCCAACAGTGGACTTTACAGAAGCCAAAATCTGTATATCTGACTGCTTTGTTAGCAGCTTGTTTCTTTGTATTGGATAGAACTGTGTTTTGCTATTTATTATGAATACATAACTTCACTCCGATTTTTGTCTCCATTGCAATGTTATGCTATTCAGACTAGGAGGTCGATTAAATCTTGCAAACATGGACTATCATCTCCCTGCTTTTTCAATAATGGACTGCCGACTGGATATTACAATAAGGCCAAAGCGCCTGATTTAAGTTTTACTCTCTCCTAGTCCAAAACGAGTTAACATAGTAGTAGCGCGCTTTTGTTAGCGCAAGTCTCAATAAACACTTTGTTTTTTTTTTTTTAATATACTGTAAGGTACCATTTTTATTGATGGCAACGTCCATGAAGTCTTGTATTTTATATATATACCTTTGTTTTGCGTATCTTTATAATATAACAGTTCTTTATTAAATATGTCTTATAGTATTATTCTTTATAATTTACATCTTTATTCTCTTTCTTGATTTGTATACTTATTATTCAAATCCTTGAGGGGTTTTGTCTAACATCCTTATACCTACCTAGTGTCACTATGTTAACCCGTTTCGGACAAGGAGTTTCCTATAATTTAGATAGAATTACTTAGGATAAGCTCGTTTAATCTTATAATAATATTTCTATTTGTCTCTTAAAAAGGAACCATCCTCCCATAAAACCCAATATAAACCTATTATAACACTTTACTCCCAGCAAAAACTCTCAAGTGTCGGAAAAAGTTACATAAACCAGTCAGCATACGTATTCGTCAGTAAAGACAAATGTGGGAATTCTGGGTCCGGGACCGATACGACGCAATCAATCAACGCTAGCTTCACTCGGGACTTTATGGTCGTAAACACGGGAAACGAATCCCGGAATACGGGATTGCGTGTGCCGAGGTTTAATGCGCTGAGATGTTTTGTTTTGTATGCTTTTAGTGTAGGTGGCTGAGGAAATTGTGATTGTTGTATAAACTAAAACACAAATATTGTAGAAGAGATACGTATACGTACTTATATATTTTCAAACCTATATTATTTAAGTAAACGGAATAAATTATATTTATTCAGCACTTAGGTATTTATACTTGTGAAGAAAATTCACAATGCATATAAAATTAGTTATAAATAGGTAACATTTACTGTTATTATATTTAAAATGATTTAAGGCGTGCTAGATGACAGACTTGTGGCAATATTTAAGTCCTTAATATTTGGTAAAACTTATTTACAAGTTTTGTTTGATATTTGCCTTCTAAGTGACAACAAATTACGTCTCTTTCTGGTTGGCACGTAGAATGAATATATCTCTTTTTACTTGTTTCATCCCAAAGGTTCTTAAGCCAAAATTATAAACTGGCAAGTGCAGGCTCGCACCGTGGGACGAGCGCCTGCATATTGGACCGTCGATATTTATAAAGGTATCCCTGCGACCTTTATGTATCAAGCAAGCAAAACCGGAGTTTCTTTCTGAGTTTCTTCTCCGGGCCGTCCACTTAGGTAGCTAGAGAAACCTGCAGGTTAGCTAGGCTAGGGTCCTCGCCGGACAGACCGAGGACCGCGTTGGCCCCCTGTCCCAATCCGATGATCCAGTGCCTGTAGTCCGTACCAGTGATCACTCCCTCTTTTTTTTTAAAATATTATTATTGTTACAGTAATATTTCTCATAGCATTAGCGATGCCCTGAGCCGTGGTCCTAGCCCATTAAGGGTGCCCTCAGGCGTGTGTCGCTTATACGTAAAAATATTATTTAAAGACGTTTCTCTTTCTATAGAGCTAAATTATATTAAGATTTTGATTATAGAAATAATTATTGTTATTACTATACATATGACGTGACACTAGACTGACATACAGGTCATTAGCTAATCCGCAATAGATTTCAGTTGCGATATTTTGTATTTAATTATATTAATCATATTTAATTGTGTATAACTGACAAGTGCATGTGTATGTACCTAAGTGCTGAATAAATATCGTTTAATTCGTTTATCATATTTATATATAAATATTAATGCAGGCCACTATTCTTCCAGCAATCTATTTTCTATAATGGACGTCAATTAGTGGATATGATAATGATGATGATGATGACATCCTATTAAACTTAAATACTTCAGAGTAGATGAAACAGTGAAAAAAATGTTTATTATCTCTAACCAGGCAAAATAAAAGTTGCTTGGTCAGGAATTGCCACATTAGGCATAGGGGTCCAAATACAATACAACTAGTGCCGTACAGTAAATATGTACATCATCTTTGTCCTACCTGGCCTTTTATCTTCCCCTCGTGAGTTCTGGTTTTACTCACGCAAAGGAGTACTACATTAATGAGCGAGGGGATGCAAAATGCATTTTACCCCGGTAAACAAAAAAAAAGGCTTAACACTAGGTATACTCGACCTCTCTTGTTTGATCCACGTTTCTCTATCTACTGCTTCTAGAAAAATCTCAGTGTAATATATATATATATAATACTCACTACACGCAGACATGTAAAACTCCAAGAAATCACCAGTCTGAATAAAATATATTGGAAAGCACTTTCACGTCACGTAGTACTCACAATCCCGGCCAATTTCCCGGAGTTTGAATCACTATGAAGGAACCTATCGATCTCAAGCGATTCCATTTACAGTCAACACGGAAACGTATTAATTTGCCCCGGGCCGACATAAATTTTCCTCTGAAGGTGATCTCACTAAAATTTTTTTTGGCGAATCCTATACGATTTGATTGATGGCGTAATAAAAAGAAATTTTACATGTGAGGTTGGACATGGTATTATTTATGATTGATTTTGATGGCATGTGATTAGCTCTCATGCCTATAGGGATATCATTTTGACATAGGTTACTCCGGAAAAACTCTCTTCAATTATTTAGGTAGTAAATTTTTCTAGTTATAGAAGGAATTAGTTAATCGGTTCAGTGATTCTTCAGTCTTGCTTTCACAAATTTTAACGAAGATTCAGGAGAAAAACTAATTTTGTAACATTTTAACAAACTCAGCTATTGCTAATCATTGATTATGAACGTAAAAAATAGTGTTATGTAAAAACCAACCTGGAAAATTAAAGGTTTTATACAAAATTTCTTGTTCGACCTGGGTACCGCTGAGATTTAAAATTACTTCCTAGTTCATATATAATAACTATAAATATAAAGACGAATCCCTATTTCCCTTGGTCACCACATCACACGTGAACGGATGGACCAATTCCGTTAATTCTTTATTTTTTGTGTTTATTATTACCAATAGAATGTTAATTTCAAAGGCAACATAAAAAATGAGCAGAAAATTTAAAAAAATAAGAAAACTTAACTGTTATATTATTTTTCTAATGAAATTGAAATAACTGTCAGTTGTTTAAAATAACGGTCAACGATTAACCGAAATCCACATTATTTATGATTGTCAAAGGCTGTATTTCAATACGATGTTCCCACGGAAACGGGATTTACGTGGGTGTAACCGCGCGGGGCAACTAGTTTTAAAATAAAATAACGACAACTCAGTGACTTCATAGTTTATTTTGGTAGAACATAGAGATAGTAATACAGTTCCAGACTGTATATCCAGTTGCAGCGACATCTACAGTAGCCGCACATAAACTACAAGAAGACAAGCAGCGCCATCTATCACCTAGCATCCCAACTAACCTGTATCTCGCAATACAAGTTCGCAAGCCAATTCGAACATATACAAGTTCCGAACAGTAACAAATGGCCGTCCGGCAAAGATCTTCATTTTCTGTGGAGGAACACCACCAACCGTTCCTCTACACAGTTATTATCCTAATTGGTCATCAGTTGTTTTTCCTCTGGCCCCGTTCAAATACAAACATGAAAATATTATTTTTCCGCTACCTATATAATTTAAGTAACAATCAACAACAATTTTATTATATCAATATGACAACCTCCGCCCGTAGCGTAGCGGTATTTAATCCGCTGTAAGTCTCGGAGGTCATGGGTGCGATCCCCACACCGAACAAGAAATCTTTGAGGAAATTCTAAGATTTCTTTCCGGGTCAGGTTGGTTGGGGGACTACGCTCCGTGCCTCGGAAAGCACGTTAAGCCGTTGGTCCCGATTGTTATAACATCATCTAAAACAACGTATATCAGGGAGCGAGCAGCAGCGTTTCCCCGTGTATAACAACATATTACTGCGGTCACTAATCCGCCTGCCAACCGTGGTGAATATGGCAAAACCCTCCCTCGGGAGGAGGCCCATGTTCAGCAGTGTACGTTGTACGGGCTGATGATGATGATGAATTTGTCATAGTTACTGGCACAACTTGGAAAGATTATTATTTGAATGAAGCATAATTCACTGTGACTGGCAAATGAATAAATAGTGATTAATGAATAGAACGTCACAAATACCGTTATTTATATAACGAAGGTTTGTTTAACATGTTTACAATTTACGTAGAATGAGCATGCTTACTTGCGGGCGTATACAGAGTCATTAGTTGTGAAAGAACGGATAAGCTTTGAAGTTATCAACTACCTATGCCGGGTAATGACGATATTATACAGCCTGATTTTTTCGTTGTTGCTAATACGGTTCTGCGGCGTAACGGAATATGAATCAGCGCGACATTCTTCATAAAAAAAATGAAGAAACTAGATATGAATTGTATGAAAGACTAGCGTCTATCTATGGGCTCACGTGCTTGGTTCCTCGATAAATCGAAGCCTCTCTGCTATTAGTCTCTAATCCTTTCTTTGCGCCAAATTTCAGTCAAAACCCTTCAGCTGTTTTTGCAACTTTTAAATTATACTTTTATTTATACGAAGAAAGCTATTTATAATAATGAGATTTATTTAACTATAGACCAGAACACTACATACCATCGATATAAATGCAACATTGTGATCTGACTGACGGATCAACACACATCCTAAACCAATGTCGTAGACACGTTTAACGTGGAGGGTTTATTCTCTCCTAGCTGCGCCCCGCGGTTTCACCCGCGTTACTCTGCTCCAGTGGGTTGGAGCGCGATGTTTTGTAGCCTATATGTTAATCCAGCGTATAACCTATCCCGGTGCAAAATTTCAGCCTATTCCGTTCAGTAGTTTTGGCAAGAAAGAGTAACAAACATTCATCTATCTATCTAACCATACTTACAAACTTTCGCTTTATAATATTACTAGCGGCCCGCCCCGGCTTCGCACGGGTGGACTTTTATACCCTACCCCTGCCCTACCCTACCCCTGCCTTACCCTACCCCTACCCTAACCCTACCCTACTCCTACCCTACCCCTACCCTACCCCTACCCCAGACCTACCCTACCCCTACCCTACCCCTACCCTACACCCACCCTACCCTACCCTACCCCTACCCTACCCCTACCATACCCCTACCCTACCCCTACCCTACCCTACCCCTACCCTACCCTACCCTACCCTACCCTACCCTACCCCTACCCTACTATGTCCTTCTCCCAGTTCTTAGCTACCTCCCTACCAAATTTCAGCCAAATCGGTTCAGCCGTTCTTGAGTTATAAATAGTGTAACTAACACGACTTTCTTTTGTTTTTAAAATGTATTCTGCTATTCGGGACGGAAACAAATCCAACAAATCAAAAACCATGGCAATCGGTCCAGCCGTTCTCGAGTTATAAGTGTTGTAACAAACACGACTTTCTTTTATATATATAGACTAGCGGCCCGCCCCGGCTTCGCACGGGTGGACTTTATACCCTACCCCTGCCCTACCCTACCCCTACCCTAACCCTACCCTACTCCTACCCTACCCCTACCCTACCCCTACCCCTACCCTACCCTACCCCTACCCTACCCCTACCCCTACCCTACACCTACCCTAACCTACCCTACCCTACCCCTACCCTACCCCTACCCCTACCCTACCCCTACCCTACCCTACCCCTACCCTACCCTACCCTACCCTACCCCTACCCAAAAGTATCCTATGTCCTTCTCCCAGTTCTTAGCTACCTCCCTACCAATTTTCAGCCAAATCGGTCCAGCCGTTCTTGAGTTATAAATAGTGTAACTAACACGACTTTCTTTTGTTTTTAAAATGTATTCTGCTATTCGGGACGGGAACAAATCCAACAAATCAAAAACCATGGCAATCGGTCCAGCCGTTCTCGAGTTATAAGTGTTGTAACAAACACGACTTTCTTTTATATATATAGATATATAATATTAGTAGGATTTGACATAGGAATTCGCTATGAAAAGAATTAAAACAATTATACGCATAAGAGGTAACAAAGTTTTTATGGAGCATAGCAACCAGCTATCAGTATATCATATATATCTGTGGCATAGTTCATGTGCATCTGACAAACCCAGTCGACTACACCTCAAAGTTCAACTTGTGACAGTGAGCCGTCCTTTAAACTTAACTCGCTCTTCAGCGCACAGACTAGAAATCAAGAAATAATATGCAAGACTATTTGTATTACGATTTCAGACTCTGATAGTGATCTAGCTTAATTACGGCTTTAATTTTTTAAATAAAAATGTGATTGTTTGATACAAAAGTTTCCTAGTAAGTACTTGTTTAAATGTAAAGACACGAAGAGAATAGAAGTGTATAATAATATGAGTAATTATTCACTTTTATTATTTAAAGTCATCATCATCATCATCATCAGCCCGTATAAGGTCCACTGCTGAACATGGACCTCCTCCTGGGGAGGGTTTTTGCCATAGTCACCACGCTTGGCAGACGGGTTGGCGACCGCAGTATTATGTTGTAATACACAGGGAAATGCTGCTGCCCGTTCCCTGGTATACGCTTCTTGTAGATGATGTTACAACGATCGGGACTAACAGCTTAACGAGCTTTTCAAGGCATGGAGAGTTGTCCCTCAACCAACCAGACCCGTAAATACATCTTAGAATATACACAAAGATTTCTTTGTCCGGTGTGGGGATAGAACCCACGACCTCCGAGACTCACAGCGAGACTTATAACATTATTTAAATTATTTTGATTTTAATTAAAATTGGAATGTTACAACCTGCCAGCCTGTAGAAGTCCGGCGGCGTTTTACTCGCTCTTTGAAATTTAGAATGTGTCACCCTGTGCATGTCACTCACCACAGAACTTTTTATTAAGCTATTGTGTTATGTTATGTTGTTAATAATTTCATGGAATTTAAAAGATTGTTATTGGACGGAGAGCTGACAAACGAAACGGCCAGGTAATTTGATCATTCATAAAATTGATGGTAATTTGATCATTTTTATGAATGATCAAATTACCTGGCCGTTTCGGTTGTCAGCTCTCAGTCCATATGTATTTAACTGAGTTTCACGTGTTTTAGTGTCTTGCCGTCGCCCAACCCGTACTACCATTGAAAAGACGACACATAATAATGTTTTGTAATGAATAGCAAATTACAATTATCCATATTAATGTAACGCTGTGATCTGCCTGACGGATCAACACACAGCCTAGTGGAAGACGAAGGTGTAGGCTGAGTAATTAGCGCGATATATCATAGTGTAACAGTCAATTCAAATATGGACCTTAAAATCATAAGGTCAAATGAGCCATTTTACATCAGAAAAATTCATCGTATGTGCCTTTACCGTCAGCTAGCACTTACGACCAAATGCTTCTGAAGTATTAAAGCACATCCGTCCAATATTGAAAAATCTTCGTAAACAATGTTTTTTGTAATACATTTCTTGCTACATCTAGAGGTATATTGTAAGCGTCTTAAGTACGACTTAAGTATTTAGCTCATTGCTCAAAGATTCCAGTCAATGGATATCGCAGACAAGTTCTGTTAAACTTTCTGACTGATTCCGTCGATTCGATTAAATAGCTAAGTTGAAAATACGAAATTATCCATAAAGGAATATTACAGGTATAAAGTTATAAGTTCGATTCTACGAATATCTGATGAAAGATTAATATAAGTTTCAGTTTGCGCAGAAAATGTATTGGGAATTTTATGGAGAATGCGGCAATTCAAGAGTTATTTGAGACAAGATAATTGTATGATCTTTTGTATATTTAAAAGACATCATCATCAGCCCGTATAACGTCCACCGCTCAACAGGGGCCACCTCCTGGGGAGGGTATTTGCCATAGTCACCACGCTTGGCAGGCGGGCTGGTGACCGCAGTATTATATTGTAACACACAAGGAAACGCTGCTGCCGAATAATAAACGAGAAAGTTTGTAAGTATGGATGGATGGATGTTTGTTAGTCTTTCACGTAAAAACTACTGATTGGATTTGGCTGCAACTTTGCTCGGGGATAGTTAATAAGCTCGATTAACATATAGGCTACAAAAATCACGCTCTGACCCACTGGAGCAGAGTTACGCGGGTAAAACCGTGGGGCGCAGCTAGTTTTCAATAAACATCAAGATATGTTTTGCTGTATTTTTTGACAGAAAATTTCTCAATTTTGACCTTGAATCACTGAAGTTCTTACTTTTTATTTTTCAACAGTTAATTAGAATTTTTCATTTCAATTTTACTAGTCTCAAAATCATAATAAACATCAAACCTTCGCAATGTCGGCATTTCGCTCAAAGAAATTTAAAATATAAAAGGATGTGTTGATTAACTGCTCTTGAACCCTTCCGAGTCTCACAATCTTTGTATGGAAATGCTTGTCCACTGTTTGATGAGGGTATAAAATATTTTTTTGATGTGATACTGGATAACAAAACAGGACCATCGCTTTTGTAAGTTATATACAAATTCATTGGTGTGTGAATATAATGCTTGGAAAAGGACCACATATTGTTATGTTAATTTTATTGGTATGAAAAACAAGTAAAAAAAATATACATTTTTTTTTATCAGACGGAGATATCTAGACGGAGATTACAGAGGTTTTTGCTACTTCACCAGGCATAACCGTGAGCACAGCTCCAGCCTTTAAAAAAGGTTTAAAAACTACAAACTAAGCATCCTTCGCAAGAGGGCATCCCCTGTGGGACTTGAACCTCGGCTCAGGGCAGTCACTGGCGGGGTAGATAGCCCAGCTATCGAGTAAGGGCTATTATATTTAATTATGAAGTTCAAACAAAAACGGCAGTTAGGTAGGTGAAACAGCGAGCAGGAAGTTTTTTATTAATAAAGCTTCCTATTTTTATTTAATTTCAACTAAGCACAGCATCTCACTGTTAAAAAAAATCAACTTTAAAAAAAACGTACAAACGTACGACGTAGAGTATATTAAACTGAGGCACGGATGAAACACCACAACTACCAGGTTGGCAAGTTGGACCAAGGTAACAGTACACAATTCGGTCCTCAGTAGTAGTACGGACTTTCTTTTGGAGCATAACTTGGTAGAGTAAACCAGTGCTTAAGCATTACAGTGCGTTGTGACAGAGTGAAAGTATTTTTCGGTATCATTGTTACAGTGCGTTGTGACAGAGTGAAAGTATTTTTCAGTATAATTGTATTATTTCTTGTAGTCTCATGTACTTAATATGTTCAAGTATAAATAGAAAAACAAACAAAAAATAGAAACTATACACTCAAAAGTAAACAAAAACATCCATTATATTAATAGTTTTATTCATTAAAAAGCACTTACAAAGTTTTAAAATTGCCGTTCAAACACTGCGAATAACCAACGAGTTAAATGCTAATTGATTTTAAAGTCACGGTAATTTACAAGGGGATTTGATCCTTTAACGTTCTTTTATTGTTTTTGATAAAATATATTTTATTTAAACTTACAATTTGAATATAAAAACGAACTCTGCGGCCTATAAATGAATATTGCCTGAAGACTGCGCTAATTTAAAATAACTTTGACAGGATTATATTCTCAATATTCAGAATTCAGTATGTATGTTATACTTACGCGAAGTTAATGATTCTGAATAAAACACATATTAAGTAATAAAATTTGCATCGCATTACCTATGTTTATAATATTTCTATTTTATCGATTGTCCTTGAAAACTTTTTTGTTAACTAAGTTATCGCGCGCAGTATCACCCGCGTAACTCCCGTTTGCGTAAGATCTTCATAATAAAATATTAACTATAGCCTTTTTCCATAAATGGGCTATGTTTCACTGAAATATTTTTTCAAATCAGTCCAGTAGTTGCTGAGATTAGCGCGTTCAAGCAAACCTTTCAGCTGTATATACAAGTATAGATAATTATTTAATTTTCTTTTTGTGTATCATGTCTTATTTTGCAAAAATAAATAAAATGCTTTGTTTATAATTATTACAATATTATAAATCATCACTTTTATTTATCTGCATATTTCACTCAACGGAATGTAATAAATTATCTAAAGATTCATAAAATACGAATTTAATAAATCATTTTATATTTATGGGAAATTGGAAGCGAATGCTATGGCAACCTTACCCTTCATTCAAGAGCTTTAAATTAAAAACGGTCCTTCAAAACTCTTAATCAAATATTATAAATCAAATAACAGGCGTCATTTACATCTGTTTCAAATTTCTAATGTTTTCGAAAATAAATTTCCTCAACTGAAACAAATTAAGAAGAATATTTCGCAGCTTTAACGTAATAGTGACACAAAATAAAGTTATGATTCAACACAAATTGATCTGTAATATTATGCGACTAAAATTCATTATCGTTAAAATACACATTGGTTTTGCGTCACTATTTATTTATTAGCGGCGATTTATTTATAACCTTCGTGGCGTAGCGGTATTTGTCTCTCTTTAAATCTCAGTGATTGTAGGTTCGATCCCGGGTCTGGTTGGCTGAGGGACTACCTCCGTGCCTTTGAAAGAACGTTAAGCCATTGGTCTCGATTGTTATAACATCATCTAAAGCAATTGTAACCAGGGAACGGGCAGCAGAGTTTCCTTGTGTTTAATAATATATTATTGCGGTCACCAACCCACCTGCCAAGCGAAGTTACTATGGCAAAAACCCCCCGCGGGAGGAGGGCAGACGGCCATACGGGCAGATGATGATTTATAAATTGAAATATGGAATAAATTGGAGTAGGCCTATACCTTATCAAGGGGTTCCTATAGGTATTAAATAAATATGAAAACTAACATTAACAATTAAGAAAATATATTGTAATTAAGTAGTTTTATGGTTAACTAGCGACAAATGATTCAAGAGGAAAGTTTATATGTATAATAATACATATAAATCTTTCTCTTAAATCACTCTATCGATTAAAAAAACCGCGTCAAAATCCGTTGCGTAGTTTTTAAGCATACATAGGGACAGACAGGCAGCGGGAAGCAACTTTGTTTTATACTATGTAATAAAAAGGTAATAAAGGTAATAAAAAGGCTTTATTATTATTATTTATATATGTTTTGGTTTAAAGTACTTATATAATTCGAATTTAAAATGTTCTTGAAGAAATACAAAAGGAATATTCATAGTAGTTTCAACTAGTATTGGCAGACATTTCCTTTTATTATTAAAAAATGATCTGATTAAATATTTTTACGGTATGTGGCGGTCGTACTTTTACGTCCCAAAGTAGTAAGTAATGAAATAAATCAAATCTTCTAAATTCTGCTGACTTCGTGCCAAAAACTGGGTGGTTTACTGTCGAAAATGCTTCCTATGGTACCGAATGGATTGCCATAAATTTGAATTGTGACGGTAAATATAACGCGTAGCAAAATTTATTTGGCCGTCTAAAGATCTACATTGATACTCTATTGATTTCCGAATTGGAAAGCGGCTGAAGTCCAATGGCTAGGGCGTCGGACTTGCGAGCATGTAGTCGCCGTTTCGATACCCACCCATTGCACTACTGACGTGAACCCACTCATAACATAAGCACCAATTACCAGAAGAATTTTTTTAACATACAAAAAACTCTGCAAGTAATCTTTTATAATGTTTTATAAGTGCCATAATTTTATTCCCCAACAGCAAAGTAATTCGTTTCATATGAAGTGAAGTGCAAAATAAAGATAAAAAATATGTTTATACAAATTGTTCGGAGTAGTTATAAAATTTCTGCACTAGACACCTTTTTCTATTTTCAGATGAATGGACAGACAGCGAAAGGTGTGAACGCTTGTTGAGAGACTGAAAATCCAAAAAAATCATTTCAACTCACAAACATAACACAAGCTGTTGCAAAATTTTCCAGCAGAGTAATTTCTGCATAGCTATGAAACACTTTTTATGAAGTTTTCACATATCTATCCTTCGGGACTCGTCAAAAATATGGCACACAGTGTATGTGAGTTGGGGCGTTCTAAAACGTTATATGGAAAAAGTTAGAAGAATTCAGTGTTCCAGATTGTACTACAATGGAACTAAAAATTTCACTTCATATTATAAAAAAAGCGAACTGTGAAGCGATTATCGTATGATTTTCACCAATGCGTAGATGTATACATGTCGAAGATTTAGTAGGTAATTACAACGTGAGTTTCATAAAGAAAACCGCCGTAGCGTAGCCGCATAGGTCTCGATTTAAGTCTTGAAGGTAATGGGTTTGATTTGCAAGCCGAACAATATGTTTTTTTTTGTGTAAATCTAAGATCTTTCCAGGTTTGCTTGTTTGTGGGATTACCCTCCGTGCCTCGGAATGCACTTTAAGCCGTTGGTCCAGATTATTATACCATCAATTTTAACAAGGGACACTATCCATCAGCAAAATTTGGTTATCTTAGTATCATCACCCAATTGTGTGGTATGCAATAAGATTGAAGATATACTTCACTTGTTGATGGAGTGTGTAAAGAATAAAGATGAGAGAGAATCATTAATTAAAGAGTTTAGAATAAATTTTCTAGATGTTGGGTTAGTTCAAACAATTTTAGCCACTCCAAAATCACAGTTAGCGAAAAGGCTAAGTAGTTAAGCAAGATTACCTAATTGATGATTCACTCACACTCAAATTAATTAGTTAAGTTAGTGTAATTAGAATTAAGAGGGTACGATGGGGTTGGCGTATCCGTGTGGATAAAAAACCCCGTGTTAAATAAACAGAATAAAAAAAAAAAAAAAAAACAATTGACAGCAGCATTTGCCCGTTTGTTATAGCATTGCGTATTTTAAGCGGCCTTGGCGCAATGGCTATTGCGTCGGACTTGTGATCTTGAGGACCTGTTCGAACCCCAGCCGGGTTCACGTCGGTAGTGCAATGGCACTACCTACCGACGTGAACCCACCCGTAACACAAGGACTTCAGCTAAGCACGAGGGGTTTTATTAAACTAGTAGAGTACAAAACTCTACTAGTAAACTAAAAAAAAAAGTGTTGTGGACATGAACCCGTCGTTCGAACTTTTAATGCCGTATGGTTTCCGGCTTAGAATAGACCACCCCATGTCTACCCACGGGTGTCGTGAAAGGCGACTAAGGGATATACAGCCGATGGTTCGGCAGCAGCATCTATGAATTCAATGTAACTTAAAATCTTACTGCGATCACCAAACCGCCTGCCAAGCGTAGTGATTATGGCAATGTCCCTTAGCTACTCTAGCTTGCCAAGGTCTGTTAAGAGGAGTAGGAGTGGACTTAAACGAGCTGATTAAGTTACGTAAGTAAGAACCCGCCTGCCAAGCGTGGTGACATTGGCAAACCCCTCCTTCGGGAAGACGCCCATGTTCAGCAATGGACGTTATTAGAGCTGAAGATGATGATGATGAGTCTAAAACTAAAATATGAACATAATTAATAAAATGTTCGTCTACTAAATACTGGATGACTTTTTTTTTCGTCTTGAAAATAATAGGGTGGGATATGTATATGTAAGTTTTTTTACCTTTTTTTTTACTGGAGTGAAACTGTAACCGAAAATGCGTACCTATGTAGGTAGTTACGCTATTTCGCTCACTCTTTTCATTCATATTTGATTGCAGCCTAGTATTGTAGGCACATATTTTAACTAACTTAACGTAACTACCTAATTAGGTAGGTATTTTTATTGCTAGGATTTTCAATCCGTGTCAGTAAAAAAACAAAGATAAAATAACTATGCCTTACACATATATAATATCATATACATATCACGCCCTCTTATTTTCAAGACGGTAAAAACGTCACCTAGTATTTATATACATATACATAGATTATAAGGCATACATAAATTCTAAGCACACGGTTCACTGAAACAGATTCATCACGTTGTTTGTGAAAAAATTGCTATACCCACCACAGTTTGTCTCTCGGGATTGTGGCATTGTTCCAAAAAATTGCCTAAATGGGCACTGTTTTCCATTTTCACGGATCATAGATCCGGTTGTCCCGTTTTAAATTGAACTCTGTATTGATATCGCCGTCAAATGTTGACTTATTTCGGTATGCTATCCGCTTTGAAGCTTGTATAGATATTTTGCTGGTGCCATTACTTTTGTTTGTGTTAGATGATTGTTTTAATTATTCATTTATCATCAACAGCCTCTTAACAGACCTTGGCAAGCCAGGATCGTTGAGGGATATTGCCATAATCATCACGCTTGGATTGGTGATCGCAGTAAGATGTAAACCTTGAGCTAATAGATGCTGCTGCCCATCCATCAGCCATACGTCCCTTAGTCGCCTGTTACGACAGCCATGGGAGGACATGGAGTGGTCTATTCTAAGCCGGAAACCACACGGCTCCATTTATAGAAACATAAATTTCAAATCCTCCGTAAAAAACATTGAATAACACAATAATATTAAAAAAAAAACATTCAACATGCTTGCCGCTGCAGTCATATAAGGGGTAAAGGTCTTGAAGGGGTATTTGTTTTGTTTATATTATGATGTGTATATGTTACTGTAAAAGGTAAATCCTAAGATTTATGAGGAAGTCTCAAGATTTACCGACATGAGTTGGTAAATGTAAAGATTTATGAAAATGACGATGTTCTCGGGCTTTTACCATTAGAATTTGGTAGTTCCTAGGTAAGGTTAAGTTATGTTGAGATTTACCAAGTGAATGGTGGTAAAATTTTGAATCCCAAATATGTTGTGACGTTTTAATAAATAGTTGGTAACTCCTAGGTTTTACTGGAAAATCTTAGGGTGTACCTAAGACCCATCAACATGCTTGCCGCTGCAGTCATATAAGGGGTAAATGTCTTGAAGGGGTATTCGTTTTGTTTATATTAAGACGTGTATATGTTACTGTAAAAGGTAAATCCTAAGCTTTATGAGGAAGTCTCAGGATTTACCGATATGAGTTGGTAAATTTAAGGATTTATGAAAATGACGATGTTCTCGGGCTTTTACCATTAGAATTTGGTAGTTCCTCAGTAAGGTTAAGTTATGTTAAGATTTACCAAGTGGACGGTGGTAAAAGATCGAATCCCAAATATGTTGTGACGTTTTAATAAATAGATGGTAAATCCTAGGTTTTACTGGAAAATCTTAGGGTGTACCTAAGATTTTACCATATTTTACCGTAGTTCGGGCTTTTACACGGGCATGTTAAATTTGTTTAAGTTTTTTGTGACATTGATTTAATAATTTAATTCATTCTGAGAAAAAAAAACGAATTATTCCTGTATCACAAATTAAAAACCAAAATCTATTGCATTTATTTAAGTAGTTTAGTTTGTGATAAATTGAAACACCTAATTGCTTACTCACTAAACCTCGCAAATAATTTATATAGGTACTAATTATATCATAAAAACACCAAATGAAATCTATCTATCTTGTCCTGATATTTAAAACAAGACTTGCTAAAAGTTCTCACCCCATTCTATGTAGGTTACGTTCCCACAATCATAAGTAATAACTCTAATAACTCAAGCTAAATTAGACCAATAAAATTGTTAGATCTCAAGTTAAACCAATTACACTATATCTACCTTACCATTTTATCACGCAATGCTATCTATGGTGGCATATTTAAGTAATTGTTACCTGAGAGATAGAAACAGGTTTATTATTATGATTAAGAATTGAGAAGAAACGAAATTGGGACGGAATATCCATAATTATATTTATAGCACAATACGACCTAAACCCGCATTTTACGCACGCTTTTCCGTGACCTAAGTTGCCTATTTCTGCACGGTGCGTAAATTAATCGACTAACTTCACACATGCATGAAAAATGAAAGCAAGCACAAAAATGTCATTTGAAGTTTGAAAATTGATAGCGAACAAATGACAGAGAAAAAGTATGAAGAAATGAATAATAAAATGATGACATTAAAAATTGCAATGATTTGAATGTGTCTTTTAAATTAATAAATTCGTCCAAACCCCCCTGCTCCCCCCACCACCCCCCCAGCACACTCGCTACGCTCGGGCGCTAACTTCACGCCGTGCAATAATAAGCTGCTTAGGTCACACGTATCGTAATCCACCACCACCCGCGAGTCCAAAAAAACTCAATCAAACTCGGTTCATTGTGGACGGATGAACCGATTTTGATTTTGTTTTTTTGACCTAAGCAGCCTATTATATAAGACCTAAGGTCTAAATTCTTCATGCAGCTCAAATAATTTGGTTACCATCATCATCATTGGGCCTCCTCCCGAGGGAGGGTATTTTCCATAGTCACCACGCTTGGCAGGCGAGTTGGTGACCGCAGTATTATGAAGCAACTCATAAGGAAACGCTGCTGCTCGTTCCCTGGTATACGATTGTTATGGATGATGTTATTATTATATGTCCTCCGTTTTCATGTGCAAGAGGTTATTTTTCTTTTGCTTGAGGATATCTAATAAATACTTCGCCTATACTGATGAAAACGTTTCAGAGCGTACATCAGCGCACATAGTAAAATTGCAATGTATTCACTGAGATATTGTAAACAAGTTTGATAAAAAAAAAAATGGAAGATACTAAAATACAAAAAAAGATGACGGAAAAGAACAACCCCGGAGTTTCTTTCTTCCTTTCTTCTCCGGGTCGTCCACTTAGGTAGCTAGTGAAAGGTTGCAGGTTAGCTAGGGTAGGATTCTCGCCGGCGAGGACCGCGTTGCGCCCCTACCCCCGCCCTGTAATTGAGCGCCTGTAGTCGGTGCCTGTGATCATATCCTCTTTATATCTACCTTTTTTTTTTTACTTCAGTGGCACCCTGGGTCGTGGTCCTAAACCCCATAAGGGTGCCCTCAGGTGTGTGCCACTTAGATATAATGTGACCACTTGCAATTTGGCTGCGGTTTTAATTTCTTCTTATAATAATAATGATTGGTTAATTGCAAAAAATGCCATAGGACAGACGGACGGACTACGCAATCTGTATATTTGCTATTGCCTACCTACTACTGTAAGTTACCTAGTCGAATATTTTATAGAGTAAGAATTATCTGTTAGTTATAGGTTTGTTTTTTTTTTTTTAATTAATTTATCTTCTAACATTGTAATTCTGACAAGTGCAAGTGTATGTAAATACCTAAGTGCTGAATAAAATTCATTATTTCATTATTTCATTGTTATAACAATCGGGACCAACGGCTTAACGTGCTTTCCAAGGCACTGAGGGTAGTCTGTCAACCATCGAGACCCGGAAAGTAATCTTAGAATTTACTCAAAGATTTCCTGTCCAGCGTGAGGATCGAACCCACGACCTCCGAGATTTAAAGCGTGCCAAATACCGCTACGCTACGGAGTTAGGCTACAGATTAATAAAATGGTAACAATGAATTTATTGGTTACGTAAAGTATAATTTGACTAAATAACTAAAAATTATCAATAATTCTATTACTATAGAAAAATATATTATAATAACAACAGAATAATTCTAAAACTAAACTTAACAAATAAAAATAACCTATAATTAAACCTAACTAAGAATTAAAAACTACCAAAAGTTAAAAAACTAAATACTACTCTAAAATGGCGTCACTGGGAAGCGTTCCCAGAATGCTGGCAGCATTGCCACGCTAAATAGCAATGCTTATTTGTTGGGCAAAGTATATACCAGCATTCTGGGAACACGTCACATTGTTTGATTGATTAATAAATAGTAACTACGGTTTGGCTACCATGCTTAGCCAAAATATTCTGTTATGGTGTTAGGATTTGTATGATCGTTATCACCTTATCGACTCTGTCCTTTAGCTTAAATAATACCTAATAATTTGCATAGTTTTGTAAATTAAATACTGACGATTACTTAAAAAATACAAGAGTTATTTTTATGTTATCTTCCGAAGTCAATTTTGACGTTCGTTCGAGGACATTCTTAAGAAAGGTCAGGTTAAAAGTACCCTAAGCCGAAGGACATGCACAAGGAGATTAATAACAATAGAATGTAGAAGAGGCGAATGTGGTATGTTAGGATGGAAGTGGAAGGAAATGGCCTCTGCCTACCGCCGTGGGAAAGAGGCGTGAATGTATGTATGTATGTTGACGGTTACCTTTCAGTTTGATTTTCCAAGTTTCATGCTATGAGCTTCTATGTATGAACTAGATTTACACCCAAAGTTATCTAAACCTTTATTGCTTTCACGTAATAAATTGGTACTAAAACTGCAATAACATTTATTTGTACCAATTATGGATAACATATGGCTTAATGAAGATACTTAATAAAGTTATGTATTAGTGTTTAACAGAAATATAATTAAGTTTTGAATAATTTGAGTTAAGTATTTTCGTAGTTAGTTTACCGTCATCATCATCATCATCATCATAACCCCATACAACGTCCACTGCTGAACATGGGCCTCCTCATCGGGCTCTGAGGGTATCTGCCATAGTCACCACGCTTGGCAGGCGGGTTGGTGACCGTAGTATTATGTTGTGCCACAGAAGGAAACGCTGCCTCCCGTTCCTTGATATACGATTATTATAGATGATGTAATCATAATCGGGACCAACGGCTTAACGTGCTTTCTAAAGCACAAGAGGGCAGTCCCTCAACCAACCACTCGGAAAGAAATCTAAGAATTTTCACAAAGATTTCTTGTCCGGAGTGGGAAGCGAACCCACAACCTCCGAGATTTAAAGGTTTAAACCGTCAGTATCAAATAATATGTAACTACGACAGCCGGTGATTCTTTATGAGTGAAGAGTTCGCTGCTAGCTGTACATATACACATAATGTTTTGGGCACATTTTAAATGATCATCAAAATATTTTTTAAGACCCATATCTTAGTATCAACATAAATAAAACCCTTATTTAAATAAATTAACTGCTGGGCACAGCGGTATAAGTTTAGTTTTGCTAGATTCGATCCCCACGCCGGACATGAAACCTTTGTGTAAAATCTGAGATTTCATTACATTGGTTGATTTAGGGACTACCGTCTGTGCCTTAGAAAGCACGTTAAGCTGTTGATCTGAAATGAAATAAATCTATGGTGTTTTTAAGATACCATATGAACGGTACTTGAAAAAAACAGGGCAACGATACAATTTTTCTTTTTTTCTTTTTGGTCTATTGGAAACATATCTTTATCTATGGTAGTTAAACTCACAAACTTAAAAAAAAAACACAGATTGCGTGAAAACGACGTTTTTGGGTATGACTGAAACGATAATCTCAATTAAAACGCTTTTTTTTCTGACGGACGTATGTAGTTAGCCCGAGCCTTTTGCTACGTCACGGCATAATAAAAACGACACCTTCAAACTTTTTAATTTCATTTTTCTCATTTTTCTCTCAATAATATATCTTTATTTGGTAGTTCCTTAGTCTCTGGCTGTACTCTTCATATGTATTAGTGTTGCCTATCGGTAGTCGACTATCGATATACTATCGATAGTCTATCGATAGTTGACGTCATATCAATAGTATCGATAGTATCGATATTAGTGATATTATCGATACTATCGAGGACCAATTTGTGTTTAGAAGCAATACTATCCATACTATCGATATTGCTCCTAAACATGTGTTGGTCTTCGATAGTATCGATAGTTTTACAAACTATCGATAGTATTTATTTATTTGGACAAACAGTAGTTGTTACATTTTAATATCATAACTGAATAAATTACACACATAACAGTCAAATACACAACAGTTTAAGTTGCCACAGCATGCACTATATAGGTAACATTGTCTATAATATTAAGTATTTAAAGTTATTATTTACTAAATGATATAAATTAAATTTAAATTTAAGTTTCATAAAAGAAAAACGAAACAGGGAAAAAAAAAATTCAGATACCCAGATTTGACCTCAGCAACTCCAGAACAACTTTTTTGTATTTGGGTAGCCCGTCGCCAAACACATCTACTTCACCGCAGATTGAGTTATACGCTTTAGAAAGTCGACTTATGGTAGAAAATTGCTTCAAATTGGTTCTGGCAAATGGCGGTTGCAACAATCCCGCATTGATCTGTACTTGTCTAGGCACGCGACGAGGAATGCGCAGTGTATTGATAGTTTTAATCATTTAATGCAACGATAATATCGATAGTATTACTTTAAAAATATCGATACTATCGATAGTATTATAATGTAATAGTATCGATACTATCGATAGGTACTATTGCTTCCAATCAATAGTATTAGTTCATTTGTGATATCGATACTATCGATAGCACTATCGATATGGTTACTATTTTTCGAGGTCACATATCGATAGCGAAACTATCGATAGTTGGGCAACTCTAATATGTATTTACCAGCGAAAATAGCAGCGTTTCCCATACGAGCAGCTTAGAACCAAACTAATAGTTATTTTGTAACTTATGAAACCCGACTGAATAGTAAAATATTAAGCTATAGATATAGAATCAGAGTGTTACAAAGTTTTAATTGAAGGATGGAAGCAATTATAAATAACAACCACCTATATAGGTATAGTAGATATACAGGGTTATTTGTAAAACATCGGTAACCTCTCAGGACTATATTACTAACATCATAAACAACAACTTTTGTTCTACGACTTTTTACAAAACATAATACATTTACCAAAAACAAACCTTCAATATTTCGTTGTCCTATCTAACACATTTCAACTCTGTATTCCCCGCTCCCCTCGCTATCGCTTTATTTTGCTTCGCATAGACTTCATAACATTTAGAGCGTTGAATTTAAATATTTTTATTTTTGTGCGTAAATCTGATGAATTAAAATATGATGAATTTTTAAAAGTCATAGAACAAAAGTTGTTGCTTATGATGTTAGTAACGTAGTCCTGAGAGGTTACCGGTGTTTTACAAATAACCCTGTATATAGGTATAGTATTAGTTTACAGCTTCGTTATTGTATTTCATACTAGCTGCGCCCCACGGTTTTATCCGTGTCATTCTGCTCCAATGGGTCGGACCTTGATATTTTGTAGCCTATATCCAGGGCCCCGAGTCTACTATCGTAATGGCGTGTCCATGAACTGTCAATGACAGTTCAATGGTCGGTTTTTTTCCCATTTGGTAATCTACTAATCAAAATGATGTCATAATGGTGTCACTATGACGCCACGATGACTTTAGCGTAGTTGAATATAATAACAAATGATACATTTATAAGTTTTGAAATCGCCTAAATAAACATTACAATCTCCCCTGCTACTTCTGTTGACGGCCTTTTTCTGCGGTAGCAACACCTACTGCCATTCCAGCGCCGACACCAAAGTGAGATGAGTAGATTACCGTTTTTGGCATAATGATATCATGATGGCACTACGGTGGCGCAACACTTAAAAAAATAGCAGACTCGGTCCCCAGCTTATAAGTTAAGCCAAATCCATTCAGTACTGTTGCGTGAAAGAGTAACGAACATACATACATCTACATAATATACAAACTTTCGCATTTATAATAT
Organism: Nycteola revayana; assembly: GCA_947037095.2. Taxonomy (NCBI): domain Eukaryota; kingdom Metazoa; phylum Arthropoda; class Insecta; order Lepidoptera; family Nolidae; genus Nycteola; species Nycteola revayana. The sequence continues at coordinate 23,449,031 of OX344845.2, read as the reverse complement.
TAATAGCACTAGCGTCCCACGCGCGGTTATACCCGCGTAGCTTCCGTTCCCATGGGAACTTCATAATATAATATAACCCATAGCTTTCCTCGATAAATAGGCTAAATGTCAGTTTAATATTCATCATTTCAGCCGTAGGACGTCCACTGCTGGACATAGGCCTCCCTCATAGATCTCCAGTTGTTGCGGTTAGAAGCGGCCTGCATCCACCGTGATCCCGCGGCCTTAACCAGATCATCCGTCCATCTAGTAGGTGGACGTCCTACGCTACGCTTGCCGATCCGCGGTCTCCATTCGAGAACTTTTCGGCCCCAACGGCCATCTGTTCTCCGTGCTATATGGCCTGCCCATTGCCACTTCAACGAACTAATCCGTTGGGCTATGTCGGTAACCCGCGTTCTTCTACGTATCTCCTCATTTCTGATTCGATCTCGTAGAGAAACCCCGAGCATAGCCCTTTCCATAGCTCGTTGAGCGACTCTGAGCCTGTTCATAAGGCCTATAGTAAACGACCACGTTTCGGATCCATAGGTCATCACTGGCAACACGCACTGGTTGAAGACATTCGTCTTCAGGCACTGAGGTATATTGGAGGAAAAGACGTTGCGAAGTTTCCCGAACGCTGCCCATCCGAGTTGAATTCGGCGATTGACCTCCTTCTCGAAGTTGGACCTACCTAATTGGACTGTCTGTCCTAGGTATACATATGCGTCAACAACTTCAAGAACCGTATTCTCAACCATTATAGGGGCAGGCACAACATGGACGTTAGACATGATTTTCGTCTTGTCCATGTTCATTTTAAGACCTACCCGTTGGGAGACTCGGTTGAGGTCTTCGAGCATTGTACTGAGTTCTTCCATCGACTTTGCCATGACCACGATATCATCAGCGAATCGAAGGTGAGTGATGTATTCGCCGTTGATGTTGATGCCTAGTCCTTTCCAATTCAGAAGTTTGAAGGTGTCTTCCAAAGTGGTCGTAAACAGTTTCGGAGAAATAACGTCTCCCTGTCTTACGCCTCTTTTTAGTGGAATCGCCTTCGTACTCTGTTCTTGTACTCGGACCGACATTGTGGCGTTTCTATACAAACATTTCAACACTTCGATATACCGATAGTCAATACGGCATCGCTGGAGAGACTCAAGTACGGCCCATGTTTCAACCGAATCGAAGGCTTTCTCGTAGTCCACAAACGCTAAACAGAGCGGCAAGTTATACTCTTCGGTCTTCTGTATTACTTGCCGCAGCGTATGTATGTGGTCTACGGTACTATAACCTTTTCGGAATCCGGCTTGTTCGGGAGGCTGAAAGTCATCAAGCCTTCGTTCGAGACGATTCGCAATAACCCTGGAGAACAGCTTATAGACATGACTCAAAAGCGAGATGGGCCTGTAGTTCCTTAGTAAAGTGTTATCACCTTTCTTAAAGAACAACACCACCTCGCCCTTGTTCCATGCTTCAGGCGTGATGCCTCCGAGCAAGGCGGAATTGAAGAGCTTCTGAAGGACTTTAAGTACCGGTAATCCACCCGCTTTCAGGAGCTCTGATGTGATTCCGTCCTCACCCGGCGCCTTGTTGTTCTTTAGCTGTTTCAGGGCCATGCTTATCTCGTACAGGCTGATGTCCGGGATATCCTCGGTATAGTGTCGGGTCAGTTTGGCTCTTGGGTCTGTAGCCGCACTAAGATCAGGCTTGGTGATAGAAGCGTAGAGCTGCCCGTAGAACTTTTCGACTTCCCTTAAAACTTCCGCTTTTGTCGACGCAAGACTGCCATCATCCCTCTTCAGCTTTGTCATCTGGCTTTGCCCAATAGACATATCTCTTGCAAACACTTTGGAGCCCTGGTTCCGCTCTATCGTATCTTTAATACGGGACGTATTAAAACTACGGATATCGTGTCGCAAGGACTTCTTAATTCGCCTATTAAGTTGCCTATGTGACTTAGCATCATCGGGAGATTGCAGTCTTAGCGAGCGTCGTTCACCCAATAGGTTAAGGGTGTCTTTAGAAATTTTCTGAGTTCTACTGGTACGGCGAGCCTTAAAGAACTGAGACCCTACCGTATGGACAGTTTCTACGAGCCTGTTGTTGATCTCGTCCACAGATGCGTCTTCATCTAGACAATCGAATCGATTTGAGAGCTCGAGTTGAAAGCTCTCGGGGTTTTCGATCTGAGCGCGAGTAGGTCGGAGCGTAGACTTCATCAAATGGGACCGTTCAAGTTTAACATTTATATTCAATGTGCCTCTTACTATTAAGTGATCACTACCAGTTTTCACCCTGTGAATCACAGATACATCATTGAAAATCCGTTTCTTGTCGGTCATGATGAAGTCGATCTCATTTCTCGTGCAACCATTGGGACTCAGCCAGGTCCATTTCCTGTGAGGCGGCTTCTGGAAGAAAGAATTCATCATATAAAATCCTTCTTTCTCCAGAAAATCAGCCAGCCTCTGTCCCCTAAGGTTCCGTTGCCCATAACCGAAGTTCCCCACTATCAACTCGTCCTCATCGTTTCTCTTGCCCAGTTTCGCATTGAAATCCCCCATAACAACATTGAAGTGAGTTTTATGAGTATGTATGGCCCTACTGATGTCCTCATACATACACTCAACTTCTTCATCTGGGTGTGCCGAGGTCGGTGCATAGACCTGAACGACCTTCAGCAAGTATCTTTCAGATACTCTGAGTGTTAGGTATGCCACCCTGCTAGACACACTGTCGATGGTAATAATGTTGTTAATGAGGGACTTGTGAACGAGAAACCCGACACCACCTTGGGACTGTTGGTCGCCCTCCCGGTAGAAGAGCAGGTTGCCAGATTTCAGGATCATCGTGTCCTGTCCCTCTCTACGGACTTCAGACAACCCCAGAATATCCCATCTGAGCCTGCTCAGTTCTTCTTCCAGCTCAACAATCTTTTCCTCGGTCCGCAAAGTGCGCACGTTATGTGTTGCCAGGGCCAGTGTTCGTCTGTGAAATTGGTAGCCACTCGTCTCCCGGGGATTCTTAGCACCCCTGGCCCCGCCGATACCATGACCGCTACCGTAGCCAGGCCTAGCGGGGCCGCCGGGGACTCGGGGCCGTGTGTTGTTTGTACTATCTATTTTGAGGGGGGGTTTGCCAATACTCGCCACGCTTGGCAGGCGGGTTGGCGAGCGCAGTATTAAATGTTATAATCCGAGAAGACGCTGCTGCCCATCTTCTGGTGTATTTCCCTTGGCCGGGTCATACGGCGCCCACGGGAGGAGATGGGGGGCATCATTCTTACGCCGGCGCCCGCGGCTAAAAGTTTAATATTATTGTTATTTAATGATATTTTTTTTGATATACCAGCTTCCCATTCGCATTTTCACTCACGTAACTCCCGTTAGGAACTTCATATTATTATTTATAATTTAATATAGGTAACCTTGCTCGATAAACGGACTATCTTAAACTGAAAGTATTTAAATCGGACCTAGACTAAGTTTGAAGCAAACAAACGAAATACTCTTTAGCTTTATACTAATATTATAAACGCGAAAGTTTGTAAGTATGGATGGATGGATGTTTGTTACTCTTTCACGCCAAAACTACTGAACGGAATTGGCTGAAATTTTGCACTGGGATATATTATATGCTGGATTAACGTAAAGGCTATAAAAAATCACGCTCCGACCCATTAGAGCAGAGTAACGCGGGTAAAACCGCGGGGTTCAGCTAGTGTTAGTATATAGAGTATAAATTACAAAAATGTATATTAAAAAAAAAAAAATATTATCTTCATTTAAATTATTACATCAAAATACAATATTTTTTTTATTTTTTATTTGTTACTAATCCCTCCCACACTCCCGCCACTGTAACTCCTATAAGCCAGGATCAACAGCGGCACACACGAAAGAGGCTCTAAGCTGCTTAGTAAGCCTAATCCTGGCTGGTCCCGGAACACCTAAATGTCCTGGATCCCGCATCGAATTTAATCAGAAAGTTTATAGGAGGAGTTTATAGGAGGAGTTTAGAGGACCAGCGCAATCGGGAGACATAAATGAACGAATGAGATATTTAACCCCAGGAAGGGACACTTACAATTGTATAAGCCAATTGCAAAGCACCACGGACATTGTGTGTTTTTTTTTTTAAAGGGTCCTATTTTTATGTGCCCTGTTATCATCATCATCAACAGCCCGTTTACGTCCACTGCTGAACATGAGCCTCCTCTTAACAGAGCTTGGCAAGCCAGGATCGTAGAGGGATTTTGCCATAATCACCACGCTTGGCAGACGGATTGGTGATCGCAGTAAGATATAAACCTTGAGCTAATAGATGCTGCTGCCCATCCATCGGCTAATTGTCCCTTAGTCGCCTTTTACGACACCCATGGGAGGACATGTGGTGGTCTATTCTAAGCCGAAAACCACACGCTGTTATGTTTAAGTCCAATAGTAAGTATAACAAAACCGTTTAAACGCACGGAAGTTTCTCCTAGTTGCATGCTGCATATTATTATGTTGATGCAGATTCCAAGCTGTCTAACATAGTATTGCGTTTGTCCTGCCAGAGATCACACTCCCACAGAATATATTAAATTATAAACCCGTAATTAGTGCCGTGTGGTTTCCGGCTTAGAATAGACCACCCCGTGTCTACCCATGGGTGTCGTAAAAGGCGACTAAGGGACATATGGCTGATGGATGGGCAGAAGCGTCTATTAGCCCAAGGTTAACATCTAACTGCGATCACCAATCCGTCTGCCAAGCGTGGTGATTATGGCAATATCCCCCAACGATCCTGGTTTGCCAACGTCTGTTAAGAGGAGGCCCACGTTCAGTAGGACGTAAACGGGCTGTTGATGATGATGATAATGAAACCCGTAATTTAATAATTATCTTACAAGCATTCTAACTATCTAGTCCATTAGTGTCATAGAAACTAAGCAACATCCATATTATTGCTCTAATGCTAATAGTTACATTAATTGGACATCAGATACTGCAGATACTGTAATTGCACTACAATCTACTGATTTCTAATGGCATTAAGCTTCCGACTTCCTCACAACATACGGTTATTATTTTTAATAGCTTCCACCTAGACTTAGAACTTAATAATGGACTCTATGTTATTTAATATCTATCGTAATTATATTTCCTTAAAGTTTAACACTTCAGGCTAATGTAATGCGTACCTCCTTAGCGTAGCGGTATTTGGCTCGCTTTAAATCTCGAAAGTCGTGGGTACAATCCCCACGCAAGAATAAATCTTTGTGAATTTACACAAAGATTTATTTGCAGGTCTGGATGGTTTAGGGGGGCCGTTGGTCTCAATTGTTATAATAACACCTATAAAAATTGTATACCAGGGAACTGGCAGCAGCGTTTCCTTGTATGTTACAACATAATACTGCGGTCTCCAACCCGTCTGCCTCTCGGGAGGAGGCCCATGCTCAGCAGTGGTCGTTGTATGGGCTATGTCTCAAGATGATGAATAAGGATTATAAATCCGTGTGGTTTCCAACTTAGAATAGACCACCCCATTTATTCCCATGGGTGTCGAAGGCGTTTTAGGTACAAGCAGCCGATGGAAGGGCAGCACCATCTATCAGCTCAACGTTTTTTAACATCTTACCTAGATCCGCCTGCCAAGCATGGTGATTATGGCAATATCCCTCAACGACCCTGGCTAGCCGAGATTTGTAAAGAGAGGGCCTATATTCAACAGTGGACGTAAATGGGAAGATTATAAAACAGATACTCCTGAAGCGTGTGTCTGTCTCTAACAAAATGTCTCATAAGAAAAGTCAAAGTCGCTCAGCGTGGTATAAAAAGAGCTATGCTTGACAGTTCCCAGTGTGATTGAAGCAGAAATTAAGAGATACGCAGGAGAAAAAAGTTCGCTGACATAGCTCAACGGATTAGCAAACTGAAATGGTAATGGGAAGGACACATAACTCGCAGAACTGGCCGATGTAGCACAAAGGTTCTCGAGTGGAGACCACGAACGGGCAGCTTGGTACGACCGACGAAACCGACGAAATTAACAGACAGCTGTAAATCCTACTTTGTCCAACACAGGATCCTAACACTTCCGTCTCTTTACATCCTGGAGGTTGCATTGTTTGTTCACAATAACCCACAATTGTTTCAACGCGTATCTGATGTTGTTAAACGAAATAGACGCAAACATTACAATAATAACAACAAACTCTGTGTTCAAAGTGCAAAAACCAGACTGATGGGCAAAAGTTTGCTTTGTATTGCTCCAAAGATTTATAATAAAATACCAGATTTTATGAAGACTCGTACTACAAGTTTTCTTAAAACAAAAATGAAAAAGCTTTTGATTTGTAAAAGTTATTACAGCAATAATGAATTTCTAACTGATAATAATTTATTTTAATTTAATTGGACATTTAATTATATAAATTTAGTACCTAATTATTGACATTTTATTATTATTATTTTAACTATTGACAAAATCTTAGTGATAATGTATCTGAATGGACATAATAATGAATTTGTATGTATGTAATAATAGAAATGTAATTTAAGTAATTTTCATATGTCTTGTTAGGCAGATTTTGGTAGAACTTTAACTATTATTTTTTTGTGATCATGTATTACCCAAAATGAAATGAAATAAATGATTTGATTTGACCGCCTGCATGATAAACCGATGACCTCATGAAGGTAGCACGGAGTCAGTGGATGCAGGCCGCTAGCAATCGTGTCGTCTGAAAATCACTGCTATCACTGTTTGCGGCCACTGTTGAACATAGGCCAGGTTCAACAGTGGTTGACAAGAGGCTGATAATTTACTAGTATTTAAAGGATGGGCGTCAGAAGTTCTTACCATAAAAGTATGAAACCTCTGCTCGATACAGTCAATTTATTTGTCGATAAGTGCAAAAATAAATAAGAACTTTAGTTTCCACAAAATTCCATATAAGCTACAATGTTGATGGAAAATTTCGGTTGAACTGAGCGCAATCGAGCGAAAACTTTTAATTGGATCTCCATGGAAACAATAACGAAATAACAATAATGATTTATTTTGCTTTAATACTTAATTCCGTTAAATTGGCAGTCTGTGGAAAATGGCAGTCGAAGCTGTAAATGTCAAGCCTGTTGATTAAATAAACGAAATAATGTTTTGGTAAAAGATTAAGTTTTTATTTCGTTTTAAGTCTAATAGGTCGGGGTTCGATCGCCGTGCAAAACAAAAAAGGTTTGTGTAAATTCTAGGATTAATTTCCGGGTCAGGTTGGTTGAGGGACTACCCTTTGTACCACAGAAAACACTTTAAGCACTTTTCCTCGTGAATTACAACATAATGCTGCGGTCAACACCGCAACTACCTGCCAAACGTGTTGACTATGGCCAACCCCTCCCTCAGGAAGAAGCCCATATTCAGCGATGACGATGTTGGCGGAATCGCATAACAATATACAGTTGTTACGACAACCTACGTAGCATAGCGGTATTTGGCTCGCTTTAAATCTCGGAGGTCGTGGGTTCGATCCCCACGCTGAACAAGAAATCTTTGTGTAGATTTCTTTCCGGGTCTGGTCGGCTGAGGGACTACCCTCCGTGCCTCGGAAAGCACGTTGAGCCATTGGTCCCGATTGTTATAACATCGTGTATTATAATTGTATACCAGAGAACGGGCAGCAGCGTTTCCTTGTATGTGACAGCATCATACTGTGGTCAGCAACCCGCCTGTCAAACGTGGTGACTACGGCAAAAACCCTCTCATGGGAGGAGGCCCTTGTTCAGCAGTGGACGTTATACGGGCTGATGATGATGGAACAGATGTTATGCAATCAGCCAACATACAGGATAAAAAAGGCAATGAGACATTCCACGGTGTAAAGTTACTCAGTGCAGTTGTTTTGTCATGAGTAACAAATGTATGATCATCATTCATCAATATTAATAATGTCTGTAAAAATATAGAATTTAATGATTTGGTCGGCATTTGAATTTTCTTTTATTTTGCGTAGAATTTTATATAACTAAATTAAATATAAAAGTGCTACAAATCAATAACGAAGTTAAAATATTTGTGATTAATTCCGTTATGTTCACAGTGAGCGCAGGAGTTTCACACGAAAAGCTTGAATTTAATATTTATATTCTCTTTGATGGGAGTGCAAAAGTTTAAAATTTTGATTTCCTAGGTCTAAAATAAGTTATTTTATACTGCAAAATTACTGAAGTCAATAATGAAGGGAGGTGAACTTCACAACCAATTTCAAAATGTCTTTCCTTCTTTACCAGTAGAGAGGCTGTATGTTATTACGAAAAAAACTATTTAGTGAAATCTAAATACTAGCCCGAAGTTAATATCTTGACCTTAAACTGTCGGTCCTGCTCCAGTCTACCGGATTTTGAGAAGGATTAGAGAATGCACTCTCTACTTTGTTTGTGCACACACTTTTGCACTATAATATTTATTGCGCAGAATGCTAATCTTCTAAAAGATTGGTCGCCGTGGCCGAAAACGGTTCAGAGAATACTTTGGGCTGTATAGTGTGACATTTTTTTTAGAAACAAAGCCAGTAAACAAAGTATTCGAAGCTTAAGCTGCACGAGTCGGCTAGTTCATTACTGTTAAATTACACTATGAAAAACAAAGAAAATGTTCAAAAATGCCGACCCATTTATGACAATAAAATGTGTAATTTCCAACTCATTTTTCATCTCTCATTTATTTAATTTGCAAAGAGAAGTGCTGTAAAATAAATATACTGCTGGCTAATTATATTAACTGTAACGGGAGGGGATCTTAGCGGAGTAATCAACTCGTTAATTAATGAACCACGATAAATTGAGGATTGTGTACCTACCGGAGGGTCGAATCGCTGGCTATTGGTAATAAAGTCAGGAAATTGTAGGCAACTGTTGATTTTATATATCTATACTAATATTATAAAGAGGAAAGATTTGTACCTATTTTTGTATGTTTGTATGTTTGTAATGAATAGGCTCAAAAAGTACTGGGCCGATTAAAAAAATTCTTTCACCATTCGAAAGCTACATTATCCACGAGTAACATAGGCTAAATTTTATTTTGGGAAAAAATAGGGTTCCGTAAGATATTTGGGTTTTTCTGACACAAGGTGTAAAAAATCAACCAGAAAAGTTACTTATTTTGCGTACGCTGCCTAAACTATAAAAGATAGAACCATAAAATGTTCTAATTAATTATAGATCTTATAAATATCTACAAAAAAGTCCGCGACACACTATACCTATCTATGTCGAGTGAGGCACAACGACCATTTTTTTATTTAGAAATCTTGAATTTTTTTTGGAATACATTTAAACGCGTTTATTTTACTCATGCTATTAATCCTTATCAAAATAAATTATTTCATCACTAAGTACAGTTTATGTAGATAATATTTGGTCTTTGAATGATTAAAATTGGACGTTGGGTTTTGAAGTTATGGCGAAATTAAAATATTACGATTTCTGCTGCACGGCCCGTTGCGAAGTCTAATAACTTTCTTGCGATTTTTTTTAGATTTCGTTCTTAAAACTACACCTACGCAAAAGTTCTTCTCAGAACTAATCAACAGTTCTTCTCAGAGCTAAACAACAGTTCTTTTCAGAGCTTTGAAAATGCCTAAAATGCCTAATCCCTAAAATGCCTATTAATTACATCATTAATTATATTTTCATCATTAACAACTTTAACATCCACAGAAAGACAATCTGTGCAGCCTGCGGATAATGACTGCGTTGTCGATGTTTATGTCGGTGTCTGTGAATTGACCTGGGAATCATTTTGCTGACCGTGTCTTTCCTGGGTAGGCTTTTTGCAGCGGTAACCGACATCCGCACGGAGCCGCGGGCGACCGCTATCACTACATCACTACATATTATAAACAAAGTCCCCTGCCGCGTCTGTCTGTCTGTTCGCGATAAACTCAAAAACTACTACATCGATTTTCATGCGGATGTTACCAATCGATAGAACGATTCTTCCGGAAGGTTTACGTATATGATTTGTTTAGTTTATGTGTACATTTGACTAATATATATTGATATTTGTCAGAGGTGTCGGAAAAAATTAAGCCATTTGGGAGCTTTCAACGAAAACGCTGCCTAAACCCTATGAGATATAACAAAACAATGTATGGTGGCAAATATTCTTCTCTTTTAGATCTACAAAAAAGTCTGCGATAGCATATGTCTATCTTTCAAGGTTAACTTGCTATATCCATTATATCTTAGAAAAATGATAATTTCTAATGCGGTAATTGTAAAGCTAATCAGACGGATTCAGTATTTATCCTTATCATTTTAAATGAGTTAATATTCTTAAGCATTTAATGCAGATTATTTTACCCCTACACTAGATACTTTTAATGAATAACTTAGAAGTTATCGCAAAATAACAGCGCGTGTTTTAGGTAGGCCTAATGCGATTATGCGCGCTCGATCCTTAAGAATTATAGGGCAAATTTTTTGTTTTGTGTGCGTTGTAACTATGATGGATATATATATACTTGAATACCTATTTATTTAGTGTTTGTTGTATTGTTAGTCCTGAAGAGTATATGTATTTCATACGATAAAAGTATACCCACCTACTTATTTCACTGAGTTTTAGTAGTTCATCATCATCATCAGCACGTATATCGTCCACTGCTGAACATGGGCCTCCTCCCGAGGGAGGGTATTGCCATAGTCACCACGTTTGGCAGGCGGGTTGGTGACCGCAGAATTATGTTGTAACACACAAGGAAACGCTGCTGCCCCTTCCTTGATATACGATTATTATAGATGATGTTATAACAATCGGGACCAACGGCTTAACGTGCTTTCCGAGGCACGGAGGGTAGTTCCTCAACCAACCAGACCCGGAAAGAAATCTTAGAATTTACACAAAGATTTCATGTCCGGTGTGGGGATCAAACCCATGACCTACGGAGGTAGGCCGAATGCGATTATGCGCGCTCGATCCTTAAGAATTATAGGGCAATTTTTTTGTTTTGTTTTCGTTGTAACTATGATGGATAGATACTTGAATACCTATTTATTTAGTGTTTGTTGTATTGTTAGTCCTGAAGAGTATAGGTATTTCATACGATAAAAGTATACCCACCTACTTATTTCACTGAGTTTTAGTAGGTACCTATATTAATTTGTTTCTGTTTGTTTTGACCAAATTTCGCCCGTTTGTTAGAGGTTTAAAGACATTATGTAGTATAATTATGAGTATTGTACCCGTGCGAAGCCGGGGCGGGTCGCTAGTTAATAAATAAATAGCTGATTTCATTTGGAACCATATATAGCAGCAACGTTCAGACACTTTGACACTTGACTGCACCGGTGGCTCAGTGGTTACGGAAGTTGCTTCTGAGACCTGGTGTTCTGGGTTCGATTCCCACCCGGGACAATTATTTGTGTGAACCACAAATACGTGTTCTGAGTCTGGGTGTTCTTTGTGTCCGTGAAATGAATGTTTGTTAAGTCCCCCGCGACACAGGGATTTATTTCCCTAGTGCGGGAGTTGTCTTTTAAAAAAAAAAAAAAGAAAAAAAAAAAAAAAAAAAAAAAAAAACTTTAATTTCAATATCAAGTAGTTTTTGTGTAGCTACGTCTGTTTTTGACGTGTTAAGCGTCGTTGGTTAAAATTGATTTTGATTTTTAGTAGTCGCATTTATACTAAATCTTGTAGTTTTGGTTAGGATAGGCTAGCTTAGAACTTTGATAATTACCTTCTCATAGTTTAGACGCTAGCAAACTTAATTAAATACAACGTACACGTGTATTGCATAGACAGTGAAAATTTATAAAATCAGAAACAAGTAATGAATAACAGATATATTTGATAACAACCAGACCCTGAATTAAAGATTTTTACACAAGGATTTATAGTCCCGTGTGGGGATCAAACCCACGACATCCACGACGTTGCATTGATATGGATCTACTCTGTTATCGCAGTCGCTTTGTTTACGTATTATATAACCGCATAACCAGCTCGCATCGGCCCGACCGGCATTTAGGAATGCGAACAATGAAATTGAAACGTGAAATCAAGAATTACAGCTCATATTTCTATTCGACGGCCGTACGGCTCCGGACGGCTCCGTACGGCGCCGAACGGCTCCTGTCAGACTCCACAACCGTAACTGTAATGCCATTACGTTTCGATTTTCTTTATCGCTTTGTTAACTAAACTAAAAGTTATCAGTATAAATGATTTACTAACGTAGTCATTCAATATACATTAAGCAAAATTTCTAATAGCTTCAATAACCTTCACCGAAATTGTTGCCTTGTATTATTGTAATACGAAAGTCAATTAGGCTCATACTTAATCTAAACAAGATTTCTACTTGATTAATTTCACCTAGAACTTAATTTTCGGAGCGAATAACTTTCGTATCAAAACAAATCCAATTAACTCGGTATTACTTGAATAAGTCGCAAAAACTAAATAACTATATACCTAATAAAATCAAGAATCTTGTTTCATCAAACTAAGTAGGTATCTTAGTGTGAAGCTCTATTATGATTTAAATTAAGTAATATATACTTGTTACAAATTTGCTTTGTTACAATACTGTATGCATACATACATACATTCACGCCTCTTATGAGACCACTTCCTTCCACTTGCTACGAAATTGCCATACCTCTTTCACCTCTTCTAAATTCATTAATCTCCTCATGCATGTCCTCCGGTTACAACAACAATACCCGAGTACCCTGGCCTTTCTTAAGAACATTCTTGATTTGAACGTGGAACGTCCGTCTTCCCATTCGATCACTCACGTTCACGTTTGCCCTATAAATTAATAATGACCTAAAATTGAATTTAATATAAAAAAAACTTTTTCTTATATTATAGTCGAGCTGTGTGGGGTCCAGCTTAGAATAGACCACCCCATATCAGCTTACGGCTGCCGTAAAAGGCGAGTAAGAGGTATAGTCCACTGGTGAACATGGGCATCCTCCCGAGGGAGGGTATTTGCCATTAGTCACCACGCTTGGCAGACGGGTTATGACCGCAGTATTACGTTGTGCCACACAAGGAAATGCTGCTTCCCGTTCCTTGATATACAATTAATTTAGATGTTGTTATAATAATCGGGACCAACGGCTTAACGTTCTAACTTTCCGAGGCACGGATGGTAGTCCCTCAACCAACCAGACCCAAAAAGATATCTTTACAATTTACAAAGATTTTCTGTCCAGTGTGGGGATCGAACCCACGACCTCCGAGATTTCAAGCCGAGCCAAATACCGCTACACTACGGAGGTTGTTTGGTTGTATGGTTGACACCATATTGAAATACTTCATTAAGTTTATAATTCATTAATAACGCACATGTTATCCGCCAGGAGGCCAGTGGTCACGCAAAGCATGCAGTAGTATTGCAACCGATTCGCACGGTTCTATGGAGCTGGGTCTCTTGTCTATTCCCAAATTAGCGCGTTCAAAGAATCAAACAAACTCTTTATAATATTAGTATACCTAGATGAAGTTCCTCGATCTAAAAGGTCCAATAACTTAATATCTAAATCACCAATAATTGAGTAGGTACCTACCTATTAAGCATAAATTTTCCTCTTATTCATAAAGGTTACAATGGATAGGGTCATGAATATGCGATTCCATTGTCAACGTTTTGGGTCGGTAAATAAATGGAGCTTAAAGAGAAGGACATTTTTAATGGACAGCTTAATAATTGAGACATGGAAATTTCCAGTATATTTCGTTATATAAGTTCGATTTTAAATTGTTATTACAATTATTATTTAAACGTGATATTATTGTTTGGGCAAAAGATAAAATGTTATACATTCACTCGTTACTAAATTAGATTCATGGTGATAACCAATGTCTATCAATATTGCTAGAAGGCTAGGTCCGTCTTCAGCCTATAAAAGGTCCACTGCTGAAAGTAGGCCTCTTCCCGGGGGAAGTTTTACCATAGTCACCACGCTTAGTAGACGGGTTTGGTGACCGCATTATTATGTACGAATATAAATATGGCACACAAAGAAACGCCACATCCTGTTTTCTGGTTTATGCCTGTTATAGATGATTTTATAACAAACGGGACCAACGGCGTAACGTGCATTTCGAGGCACGGAGGGAAGCTTCTCGACCAACCGGACCCGCAAAACAATGGTAGATTTTATACAAAGATTTGTTGTCCGGCGTGGGGATACCACGACCTCCGAGACTTAAAGCAAGTTATCTCTCATCGCCACATAGTTTGTCACGGAAGTGTTAGAAGGCTAGGTTATTCTACGTTTTTACCCCTGTATGCCTAGTTATTTATGTTTCACCCCTATATATGTTACGCGTCACTGAACACAGGTAGGCCGAATACAATCTAAAATCCTGGAATCTTTCAAACCGTGTCGAAAACGCCCGCATAGCTTTATTTTGGCATTCTGTTGGAAAACAAAGCACATGCATGTACCATTTGTAGTCCCAGCTGGCCTCTTTTTGTTTTCATGTCAAAGTTTAGTTAATTGTAACACACCCTAGAGAACGGTCAGTTCGACGTGAACGGTATGCGTGTAACAGAACGTAGAAAAAAATGTACAAACACAGTGTAATAAAACGAGCGGACTGTTTTTTACACGTTGCTTTAATCTTTTAATGAATTTGTTAGTTGGTAGTAAAATTTTTTGAGCATGCTTCTTAGTATAAAATCTACCTAATTTGATAAGCATAAACTGATAAAATTGATAAGCATGAACATTGATTAAGCAACCGTCAAAGGTTTTAAAGTTGTTATTATGACTTGGCTGGACGGATATAAAATAAACGTATCGCAGGTATATAAAGAACCTAAAGTACTTAATTTTTATTAGCCACCCATCTAAACACAAACCTTTTCAAAATGTAAGGAGACCTCAGTGGACAGTGTCCCTCGAAAATCATTTTTTGGAAAAAAAATTAACGTTTGATAGAAAACTGATGGAGAATACGGTGTATAATATTCGGTGTTTAAATTTAATTATGTGTAAGTATCAAAATCGGTTTAGATAAAGTTGGCAAAGAAAGCTTATCTCGGTCAACCTTCCAGGCGTGTCGCCCGGTGGGGCGTCCGAGATATCGCTGGAAAGATGAAGTCGCCAAAGACCTGAAAGAGCCCGACTGGTCAGATTTGGTACAGAATAGAGAAGAATGGCGCACTTAAATGTCGGAGGCCAAGATCCACTTCGGGTCGCTGAGCCAGCGAAGTAAGTAAGAAAGTATCAAAATTGGTTTAGATGAAGTTGGCAAGTTCAGTTCAGTTCAGTTCTTCTGGTTTGGTCTTTGTAGAAAGACTTCCACAATATTGCCAATGGCAGAATTTTAGATAGAACGTCAAACGAAGGATATTGTACGTTCAATAATATATATATGTCGAAGCGTCAACACTGATTTGCAAGCATAATAATTAATAGTAGCTTTATTGATTACCAAACGGAAACGTCAAGTATTAAACTTGGGTGAGGTCGGTACAAGAGGTGGCAACACTAAGTGGAAGGGGTCAGTTTGACATTTGTAATTATGACAGTTGATTTTTGACGTTTGGGAACGGAGACGTGACCGGGACACTTTTGGTCGGAGATACAGAATAGTGAGGTTGTTATACCGCCATCTTGTACCGAATTTACCACGTTTCCATAATTAACTTAAATCTGTGCGCATCAGCTCAATCCAGTGATTATTTTGTGTTTTAATTATTGTAATCGATTAATACACGGCTGTACTAAGTGCTTAGACTTTTATTTCAACCATTTGGATATGTCCGACTCCTCTAATAACGAGGAGTGTTTACTTAATACTTTAATTTTTAAATTTTAAATTAAAATATCCAAAATTAAAGTGAAAAAAAACCCAGTAATTATCAACAATTTATCAGTTAATTAAAAACCAACACATTCGATTTAATACAATAAAATTATCATACAATTATAAATCAAAATTAAATATAATAAAAACATAAAAAGGTTGGTCACCGAGGCCGAAAACGGTTCATAGGACTATACTATTATACTTTGGGCTGTATTTTATGATTTTTTTTTTTCAGAAACAAATCTTAGTACACACAGTATTCGTAGCTTAAGCTGCACGGGGCGGCTAGTTCATTACAGTTAAATTACACAATGAAAAACCAAGAAAATGTTCAAAAATGCCGACCCATTTATGACAATAAAATGTGTAATTTCCAACTCATTTTTCATCTCTCATTTATTTAATTTCCAAAGAGAAGTGCTGTAAAATAAATATACTGCTGGCTAATTATATTAACTGTAACGGGAGGGGATCTTAGCGGAGTAATCAACTCGTTAATTAATGAACCACGATAAATTGAGGATTGTGTACCGGAGGGTCGAATCGCTGGCTATTGGTAATAAAGTCAGGAAATTGTAGGCAACTGTTGATTTTATATATTGATATATAAATAGCTGATTTCATTTGGAACCGTATATAGCAGCAACGTTCAGACACTTTGACACTTGACTGCACCGGTGGCTCAGTGGTTACGGAAGTTGCTTCTGAGACCTGGTGTTCTGGGTTCGATTCCCACCCGGGACAATTATTTGTGTGAACCACAAATAGTTGTTCTGAGTCTGGGTGTTCTTTGTGTCCGTGAAATGAATGTTTGTAAAGTCCCCCGCGACACAGGGATTTATTTCCCTAGTGCGGGAGTTGTTTTAAAAAAAAAAAAAAAAGAAAAAAAAAAAAAAAAAAAAAAACTTTAATTTCAATATCAAGTAGTGTTTGTGTAGCTACGTCTGTTTTTGACGTGTTAAGCGTCGTTGGTTAAAATTGATTTTGATTTTTAGTAGTCGCATTTATACCAAATCTTGTAGTTTTGGTTAGGATAGGTTAGCTTAGAACTTGGATAATTACCTACTCATAGTTTAGACGCTAGCAAACCTAATTAAATACAACATACACGTGTATTGCATAGACAGTGAAAATTTATAAAATCAGAAACAAGTAATGAATAACAAATATATTTGTTAACAACCAGACCCTGAATTAAAGATTTTTACACAAAGATTTATTGTCCCGTGGGATCAAACCCACGACATCCACGACGTTGCATTGATATGGATCTACTCTGTTATCGCAGTCGCTTTGTTTACGTATTATATAACCGCATAACTAGTTCAATGCAAAAAATGAAATTGAAACGTGAAATCAGGAATTACAGCTCATATTTCTATTCGACGACCGTACGGCTCCGGGCGACTCCGTACGGCTCCGGACGGCTCCGGAAGGCTCCGGACGGCTCCGGATGGCACCGAACGGCTCCTGTCAGACTCCACAACTGTAACTGTGATGCCAATGTTAACGTTTCAATTTTCTTTATCGCTTTGTTAACTAAAATAAAAGTTATCAGTATAAATGATTGACTAACGTAGTCATTCAATATACATTAAGCAAAATTTCTAATAGCTTCAATAACCTTCACCGAAATTGTTGCCTTGTATTATTGTAATACGAAAGTCAATTCGGCTCATACTTAATCTAAACAAGATTTCAACTTGATTAATTTCACCTAGAACTTAATTTTCGGAGCGAATAACTTTCGTATCAAAACAAATCCAATTAACTCGGTATTACTTGAATAAGTCGCAAAAACTAAATAACTATATACCTAATAAAATCAAGAATCTTGTTTCATCAAACTAAGTAGTTATCTTAGTGTGAAGCTCTATTATGATTTAAATGAAGTAATATATACTTGTTACAAATTTGCTTTGTTACAATACTGTATGCATACATACATACATTCACGCCTCTTATGAGACCACTTCCTTTCACTTGCTACGATATTGCCATACCTCTTTCACCTCTTCTAAATTCATTAATCTACTCATACATGTCCTCCGGTTACAACAACAATACCCGAGTATTGTTAACCTGGCCTTTCTTAAGAACATTCTTGATTTGAACGTGGAACGTCCGCCTTCCCATTCGAAGACTCATGTTCACGTTTGCCCTATAAATGAATAATTACCTAAAATTGAATTTAATATAGAAATCTTTTTCTTATATTATAGTCGAGCTGTGTCCAGCTTAGAATAGACCACCCCATATCAGCTTACGGCTGCCGTAAAAGGCGAGTAAGAGGTATAGTCCACTGGTGAACATGGGCCTCCTCCCGAGGGAGGGTATTTGCCATTAGTCACCACGCTTGGCAGACGGGTTATTACGTTGTGCCACACAAGGAAATGCTGTTTCCCGTTCCTTGATATACAATTAATTTAGATGTTGTTATAATAATCGGGACCTACGGCTTAACGTTCTAACTTTCCGAGGCACGGATGGTAGTCCCTCAACCAACCAGACCCAAAAAGAAAATTACAATTTACAAAGATTTTCTGTCCAGTGTGGGGATCGAACCCACGACCTCCGAGATTTCAAGCCGAGCCAAATACCGCTACACTACGGAAGTTGTTTGATTGTATGGTTGACACCATATTGAAATACTTAATAAAGTTTATAATTCATTAATAACGCACATGTTATCCGCCAGGAGGCCAGTGGTCACGCAAAGCATGCAGTAGTATTGCAACCGATTCGCACGGTTCTATGGAGCTGGGTCTCTGTTCTATTGCCTCCGTGCCAATAGGTCCTGAAATTAGCGCGTTCAAAGAATCAAACAAACTCTTTATAATATTAGTATACCTAGATGAAGTTCCTCGATCTAAAAGGTCCAATAACTTAATATCTAAATCACCAATAATTTAGTAGGTACTGTAGTGAGATTAAGGTTTTAATCGCTCACTACATTGATTGACCGGTATGACGTTAATTTAGCATTTTCCTCTTATTCATAAAGGTTACAATGGATAGGGTCATGAATATGCGATTCCATTGTCAACGTTTTGGGTCGGTAAATAAATGGAGCTTAAAGGAGAAGGACATTTTTAATGGACAGCTTAATAATTGAGACATGGAAATTTCCAGTATATTTCGTTATATAAGTTCGATTTTAAATTGTTATTACAATTATTATTTAAACGTGATATTATTGTTTGGGCAAAAGATAAAATGTTATACATTCACTCGTTACTAAATTAGATTCATGGTGATAACCAATGTCTATCAATATTGCTAGAAGGTTAGGTTCGTCTTCAGCCTATAAAAGGTCCACCGCTGAAAGTAGGCATCTTCCCGAAGGTGGCTTTTTACCATAGTCACCACGCTTAGCAGACGGGTTGTTGACCGCATTATTATGTACGAATATATGGCACACAAAGAAACGCCGCTGCCGTTTTCTGGTATGCCTGTTATAGATGATTTTATAACAAACGGGAACAACGGCGTAACGTGCATTTTGAGGCACAGGGGGTAGTCTCTCAACCAAGAGAACCGCAAAAAAATGTTAGATTTTATACAAAGATTTGTTGTCCGGCGTGGGGATACCACGACCTCCGAGAATTAAAGCAAGTTATCTCTCATCGCCACATAGTTTGTCACGGAAGTGTTAGAAGGCTAGGTTATTCTACGTTTTTACCCCTGTATGCCTAGTTATTTATGTTTCACCCCTATATATGTTACGCGTCACTGAACACAGGTAGGCCGAATACAATCTAAAATCCTGGAATCCTTCAAACCGTGTCGAAAATGCCCGCATAGCTTTATTTTGGCATTCAGTTGGAAAACAAAGCACATGCATGTACCATTTGTAGTCCCAGCTGGCCTCTTTTTGTTTTCATGTCAAAGTTTAGTTAAATGTAACACACCCTAGAGGACGGTCAGTTCGACGTGAACGGTATGCGTGTAACAGAACGTAGAAAAAAATGTATAAACACAGTGTAATAAAACGAGCGGACTGTTTTTTACACGTTGCTTTAATCTTTTAATGAATTTGTTAGTTGGTAGTAAAATAAATTGAGCATGCTTCATAGTAAAAAAAATACCTAATTTGATAAGCATAAACTGATAAAATTGATAAGCATGAACTTTGATTTAGCAACCGTCAAAGGTTTTATAGTTGTTATTACGACTTGGCTGGACGGATATAAAATAAACATATCGCAGGTATAAAGAACGTAAAGTACTTAATTTTTATTAGCCACCCATCTTAAAACAAACCATTTCAAAATCGATGTATGTATATTCTATTTAATCACATTTCAAAATGTAAGGCTACCTCGGCAGTGGACAGTGTCCTCCGGAAAACATTTTTCGTAAAAAAAAAGTAACGTTTTGATAGAAAACTGATGGAGAATACGGTTTATAATTTTCGGTGCTTAAATTTAATTATGTTGTAGGTATTTGTCCAAGAATAAAAAGTCTATAAACTTGTTCACCGTTATATTTTAGAGTTTTTAATTTAATAACAATCACAGAAGGGTAGGAAGCACAATACACAATAGATGATAGTTAATAAAGCAGAAGTACAGAGTAGAAGACTGAAGAAAGGTAAGCTGATACATTTAGATAGCACGAAATGAAATTTAATATTACGTAAAATGATAGCCGTATAGCAACTATAATTAAGCGGGCGATGCGGCATGCGCGGGAGTGCCTTGCGCGGTGGCGAACAAAGGTCTGACGCACGAGCCTGTAGTAAAACCGAACAACGCCCGATCGCGCCGAAGACAACCGAAGATGCGCGAGCTCGACTCGGTCGTTGTGACGTGTGGCGGCTGCGTCGCCACAGTAGCCCCCCGGCGAGACCGTGACTACGGTCGATAGAAGTCTGGAAAGCGTACTCTTCTGCCACTGCGAGTGTGGGTTGCTGGCTCGACTGCTGGTAGAGATGACGTGTCACTTGAAGGCAAACTGGTTGGAACAAAGGCTGTGATATCAGGTCTTTCTTGTGTGACATATGCTGGTTTTAACCGATCCAATGAAATATTGGTGTCTTTGCCTCGTATTTCCACTTTAAAGTACTTAGCCTTCCTGTCCAGTACTTTGTAGGGACCAGCGTATGGTGGCTCCAAAGGTTTCCTCACGTAGTCCTGCCTCACAAAGACGTGGGAACAGTGTTGTAGGTCTTTGGGAATATAAAATGTGACGCTTCTATGCCACGCAGTCGACTTTGGAGATAAGTTGGCCATTTGCTTAGCAAGTCGAGTAGCGAAGCTAGTGATGTCCTGCACGGTGTGGTCGTCTGACGGTGACAGGAACTGACTTGGCAAACGCAGGGGCTCGCCATAAACTAGTTCGGCCGAAGAAGCTTGGATGTCATCTTTCCAGGCGCTGCGTATGCCGAGCAGCACGATGGGCAAGACTTCTGTCCATTGCGTGTTGTTGTGACACATGATGCCTGCTTTGAGCTGACGATGCAACCTCTCTACCATCCCATTTGATGCAGGATGATACGCTGTGGTGCGGAAGTGACGAGCGCCGAGCAGTGATGATAAGGCCTTGAACAGGCCGGACTCGAACTGCCGACCTCGATCAGTGGTGATCTGCGGCGGGCAACCGAACCTCGATATCCACCCGGATACCAAGGCGGCCGCGCAGGCGTCAGCAGTGATGGTTTTAAGTGGTATAGCCTCAGGCCATCGTGTGAACCGGTCAACGATGGTGAGGCAATATCTGTAATCAGAAGATGGCATTAGAGGCCCTACAATGTCGAGATGGATATGGGTAAATCTCGACGAGGTTGTGGGAAAATGGGAAAGAGGAGCAGAAGTGTGACGGGTAACTTTGCAACGCTGGCAATGATGACAGCATCTGCACCACTCTCTACAGTCCTTACGAATCCCTGGCCACACAAATCTCTGCGTGACCAGTCGCACGGTAGCTGTACGTCCAGGGTGACTAAGACAGTGAAGCGCATCAAAAACTTGCTTCCTCAGCTCAGGCGTAACATAGGGTCTTGGTGGTTGAGTTGATACGTCGCAGTAAAGTTTGGTGTCTGAGCCTACCTGGGTAATCAATTTTAGTTTCAGCGACGATCCTTTTCCAAGTAGCGACTGTAGTTCAGGGTCTGACTCTTGAGCGCGGGCTAAAGCCTCATAATCAATTGTCGTCGTAATCTCTTCAATGCGCGACAGGGTATCAGCTACGACATTTTCTGCTCCAGGTATGAACCTTATGTCTGTAGTGAATTGAGATACGTAATCAAGGTACCTGTATTGACGAGGCGAGCAATTCTCCCTGGGGTTCCTGAAGGCGTACGTCAGTGGGCGATGGTCGGTGAAAACCACGAACTCTCGAGCTTCCACCATGTGTCGGAAGTACTTGATTGCTTCGTAGATAGCCAGAAGCTCGCGATCATAAGGACTGTACTTGCGTTGAGCTTCGTTCAACTTCTTCGAAAAGAACGCAAGCGGCTCCCACTGCGTACCAACACGTTGCTGAAGCACTGCCCCTATGGAAACGTCGGATGCATCCGTTAGTATAGAGAGTTCTGCCTGTGAGCGAGGGTGTGCGAGAAGCGTAGCATTTGATAGTGCCCTCTTACATTCTTCGAATGCCTCCAACTGCACCTGAGACATCTGTATGGGTTGTGAACCCTTGACCTTGTCTCCGGCCAATAACAGGTTAAGTGGAGCTTGATTTTTAGCAGCGTTGGGTACAAACCTTCTATAAAAATTTAACATGCCCAGGAATCTCCGTAACTCCTTTACTGTGCGTGGTACTGGAAATTCCTGTATAGCCTGGACCTTTGTATGTAGTGGTTGGATACCAGTAGCTGATACCTGGTATCCGAGAAAAGTCCTCAGGCTGTCCCCATATGCACTTCGCGGGGTTGATGAGGACACCATATTCCTTTAGTCGTGACAACAGCTGGTGAAGGTGAAGTCTGTGCTGATCTGGAGAAGAAGAATACACCAAAATATCATCGACGTATCCGAAGCAGAAGTCGTCTAAACCGGTAAGCACCTCGTCGATAAATCGCTGAAAGGTTTGCGCAGCGCTTCTGAGACCAAAGGCCATAAAAGGCCATTCATATAATCCAAATGGTGTAGTGATTGCTGTTTTTGGTATGTCAGCTTCGTTTACCGGTATTTGGTTATAAGCCTTTATCAAGTCAATTTTACTGAACGTTGAACAACCAGACAGTCGGTGTGAAAAATCCTGTATGTGAGGTACTGGATAACGGTCAGGTACTGTACGTGAATTTAGTGCACGATAGTCGCCACATGGTCGCCATCCATCATCCTTTTTCTTCACTAGGTGTAGTGCCGAGGACCATGGGCTTTCTGAACGTCTCGCAGTACCATTAACCAACATGTCATCAAATTCTTTTTTAGCGATTTTTAGACGTTCTGGATCCAAACGCCTCGGTCTGCAAGCGACGGGCGGTCCAGGGGTAGTTTTAATAAAGTGCACTGTTTTGTGCTTTGGTTTGTAAAGATTTACAGTACCTGCCGGGCGTGTAACCTCTGGAAACTCACGGAGCAGCTGGTGAAACTCTGTATCCCCGGAGACTGTCTTCACCGAAGCCACATCATCGGGAATCTGCTGCGAAGATGCTGACACGAAGAGTGAAGTGGTGCCATCTATAAGCCTGTGGTTGCGGCAATCTATAAGCAGGTTATAAAAACTGAGAAAATCTATTCCAATAATCGGTTTTGATACGTCAGCGACGGTAAACTTCCAAGTAAATGAACGCCGTAATCCTAAGTTAAGGCTGAGTTGTACTGGCCCATAGGTATTTATGACACTGCCATTGGCTGCTGTTAGACTATACTTTGATTTAGTACAGGACGTCTTCATAGCCGACCGTGGGTACACACATAAATCCGAGCCAGTATCGACAAGGAAAAGCATTTTAGAATAACGGTCAGTAATAAAAAGACGGCCTGATTTTGATGGGCAGTCGTAGGCCGCTAATTCCGGCTGCCGCTCGAGTTTTCCGACCGCCATGAACAAGGCTGTGTACATTTTCTTGCGCGGGTACCATAAGTAAAGTGGTACCAACAATGTGGGTGGTTTTCTGGTGGCTGACGCGGCCTGGATTTAGACCTGCCCCGCCAATTACTACACTTAGATCGAGAATGTGATCGACCACGTACCTGCCTTGGATTATCCACCCGAGTAGATAGCGAAGTTACCTGCTTTGTCAGTTCTGAAATCTGGCTTGCCATTTCCTTAATGAGGGTAGAAGTACACGGGTCCGCTACACTTGCTATTTGCATAGGTCTACCTGGCGCAATCTCGTTCACCGTGTCGGCTAAGTCCGCCAGCTTGTCCAAAGAAAGATCCGGTTGCGATGCCACTACAGTTTGCAGGTTGTTCGGTAGCCGGTTCGACCATAACGTCCTCATAAAATCTTCAGGTACCGCGGGTCCAGCTAGATCCCGTAAATGCCGTAGAAATTGTGAAGGTTTTCGATCCCCTAGCTCTTCGTGCATTAATAACTGCTTCACTTTTCGTTCCCGTGAAGCTGACAACCGTTTAATAAGCTCGCTTTTTAACTTCTCGTACTTATTTGTAGTTGGCGGATTTATAATTATGTCCTTAACTTCAACAGCGTAGCGGTGATCCAACGCACTCACGACTTGGTAGAATTTTGTCACATCTACAGTTACATTTGACAAAGAAAACTGACACTCCATCTGTGCGAACCACATTTCTGGGTCATCTGGCCAAAACGGTGGTGGACGAACACCTACACGCGAAGTTTCAGCACTTGTATTCCCTTCCTTACGCGATTCCATAGTCGGGGTCACCAATATGTAGGTATTTGTCCAAGAATAAAAAGTCTATAAACTTGTTCACCGTTATATTTTAGAGTTTTTAATTTAATAACAATCACAGAAGGGTAGGAAGCACAATACACAATAGATGATAGTTAATAAAGCAGAAGTACAGAGTAGAAGACTGAAGAAAGGTAAGCTGATACATTTAGATAGCACGAAATGAAATTTAATATTACGTAAAATGATAGCCGTATAGCAACTATAATTAAGCGGGCGATGCGGCATGCGCGGGAGTGCCTTGCGCGGTGGCGAACAAAGGTCTGACGCACGAGCCTGTAGTAAAACCGAACAACGCCCGATCGCGCCGAAGACAACCGAAGATGCGCGAGCTCGACTCGGTCGTTGTGACGTGTGGCGGCTGCGTCGCCACAATGTATAAGTATCAAAAATTGCCGTGTGGTCTCCGGCTTAAAATAAACCACCCCATGTCTTCCCATGGGTGTCGTAAAAGGCGACTAAGGGACATATGGCTGATGGATGGGCAGCAGCATCTATTAGCTCAAGGTTTTCATCTTACTGCGATCACCAATCCGTCTGCCAAGCGTGGTGATTATGGCAATATCCCTCTACGATCCTGGCTTGCCAAGGTCTGTTAAGAGGAGGCCCATGTTCAGCAGTGGACGTAAAATGGCTGTTGATGATGATGATTAGTATCAAAATCGATCCAGATGAAGTTGGCATTTTCAGTTCAGTTCAGTTGGTTCTTCTGGTTTGGTCTTTGTAGAAAGACTTCCACAATATTGCCAATGGCAGAATTTTAGATAGAACGTCAAACGAAGGATATTGTACGTTCAATAATATATATAAGTCAGAAGACAAACATTGGTTTGTCTTCTGACTTTTATACTAATGGCAGCGACTTATATAACTAGGGTTTATGCCAAGCAGCCAATTATAAACTGTGCGTTCGTAATGGTTGGCTTTTCATTGTTCTAGCTTATGGAAACGCCCTTTTGTACCTTGACGCATCTACAACAAATCAAAATAATCCCTGAAGCGAAGGGTGCCGTGGCTTGGTTTTGGCACAACCAGGCACAACCAGGTGTATGGAATTGTATTTGACAATAAAACCATTATGTACGATTCGTTACGGATTCGTGACACGGTAACGTGTTTATTACAACTAAGACAAAATACAATTCCATACACTTAAGCTATCTTATAATTATCATGCAACCTAAAATACTTAACCCTATCGTAATAATCTACTTATTATAACTAAGTTTTATTTTGTTAGGCGCCAGGACAGTTTTTTAAATATGTGTCGACATAGGAACTGTGCCAAAACCAAGCCACGGCACCCTTCGCTTCAGGGATTATTTTGATTTGTTGTAGATGCGTCAAGGTACAAAATAATAATTTATAATTTATATACTAATAACTATGAGGTAATAATATAAATAGTGTAGTATTTAATCTTCAAAAGCAAAGGCAAGACTACTTGACAGTATTCTTGATTCTTATGAGAACGCTATTGACATATTAAAAAAATCTCTTAAAGACAACAAACATACATTAAATTTACGAACCAACGATTAATAAACACACAAAAATGAAATGCTTTAAACCAAATGCCTCAAATAATTTGCTTTTAAATATCAAATGAACTGAAAAATATGAAAGCATCATGAATTATTTAACATGTTCATTAACTTTATTAATTAACCCATTAACATTATTTAAATATAAGTATTAAGTTATGAATTAAAAACATCCAAACAGCTAATTAAATTTAATCAGAACTTTGTAAAATTTAATCAAAACTCAAATAGTTAATCTGATCAAAAAATTAATGGTTTGTCCAAAAATTTTCCCAAATCCCAAAATTAAACAAAAGGTTTGTATTTTCGGCTCCGAAACTTTCAAGTTACACACCTAAATAAACATTCTTTAATATGTAAAAGTCTGTTTTAGTTTTAATCAAAACTTTGTATATAATTCACTCGTCAAATTTTTGGGCCACAGTGTTGAATTTCATCAGAACCTTCCTCCAGTTTTATAACTTTTGTGAAAAAGTGTAATCTGTGTAGCGTAACATTCCACCTTCGCAATTTTAACCATTTTTTCATGTAGACTTTTCACGTTGGTAATTGGATAATTTAGTTGAAAGAATTTAGCCAGATTTGCAACAAAATGTTCTACTGATGTATGATGTTGGTTAGTCAGTAGATTTATATTGTATATCAAAATATGATAAATTGTATTATCCTACTAATGGATGGATGTTTGTTACTCTTTCACACAAAAACTAGTGAATGGATTTGGCTTAAAGTTTGCACGCGGATAGTTTATAAGTTAAATTAACATAAAAGCTACAAAATATTACGCTCCGACCCACTAGAGCAGAGTGACGCGAGTAAAACCGCGGGGCGCAGCTAGTTTCTCAATAAAAATTAAATGTCCTAAATATGACTTGCATAATTAATGTATTGCTTGTATTAACAAAAGTATTTTCTGTTAATAGCTGATTTCATGGTGGTTTAATAGAAAATTAAAAGAATTTTTATAGCATTTATTTAATTGGTTTGAAATTAACTGCCTAAACTCTAAAATGATTCTACCGATTGATATGACTACCGAAGAAGGAAGGATTGTGACAAAATAGTAACATAGGAAGTTCCGTGTAAATACATGGTATTTTTATATTTCTTTAGAATACTTACAGCTAATTAACAAATAGTTCAATACACAATAAAATAAGGCCAATTACAAGTTTTAACATTTAGAATATGTGTATATGTTACGGCTAATAGCCGAAGTGCGGCTACACCTAGTTTTAGCCGGCTACAACTAGTTCTAGCCGACCCTATGCGGTTAAACTTAGATCAACCTGAATAAGTCCCTGTTAAATTCCATTGGTTTAGGTTTAGGTTTTTTTTAACCACCCCATCTTCTTTTTGTGCCATGCATAGGTATTGTTTAATTTAGAGTTGAACAGGGACTTATTGAGACCTTAACCTAAGTTTAACCGCATGTGGTCGGCTAGACCTAGTTGTAGCCGGCTAAAACCGCACTTCGGCTATTAGCCGTAACATATACATATAAACGCAGTAGGAAGACAGAGTAAAATGTTTTAAAAAGTATTATACAGATTCAATATATAAATAAATAGAATCAAATGAAACATATTTCAGATTACATAGGGTGATAGTTTCAGTAAGCATTAATGAAGCTCTTTGTTGAAGAAGTTATCAGTCAACGATCTTCTCAACGCCCTAATTGATGTCTTTGTTACAATTCTTAATTTACTCAGACCAAGTAGCGGATTAATAAATAAATAAAAAATAAAAAAGGTTTTTATTCACGTAAACCTAATACAGGTTTAACTAGTACCTAACTAGTCGAAACATATTTTGGTCTTCAAATTTACTATGTTAAATTACTTAATTTTATTTGATTTTAATAGTTTATATAGCTTTAGCCTAAAAGCTGTCAGGTACGAAAATACAATATTATTTTATATCTATGATTAAATCTAAGTTCTGTCCTTTGAGTATATTATTATTTAGACGGACCATAAGTATCTCGATGAACGCGCTTTAGTGCTACCACCGGATCCAATACGCCCCAACTGAGAAGACCCGGCGAAACTAACTCAGTGGGGTTATTTTACTACCGGTTTCAGCGCGGCCTCGTCGAGACGATCCGGCGTAACATACTCAGATGAGCACGTCCAAGATAGTAGCTAGTTTATAATATATTTACAAAAAGAAAACACTAAAGTATTGCTCAACACTTGCAATTTGAACCGTGAATTTTAATAAGTACATCACAAGAATAGCCTTCGCAATATTAAGAGTAAAAGGATACTTATACAGTATTCATATTGTATTAATCCTCAAAAAGAAGCGGCACATCCCGTGTGACGTCACAAACTGCTTATTACGGTATTACTCTGTCGGATTTTGAAAATAATCTCATCGTATACGCAGTACATGTCAATTGATTAATCCGAGGCTTTTTGGGACAGGGATCGATCAACGACTTGGTTTGGACGCGGATTTCATATTGACAGCGGACTGGATTTGTGTCTTATGGGAGGATTGTGGTTAAACTGGTGATTGACGCAAAAAGCTAAAAGGGCTAAAAGGAAAATATGGAGTTAATTATTGTAGGTAAGTCCGTTTAACCCTTTAACAGGTAGTAGGTATGATTAGAATTCATTGGTTTTGATCTTTATTACAAGTACATAAAGTTTAAAATATGATGGCAACTATATTGCCACTGCCCATTAAAGGGTTAATTTAACAAAGCGGTCAACGTGAGTTGAGACAGCTTAATTCGTTAAGGCTTCGAAAAGGTGGGACATTCGTAACATTTTTGCTTTATTATTTAGATCGTTTTGACTTGTTAACTTGTTATTTTTTAAATTTATTTTATATTATATTTCAAGTATTATATATGTATACAGGGTGGACGGAATTGACGTTCAAACGCAAAATTTTGATACTTTATGATGGGAAGTATCCGAATCACCCCCATGTATATTCTACGATTTTGCGTAGTTTTCGAGATAGAATTTTTTAATGATTTTTTTCGTAAATTTCACCTAACATCAGTTTTCGTTTTTTTTCTCGTTCTGTTGAACATTTCTGGTTCAGTTTTTTTGTGATAACTAATTAGCATAGTTTAACCTAACACCCTAAAAAGTATGGTTTATCTAATCATTGCAAAACTGACTTAGAATTTATTCGAAAGTTCAAAATTAGGATTTGAGTTCAGGATTCATAAATTTTCAAAGTATACAAAAAAAAAATGGGGTGGTTATGGTTTCAAAATAATTTTAAAATCTTCCTAAGACATTAAACTTTAAAACAAGGCCAAAGAAAGTTAGGGTTAACGAGGGTTTATTTTCTGTAACTAACCTTCAAAGTAAATTAAGGCATTTTTAAAGGAAAAAAAGTCAAATTTTATTTTATTTATATCTTTGACTCCGGATTGAATGGTGTTTCTAGTATTTATATTTCAATTGGTTGTCGATGCCTTTATGTTCAGCCACGTCGATTGAACATAGATCGCTTTGAGTAATACTACTCCTACTTGATACTTACTCAAAATGTTTCGTTTGTACAATGGGATCCTTAGTAGTTTCATAGTATTAACAAAACTCTATTGCAAAACTCAGAACTTATAAAGCGCCATCTAGTTATAACTTTCTGAACTGCACCGATTTGATTGCACCGCCGTAACCACTAAGCCACCGGTGCGGTGGCTTAGTGGTTACGGCATGGGCTTCTGAGATCTGGTGCCCTGGGTTTGATTCCTGCTGAGTCAATTATTTGTGTGAACCACGAATATTTGTTTTGAGTCTGGGTTTACTTTGTGTCCGCGAATTGGATGTTTGCAAAGACCTTCGCAACACAGGGATATATTATTGTTAGTGCGGGAGATGTTTAAAAAAAAACAACTGTTACTGCACATAATACAAAGAGGGCGGAAAGTCAGTGTGGTCAAGTGTAAAGTCATTGGCTTCATTGACAATAGTACTAATATTAAAAACGCGAAAGTTTGTAAGTTGGATGGATAGATGGTTGTTGCTCTTTTACGCCAAAACCACTGAACGGAATTGGCTGAAATTTTGCACCGGGCTGGATTAACATATAGGCTACAAAACATCGTCCCGACCCACTGGAGCAGAATGCCGCGGGTAAAAGCGCGGGGCGCAGCTAATCCTTACTAATCCTTACTATCCTTACTAATATTATAAATGTGAAAGTAACTCTGTCTGTCTGTCTGTCTGTCTGTCTGTTACGCAATCACGCCTTAACTACTGAAGCGATTTAAATGAAATTTGGTACAGATATAGTCTAGAGCCTGAGAAAGTACATAGGCTATATTTTATTATGAATTTCCCACGGGAACGGGAGTTGCGCGGGTGAAACCGCGCGCGGGAAGCTAGTATAATATAATATAATATATTTTCGTTCCAGTTATAAATACCACGTACAAATAACTCACAATTAAGAGACACGAAACCACAAAACAAACATAAACAGTGAAAACACGTGCATTTATAAAGATTTAACTGCGCGTTAATAATTAGGACGTTGGTATAAAATCGTGGATGCCATGATATGGAGACTATGTTGTGAACTGTCGCGATTCAAACGTATTTGTAGCACGTTGTAAACCACCGTGCTTTGTATTCCCAAGTGGTAGGGAGTTTGTGTATTTTTGTCCACTGAATATTGATACAATTCGAATACCTACCTACAGATTTCACAGGTAACACCAATTATGTTATAGTAAAACAGAGGTTTAAAAATGGCACCATGAAACTAAGCTAATTGGCACACTTGAACGTTTAAATTTCGGCTTTTGTTTTTGTAATTTCTCCTTCTGCGGGTCTGCTGGAAGAAGTTTTTGTATTGAAATGTTTTGTTATCATGTATTCTTTTTATGTTCTTTCTTTATAAGTATGTGTTATGTGTGTACATAAGACATACTAACATACACAATAAAAATAAATAAGTATGTCTGTCTCGTTTTTGCACGCGCTAAATTGCATGCTGTCCTGTTTGCTCTCTGGCGATAAACTTAACAAAACACGAGCATGCCGTATCTAACTACCTCTTTTTATACAATATCATTGGTTAACCCGGTTCGGCAAAATATTAGGAAACTAGCTGCTACCAGCAAATTTAAATTATTTTCATAGAATAAGGAATTTATAAGCTATCTAACAATAAAGTTCTGTCTAAATCTATAAGTGGCCGTAGTCCACTGGCTAGGCCGTCGGACTTGTGGTTTTGTAGTCGCCGGTTCGATCCCCACCCATTGAACTACTGACGTGAACCCACTTGTAACAGAAGCATTTTAGCTTAGCACGAGGGGTTAACAAGAATACTACTAGACTGTAAAATGTAAGCTAGTAAACTTTTATTAAAAAAAAAAAACTATACTACTGTTGCCGACATTAGGCAAAATATACGGAGACACAAACAGACAGGCGACATAGACCCTACACTTTATTATTCCTTATTAAATTTGTTATCTAACAATGAAAATCTCGTCCAAATTGGTTCACCCGTTACTGAGATTAGCGGGAGCAAACATACTCACAGACATAAAATATGATTTTTTTATTGGTTCTTTTTACATATTGTTTGAATTTAATTTATTTATTTTTATAGAATAAAAGATGTACAAATCACTCATGAGTTTGTAGTGCATAGTAAGTACAGAAGGTTTATTTAAAATAAATCAACAATTTTAATACCAATACTTACATAAACGGCTAGAATTTTCCTATTAAATTACCGAAATAGCTTACGTAGTGTAAATTCGAATAACATTTCTTGAAATAATGGTAATTTTATGAATACATTTACTACAAAACTAATAAATAACTTGAACTGCAAAGTTTAAATTCTCGCTGTGTAAACGATTCCCTATTGAAATTCAGCACATAGTTTTGGCGAGAATGTATTTAAGTGCAAAGCATTTTACAGTTTCCGCGGTTGAATTTATAACGGCGGTGTTAATATTCACCCGTTTCTTACATACGTATGTATACAGGGTGTCCCAAAAGATTACGTAGCTGGGAAGGGGGGTGATAGGGATGGTTACAAGGGTCACCAGAAAAATATAAAAAATTCCCTCTGGGTGTTTAAAAAAATAAATGGCATTTTTTAAAAGACTAAAAATTTTACACCTTGTGCTAACTGTACCTACAAATATGGCTGTATTTAAAAAAAATGCTGTTATGTAATCTTCAATAACAACAAGGTCATCAACATCAACATCAAAAATAACAAGGTGTAAAATTTTAAGTTTAAAAAAAAATGCCTTTTTTTTTAAATACCCAGAGCGGATTTTTTTCTAGTGACCATTGTGTCCACCCCTGTCACCCCCTTTCCCAGCTACTTAACCTTTTGGGACACCCTGTATATTGTGTATGTAGTGAAAACCATTAATGCGATATGTAATTTTTTGGTCTTGTATAATAATGTGAATAAATTTATTCAAATAATTATATTTACTTTTTTTAATTGTTTTTGAACACTTTACGTTCCATATTATACTATGTTTCAAAATTGAGATTAATAGAATTCGACCACCGGCAGGATTCGAACCGTTCCCCTTGGAGACGTGTTATAAAGGGATTGATAAGCTTCGACGACCGGTGTGGTTCCACCGTAGCCATGATTAGGACATTTAGGGGCTTTACCTAAGATGCAAGTTCGAATCCTGCCGGTGCGGTGGTCGAATTCTATTAATCTCAATTTTGAAACATATATTTACTTGTTATCATTCCGTGGTTTCACTCGCTTGAGTGAGTTATTGATATTTAATTCAAAGACAACCTCCGTAGCGTAGCGGTATTTGGCTCGCTTTAAATCTCGAAGGTCGTGGGATCCCCACTCCGGACAGGAAATCATTGTGTAAATTCTAAGATTTCTTTCCGGGTCTGGTTGGTTGTACTACTGTACACTACTTTTAGCCGTTGGCTCCGATTATTATAACATCATCTATAATAATCGTATACCAAGGAACGGGAAGCAGCGTTTTCTTGTGTGGCACATCATAATACTGCGGTTACCAACCCGTCTGACAAGCGTGGGGACTATGGCAAATACCCTCCCTCGGGAAGAGACCCATGTTCAGCAGCGGAGCAGTGCACGTTGTACGGGCTGATGATGATGATGATTTTTTAGTTATCTAACCGACGGACTAAATAATTTTTTTTATTCTTCATGCTTATTGTAGTTTTTCCTATCTTTATATTTTTAACCATCGAGCCTATGTTTTGACTTCTAACTTCAGCTATCTTCCAGTGAAATACCCGTCACCATAGTTGCTAGCCCACTAGAAGCGTGCGTGATATAAACTGTCAATTTAAACAGTTGGCGGACTTCCAAGCCTTTTTAATATAAACTAACACTACCGCGTGGTGACACCCGCGTACCTTCCGTTCTATAGGAAGCTCATCATCATACTTCTATGTATATACTAATATTTAAAGCTAAAGAGTTTGTTTGTTTGGTTGAATGCGCTTATCTCAGGAACTATTAGTCTGATTCGAAATTATTTCAGTATTAGATAGCCCATTTATCAAAAAGGCTATAGGCTATTATTAAATTATGAAGTTATAACGGCATCGGGAAGCCATCATCATCATCATTATCAGCCCGTATAACGTCCACTACTGAACATGGGCCTCCTCTCAAGAGAGGGTAGTTGCCATAGTCAACACGCTTGGCAGGCGGGTTGGTGACCACATATTATGTTATGCCACACAAGGAAATGCTGCTGCCCGTTCCTTGATATACGATTATTATAGATGATATTATAACAATCGGGAACAACGGCTTAACGTGCTGTCCGAGGCACTCACAGAAATCTTAGAATTTACACAAAGATTTTCTGCCCGGCGTGGGGATCCAACCCACGATCTCCGAGATTTAAAGCGAGCAAATACCCCTACGGTACGGAGGTTGCCAACGGGAAGTACGTTGGTGAAACCACGTGTGGGGAGCTAGTAATAAAATATAGCCTATACAAATATTCTCTCTTAATCTTAACTATATCATCAGCCCGTATAAAGTCTACTACTAAACATGGCCTCCTTTCGATGGAGAGTTTTGGCTATAGTCACCACGCTTAAAAGATGGGTTGGTGACCACATTATTATGTTATAACACACACAGAGTAACGCTGCTACTGACGTAAATTACTATAGATAAGTTACAAAAGACAGCCTCCGTGCCTCCGTGGCGTAGCGGCATTGGACTTGCTTTGAATATCAGAGGTCGTTTGTTCGATTCCACGCCTGAAAGCACGTTAAGCCGTTGGTCTCGATTGTAATAGCATCTTTAACCTTCGCATACCAGGGAACAGGCAGCAGCGTTTCCTTGTTTTGTGTGTTTTAACATAATACTGCTGTCACTAAACCGCCTGGTAAGCGTAGTGACTATGGCAAAACCCTCCCTCTGGAGGAGGCACATGTTCGGCAACTGATGTTATACGGGTTGCTAATGATTATCAAGTGACAAAAGTTCTTGGTGCTAATTTAATATTTTGAAGCTTTTTACGATATACGATGTCAATACTTAAGACAAAGTCCTATCACTGTTTTCTATACGTACTAACAATCTCTGCATAGCAGTCGACCAGATAAATCGAAGTTCAGTGCATCAGATTATATCCTGGATCGGAAATAGAGTACTTTAGTCTCGGATGAAAGGGATAACAAATGATCTAAAACTACAGCACTTGAATCTAGAATAGCGGTTGGTAGCAGTATATGATAAAATATGGGAATGAATTACAATTTACGTTATATTTCGTCAGAAAATTGAAAATATGCATGGGTACCTATTTCATTTTCGAATAGATTTTTTAGAATAATATAATATAGTAGTTGATAAATTATATTTCAACTTGTCAAACTCAAAAACTTATACATATTTTAAAAATAAAGTAGGTTCTAAGACATAGTAGCAACTAAAAAATAAATTTTATTTTACGCTGGACAAGAAACCCTTGTATCAATTCTTAAATTTCTTTCCAGGTCTGGTTAGTTGAGGACCTTCCCTCATTGCCTCGGAAACCGTTGGTCCCGTTCGTTATAACCCCATCTATAACAAGCATATACCAAGGAACGGGAAGCAGCATTTCCTTGCATGTTGCAACATATTGCTATCACTAACTCACCTGCCAAGCGTGGTTATTGGAAAACCTGATTAGAAAGCGCATGTTCAGCAGTGCACGTTATACGGAGTTTGTCATATAATGATTAGAATAACATGAATTATTTAACTTGAAAACATTCCCAAAACGCATTAATTCCACCAACATTAGTACAATTGTTTGAACATGTTTTTCTGTTGTGACATATGAACTGAATCGAAAACACGTTTGGGATTCATAGACGCTATTTATAACTGGTTCGTGACTTAGCAATGCTCAGAGTTTGTCACGTCTTCTAATAATTTCTATCAATTTATTACCACGTATCTTCTCGACTCAGGCTCTGTCTAGACGTTCTGTATATCTATTTACGAGTGAAATGTTGTTTAACTAGAATATGTTTAAGTTTAATCATTGGCAAAACATATCAAGACCTCAGAAGCAAAAGGATGGATGTGCTATTATACTTCAGAAGCATTTGGTCGTAAGTGCCAGTTAACGAAAAGACGCATACCCCAATTGTTTCTGACAAACACTTCTGGTACATCCTACCTTATGCTTTTGAGCTCTAGCTATCTCCGTAGCATAACGATCGTCATCGTCGTCGATTTTATCACCACACGCTCGAGAAGATTTTTTGGGGCGATTCTTAAGATTTCTTACCATATCTGATTGGTTGAGGTTTACCCTCGATGCCTCGGAAAGTGTATGATGTCGTTTGTTCATATTGTCGTAACATTATCTATAACAATGGTTTACCAGGGAGCAGCAGCTTTTCCATGTGTATCACGATATAATATTACGGTCATCAGCACGCTCGCCAAGCCGTGGTGACTCCCAAATATGTCAACACCGTACCTACTGTACCATTTCTACACGGTTTAGTGTTTGTATTTAATATTTTAGCTCAACTCAACAAAAAAAGGACTAATTGTCTTTAGTTACAGGAGTATTATTTTATTAAAAGAAAACATAAATATAAGAAGAAAACATAATAAGAATAAAATAAATTAAAAGGATAGCAATTTAAAATAAATAATACCAATGCGATTTAAAGATTTTTTAGAGCATTCTTAATCCTCTGAAGACATGTTCATTTTGAATTTTCATACAATATCTATCATATCATAAATTTAGTCCAATGATATTTTCACTGAAAAATTCGCTCTTTAACTATCAGAAAATTACGTTTTCAAAGAGTAGCATATACGAGTAAAAAGAGGTTTCTGTGTGAAGTAAAGCACCACAGCAGATACTACGCGAAAGCTTGTACTGAATAAATATACTGCTACTGCTTATAGCCCAGAGCGGTATACAAAGAGAATAACATATTGCTTTCATTCTTGCAAAGCTCTTTGCCGTCTTCCTTTACTTACTTTACAATATTAAGTTTCAATTATTTCTATATATCTATCGGTGAAGGGTATTTTCAATCTAAAGGTACTTAAATAAGGACCAGAGACTGACCAACATGGGTATTTTAGATAAAATCAACTCTTATGTGGAACTCATCATGCTTAAGATCGAAATTATAAACATTTTAGACCGTACGATCTCCTCCGTTTTGTCAAACGAACGACGATCATTAAAACTCTGACATTGGCAAAATTGTGGAAGCCTCAAAACATTCAAAACCGTAAGCAAAAGGTTCTAAGACCAAATACAGATCGATAGATAACTGTTTTTTGTACATAAAATAAATTACAAAGTAAAAGAAGATTTGAGCACTGTGTGCCTATAAATATTTGTATATATTTATCATTTATGTATTTGTCTATGAATGTACAGTTTAATATACAAGGTTGTTACGACAGAGGGGCGTTAAATTACGCTACGTTTACTATACGTGTTTTTTATTAATCCGATACGGTATAAAAATAAAAAGCAACCAAATTGAGATTTTTTTTCTTTCAAACAAACTTAATAGCTTACAAATCAGAGTAAAACGTAACCACACTTTGTAAATAAATTTCACTGACCTAGCAAAGCGGCAACGTCGCGCGCGCGCCGGTGCGGGATGTTTTGCAATGATTTGCGTCAGAGCGGCAACAACGCATCCTAAGGAAAGATACATCGTGTTCAAACGGCGCAAAAACTTAAAAAATCATTTGCGACTAAACTACTGCTCCTATTTAATTGATTTTTGGTACAGAGCTTGGAAATGGTACCTAGTATAGGTAGTTTAAAGGAAAGCCCCTCTGTCGTATCAACGTTGTATATATTAAATGATGAAGTATTATAATATAGTTATAGTATTCTCTGTTTGAATCTCTAATTGTTTTTTTGTATTTATGTCAATTAATCCTACCTTGAAGGTATTTATTTCATTCCAGTGCATATACCACTTTATCTCTGCACCGCTCAATGATTGACTGGGAGCGAATGCCTCTGACTTCAACTCCGCCTATGTACTGTTGATTTAAACTTATAAATACAGTACAGTACAATACAGGTACGATTGGAACATAATCATTAATAAGTAATCTCTTCCATTCAACTAACACAAAGAAAATACATACTTATACAAGTAAGTCACATTTAATCAAATGAAAAAATAATGGTCGTCAAGACAGCAGTCTTTGTGTCTGTCAGGTTGGCGTGAGAGATGTCTGAATAGTCAAAAATTAGCACTAAATAACTGTACTAAACTGAACCTATGTGAAAAAAACTGTACCTCAAGCAATTAAATCTATATATATAAAAGAAAGTCGTGTTTGTTACAACACTTATAACTCGAGAACGGCTGGACCGATTGCCATGGTTTTTGGTTTGTTGGATTTGTTTCCGTCCCGAATAGCAGAATATATTTTAAAAACAAAAGAAAGTCGTGTTAGTTACACTATTTATAACTCAAGAACGGCTGAACCGATTTGGCTGAAAATTGGTAGGGAGGTAGCTAAGAACTGGGAGAAGCACATAGGATACTTTTGGGTAGGGGTAGGGTAGGGTAGGGTAGGGGAGGGTAGGGTAGGGTAGGGGTAGGGTAGGGTAGGGGTAGGGTAGGGTTAGGGTAGGGGTAGGGTAGGGTAGGGGTAGGGTAGGGGTAGGGTAGGGGTATGGTAGGGGTATGGTAGGGTAGGGGTAGGGTAGGGTAGGGGTAGGGTAAGGGTAGGGGTAGGGTAGGGGTAGGGTAGGGTAGGGGTAGGGGTAGGGTAGGGGTAGGGTAGGGGTAGGGTAGGAGTAGGGTAAGGTTAGGGTAGGGGTAGGGTAGGGCAGGGGTAGGGTATAAAAGTCCACCCGTGCGAAGCCGGGGCGGGCCGCTAGTATTAAATAAATAGTGACACAGACACGCCGTTCTGACGTCAGCTTGACGCGCATAGTGTATCGACCCAAATGTTCTGGAACATTATAAAATAAAATGCTAAAACAAGATTACATCAAAATACAGTTATAAAACAAAATGACATCAAAATACAATTATAAAACAATCCCTAAACGAGATAACAATACAGACAAGGTTGATTGAATATAATTTACTTAGCATTAAACCTAGACCCTATTGTTTCAAGATCTGAATAGAAATAACAAAAGCTTAGTCGGTAGACTAAGAGACAGTCATCGTTTTGTTCTAATTGTTTTATAAGTACTTAAGTATTATCGTTTTGAATTCACATTTTAAAGATAATACTCCTATTTTTTGTTTATGTTTGTCTACACTAATATTATAAAGAGGAAAACTTTGTTTGTTTGGTTGTAATGAATAGGCTCAAAAAGTACTGGACCGATTTCAAAAATTCTTTCACCATTCGAAAGATGCATTATCCACGAGTAACATAGGCTAATTTTTTTTTTGGAAAAAAATAGGTTTCCGTAAGATATTTGGGTTTTTCAGACACAAGGTGTAAAAAATCAACCAGAAAAGTTACTTATTTTGCGTACGCTGCCTAAACTATAAAAGATAGAACCATAAAATGTTCTAATTAATTGTAGATCTTATAAATACAAAGTCCACGGCCGCGTTTGTCTGTCTGTCTGTCGGTTCGCGATAAACTCAAAAACTACTACATAGATTTTCATGCGGTTGTTACCAATCGATAGAACGATTCTTCCGGAAGGTTTACGTATATGATTTGTTTAGTTTATGTGTACATTTGACTAATATATATTTTTTTCATTTTTTTTTCATTTCTTTTCAAAGACAACTCCCGCACTAGGGACATAAATCCCTGTGTCGCGGGGGACTCTAAAAACATTCATTTCACGGACACAAAGAACACCCAGACTCAGAACAACTATTTGTGGTTCACACAAATAATTGTCCCGGGTGGGAATCAACTATTTGTGGTTCACACAAATAATTGTCCCGGGTGGGAATCGAACCCAGAACACCAGGTCTCAGAAGCAACTATCGTAACCACTGAGCCACCGGTGCAGTCAAATATATATAAGCCATTTGGGAGCTTTCAACGAAAACGCTGCCTTAACCCTATGAGATATAACAAAACAATGTATGGCGGAAATATTCTTCTCTTTTAGATCTAAAAAAAAAGTCTGCGATAGCATATGTCTATCTTTCAAGGTTAACTTGCTATATCCATTATATCTTTTAGAAAAATGATAATTTCTAATGCAGTAATTGTAAAGTTAATCAGACGGATTCAGTATTTATCCTTATCATTTTAAATGAGTTAATATTCTTAAGCATTTCATGCAGATTATTTTACCCCTACACACAGTTATTCATTTAAAGTATATGCCATCAAAAACATACTTGTAAAAAAACCCAAGTCTCGTAACGCAGTTCTTTTACAGTTAAAAGTTGTGAGATCTATGTAATACCAAGTCGGTTAATTTATTCAGTCCCTACTTAAGGGACCTTCTGTCTTAAGCTATTACGCAACTATCTCACCTAACAGACTTAAAATGATCTTATCAAAATTCGAAACTTTTAAGTTTTAAATAATAAATTAACTTGGCCATCGGATACTATTAGAATGTGTCTCACAAGTGTTTATTGCGATGGCCAAGTCAATCTAATATTCATAACATAAAAGTTTTGAATTTTGATAAGATCATTTTAAGTCTGTTAGGTGAGATAGTTGCGTAATAGCTTAAGACAGAAGGTCCCTTAAGTAGGGACTGAATAAATTAACCGACTTGGTATTACATAGATCTCACAACTTTTAACTGTAAAAGAACTGCGTTACGAGACTTGGGTTTTTTTACAAGTATGTTTTTGATGGCATCTCATTTCTTTTTGTAGATAGTTGTACCTTTTTTCCTTTGCTTTACAATTTACATAATTTTTTTGAATACCTACAACGGATTTAGGCTGTATCTCAAGAACCGCGATAGCTTAACAGTTGACATTTTCACAAATTATGTATTTCTGTTGCTATATTAACAAACTAAACATAAATTAAATAATTAAGGGGAGGCTCCAATACAACAAACTTTTTTGCGGCCTTTTTTGCTCGATATCTATAACGGCAATAGGTAGGCACTTGAAAATGGTACGGAAACCTTAGTGCGCGAGTCCAACTCGCACTTGGCCGGTTTTAGTCTATTGTATGCACAAATGGAGGATTCCTGCGCTTTAATCGTTCCAAAGTAGACTTAAATTAAATGTAAACCGTCCAGACTCGTAACTCGGTGCCTTTATTTACAAAATAACTTAACTTACGAATATATGAATACCCACGTACCTAGCTGGCATGGCAACACTCACCATACGTAACAAGAGCAGCTGCGTCGTGTACTTGATATTCGTCGCACTCGTCAAACGTCATTTAAAATTAATCCTTATTCAAAATTGTTATCTCTCATTCATTATAAATATTGTCAATGTACCTAATCGAAAACTACAACATCAAGCTTAACAGAGGATTAACATGAACTTATGTATGGCACTCACGACCTCACTGTCAAAGGTTTTTAAATAAAGAAATTACTAAACTGTTTTTAATGTAACTTTGGCACATTTCCGATTTTGGCTTTTTTTGAGACAGCTCCCGCACTAGGGAAATTATTATCTATGTCGCGGGTCAAAGTAACTTTTCCACAGAGACAAAGTCGCGGCCACAAGCTAATATGTACATAAGTAAATTTAAAGCTACCTAGTTAACATCAAACTGTGTAAAAAATATTTGATAAAATGAATATGCAAATACAGTTTGTGTCAGATAAATAAAACGTGGTGTGTTGTGTGTGTATACCTGCGATATCGCAGTAAGACTTGTTAATTACTAGAAAGAAAGTGACCGTCTTTCTGTGACGAACGGGAAGCGTGGAAACCGTAGTGTTTGTCCGGGGGGAATGCAAGAATTTTACGCATCTCCTCCGACACTGCGGCGTTCCCGCACGAGCGGTGGGGTATGTGGGACTCGCCCTCTCCATAGCAGTGGAATGCAAATCATACCTTAAGAGAAAAACACTTAAACCCCCGATTACTCCTCTGACCACAATTGGTGAGGGGCCCAGGAACTGTTGCCTATCTGGGATACCCTATGGCAGGGTCCGCGACTCAAATGGTGTTGCGGGCTCTCCTGGGTCCAAATAACCAGTTTCAGGGATGCCAGAGTACACGGGGTCCCTACTTCTCAAGGGGCCGCGGCCTGTTTGTATACTATCGTTCATAGCACAGTTGCTTTTACATTCCATTGAGTTTTTTTTTTTTTTCCTTCGATTTTTTTTTTATTTGTTAAATTAATCCCTGTGTCGCAAAGGTCGCACCGCTCGATAGATTAACGAAAACAAAGCACCCCCTGACTCAATACAACTGTTTTAATTTCAGACGAATAATTGTCCCGGGTGGGAATCGAACGCAGAAAACCAGGTCTCTGGAGCAACTAACGTAACCACTTAGCCACCACCTTTCAACATAATCGCATCTAGGTCCCTATCTACACCTATTCTTCCATTAAATCATACATATTCATTTACACTGATTTCACTGACTGCAAATGTAACTTTGTAATCCTATACATTTATAAGAAATAACAAAGTTATTAATGCAGTTGATGAAACTTAACAACTGGACCGAAATTGCAAAATGTTGGAATTTTCCCATGAGTTTTACACTAAACTCTACTAGTACTCAAAATTTGAAGCTTCTACGTCTGCTAGAAGTGCCTAAACATTTTGATGATCGGTCAATCACGTGTGAGCGAGTGACAAAATTACCGAAATTACCGAACTTTGAGTAGTTATAATTCTTAAAGTACTGGTTCAAATTGAATGAAATTTGAAATATGCTGTAGTTTTACAAAGCCTGCTTAGGTTCTGAAATTTCAGGCTCCTATCTTCATCCACAACGAAGTTATAGAGGGTCGAAAATCGGCTGAGTTGCTTCGAGAAAAGATAGGTACGGCCGTGCACCTTTTTTTTTTTTTTTTTTTTTTTTCTTTCTTACTCGACTTGGGGGGCACTGCCGTGCCCCCAGATACTTTAAATGAATAACTTAGAAGTTATCGCAAAATAACAGCGCGTGTTTTAGGTAGGCCGAATGCGATTATGCGCGCTCGATCCTTAAGAATAATAGGGCAATTTTTTTGTTTTGTGTTCGTTGTAACTATGATGGATAGATACTTGAATACCTATTTATTTAGTGTT
The DNA here is from genome assembly GCA_947037095.2 of Nycteola revayana. Lineage (NCBI taxonomy): Eukaryota > Metazoa > Arthropoda > Insecta > Lepidoptera > Nolidae > Nycteola > Nycteola revayana. The sequence goes on along the minus strand of OX344845.2, from coordinate 23,406,204 downwards.
TGTTGTATTGTTAGTCCTGAAGAGTATAGGTATTTCATACGATAAAAGTATACCCACCTACTTATTTCACTGAGTTTTAGTAGGTACGTATATTAATTTGTTTCTGTTTATTTTGACAAAATTTCGCCCGTTTGTTTGAGGTTTAAAGACATTCTGTAGTATAAGTATCAGTATTGTACCCGTGCAAAGCCGGGGCGGGTCGCTAGTAATTAATAAACTCAAAAACTACAGAGCCGATTTCAAAAATTCTTTCACCATTGGAAAGCTACATTCACCCTGAGTGACATAGGCTATATTCAATTATGAAGTTCCCACGGGAACGGGAGTTACGCGGGTGAAACGCGGGAAGCTAGTTTAATTATATGAAAGTACTATTTGTCCCGCGCGGTTTGACGCGCGTGTAGATCCCGTTCCCGTGGACACCTTGACTTAAAATATAGCATATGACACTCACAAATAATGTGGCTTTCTATTGGTAAAAGAATTTGCAAAATCTTTCATCAATTTACTTTTTTATAACATTACATTATCGATGGACGACTTTCATCATCATCATCAACAGCCCGTTAAAGTCCACTGCTGAACATGGGCCTCCTCTTAACAGACCTTGGCAAGCCAGGATCGTAGAGGGATATTGCCATAATCACCACGCTTGGCAGACGGATTGGTGATCGCAGTAAGATGTTAACCTTGGGCTAATAGACGCTGCTGCCCATCCATCAGCCATATGTCCCTTAGTCGCCTTTTACGACACCAATGGGTAGATATGGGGTGGTCTATTCAAAGCCGGAAACCACACGGCAAGCCCTTATAATACCCTTTTATTTATGTTTTGGTTTTTTTTTTATAGAAATGTGTTCTCTTAGATTATTACAATAAACGAATTAAACGAATTAAACGATATTTATTCAGCACTTAGGTATTTACATACACTTGCACTTGTCAGTTATACACAATTAAATATGATTAATATAATTAAATACAAAAATAATATAATTAGCTAATGACTTGTCTGTCAGTCCAGCGTCACGTCATATGTATAGTTACAACAATAATTACCTCTTTAATCAAAATCTTAATATAATTTAGCTCTATAGAAAGAGGCTCGTCTTTAAACAATATTTTTACGTTTAAGCGACACACGCCTGAGGGCACCCTTAATGGGCTAGGACCACGGCTCAGGGCATCGCTAATGCTATGAGAAATATTACTGTAACAATAATAATATAAAAAAGAGGGAGTGATCACTGGCACGGACTACAGGCACTGGATCATCGGATTGGGACAGGGGGCCAACGCGGTCCTCGGTCTGTCCGGCGAGGAGCCTAGCCTAGCTAACCTACAGGTTTCTCTAGCTACCTAAGTGGACGGCCCGGAGAAGAAACTCAGAAAGAAACTCCGGTTTTCTTTTTTCCGTCTTCTTTTACTTGATTAATCTTTTTTTTTTATATTCATTATTTATTACATTTAATTATTTACTTTTTAAAAGGATGTGGGCTAGTGCATGCTCAAAACCGTTACTGACTAAATTGTAATATAATAATTTATTCTACTCAAGCTAATAGGAAAACCTCTTGCATACTAAAATAAGAAACCAACGGCAATTGCACCCACCCACATTTACAAGATTAAACAAGCTATACGAGATCAACCAAGACCACAACAATGCAAACAAAATTAAACAAAAGCAAATAAAATAAATAACTCCAGCAACAAGCCGACCAGCCACCGCAAGCAGCACCCGTTCACGAGTATGACGTGTGACGCAGCCATCGCCTCCCTCGCCATATTAGAGGGAAGGAGACGACCCGCCCCACACCGCCACCGCAAGCCATGACATTCATTGGGAGCATGACGATCTTACAGCTAGGAGCACGTATCAATTAATTTATTGCCAGGTTGACCTTCATTTAGCACGTTTTTATGTTATATCGTTTCAGTTTACAATGTCAAGTACGTTACAAGTTAGGATACAAAAAAAAAAACAATATAAACCAATAAGTTATACAAAAAAAAAAAAAACACATATGTCAAAAAATACATAAAAACAATATAAAGTATGTATGTAAGTAACACTAGCAAAGAGACCCAATAACACATTGTACGGTCATCTTGGTTAGCCCATCGACCAGGCATCATTATCATTTAAATAATCATTTATTGTATAATAAGCTTTTTTGATTAAGCATTTCTTTATTGCTAATTTGAATTTAATTTGAGAAAATTCCTGAAATTCCTTAGGAATTTTATTATAAATACGGATCGCTAACCCCACAAAGGAAGAATGCACTCTATGCAAACGATGATTTTCAGCAAATAACTTATGATTATTTCTAGTATTTAATTTATGAATATCGCTTCTCTTTTGAAATAGATTTATATTCTGTTGAACATAAAGAATATTAGCATATATGTACTGAGAAGGAACTGTTAATATGTCTACACTCTTGAAAAAATCTCTTAGGGAGAACCTCGAGCCCAGCTGGTAAATAGATCTCACCGCTCGCTTTTGTAATATAAAAATACTTTGAATGTCAGTAGCCTTACCCCAAAGCAAAATTCCATAAGACATGATGCTATGAAAATAACTGAAATACACCAGACGAGCGGTGTCAACATTAGTTAATTGTCTTATTTTTCTAATAGCATAAGCAGCGGAGCTTAATTTCCCAGCTAGGCAGGATATGTGAGGACTCCATTGCAATTTTTCATCTAATGTTACACCCAGAAACACTGTGGATTTTACAGTCTCTAAAACCTCATTATTTATAACAAGATCGGGTCCAATATTTGTGACATTGGGAGTGGTAAATTTTACACATTTTGTTTTCTTAGTGTTAAGCACCAAATTATTAACCGTAAACCATTTGGTCAACATAGCGAGAGCATTATTTATTTCGGGAAAGTCATTTCTATTTCGATTCACCTTAAAAATAAGAGAAGTGTCATCAGCAAAAAGAACTACATCACAAATATTTTCCAAATAGTACGGCAAATCATTAATATAAACTAAGAACAAAAAGGGACCCAGAATGGACCCTTGCGGAACGCCTAATTTAACAGGTAGGTCCTGGGACTTAACTCCACCTACATCGACACATTGAACTCTTTGATAAAGGTAAGAGGTCAATACGTCAAGTGCTACTCCCCCTATGCCATAGTGCTGTAGTTTTAATAAAAGCGTATCATGGTGAACACAATCAAATGCTTTTGAAAGGTCGCAGAATACCCCAATAGCATTTTTCGATTGCTCCCACGCATCAAATATATGTTTTATTAATGAAACCCCAGCGTCAGTTGTAGAACGCCCTTTCGTAAAACCAAACTGGTTATTGTGCAAGAGGTTGTTAAAATTGAAGTGCCTAAGAAGCTGCTTGAGTATAAGTTTTTCAAAAATTTTACTAAAAGCGGGTAAGATTGATATAGGGCGAAAATTTGTGGGATCATCCTTAGAGCCTGATTTGAACAGAGGTATTATCTTGCTACATTTCATTAAATCTGGAAAAGTACCAGTGTCAATACATTCATTGTAAATAACAACTAAATAGGGAGCTAAAATGTCAATTACGTTTATCATAATTTTGACAGATATTCCCCATAGGTCGCCTGTGTTTTTAGGCTCGAGTGATTTGGTAGTTTGAATAACATCACTAACAGTAACATGCTTAAAATCAAATAATACTTTGCACTTTGGGACACCATTAGTTAGTAGCACCTGAGCATCGAATTCAGAGGAGTTCAGCAAGCTAGTAATAGTTACAGGTATGTTTGCAAAAAATCTATTAAATTCTTGAGCTACGTCTAGGTCCTTACTTATAATTTTACTATTTACTTTTATTTCTATATTTTTATCATAAGTAACAAGTTTGCCACTTTCTTTATTGATCGCATTCCAAGTGGCTTTTATCCTATTATCTGATTTTTGTATTTTATTACTAATAAAATTAGCTCTAGCTAAATGGCATATACTTTTGAAAATACTGGAATACTTTCTAACATACTGAAGGAATTTATTATCAGTTCTATATTGTTTCATACCATATAATTCATATAGCTTCGCCCGGCTTTTATAAATACCAGGAGTTGCCCATTCATTGAATTTACAATTATTAATATCAAAGGTTTTAGTTTTGAACTTATGTTGGTATTCATTATTAACTACATTAAAAAATAATTTATAATTACTATTCGGACAATTACCATCTAGCATTGTGGGGGTGAGTTTAGTAACAATGCCTTCTTTAAAACTTTGTATCCGACTAGTAGTTACGGGTCGGCATGTAATCTTACAAGACTTTTTCTTATAGTTGCCGTTAAATACTACTAACTGTCCACAGTGATCCGACGTTAAGTTATTTATAATCTTTGAACTTATAGTATCAGAATTAGTGAAAATATTATCAAGACAGGTGGAGGAGTGTGATGTGATCCTAGTTGGCTCATAAAATATATGTTTTAAATTAAATGACTTGAAAAGGTTTAAAAGTCGATCACTAATAGGTGTTACTTCAAGAATGTTTACATTGAAGTCTCCACACACTACCATTCCTTTACTGACGCTACTTATTTTCATGAGTGCATCCTCCATAACTGATTCAAACAAGTTGAAATTACCTTGTGGGGGGCGGTAAACACATATTATTACTTGGTGCTCAAGCTCCACACAAGACAACTCAATGGTGGGTTCAATAGAGAGATTCACAATGTCAAGCCTAGTTTTTGCTTTTATGTTAGATGAAACTATAATTAATGATCCACCGTGAATATATTCTTTTCTTACAAACGCACTCTGTACAATGTATTTATCATTATTAATATAAGGCAACTGGAAATCTCTAAGCCAGTGCTCTGTTAAACATACAACATGAGCATTAAAATGTTCAATAAATAAACTTAATTCTAATTCCTTGCCGGGTAGACCTTGCATGTTCTGGTGGACCACATTCAGTCCATGCAGTCTATCCTTTGTCCTTAAACCTAGTTTAAATGTGGTACATTAGTAGTGCTACTAATATTCAAGTCAAGGTTACTCTTAGGTAGGTAACAAGTACCTGAGTCCATAGTAAGAGTAGCAATAGGGCTACTTTTACTACAATCATTTAAATAGTTAAATGCTAACAATTTAGCAAGTTGTTTTTTATAAAAGTATGGTAGGTACACTGTACCATCTGTCAATTTTAATTTAAAATTATCAATAAAAATATTAGTGTCAAAGTAAGACACAAACTCATTATGGTGACAAATATTGTACATTGTTATGTTAAGGTCATATACATACTTAGTTTGCTCCTTAGTAAGGTTTGGGGAGTATGGCAGGGCACACATCACAAATGTCATATTATATTTACAGTGTAACTTATTCATTAAATTAACTGCTTGAAATATGTCCCTTTTCCTGACTGACAAACTATCTCCATACAATAAGATCATAGTGTCAATTGGTTTTTCTTGACACATAAACTTCATTTTGTTGATTAACTGGCTATAGCTGGCACCGGGGGAACATAGGTTTAATATATCATGTTGGGAGTATGGATTAATTAAACTACCTAGATTTTGGCCTAGATTGTCAGAAATGAGACTGCAACTTTTTATTCCTAATCCATTAACATTGACATTGTTAATACTGGCCACTTCACAGTAACTATCTAATGATGTACTTAAATTATTTATATGGTTGGCTTTTGTTGGATTGCTAGGATCATTTAGAACTAATTGTGGAAAGCCCTGTTTGCTACAAGTTATTGACAGCCGTGAACTAGAGACTGATGTACTTGTGGATGCTTGTTTTTGTAATGTCATGCACCTTTCACAGTCATCATTGCTAACTAACTTGATAAGTTCATTTGCAGCTAGAATATGCTCTTTTATTTGTTCCTGTGAATCCTCATATTTCTTTTGTAATGAGGATACAAGGTTACTCAGGTTTTCTATTTTTGACTGCATTTTCTTAGAGTTCATATCATATTTTAACTGAGATTTACATTGCTGATTGCTACAGATATCTAAGTCCAGTAATAATTGCCTACGCTCACTAATGAGTTTAAAAATGAAGTTGTAATTATACCTTTTACAATGATTATATGACTTTTTTAGCTTTTTCATTAACTTACTTAATTTTAAATATTTTTTAATTTTTTTATGGCTGGTCATAGAGGCAGATGAACTAGAATGAGCAATAATATCACTTGGTACTGTCTCAATGAGCTCCGAGAACAGATCCCGAGTCGCACCACTGCTCCGTGATTCCAGTTGTGATTGGAGTTTTAAAATTTGAACATTAGCCATTGACAGGCTGTATTCCAGATCAGTGATGCGATCCAAGGCCTGCCCATAAGTGCCCATACAATCATCATATGACTGGACTTTTGTAACCAATAATACATAATACTATCGACAACCTCCGTACATAATACTGCGGTCACCAACCCGCCTCCCAAGCGTGGTGACTATGGCAAATACCCTCCCTCAGGAGGAGGCCCATGTTCAGCAGTGGACGTTATACGGGCTGATGATGATGATGATGATAATATTATCGGCTGTACAAAAGTTCAATGCTTGGTATATACTAGGGGTCTCCAAACGTTGACGCCTTAAGGTCTTAATGTTTCTTTCAGAATGTTCTAAGGGCCAAAACAGCTGATTTTTTTCTGCTATTGACTTACTCCTCATAATCATCATCATCATCATCATCAACAGCCCGTTGACGTCTACTGCTGAACATGGGCCTCCTCTTAATAGACCTTGGCAAGCCAGGATCGTAGAGGGATATTGCCATAATCACCACGCTTGGCAGACGGATTGGTGATCGCAGAAAGATGTTAACCTTGGGCTAATAGACGCTGCTGCCCATCCATCAGCCATATGTCCCTTAGTCGCCTTTTACGACACCCATGGGTAGACACGGGGTGGTCTATTCTAAGCCGGAAACCACACGGCAAGCCCTTATATTACCCTTTTATTTATGTTTTGGTTTTTTTTATAGAAATGTGTTCTCTAAGATTATTACAATACATAATACTATCGACAACCAGCGTAGCATAGCGGCATTTGGCTCGCCTTGAATCTCGGAGGTCGTGGGTTCGATTCCCACACCGGACATGAAATCTTTGTGTAAATTCTAAAAAAATCTTTCCGGTTCTGGTTGGTTGAGGGACTACCCTCCGTGCCTCGGAAAGCACGTTAAGCCGTTGGTCCCGATTGTTATAACATCATCTATAATAATCGTATATCAAGGAACTGGCAGCAGCGTTTCCTTGTGTGGTACAACATAATACTGCGGTCACCAACCCGCCTGCCAAGCGTGGTGACTATGGCAAATACCCACCCTCAGGAGGAGGCCCATGTTCAGCAGTGGACGTTATACGGGCTGATGATGATGATGATAATACTATTGGCTGTACATAAGTTCAATGCTTGGTATATACTAGGGGTCTCCAAACGTTGAAGCCTTAAGGCCTTAATACTTCTTTCAGAATGTTCTAAAGGCCAAAACAGCTTATTTTTTTCTGCTATTAACTTACTCGTATTTCTAGACTATTCGCTAAGTGCGCAATCGAGTAATATTTCTTTTGCATTTTCTTCTAAACTTAACTCAACAATAGGACATTGGCAGTCGCGGACCAGATTGAGACACTAGTCTTAATCATTGACGTCACAGATGTCAAACAGTTAGTACGTGCCTCTTGTTATTTTAATAGAAATAAATTGTACAAGTAAATAATAACAACAACAATATAGTGAATCCAGTGTATTGCATATCTGTGACTATCATATAGTGTTATACAGTGATTTCATGCACAATATTTACAATCAAATCGAATTCCTAATTTAACTAATAAATGACTACCCTAATAATATAAACAAAAATAATCGTACACTGAATTAGCATCTAAATCCTTAATCTAAATAAACAGTGAACATAAAGTGATTGCGGCTAACATAAAGTGTTCGAGATTCATGTGATAGCGGGAATCCATATCCCATAAGTTGCGCGAACCCCATAAACAGTCGCGACAGTAACGCCATCTAGTGTCAGGTAGCTGAACTTCACTTCTATTTACAAGTTATTTCCATTTAAAAAAAAAATGCCTAAATCGTGCGGCGCGTGTGGAAAGTTCATCTCTGCCACGGCCACAGACTGTGTGAGATGTGGCATATGCTCCACATCTCACCACAGGGCTTGTGTCGCTATACCTATCACGGCTATAGTCGGTAGCTCCTGGCTATGCCCGTCCTGCAAGCCGAAACGAGTATCATCGGACAACTGCCCAACCACCCCGTTGAAGAGTCTCGGGGTAAATGAATCTACTCACCCCCTCACCGTAAACCCCCCCTCAACCATCCTCGACGACACAGCACATGACGTCACCTGTGACATGAATCTTGACCTTGCTCTCGAAATCCGTTCATTCCGCCTCGAACTGAAGGCTATGAGAGAGGAACAGGCGGCAATGCGTAATGATTTCGTTCAGTACTGGAAAGATTTTCACACGCTTAAGGAGAAGATCGATTCCTTCGAGGGAACCATGAACTCCTTAGAAGGAAGGATAAATATTCTAGAGGAGCAAAGTTCGAAAAAGCCCGAGGAAACAGGCCATCTTCTACAAGTCGTGAACGACCTCAAGATCGAGTTGAACGATCGGGACCAGGAGGAACTTCTATGCGACATAGAAATCACCGGGGTGGTCGAGGGCAAGGACGAAAGCTTGCTACACGTCATCAAGACGACAGCAATGAAGTTAGGAGTCGAGCTCGAAGACCGTGACATCGTGTTCGCGGACAGAGTGGGCTCATCTCGACGCAACCGCATCGAGGACCCGGGTGAGGCATCGCAGCCCGCGCCCGCCCGGCCCCGCCCCATCGCGGTGCGGCTGGCGCGGCGCGCCACCCGGGACACGCTGCTGCGCGCCGCGCGCGTGCGCCGCACGCTGAACTCCGCCGAACTGCAGCTGTCGCCGTCGGGCGGCGCGCCTGCGCGTGTCTACGTCAACGAGCGCCTCACTCGCGCCAACCGGCGCCTGTTCTATCTCGCGAGGGAAGCCGGGAGGCGCCACGGCTGGAAGTTCGTGTGGACCAGGAACGGCAGAATACTCGCGTGCAGGTCTGAGGGTGCCAGGGCGGCACGTATACGCTCTGATAAGGACATTGAGGAGATTTTTGTAAAGTAGTAGTTTTGCCTACATTTTCAAAACCCAATGCATTCATCAAAATTATGTATAGAACACTTACTATTCCTATAAACACAAATACACAACACTCAACTTACACTTTACAGAATCAGAGATTCATCATTATAGTATTGCAGTGTGATTATAATTTGCTTATTACCTTATTACTTAATTTACATGCTTACTATCCTAAATTTTACTGTTGGGCATTATTTAACATTTTCCTAGTATCTAGCTATTACCATAATATTTCTAACATAACAGATAAAATGGCAAATTCTTATCACTTTGTATTTCATAATATCACTATATTTGACTCTTACAAGTCACACTTATTCAATAATAAATTGAATTTAAGTTATCAGGCACAATTATCAACTTATTATTTACAATTAATAATACTTATTCTTATTTTATACACATTTATTAAAAGCCTAGTTATCATATTTTATTTTATAATTGATTTTTTATGTTATTACAATAACCAACACTCAAATCTAATCTATAATATAAAAATGAATCGCAAAATGTGTTGGTAAGCGCATAACTCTACAAAGCCTGGACCAATTTGGCCAATTCTTTTTTTTTAATGTTCGTGGAAGTTCAAGGATGGTTTTTACGGCGAGAAAAAATCGAACAATTGCCTGAAAACCCCTTAAAACAGCCTTTTTCTTTTTCCCATACAAACGTTTTCTAACTAAAATGTAGAGTCAATTTGAGCTTTATTTTGTTAATTAAAAACTTGATTTTTTTTGCCAAGATTTTTTAGGGTAGGTGTAGGGTAGGGTAGGGGTAGATTAGGGGTAGGTGTAGTGTAGGGTAGGGGTAGTGTAGGGTAGGGGTAGTGTAGGGTAGGGGTAGTGTAGGGTAGGGGTAGTGTAGGGTAGGGGTAGTGTAGGGTAGGGGTAGTGTAGGGTAGGGGTAGTGTAGGGTAGGGGTAGTGTAGGGTAGGGGTAGTGTAGGGTAGGGGTAGTGTAGGGTAGGGGTAGTGTAGGGTAGGGGTAGTGTAGGTTAGTTGTAGTGTAGGGTAGTTGTAGTGTAGGGTAGGGGTAGTGTAGGGTAGGGGTAGTGTAGGGTAGGGGTAGTGTAGGGTAGGGGTAGTGTAGGGTAGGGGTAGTATAGGGTAGGGGTAGGGTAGGGGTAGTGTAGGGTAGGGGTAGTGTAGGGTAGGGGTAGTGTAGGGTAGGGGTAGTGTAGGGTAGGGGTAGTGTAGGGTAGGGGTAGTGTAGGGTAGGGGTAGTGTAGGGTAGGGGTAGTGTAGGGTAGGGGTAGTGTAGGGTAGGGGTAGTGTAGGGTAGGGGTAGTGTAGGGTAGTTGTAGTGTAGGGTAGTTGTAGTGTAGGGTAGGGGTAGTGTAGGGTAGGGGTAGTGTAGGGTAGGGGTAGTATAGGGTAGGGGTAGGAGTACCGCATAAACGAAGTCTCTACGGCCCAGTTTATTTTATACAAATGTTTAGGTCTTTTATGTATCGATTGAGGCAGTACGAAGTCTGCCGGGTCAGCTAGTAATTCTAATAAAATTTAATAATTTAAAAATGTGGACTACAATTATTATTGATTGGATGTCAAACTATCTACTATCTATAACTATGTGTACATTTACAATAATTACCCTAAATATTAAAATAGTACTTCAACAAAAATGACCAAGACAAAAAAAAAAAAAATTGGACTATTCAATGCTGGTTCTCTGGGGTCCGGCCAGGAAGAACTAGTAGTGGCAATGTCCGAAGTTAAAGCTGACATTGTGGCAATTAATGAAACATGGCTAAGGGAGGGACAGGATGGTAGGGCTCCAGTCGTCCCAGGCTATAGACTCAAGCACATTCCTAGGAGCTCGACAGTGCTTCGGGGTAGAGGGGGCGGCGTCGGATTTTACATCCGGCGTGACCTTCGAACTCGCCTATTAGAGCATCCAGTTGCTCCTTGTGCTGTCGAACAGATGTGGCTGAGACTTTCAGTGAATGCACAGAGCTTAGTGGTTGGCACTGCTTACAGACCACCTTGGCTCGATGTTAGTTCCTTCCTTGACTCAATTGCTGAGTCTCTGTCATTGTTTGCAAATGCCGATAGAATTGTTCTTGTAGGAGACTTTAACATTAATATGCTTGATGTACAAAATTGTAAGACCAGAGCATTTAATACCTTTCTTCAATGCTCTAATCTCATCCAAGTAGTTGAAACACCTACACATTTTACAGAGCACAGTGAAACGTTAATAGACATAGTCTGCACTGATGCCAAGGTCTCGCAAGTACACATTCTACATAAGCCGACATTGGGACAACATGCATTGATTACCGTTGAACTAAACTTTAAAGTGGATAAGCCTATGCCTCGTTACATTACCTACCGTCCAATGAAAGAACTATTGATTGACTTGTTTTATCAGGACCTAGAGAGGGTGGAGTGGGATGGAATATTGAGTCTTGAGAATGTAGATTCTATGGTAGAGGCACTCAATGGGACCATAATTGGTTTATTTGACCTCCATGTTCCCATTAGGAGGATCTTAGTGAAGGAGCTCACATACCCTTGGATCACTGACACGGTTAGGGATATGATGTCTATAAGAGATAGATATCACGACAAATATAAAGCATCCAAATCCGACACAAACAGAAAGAGTTATAAAGACATGAAGATGAAAGTAGTAGAAGCATTCCACACTGAAAAACAGGCATACTATAGGGAACATGTCAATAAAAACATAAATAACCCTAAAAAGCTTTGGAAAAACATCAAGTCCACCATTAGAGTGAAGTCAGAGGACAAGGTCCTACCTCCTAACTGTAGGGATCCAGAGCTCCTAAATATGCACTTTCTTAATGTGCCTGGTAATGAAGCGGTTACAATCTCTGACTTAACTTACTTTGAACACCATAGGTATCATGAGGGTCCACAATTTAGACTGGAACTAGTCACCGAGTCCACAGTTCTAGGTCACATCAATAATCTGAAATCCAATGCTGTGGGTGCGGATAACATTTCTCTTGAAATGCTGAGATTGACTCTTCCCCAGACGCTGCGTACAGTGACGGGTATCATCAATCGCTCTTTGGAAACATCCACTTTTCCTGAGTTATGGAAAACTGCTATTGTTAGGCCCATACCCAAAGTACCATATGTCACTTCATTCAAAGACCTTCGTCCCATTAGCCTTCTGCCATGTCTATCCAAGATACTTGAGAAAGTTGTATGTGCGCAGCTCAGGAAGTACTTGGAAAAATTTAATATCTTGCCATCCCTGCAGTCTGGGTTCCGTCGAGGCCCCAGTACTACTACCGCTCTAATTAATGTGGTGGATGACATACTGGGTAGCACCGATGCTGGGATGGCTACTGTCCTCACTCTCCTTGACTTCTCTCGCGCATTTGACTCATTAAATATCAACCTACTATTGTCAAAACTGACGTTTTATGGCTGTGAGCCGGCCACAGTGAGATAGTTTCACAGCTATCTTACTCATCGATCCCAGTTTGTTCAGTTGGACAGTAATTCTGATGGTACTAGACCAACTTCTTCAGTCAGCCCTGTGACCAGGGGCGTGCCACAAGGATCAATACTGGGCCCACTACTCTTCATTATATACAGCGCGGACATTACCCGCTGCATCAGACATTGTGACTTCCATTTGTATGCGGATGATCTTCAGATCTATATATCTTTTCCTCCGCAGGACTGTCATGAAGCTGTGGACAAATTAAACAATGACTTGAGTAGGATATCTCAGTGGGCTGAGAGGAACTCTCTCGTACTAAACCCTACAAAATCCAAATATATTTTATTAGGATCAAGGAAAAGTACTAAGAAGGTTAAGTTGACTTCACCTCATATTAAAATTGATGGCTGTCCCATTGAACCGGTGACTGAAGCTCGCAACCTGGGAGTTGTATTTGATGAGCTTCTGCACTTTGAAACCCATATTATGGAAGCCACAAGGAATTGTTTTTATCGCCTCAGGTTATTGTACCGGGTACGTCCTTACCTCACTGAGGAGATTCGGGTAATGTTATGTGAGGCATTAATCTTATCCAAACTAAACTATGCAGACTCTGTGTTTGGCACATGCTTGCTAGCTAGAACCGAGAGGCTAATACAAAGGGTCCAGAATGCCTGTGCTCGGTTTTGTTACAAGATTCCTCCAAGGTCACACATTACACCTTATCTGGAGAAAGGAGGTCTATTGCGGATGGCAGCCAGAAGGCAGCTTCATCTAGCTACATTGTTGTTCGGTGTTGTGGCTACTAAAACACCTACGTACCTCTATGATAAACTTGAGTGGTCTAGAGACTTCGTTAGACACAACACCCGAGCATCTGCTTACCGGTTACTCACGCCTCGCCACAGAACAAGTGCCTTCAGGGGGAGCTTTAGATTTGCTGCAGCGCATATTTGGAATGTTCTGTTGCCGCCATCGCTCAGAAACCTAAAATCCAAAAGTACTTTTAGCGTTAAGTTAAAATCATACTTGCTCAAATCAAATCCATGAGCATTTCTTGGCTTACCGTCTTTAATGTTCCATATTGCTTTAAACTGGTCTCTCGGCAAACAGAACAGTTCCTTTGCACTAGCAGCAGACCCTGCGTATGCGCCTCAAACTCTCATCAACATCAATTATTATATTATTATGAACACAACACATTAGGTACACTTTACGTCACGCTCACAGCTCAAGATATACATCTCACTTGTTTGTATGAATCATATTACATCTTTTACAATTTTTAAACTAATAAGCATAAATCACAACATTTCAACATTTTATCAAGAAGAACCGCTGCCAATTAAGATCTTTCAGTCATTTTGGAAAACCCGCCGACGCGGCGACGCTTTTATTTTAGTGTGACCAAAGCAAGCAATAATATATCCTACTGCACTGGCGCTTTTTTGACGTTATATTGCAAATTAATTCTCATTTAATTTATTTTAAGTATAGTGTATAAGTAGTTATGCAATTGGTAAATTTGATTAATTTATTATTATAATTTTATTGAAAAAGTCTCTAATTTAAAATCTTATTTATTTAATTATTTGTTTTATATTTTTTTTAAATTGTAGTTTTAGAAATAAATTTATATTCTATTATTATTTTAATTTTATGTAAAAAATCATAATATTATTTCGAATTTAATTAATTGACTGTTTTATTTTTTTGTTTTCTTATAAACGTGGCGTCATCAATGGGGCCAACTAGAATAACAGCGCTACATTCATACGCATATGTGTGGATGTAGCATAAAGCTGAAGTTGGTGCCTATTTATGGTGCACATGGAATTAATGTATTAATTTGATATTGTATTTTTACGGAAGACAGTGCATTATAAATAAATATTTTTCTTTCTTCTTTCTTTCTTTCTTTCTTAAGGACTCGCGGTCCGACTTGATGGCACTGGGTGGCGGCATATGACCCGCGGGCCGTAGTTTGGAGACCCCTGGTCTATACGATTAAGCGTAAAACAAACAGATTAATGAGCGACTGTTTAATAAAAGTAAGAATGCCGTGTGGTCTCCGGCTTAGAATAGACCACCCCACGTCTTCACATGGGTGTCGTAAAAGGCGACTAAGGGACATATGGCTGATGGATGGGCAGCAGCATCTATTAGCTCAAGGTTTACACCTTACTGCGATCACCAATCCGTCTCCCAAGCGTGGTGATTATGCCAAAATCCCTCTACGATCCTGGCTTGCCAAGGTCTATTAAGAGGAGGCCCATGTTCAGCAGTGGACGTAAACGGGCTGTTGATGATGGGAATTAAAATCAATCCAGCTCCTTTACTATAAAGTCTCAAACACTTAAACTAATAACGCTATTTTACAGTATAATTATTCAGTATTGAAAGCTTGTTTGAGGGTTACTAATATATTCAAGATCGTTCTATAGTAAATAAACCTTAGATAGTATTACCAATTAGGGTGTAATAGAAATCACACACACAACAAACAGTTCTGTATTTAAATAAATTATTTAATCTGTTTTTTAAAGCAAAATGTAAATAAAATTCGTATAAAGACAACCGATTGGTAAATTGTGAATGCCAACTAAATAATAAAAGTAACTGGACCTAAACTTCTTGGACATCCCCATCTGAGTATGTTTCGCCGGATCGTCTCGATGAGGCCGCGCTGAAACCGGCAGTAAAATAACCCCACTGAGTTTGTTTCGCCAGATCTTCTCAGTTGGGGCGTATTGGATCCGGTGTAGCACTAAAGCGCGTTCGTCGAGATACTTATGGTCCGTCTAAATAATAACATACTCAAAGGACAGAACTTAGATTTAATCATAGATATAAAATAATACAATAATAATATACTTTCATACCTGACAGCTTTTAGGCTAAAGTTATATAAACTATTATTATACGAAGCAATAAACAAATAAAATTAATTAATTAAATCAAAAATAAGCCAAATATGTTTTGACTATTCACAAATACCTGTAATAGTTTTACGTGAATAAAAACTTTTTTTATTTTTTATTTTATTTTATTTTAATTCGCCGTGTGGTTTCCGGTTTAGAATAGACAACCCCATGTCTTACCGTGGGGGTCGTAAAAGGCGGCTAAGGAGCATACAGCTGATGGATAGTAGCAGCAACTATCAGCTCAAGGTTTACAACCATCTTACTGCGATCACCAATCCGCCGGCCAAGTGTGGTGAATATGGCAATATTTATCCCTGGCAAGTAGATGTATTTTGTGAACCGCATTCAGATTTTCACACAAAAATAGAAAAAAAACAAAAAAAATTGGGGTTCCCCATACTTAGAACTGAAACTCAACAATTTTTTTTTCATTAAACTCTTACTTGTCTCTATGGATACGTCTTCAAAATGATATTGAGGTTTCTAATGTAATTTTTTTCTAAACTGAATAGTTTGCGCGAGATACACTTCCAAAGTGGTAAAATGTGTGTCCCCCCCCTGTAACTTCTAAAATAAGAGAATGATAAAACAAAAAAAATATATGATGTACATAACCATGCAAACTTCCACCGAAAATTGGTTTGAACGAGATCAAGTACGTAGTTTTTTTTAATACGTCATAAACCGTAAACCACAATTTACATTTCATTCGATCAACTATTATTAACATCGATCAAAGTTGCAACTAGTACGGAACCCTACGTGCGAGAGTCCGACTCGCACTTGGCCGGTTATTATTTTAACATTTCATTTCTGTGGCATTTTTATTTACGAATCTATTTATCTTTTCAGTAAGCCTTTATGAAATATTTGTAATAAATAAAATTTGCTACACTTTTAAGAAAAAAACTGGAGCAGGTACTAAGGTTTTATAAGACTACTACTTGGAAACAAAAATATATAATGCAGTTTGGAACAAACCACATGCTGTAATTGAAAATGGCTACAAGGCAGAGAGTAAAGCGGTATTAGAAAAATGTTATGTTTTTGTAATATTTTTCTTCATTTTGTACTATTAATGTCAATAACGTAATGAGAAGTGTTACATTTTTAATTAGGTGTTTGAAAATGTTAATTACCTAAAATGGTTACTATAATATTAATATAATCAGAAGTCTTAAATTGTAACAACAAAAATGTATTGCTTCTTTTTACAAATGTACAATGTTTTCGTTTTAACTTATATTAACGACGGTAAAAAAAAAACAAAATATTTATCTTGAATCGAACTTTGACTGATATCAAATCACAGTATCGAACTAATACCTACTTTGATTTGTTATGATAATATAATATGTCAACCTCCGTGACGTACCAGTATAGGTGAGGCTTTAAGTTTCAGAGGTCGTCGGTTTGATCCCCACGTCAGACAAGAAATCTTTGTGTAAATCTAAAATTTATCTCCGGGTCTAATTGGTTGAGGGATTACCTTCTATCAAGGCCCCATATGCCCCAAAAAGCAGGTAACGCTGCCGGTCCTGATTTTTATAACATCATCAATAACACTTGTCTATCAGGAAACGGGCAACTGCCTTTCTTTCTAGATTCAACACAATACGGTAGTCATCTAGTCTACCACACGTGGTGATTATGGAAAACCTCTCCTGCGGGATGAGGCCCATGTTCAGCGTTGGACTATACGGGCTAAAGATGATGATATGTAACATTATTTAAAGCTTTATTTTTTTGTATTAACATCTTATTCTTATATACAGGGTGTCCCAAAAGATTACGTAGCTGGGAAGGGGGGTGATAGGGATGGTCACAAGGGTCACCAGAAAAATATTAAAAAATTCCCTCTGGGTGTTTAAAAAAATAAATGGCATTTTTTAAAAGACTAAAAATTTTACACCTTGTGCTAACTGTACCTACAAATATGGCTGTATTTAAAAAAAATGCTGTTATGTAATCTTCAATAACAACAAGGTCATCAACATCAACATCAAAAATAACAAGGTGTAAAATTTTAAGTTTTTAAAAAAAAGCCATTTTTTTTTAAATACCCAGAGCGGATTTTTTTTTTATTTTTCTATTGACCATTGTGTCCACCCCTGTCACCCCCTTTCCCAGCTACTTAACCTTTTGGGACACCCTGTATATATAAAGATGAAGAGTTTGTTTGTGTGCTTGAATGCGCTAAGCTCAGGCACTTAAAGACCGATTTGAAAAATTATTTCAATGTTGGATTGCCCGTTAATCGTGAAAGGCTATATATAGGCTATATATTATTATAAATGATTTATAATGAATACCATGGAAACAGAAAATTCGCAGGTAAAACCGCGCACAGGAAACTTGTAAGTACTTAATACATAAATTCGATTGTTAAAATCTTAAAAAAAAAATGAAAAAAAAAAAAAAAAATTATCTTTGTTAATAACTTGGACCAAAGCCAAAGAAAGTGGCCATAAAACTAGGTAGTTCTTTTGGATTTATACGGCCGCCGGTTTATGTCCGCGTAATGTGGTCACTTGAGGCCCAGATTAGCTACGTGCGGACTTCATGGTCTAGGAAACACGTGCCCTATGAGATACGCGACATGTGTATCTGTGTCTTGTAAGGTACGTTAGTAATAAGCAGGTATAAAGAGATGGGAAAGTATTGCGGCTTTTATTGGCTTTAACATGAATTTGTTATTTCGCTTTAGTTTGTTTCCTTTCCTCTAGTCTATACTAATATGATATTTAAGTCATCATCAACTGAACAGCCCGTTTACGTTCATTGCTGAACATGGGCCTATTCTTAACAGACCTTGGCAAGCCAGGATCGTAGAGGGATATTGCCATAATCACCACGCTTGGCAGACGGATTGGTGATCGCTGTAAGATGTAAACCTTGAGCTAATAGATGCTGCTGTCCATCCATCAGCTATATGTCCCTAAGTCGACTTTTACGACACCCATGCGAAGACATGGGGTGGTTTATTCTAAGCCGGAAACCACACGGCACGCTATTTAAGTACTATTTAAGCGGCCCTAGCCCAATGGCTAGGGCGTCGGACTTGTGATCTTGAGTTCGCCGGTTCGAACCCACCCATTGCACTACCGAAGTGAAACCACTCGTAACACAAGCATTTAGCTTAGTACGAGGGGTTCACAAGAATGCTAGTAGACTTCAAAAGACTGCTAGTAATATAAAAAAGAAGTGCAAATTTTTGATTATTTGTATTGTATAGGCTCCGAAAATACTTAACCGATTTGAAAAATTCTTTCACCGTTTGAAAGCTACACTATCCTAAGAAGACATAGGCTATATTTAATTATGCAGTTCCCATGGGACCGGGAGCTATACCATACCTGCCTGTGGTCTTCATTCATTAATATCAATTTACAAATTTAGTAAGCGGTAAATGCAAAAAAATGTGTAGTTTGTGTTTGTGTGTCACAGAAATTATCAAGAATTTCCAATAGGTGTAGTAAAAATCTAATTAGATTTGTTTCGTTGAATAAATGAATCTATCTATATCTATATCTATATATATAAAAGAAAGTCGTGTTTGTTACAACACTTATAACTCGAGAACGGCTGGACCGATTGCCATGGTTTTTGATTTGTTGGATTTGTTTCCGTCCCGAATAGCAGAATACATTTTAAAAACAAAAGAAAGTCGTGTTAGTTACACTATTTATAACTCAAGAACGGCTGAACCGATTTGGCTGAAAACTTTTGGGTAGGGGTAGGGTAAGGTAGGGTAGGGTAGGGTAGGGATAGGGTAGGGTAGGGTAGGGTAGGGGTAGGGTAGGGGTAGGGTAGGGTAGGGGTAGGGTAGGGGTAGGGTAGGGGTAGGGTAGGGGTATGGTAGGGGTAGGGTAAAGGTAGGGTAGGGGTAGAGTAGGGGTAGGGTAGGGTAGGGGTAGGGTAGGGTAGGGGTAGGGGTAGGGTGGGGTAGGGGTAGGGTAGGGGTAGGGTAGGGTTAGGGTAGGGGTAGGGTAGGGCAGGGGTAGGGTAGGTCAGGGGTAGGGTATAAAAGTCCACCCGTGCGAAGCCGGGGCGGGGCGCTAGTTATGAATAAAACACATTAAAATACATGAAAACCGTAAATTCTGTAACTATTGAATCGCCTACGGTTATTGCAAATAAATAAAATTGGAGTGTCTGCTTGTTAATTCAAAAATAACAGGGTTTTGCTATATGCATACGAATGCATATACGTTACTAATAAAAAAAAAACACAATACATTTTTGTCTGTCCATCTATTAGTTCCGGCTAATCTCAGTAACGGCTATGAATGAATGAATGAATGAATGAATATATTTATTTACATAAAGTGTTGGTACAATTTTTACTTTTTTTTACTTTTTTAAAAAGACAACTCCCGCACTAGTTTAATAAATCCCTGTGTCGCGGGGGACTTTACAAACATTCATTTCACGGACACAAAGAACACCCAGACTCAGAACAGTTCACACAAATAATTGCCCCGGGTGGGAATCGAACCCAGAACACCAGGTCTCAGAAGCAACTTCCGTAACCACTGAGCCACCGGTGCAGTCATCTTAATTAAATGCATAGATCCTTAACACTTAGTCATAGAAGTGACATGCAAATATTAAATTATGTTTTTAATACAATTAATTCATTTTAATTTATTATTTATGAATTCATTTAATGAATAAAAAATTCTTTCCCCGAACCAGGCTTTCAAGGTCTTGACAAATTTCTGGTAGGGTAGGTCTTTAACAATTTAGCAATTAAGCTAGAAAAATTTTGACGGGACTTTCACAGCTAGATAGCTTTCTTTATGAAATAAGCTACTTTTTATTCTGTATGCAAGTTTGTTTGTGTATTCCGTTTAATCCCCAAACCGGTAGTGAAAATTTAGAAGGGACTCTAATTGTTAGATAGCTTATACAGTCCTTATTTTCCGAGGACAAAGTCGCAAGCAGCAGCTATTTGTAACAAAACATTTAATAATGATTTTGATCCGCGTACTGAGTGTTATGTTTTTATGTCGCGTACTGTATTATTCGTGTTTAATTAAAAACTACGCAACGCATAGATGAGTGTAAAATGAAAGCGCTGGAAATGCTCAGCTTAAAAAGCGCTCGGCTTAAAATTTCGTCGGAACTGTCGGAATCCGGCTTTTCGCGTGAACATTACAGGCATACCATTTATAAATTTTAAAATCTTTACACATTACACAAAAACGAACGACATTTCGATCCGTCATACACATTCGAAAGCCACAGCGCTCATGACTGAGCGGCCATTTTTATTACTAACGCATTTTGATATCTGAATGGTTGAAGAAGAGAATAAATACATATTGTAGAAGTGGCATTAAGCTTGAAAGTTTCTTTTATTAACAAAATTAACTATTCTATTTATAGAATTGGTATTGTGAATCGTATGAAAGACAATTAATATAATCTAAACTAAACATCATCATCAGCCCGTATAACGTCCACTGCTGAATATGTGCCTCCTCCCGAGGGAGGGTATTGCAATAGTCACCACGCTTGGCAGGCGGGTAGGTGTCCGCAGTATTATGTTGTAACACACATGGAAACGCTGCTGCCCGTTCCTTGATATACCTATAATTGTTAAAGATGATGTTATAACAATCGGGACCAACGGCTTAACGTGCTTTCCGAGGCACGGAGCGTAGGTAGTCCCTCATACAACCAGACCTGGAGAGAAATCTAAGAATTTACACACAGCTTTCTTGTCCAGTGTGGGGATCGAACCCACGACCTCCGAGATTTAAAGCGAGCCAATTACCGCTACGCTACGAAGGTTATCTGCGTAGCGTATCGGTACGGAATCTAAACTAATAACCAACTAAATGTTTTATAGAACTATCGATGTACATCCCGGTTCCGTGCGAACTTATTCATTAAATAAACTGCTACTCCTGAATAACGTAGCTTTTTATAGGTGTAAGACGTTTTGAAATTGGCCCAGTAGTTTTGGAGCCTATTGAATGCAAACAAAGAATGAAATCTTTCCTCATTTTAGTATTAGAGTATACTTTGTTTTATAATAAAACTAGCTGGCCCGGCAAACTTCGTACCGCCTCAAAATCTACCCGGTGTCCTACATCTACCCTACCCTACCCCTACTCTACCTCTACCCTACACCTACACTACCCCTACCCTACCCCTACCTCTACCCCTACCCTACACCTACCCTACCCCTACCCTACCCCTACCCTACCCCTACCCTAACGCTACCCTACCCCTACCCTACCCCTACCCTAAAGTTCAGTTTATGACCTTTTTCTTTGTCTGGGGGAAAATGCATTTACACATTCCCACCGCCGCTGCATCGTATCCGCGCGCTGGCGGCGGGATATGTAGGACTCGCCCTGTCTATAGCGGTGGTATGCTTACTCATAACAGGAGAAGAGGACCCTACACTACTAACTCCCCCCGGACGCTCCTTTGATCCATCGTTGGCGGGGGCCAGGTACGCACGAAGCAATCCGGCCCCCCGAGGGCACCCGCGGCCAATATGGTGCCGCGGGATCTCCTGGTTCAGTTTCATCATCATCAACAGCCCGTTTACATCCACTGCTGAACATGGGCCTCCTCTTAACAGACCTTGGCAAACCAGGATCGTAGAGGGATATTGCCATAATCACCACGCTTGGCAGACGGATTGGTGATCGCAGTAAGATGTAAACCTTGAGCTAATTGATGCTGCTGCCCATCCATCAGCCATATGTCCCTTAGTCGCCTTTTACGACAACTATGGGAAGACGTGGGGTGGTCTATTCTAAGCCGGAAACCACACGGCACAATGGCTCAGGTTATGTCCTGGATATAACAAAAAATCACAAAGAAGACACTTTGGCCTTATGAGGCCCAAGTGTGTTCCGTGTGATTTGTTGTGTTTTCTTGTGTTGATTTCTGTGTGACTTATTGTTTATATGTAGATCAAAAATGAGCTGTTATATCGAGGGGCAAAAGGCTAATTGGTCTAAGCGACACCATGAACGACATTGAATTATATATCTTATGAAGGGTTTACATAGAGTTTATAATTCAATATTAGACATGGACACCATGTCTAATATTGAATTATAAACTTACCTCAATTTCCCTTTTAAGCGACGATATACAAAAATATAGATAATATTATTTTAATTCAATGTATGTCCTTACAATATTTTTCATAACGTTTCCGTTTAAAAAGCAACATATAATAAAATGCTTGTATGTTAAAAACATGTCACTTCTGCGACAATTTTTCTTTGATCTAGTCACATCTAAAGCCCAGCTTGGAGCCGGACGGTTAAATCCGGACAGATGGTGAGCCCGACTTTAGACTCGGGTGAATTTCGAGCTATGGTACGTGATTTAGTCCGTGTGAATTTCAGAGTGACAGAATTTATGCTTGTAAAATGTGAAATTACATTTGAAATATTTAGATTGTGTTTCGTTGAGATGCCATTTTTCGTGGCAACATAACCACGTAAATAAGAACACTTCGCAACAGTAGTAGCTGTACTAGAAATTTATTTGGTCTATGTTTTTCTTTTAAGGATTTGGTAGACTAAAAAATTAAAAAAAAAAAAAAAAAAAATCTGAAAAATACTTTCCCCGCGTTATTCCCATTCCCTTAGGAACTACGTACTTAAATATAGCCTATGTTACTCTTGGAAAACTTAGAATTCTAATGGGGAAAGTTTTTTTTTTTAATCGGATTAGTAGTTCCTGATCTTAGCGCGATAAACAAACAAAACCTTCAGCATTATAATGTTACAAAAATAAGAACAAGAAATGTTGTCCAAAAAAAAAAGAGGTTATGGGTTATGGGACCACCCTCAACATTTAGGGGGATGAAAAATAGATGTTGTCCGATTCGCAGACCTAACCGACATGCACACAAAATTTCATGAAACCGTGACACGAGAATTTTATATATTAGAGAGAGACATAAAGTGTAGATAAGGTCAGCCAACATGGTTATGAACATGTAATTTGTTCTCTTACGCTCATTTTTATATTGCTTCACAATAATCTCACCATATTTTCATATGTCCACAGTTCAAAGTACGCCTGCTCTCGGGTTAAGACGTTACTAGGTTTTACGGGTGGATAGGCAACTGCAGTGCGATTATGATAATCCAAGGATACATATAAGACAGTGTTAATGCAGGGTTTAACATTGCAGTAACACTGTCTATTTCCTAGTTTGAAAACGTATGTAGACGTAATAAGTATGGAACAAATATACTAGTCTTGTTAACAAGGTTGAGGAGGAAAATAAACACTAAAACATTTTTCACCGGAGAAGCAATATTTTTTATGGCTCACACATTTCTTCCTCTGTAACGAGGAGCCTCCTCTCCATTGGTGATGTTATTCTAGCCACGAGTCTCTCTAGACTTCCCACTAAAGGACTCTGCCCACTATCCCGTATCATACCGTGACCGTGCTAGGAACGTATCGGGCACGGAAAGTAATCCGATTGCTCTAGTGGGCATAGTAGAGCGTATCAATTACGTATCAAAGCCGTGGGGTGACCGGAGCGTCCGCATATCATCTCCGTATCATCCGCGTGTCATACCCGGATTTTAATGATGGGAGCGTCCGCATATTATTATCATCTCCGTATCATCCTAGTGCTTAGATACTTAGAAAAAATAACCGTGAAGAACCGTGCCGGTATCTGTACGCGGTTATAAACCGCTTGCGCACCGGTGTGGCAACGTCGCGTGCCATGCACGGAGCGTTTCGCCACCGGCAAAATACCGCCGACAATTCTTGACGCTCCGTTCATGGTATGCGACGGTGTCGGTCGGTGACGGAACGGTCTAGTGGGCATATTCTCATACTTTTTAATACAAAGAATATTTTTTTGGTTGTTACGTAAATGGTATGCTACGAGATAGTGGGCAGAGTCCTTAAAACCTTCTGGATGCTCGTCTTTCGTTAGTTAATGGGGTACCGGATACTGACTCTGGATACACTTTGGTGGTGTCCACGGGCTTTCTTGAGCCATTAAGGTACCTATTAACCCAATTACGTAGGTTTACGAAACACCAAGACATCCTCTTTATCTGTTTTATTACTCTTCAAGGCCGAGCCTAAGCGGCGGATCTCGGCTTGCTGCCCAGTGCGAGTGTGCCGTATGCGAAGCAGGTGGGCAGAAGGATCTTCGTCATTCTCCCACTCCGCGGCCTCCTTCTGAGACATATCTACCGCGGAATCATTCACTTTTTTGGTCCCACGACTAATTCGACCCATGGCATGTGTCGTGTCGTGTCTTAGGATGAAAGGTTAGTCAGTCTCCAGAGGTACTCAGCAAAATGCAACCAAATATTTACTACTTTTAAAACAAAACCATTTATTATAGAAAAACTATAAATAAAGAGAATCTCAAATGTATCAGAAACCGGTCGGTATTTAGTGTTGATATTTACAAATGGTAGCGCTGAAAAGTGCTTCTTCTTACTTACTTAGTTTGTAATCTCTTTGTTTTCGTATACACTGATTTGAACAGTGTCCAACATCCGAAACTATTTATTATGAAACTGACCCCAAAAGTTTAAACAAATAACCTTAAAAAAAACACGTATAATACTGAAAGCGTTGATTCTGAAAAATAATTTATTCTTTTTCATTTAAAAATGTATAAGTTATTAGGAATCGGAAAAATAAATTTCGTGTGATACTCTGAAAATATATTTTTAAGTTATTAATAAGATTATAATATAAGGCTATTATTTCAATCCTCAGATGAAACAATATCAGAAGAATAAATTTTTAATATGACAGATTATGTTACAACATTTTGATAAATTTTTCTGAAAGTTTATAACTGAGGTTTGCAAAATTGAATTTTAGTCTTATAATTTCTACAGTAATATAAATTACAATAATTCGTCATTTATGCTTAAAATTATCAAAGAAAAACGACTTATTATATAAAAAAAACTTATCAATTCCTTTACGATATGGAAAAATATTAGAATTTTTTTATACTTAACCCTTATTACATTTTATTCTAAAATAAAATATATTTTAAATTATAGTTCAATTACAAACGTCAAATGAGATTTTGAACTAAAAATAAACACCTTTCTTGTTATGTCTTTAGATATGTTTTGCTAATATAATATTAGGTATTTATAAAAAAATCTTGAAAGTAAAAATGTGTAAGTAATAAATATTAGCACATAAAATTTTCAATTTGTCATGCAGGTTTTTATTTTTAATAATTCGATTGGATTTTGTGCTGATTTAGATAACTCATAAACGACTGAACGTATTTCGATAATTCTTTCACAATTAGAATGCTACATTATTCCTGAGTGACATAGGCTATAAAAGTCCACCCGTACGAAAGCCGTGGCGAGTCGCTAGTATCAGATAAAGAAAAATGTTTCATTTCCACTGCAGACTCAATAAGTCTGTCTATGACTACGGAGATACATATTTTAATACGAGTTACATAGTAAAGTTAAACCGACTTAGAGCTGCGTTGCGTCGCGTCATCGCAACGGAACAACGCATTGTATGCCACACCTGTGTTGCGTTGACGCTGCGCCAACGCAACGCAAGAGGGTATGCACGCCGCCGTCGCAGCTGCGAAAAATGTCGTTACGCTCGTCTAGCTTCCTCCTCTAGCAGTGGATCACTGTCCGTCGCCGCAGCGGAGCTCCGACAACGCAGCGCATCACCCTCCCTCCCGCTTCGTCTCTTGTCCGTCGATCCGTTGAAACGTCGCGCGCGACGACGCAACGGTCTAATGGGGCATTTCATAAAAAATATATGAAAAACGACGCAGTGACGACGCAACGCAGCGCAATGTACTGATGGGGCCTCACCCTTAAGCTTCCAGTTACCCATCAACCTTTCTCAGTCCACTATTGGCCACCTTGAGTATATAAGTATTCAAAACCTTACAAAAGAATAAAGCGCTACTTCCACTTTGTGTTTTTAAAACCAGCAATTTCAGATACCGTACCAGTGCAAAAATCAAATAAAGAAATCTTTAATAAAAATATTTTTATGAATAAAACTGTTTTTTACTCTGTCCGCAAAAAATCGCTGCCAATAGTTCGTTCTGTGGATATTGAGTCAGCCGATACAAGAACTGTATAGCTTAAATGAACACCCTGTTTTGTTTTTAACGAACAAAAATAAACATTTTATATTGCAAAGTTTATGAAAAAGCTTTCTTTACTCGTAGTGATCAATATTATGCTCAAAATATAAGTTAAATTAATAATGTCCATATAGATGAGCACGATGACTTAATATCACACTCCAACCAAATATATAAATATAATTGAATAGGTACTTAATGTTACCTATTTATTAACTAACTTTATATACATTGTATTTTTTACAACTATGTACATTTTTTATTTACTAGTTTTCCGTGCGCGGTTGCACCCGCGCAACTCCTGTTTTTGTGAAAACTTATAGAATAAAATATAGTCTATAGCCTTCCTCGATAAATGGGCTATCAAAAACTGAAAGAATTTTACAGATCGGACCAGTAGTTCCTGAGATTAGCGCGACATGTAAGTGTAACATCATTATTTTGTTTAACTTAGTCCCATTTTTCTCCTCGCCCTTCACCGGTATGTCCTACTTATTCTGAAGCATTGCACCTTGTCGCCAACCGTCATTTTTTACATCTTATAATAACAATGAAGACGTGAGTGGATGAAGGTGATAAGTCACAAAATCATAATTTCGAGTAAATCGAGTTTAAAGTTTCACTTTTATTTTTTAAAATAAGTCGCTACGAAATAGATTTTTAAATTAAACTATGATGCCAAGCTGTGTAAACAACCTGAAATATTAATGGTACGAAAGAAATTAAACAAAATTAATATTTTTTATTATATAATTTCTAAAAAAACTACACATAACTCCTTCTTCCATAAACAAAAGTCAACTTTTCTGCACTTTTAGTTAGGTGTTAAAGTAAGAATGTAAGTTGTACTGTCTAAATTATAATATAAATATTATATTTTACTTTACTTATATAATATTATATTGTTTTAGACACTATTATGTATATCCCACACATGTTCGAAATTTCTTTAGTGATTCCTTAAGTTTTTTACGTTATACTTATTAGCGTTACTGCGTATTTCTGAGGTGTTCTTCCGATTTGTTTTGGTTTTGCATATTAATATCTCAGAATCTTCACGTTCACGTGTTGGTTAGTAGTAGAAAGAATAATTAATTTTGCCTTGTACTGTTTGCTCACTTACATTACAAGAACGAAAGGCTTTCCGCAAATAAAATACCATCACTACCCAAAGGAATGTTCTAGCATGACCGAATGGTTAAGGCATTAGTGGCTATATATAAGATGGTCGGTAGTGTAAATATATTAAGCTCAATTCAAAATAATCAAAATTTTTAAAATGTAAATACGGGCGGTGTCATCGTATAAAAATTTAATTCCAAATGCAACTTTGGACATATTTGTCTTGTTAAGTATTATCGATAGATGGCATCTGATCTACGTGTTACCGTGTTAGACGTGTTATAAAGAGGTTGATAAATTTCAACGACCGGTTGGGTTCCACTGTGGCCAAATGGTCTAGGCATTAGAGGCTAAGTATGCCTAAGATGCAAGTTCAAATCCTGCCGGTGGTGTAAATTTATTAATGTTTTAACTTTTAATTTTAACTAAAAGAAACTAACACTTAACACCATGTTTTTCTAAGCTTATCCTTGTAATCATCATGGATTCTTTTCCGTAACTGGGTGACCATCAGCAGTATTTTAACAATATTTTTTTAGTTACACTATGCATTATTAACGTTTGTTGTATGGGAGCCCCCCTTAAATAATTATTATATATTTTTTAGTAAATTAAATATATAATTTCTCAAAATTTCAACTGTCAAGCTATCGCGGTTCTTGGGATACAGCCTGGTGACAGACAAATAGATAGCGAAGTCTTAGAAACAGGGTCCCGTTTTTACCCTTCGGGTACGGAACCCTAAACATGCGCGATAATGTGACCGAATGAGAATCAAAATAACTAAATGTCGTGAATAAATGAATGTGATATGCATGTCACATAACACCTTAATTCATGAAAAAGTGACATCGCGTCTTTCAACCATCGTAAGCTGAGTGGAAGAAGGTGCTATGTACGTACATATCACTTTCTTCCACGAAAGAAAAACAAAGTCTTTACTTTATTTATCTGGAAGAGGGTGATATGGGCCCATATCTCTTTCATCCAGTGCCATTTTCAAAGTTAACTGTACATAACACCTTTTTCAACATATTATTTTGAAAAATAAGCCTTAAATCGACGGTTTAAGGCCAGTAGTCTGTAGTCATCGACATTTCAAGCTCATCTATGCAAAAAAACACAAAATCTCAAAAATGCGACATATCACCTTCATCAACTCATGTCTTTAATTAACTGCGTATACATTGTATTTGCCCCAAGTTAGTACATTTATAATCATTTCGTTTAACTATATTACGTCACAAACCAAATAAAATGTAGAAGAAAGGAAAAGCGGAATTAATTATTATTTGGTCCCATTTTTTCTCCTCATCCTTCACACCCGTATGTCCTACTAATCCTGAAACATTGCACCTCGTCGCCAACCGTCATTTTTTACATCTTAATCCCCCCGTGTTATTTCGCTCAGTTTGCTTTATCTCACTATTTATTACGGCAAGTTACATCTAGAATATTGGTCTGTTTTGTTAACAGAGAACGCTCTCTTGGGTACTAGTTATGATTAGTTTTGGGGCGATGTAGTTGGTATATATTCCAAACTAATGTAGAATCAAGTTTCTAGGAACGTTAGACAAACGATAATCTATATTTGCGACGTGAAACATTGATCTCTGTGATAATAGAATTGGAGATGCAGATATTTGCGGCCATAATGAAAATTTAAGTCGAATACATAAAAATACTATAGTAATCACAGATTCCGCGCGCGGATTCAACCGGGTAGCGCCGCAAAATGTAGCCTAAGATAGTAGATAAATGGGTTATCAAATACTGAAAGATTTTTTAAATCAGACCACTACTGTTGTGATTTACGTGGTTACAACCACGTTCAAGTAAACAAAGAAACAAACTCAGTAGCTTTATATATTTGTATAAGATAAACAGTAGGTAATATCTATTTGTTTTCATTACTAAAAACAAAAATAATACTATCTCAATCGTATTTCAAAAAATCTGTGAAAATATATTAAGTTAAAAAAAAACTTTATTAAATTTTTGTTTGCCGCGAGTTATATTTTTCATTTTCAATAAAAATCAAACGAGAGATCCCAAGAATAAACAATTATATTCATTATCAACATTAATTATTATTTAAATTAAACATAATATATCAACCGAAATCCATCAGGTAGCAATACCGTATGACATTACCAAACAAAATATATCACTCAAGGCAAATTAAAATTTGTACGCCAGACCCTTTTGACCCTTTATCGAGACCCCATCGACTTTTGCCTTTGAATTGAGCAGTACTTCAAAAATCCATTTGATGAAAACTCGTTCAATTCGAAATGCTACGTTGAAAAACACTTGTGTTGTTACCTCTTGAATAAATAAGTACATTCGGGAATTATGTTGCTGAAGTGTATTAAAATTTATTGATTACTTACCGTGTGGTTTCCGGCTTAGAATAGACCACCCCATGTCTTCCCATGGGTGTCGTAAAAGGCGACTAAGGGACATATGGCTGATGGATGGGCAGCGGCATCTATTAGCTCAACATTTGCATCTTACTACGATCACCAATCCGTCTGCCTAGCGTGGTGATTATGGCAATATACCTCTACGATCCTGGCTTGCCAAGGTCTGTTAAGAGGAGGCCCATGTTCAGCAGTGGACGTCAACGGGCTGTTGATGATGATGATGATTTATTGATGTTTTATACTACATAATTATTGATTGCCGGTTCATTTTAAATAACTGTTCAGTCTGATAAACAATAATCATTGTAGTGTGAACACGTAATCACGCACTGTTTATATCATAATCCATCTGACTGTAACTATTATTTTTTTGTTTTTATTCGGTCTAGTTTGATTAGATCCTATTTGATTAATTTGATTTGAGACAGTTTGATTTAATACGATTAATTTTGTTAAATTTAATTAAATTTAGGATTTGGTTCAATTTAATTTAATTTCACTTAATTTAATTCTAAATTATACAATTGAGACTCATTTTGTAATTATAATTACAAAATGAGTCTCAATTGTATAATTTCATTAATTAATTGTTATATTTTTTATATAATTATGCATGCTGTGTTAACCATTAAGTGATTGGTCCACGAAAAATCTTTACTGTTCGGTTAAAACTAAAATCATGAACGGCGTTGTTGTTGTTGGTTAACCTTGATTAATGAATAAAATAATTGAATACCTTTTCACAGATCATCCAATTTCCCTGCACTTATCTCATTTTATTTGTGGTCGGTGCAACACGTTTTTTTCTTCCATTCTGTCTTGTCAGCCGTCACGCTATGACTTACTCCTTTTTCCTTCATATCACTTTCCACACAATCCATCCATCTTTTCTTTGGAATCACTCTTCTAGCCTATCTATCTACATCTACGTACCCTTTTACAGATAATTAGAATAAGATAGATAAGCTTGTAAAGTACGTAGCTAAGATAGATTAAGGGCAAGTATAAAAACCAATAAACCTGAGTTCGAGATGTGGTAGGTATCTATCTTTTACTAATATATAAAATTAAACAGTTTGTTTACTCTAAATATTGGTTGAAGGTGCCTTCAGACCTTGTTAATTTTACTTTCAGTAAGCTAGACACCTCCGTAGCGGTAATTGGCTCGCTTTAAATCTCGGAGGTCGTGGGTTCGATTCCCACACCGGACAAGAAATCTTTGTGTAAATTCTTAGATTTCCTTCCGGGTCTGGTTGGTTGAGGGACTACCCTCCGTGCCTCGGAAAGCAAGTTAAGCCGTTGGTCCCGATTTTTATAACATCATCTATAATAATCGTATATCAAGGAACGGGTAGCAGCGTTACCTTGTGTGTTACAACATAATACTGCGGTCACCAACCCGCCTGCTAAGCGTGGTGACTATGGCAATGCCCTCCCTCGGGAGGAGGCCCATGTTCAGTAGTGGACGTTATACGGGCTGATGATGAAGCTAGAGACAATCAAAACCACCTTGAACTGATAAAATCATTTCGATTGACAAAGGCTTTTCAAACTAAAGTTAAAAATGTACAAAGTATTTTTTCGCGGAATCTCTTTTAGCAGATATCAAAGTCTCTTGGGTTCCACGAAATTAATGATTTCTCAATAAAAGTTGAAGAAACATTGTTGGAAGCTTATCGTTGAGCGAAATTTTTTGGAAATGTTTGTATACTATACTATGTATTATAGAAATTCAAGCAATAACGTACCTTAGTTTATCGCGGTATCGGTCATAGAATACTTTTGTGGGAAATTCGGTCGGTGTAATCCTCGCGTAAAAGCGATTCGGTAAATATATTTTCAGACACATGTTTCCGGTGTCGTGTTTTAGCTAAAACCTGTTAAAACGAGATCCACCTATTTATTTCGTACAGACTTTGTATTGGTTTCTATTACGAATACTAATTTTTTTTACTTATTTCTACAAAAGGAAAGTGATGACCTATGGATCCGAAACGTGGTGCTTCACTATAGGCCTTATGAACAGATTCAGAGTCGCTCAACGAGCTATGGAGAGGGCTACGCTCGGGAATCAGAAATGAGGAGATAAGTAAAAGAACGCCGGTTACCGACATAGCCCGACGGATTAGTTCGTTGAAGTGGCAATGGGCAGGCCGGACGGGCAGGCACGGAGAACAGATTGGGGCTGAGAAGTTCTCGAATGGAGACCGCGGATCGTAGGGTAGGACGTCCACATACTAGATGGATGGATGATCTGGTTAAGGCCGCGGGATCACGGTGGATGCAGGCCGCTTCTAACCGCAACAACTGGAGACGTATGAGGGAGGCCTATGTCTAGCAGTGGACGTCCTACGGCTGAAATGACGAGATAAATAATTTTCAATATTTACAAAGCATTTGCTTTACTGTATGCAGGTGTGCATTTAAATGCCAATATACAACAAAAGACCTCAACTGGAATTTGAATATCCGTCGCATTCAAATTCACGCCATACATATTCCAAAACTTCCCTGTACGACATTTACAGATAAAGCACGACCTATATTTCGGCATTATTTTGAGATATTGTAATGGCCATCCTACGATGGCTCAGAGGATGATGGAAAGACGAGTGGACTGTATTAAGTATATTATAAATCCTCGAAAGAATATAGTTACAAGTGTTGTCGCGTCTACGAAATAACAATATGATAGAAAGCGCGAGCGCGGGTGTACGTCAAGACGCAGGCGGCGCACATACGGGTATTTGACACAAAAAAATGGTCAATAATCAGTTTTTTGAAGTTTGCTATTATAACAATATTATTATTTCGTAGAATAGTATAATACATCGCGCACGTTATGGCGGCCATCTTAATGCGCCAGAGATAGCAATTGACCAGTAGCATCAGTCGGAACATAGCTTTTGTCTTGAGTGCACGTTTTGTTCTCGGCGCCTTAAAAAAATCAGGCTTTACGCGGTGATATAAAAATAAAAATAAGTGTTATTGACAAGTGTTGATGATGGATTCTGGTGATGGAGGTATGTTGCTTATTTTATACGTTATTTTACTGAAGTTTATATCTTTTGAATCTTTTTTGTGGCTTAAATTAGAAACAGTAAAAATTATGAAAAAAATATCGAACTAGCTTAATAAATTAGTAACTTTCTTATATTTCCGAAGAAGTCCGACTGAAAAAAGTAACAGAATCGTAATCAGGGACAATCTGGAACGTTAATAAT
The DNA here is from genome assembly GCA_947037095.2 of Nycteola revayana. Lineage (NCBI taxonomy): Eukaryota > Metazoa > Arthropoda > Insecta > Lepidoptera > Nolidae > Nycteola > Nycteola revayana. The sequence goes on along the minus strand of OX344845.2, from coordinate 23,372,779 downwards.
GAACAAATATGTTGCGGAAACAGAGCGTTTTTTTTTGTGTTTTATTTAATGCCAATCAATTTAGGTAACAATTTTGCTGAGAAAAAAATCTTAAAATATTTTTGGCCATATTTTAGTATCAAATACCCCTTTGTGCGGCGGCGGTGACGGCGGCTCGCGCGGACGACCACGGCGGCTGGCCCCACCTCCGCAACCGGTTGTATCCCCCCGCGTGCTTGTTCGCCCGCTGCCATCTTAATGTTGAGGAATGTCTCAACATATATTAAGCAAAAGAATAACTAAACGAAATATAAAAACATTTTAATAGTATATATTATTGTGAAATCCAATTAAATAATTAGGTAAGTTAAGCTTTACGTCTGGGAAATCGCCGGATAAGAAATCTTTGTGTAAATCCAAGATTTTTCCCGGGTTTGGTTTGGCGAGGCACTATCTACCCTCCGTGCATTGGAAAGCACATTATCTATAGCAATCGTATTCCAGTGACCGGGCTTTATGTGTGAGTTATTACATCATCATCATCATCATCACCAGCCCGTTTACGTCCACTGCTGAACATGGGCCTCCTCTTAACAGACCTTGGCGAGTCAGAGATAAATGTTGCCATATTCACCACGCTTCGCAGACGGATTGGTGATCGCAGTAAGATGTCAACCTTGAGCTAATAGATGCTGCTGCCGATCCATCAGCCATATGTCCCTTAGTCGCCTTTTACGACACCCATGGGAGGACAGGGGGTGGTCTATTCTAAGCCGGAAACCACACGGCCATTATTACATATTAAAATATATTAAAGCGACCGTAGCACAATGGCTAGGGGCGTCAGACTTGTGATCTTTTGGTCGCCGGTTTGATCCCCCATTGACCACTCATTGCACTACTGACGTGAACCCACATGTACCACAAGCATTTTAGCTTAGCACGAGGGGTTAACAAGAATACTAGTAAATTTCAAATCTTTGCTAGTCATATTTAAAGAAAAATACATCAGTCGCACACTGATGCGGCTGCCAAGTGTCGTGACTATAGCCAAAAATCCTTCCTAGGGGTAAGGCTTGTGTTAAGTAGTGTGCATTATATGAGCTATATACAGGGTTATTTGTAAAACACCTGTAACCTCTCAGGACTATATTACTAACATCATAAACAACAACTTTTGTTCTACGACTTTTTACAAAACATAATATATTTACCAAAAACAAACCTTCAATATTTCGTTGTCCTATCTAACACATTTCAACTCTGTATTTTGCTGTACCTACATACATTGCCGCGCACTGTCTGCTTTCTTTTGCTTCGCATAGACTTTGTAACATTTAGAGCGTTGAATTTAAATATTTTTATTTTTGTGTGTAAATCTGATGAATTAAAATATGATGAATTTTTTAAAGTCATAGAACAAAAGTTGTTGATTATGATGTTAGTAACGTAGTCCTGAGAGGTTACGGGTGTCTTACAAATAACCCTGTATAACCTAAAAAATACCTTTATATAAATTTAAATTAAGAATCACAACCAGGGTTTCTTACTCCAATCATAGAAAATAACCTTTGAAAGGAGTTTAACATTAATTAACTTTGAAATATTATCATCATCAGCCCGTATAACGTCCACTGCTGAACATGGGAGTGTTTTGCAATAATCACCACGCTTGTCAGGTGGATTGGTGACCGTTATGTTGTAATACACTTGGAATTGTTATAAAAATCGGTACCAACAGCTAAACTTCTTTCCGAGGCACGGAGGATAGTCCTTCAAGCAACCAACCCCGGAAATAATTCTTAGAATTTACGCATAGATTTTGAACTTTGAAATATGAGTGTTGTTTTTCAGCTTTCTGCTCTTAATATGTTAAACCTTGGTCAAATTTGACATAGCAAAATATACACTTACTTCACTACAAAGTATAAAACAAAGTCGCTTCCTACTGTCTGTCTGTCCCTATGTATGCTTAAATCTGTAAAACTACGCCACGGATTTTGATGCGGTTTTTTAAAAGTTAGAATGATTCATCAGAAATGATTATTTGTATTGTATTATCTGCATTGCATCCGTGCGAAACCGGGGTGATATGTACATCTAATAAAAACTCTATCAAATAAAAATCAATTCTAGCAAATAAAAATATTCATTCATTCAATTCACTTACACATAAAGCTGAAGAGTTTGTTTGTTTGTTTGCTTGAAAGCGCTTATCTTAAGAACTACTGGTCTGATTTTAAAAATCCTTCAGTGTTCGATAGACCATTTATTGAGGAAGCCTATATTTTAAATAAGGAATATATAAAACTAGTAACATTTCCGGGAAAACAGAATAGTGTCAAGCAATTTTTCCTTGTCGTTTTCACTTGCACGTATAAATCTAATCTGAATGTTAGTCGTAATGGCGAATAGGGCCTTTGGGAAGTATAGTGTTGGTATTTTATTGCTTACAATTTGAAAAATGTGTCTGGTAAATCAAATACCTTTTTCCGGGTTTGACAGATTGAGAGCCCAATATTCGTACTGCAAAAATAAAGTTAAACCTGTATCGTAACAATATCCAATGTTTTTTTTTTGGTTCCGTATCCAAAGTGTAAAAAGAGGACCCTATTACCAAGACTTTGACTTTGCTTTCAGTCTGTCCATCAGTCTGTCCGACACAAAGCTGTATCTTATGAACTGTGATAGCTAGACAGTTGGAATTTGTACACATGATGTATTTTTGTTGCGGTCCTACATACAAATACATAAAACAGATAGAAATTAATGTTTAAGTGGGGTTCCCATTCAATAAACGTGTAGTGAAGTGCAAAATAGTGAAACTATAACAACATATTGTCTACTTTTATAAAGATAACGATAGAAAGTTAGTACGGAACCCTTTGTGCGCGAGTCCGACTCGCACGTGGCCGGTTTGTTTGTATACAGGGTTATTTTTAAAACACCAACCTTTCAGGGAGTGAAAGTACTGATGATTATAAACAACTTTTACTATGGGACAAAATTTGAATTCGCGAAAAAAAAAAACAGCTGTTCCATACATTTATGTTCACTTACGTCGACAAAATGTATGCAACAGCTGATTTTTTAGCTGATTATTTTCGTCAGGAATTTCACTACCTGAAAGGTTGTTGGTGCTTTAAAAATAACCCTGTATATAAACCAATTCGCTTCTTCTTTTAGCTTAATATTCTCCTGCGTGTATAGATCCTTATTTTACAGTCTCACCTAGTGAACTTATATACCTCTATAATGACTGTGAAAAATAAATATAAATGTACTTAATATACATTGTATGGTTTCATCTACCAAGATAATCCTGCTAATTCCCTAGGCGTTCAGTATACGATCAAATAAGCACACAAACGTTTTTCGCAAACATTAAGCAAATCGTCACATTTATCGTGATGTGAGGAAGTAGGGTGACCATACCACCACTTCGTGCCACTTTAAACGGAAAAAATATTCTACGTATAAAGGAACGTTTGTTGGTGTTATTCCAAACACAATGAAGATTCTCTTTGCCATTTGTTACTTTTAAGAACTTGAACACGAACAAATTGGCTTACGAACTTTTATAACGCGATACAGGTTAGTTGTTATTGTAGGTTCTAGATGGAGCTACTGGTTTTCTTGTGATATTTGTGCGGCTACTCAAGATATCACTACAAAATATATATAATGTCAACCTTTCCGAAATTTCATCCTATAAGCTACTCTTGTACCTATGATTATGTCGATGTCAATAATGCACGGTAAAGAAAAGTAAGAAAATACATTTAAGTCAGCACAACACATGATGTTATACAACAAACATTTCGTTAACAGTACAAAACAATAAGACGGCTTGCATGTTCTGCCGAAAAAAGTCGCCACCTCAGCATAGGCTAGGCGAATCCTAGCGCTGGTTTTCAGTTGGCAACTCGAGTAGTGACCCACGGTAATATAACGGTAGAATGTTCAAGTGGCATAATATTATTTCAACTTTCTTTATACTTTAATTGAAAGGAAACCCTAATTATTTGTTACTTTTGAAAAGAGTTATATAGAATTGTGTACATAAAGATTTTTCTTTGGTACTTAGGCGGAAAATAGACTAGCCAAAAACCAGTATACACTTTGATACCCAGAGTGGTCAAAGCAGAATATTATATTAAATATTCCGTTTAGTTTTTAAATCAATTTAAACAACTAGGGCAGGAGTGTTACGTTTTTTTTTCTTTATTTTTAAGGGTTTTATCGCACAGCGATAATGTCACCCCATTAAGTGACAAAATACATATTATTAACATTAAATTTAAACCACTTATCCCTTCTAAAACGAGCTTATAAAATATCCTCGCTTTTTTACTTAAAGGAGATGCTAATATCGTGTTACACAAACCAATATTATAACCATCCAAGTTCATTACGACTTCTCCTGTTTCGGACACACTCCATCAAAACATGTTGTAGATCTTCAATAACACCACAATCAACACAGTTCGGGCTCGCAGATATTTTCATTAACCATGCAAAATGATTAGATGGAATGTGTCCAGAACCCGATCTCAAAGCAACTACCAATTCCCGTCTTGGAAATTTACAACAATCAATCCAAGGATAATGTAAGGGTTGTGGTTTAAAGAGTGTTATGTTTTGAAAATATAAAATGCCACCATTTTCACCAGAAATTGCTCTAATTCCAAATTATGTTCAAAACAAATTCAAACGATTACAAATTAGCTTCACAAGTCTGTTTTGCAATGACAATAAACAAGTCTCAAAGGCAAACACAAGAAATCCCATTTTATTAAAAGAAATGGTGACTTTACGCATAAGGAAAATTGCGCAGCGTGAGGTGTGGGCATTAAATCATTGTTAATGTTCGGGATTATGGGGCTTGCGGTGTCTAGCTCACGGTTATTGGTTGAAACAATATTTATATTTCGTCGGTAAATAAAAAAAATGCAATATTTTTTAATGCTATGATTAATTTATGTATAAGAAAGAACAAAGACCGATCAGAAAAAAAAGTCATTCATTTTTTTTCTGGTCTTTCTTTAGTATCTGATAATTTTGCTCGTTGAATGTGTTGAAGCTACGAAGTAATACCAATTGCGGCCTACTTAGTAGTGTGAGAATAAATCGAAGAGATATACGTTGTCTTTTCAAATCAGGTGTCACTTCAGAACACTACGAATCGCGTGTGTAAGAAATTATCTTACGTAAAATAATTCGTTCTACTTTTCTCGGTATATGCACTTGTTGCATTTTAATTATTATCAACATATTATTATAAGACCAACGCGCAACTACTTATTTCATTCCATCATCGCAGTCCACGCCCCGTCAGTATATGCAATTTGATTTTCAGATTTTTAATGCATATACTGACAATTAGGTACCTATTTTCAGTTGTAATCTTTATAATTATGGTATACATACATACCATATTTATAAAGATTATGAGGTTTATTTAATTCATGGTATTTGATGATAGTCTACGTGTAAATTTACGTCATATTTTTGAGGAACAACAAAAAGTTATTTACACTTTCAAGCAAAGCACAGATGAAAGAAAGAAAGAAACACATTTAATGAACACACAAACCGAATACAAAATAGCAATTACAGTCGCTAAAAAATAAAAATAAAAAGTACATAGGCAAGGACAACACTTGAGGCTCGGACGCCACACATACCAAATTCAAACGATTACAAATTAACTCCAGACACATGAGTGACACAAGTAATATTATGTAACATCTTATTCATCCATATGGTGTGCAATAAATGATGAATATGTTAGGAAGGCTACATCCATGACGACGTACTATTCAAACACACTTTCAAATTATACCTTAAATTGGAATACTCTCATTATTTTATGTGCAACGTGCTTTTGTTATTTAACAGAGAATTTTGCTTATAATGGTGCCTATATTAAATTATATTACGTATTATATTATTTGATAAAGTATTATTTATTTTGCGAATATAAATAGCAATGGTCTATTCCTAAAGTTAGTTACAGTAGTAGACGAAGGAATTTCAAAACAATGATAGCATCATACAAATAAGACAGATTGTCTTTTTCAAGTTTTTGAACGAATTATGACATAGGTTTTTTAACGTGTTAACGAATTATGCACCGGTGGCTCAGTGGTTACGGTAGTTGCTTCTGGGACCTGGTGTTCTGGGTTCGATTCCCACCTGGGACAATTATTTGTGTGAACCACAAATAATTGTTCTGAGTCTGGGTGTACTTTGTGTCCGTGAAATGTATGTTTGTAAAGTCCCCCGCGACACAGGGATTTATTTCCCTAGTGCGGGAGTTGTCTTTTTAAGAATACAAATTAAATTAAATTATTTGTTTCGTATAATACCTAAAATGCATCAACGATTGATACATCATTGCCACACACAAGAACACGATTATCAGTACTTAGTATTTTCTATGTCTAGTTGCTGAAGTAAATAAATTATTATGATTCTTATAATGGCCAGTATCAACAATTTTTTTTTTTTATATCACTACTGTTACAAATGATTATCTTGCCATACAAAACGCTAAAAAAACATAGCTATCTCAATTAACCATTCTGTACGAGCGCATTGTATGTGTGACGATACGTGACTGTTTTAAATGAGTGTGTTTACATGGCTTAGTGCAGTTTTATTCCATTTCAACTGTTATTTTCTTCTTTTTGTGGATGTTTATTTGTATGCATTTTGCATGACTGTTCGACGTTGGCGTAGCAGTATTAGTTTTGCTTTAAATCTCGGCAGATTTTTCCCGCTCTGGGAAAAAATCTTTGTGTAAAGAAAAATACTGCTCTTTGCATATATGTAATGAACCCCATAGCTCTTCATTATTAGTTAAATAATATTCAAACTTCAAAATTATGTCGGTTGACCAAGTTTCTGTTTATTGCACAGATTAAAAAATCATATATACACATAGAAAAACTATATTTATGGTTTTATAGTGAACGGTACTGATAGTATTATATCGATTATTTATTTTGATATCAATATTCAACAAATACTTTTTTTGATTATCATAGTTCTGTTTTTTATTTGATTTAAATTATTAAACACTTTGAATTCATTATTATTTATTTTTATCATTAATATAATAAATATTAATATAGATTTCAATATAAATAAAATGTTTAAATAGTAGATTAAAATGTTGTTTTTGTATATCAGGAAAGATATTTTTATGTTCGTGTTTTGTATATAATATTGTATGTTTTAAAATAATTAAGTTTAAATTAAATGTTTTATATTTCAGCAACACATTGAAGTTATTATTTAAGGTTTATTATATTTATAATAACATACTATATGTGTAATTGGTTGTGAGACCACTTTTGTGCCTCGGAAATCACATTAAGCCAATGTGTGTTTCCCTGTGTATATGATTAATAGGTAATTTATTAAAGATTTCCCGCGCGCGGTTTTAGGAATGTGCCTTCCGTTCCTTTAGAAACTTTATCATTAAATATAACCTATATTGGGTACTTCTGGATAATGCAGGTTTCTAATAGTAAAATATTTTTTGAAATCGGTCAAGTAGTTTCGATGTCAATTCAATCCATACAAACAATCAAATCTTTCCTCATTATAATATAAGTATCCATCCATCCATCTTCTGGCCATAATTAAATAATGAAATTTATTCAGCACTGAGGTATTAAGATACACTTGTACTTGTCAGAATCACATGACTTAGTAGCAAAGAACTACTTTTACATTATTTGATCTTAATCATAATAATATTCATATGCCACATTGACAAGTGTTTTCATTAACAATGCTTGTCATAACTAATCTTCGCGTTTGCTATGATTCAGCAAATCAACACAAATGTTTTTCTGAACCTTTACAGTTTATTTATCCCTAATATTGTCGAAGAAAACAGTTAACAAACAATTTTCGGAGTGATCGTGTAAACCAAGATTAATCGTTCTTCAAATCATCCATCTTGTGACGTCATACGCTCAATGTCGTAGAAATAAAGTTTGTTACACGAGTTCGATTATAATAGTTTTATCTACTTTACATTTAGATGATGTAATACATCATCTAAAACAATCGTATAGCAAGGAACGGGCAGCAGCGTTTCCTTGTGTGTTACAACATAATACTGCGGTCACCAACCCACGGGCCAAGCGTAGTGACTATGGCAATACCCTCCCTCGGGAGGAGGCCCATGTTCAGCAGTGGACTATATACGGGCTGATGATGATGATGATGATCTACTTTGAATACTTCATTGGTAGCAATATCTTTTGTAGAATACTGGCGATAAAAATTAAGATTAATCCATGTCTTAGTCAAATCTACAGTTAAGATATCTCAACGTCCACTCCAATCTAGAATCAATCCACGCTCCTCTTCAGAATCAAGGTAGGAGATGGGATGTTACCTCGACAAATTAGCATATATAGGGTGACTGGTAATTAGTGACCGATACCTAAACACATGATGATGCTCATGATAACAAACAACTTTTACTATGGCACCAACCCTGAAATCGCGAAAAAAAATGAGCTGTTCTATACATTCATGTTCACATAACTCGTCAACATGGTAGGGAGCAGCTGATTTTTTTTTCGTGATTTCAGATTTGGTGCCATAGTAAAAGATGTTTGTTATCATGAGCACAATCATGTGTTTAGGTGTCGGTCACTAATTACCAGTCACCCTATATAACTCTAGGTTAATTTGTCGATGATAATTTCTTGCTCTAAAGTGCACCTTATGCCTCGGAAATTACACCAATATGTGTGTTAGCATCGATAGTGATCGTATATTTTTGAATATCACACACCAGAAAATGATTGATGGACATCGTTTCCATTTGTATCTAAGTAGGAATTGTAAATTTGGGCAGATGAGTGTCAAATAATTGTGTGCGTTATAATTTTCTCATTTATTTATTAAGACGTGCTTCAAATACATATTTTAAATCATAGTCAGAAACAGAAACGTCCGCATATTTAGATGCATTCTTTTCTTTTTAAAATAACTTTAGATATTTCCTATTTGTTGAAACATCTTAGAGCATCACTTAAGTACTTTCTTATAGTTATTAGTCGTTAGCTCAAGACAAGTAATTTGAAGACGTTTGAAAAAATCGCACTTTTATCGCCCTCTTAATATGTCAATATCGAGTACCTTCTAATTCCGCGTGATTTGCACATTTTCCAAAAGTTTTTTAACGAGAAATTAGACAAATATAATTAATATTGTATTAACTATATTAATTATTATGATCAAAGTTATAAACTGTATAATACTGCTACTGCTGTATAATACTGCTGCGATAATACTTTTAATGTGTCTGTGTCAATATTTAAAAACCACTTACAAACTTCAAATGACTTTTTATTGTGTAGTCTTACAATTAATATGTGTGACAACATTTTAAAATTATTCTTAAGTTTGTTGCTTCGTTAGTAACTCTCAGAAATAATAATATATAAAAAAAATCATTTATTTGTTACTATTAATATAATATGGGGAATTATTGTTCTGAAGTAATTTCTAAAAAAATATCGACAAAAATGTTTGCTGTTCAACAGCTGTGAAGAATTGCAAAACATGGTGATGTTTTAAAATTATTTGATGTATTGAACATATTTTTCAGTTTAATTTCCTACTCGTGATTTTTTTCAGCAGAAATCAAAACACTCGGTCCAGTCCTTTTTTTATTGTTAAAACTGTTATATAAATGTTATGTTAAAAAAATATATATAGAAAAGGACCAAATAATATCATCAATTACCAAAGAGTTGTTTTTAAAGACATAATATAATACTGGTAACTAATAATAAACCCGAAGAAATATTTCAAATTTATTTTGAGAATTTATGACAGTTCACATACATAAGATGGCGGTATAAATTCAAAAATGATTATTGCTTTTGCAAAAAAAATCTAAACTTATTTAATCTCTATCGTAATTTAACATGCAAATTAAAACAAGAGAACCTAAAATTCAATGAAGGTTTATATTCTAATTATAATTTGCCAAATCGAAAAAATCTATTTTATTTTTATGTAAGTTATAGTGATATGCATATTTCATGAGTCGACATCGACAGTTCTATATCCATAAAGAGAAACAAAAAAGAAGTTATAAGAGAAAAAAAAAGAGAACGAAATAAGAAAAAAATGACAAGAAGAGTTATACCTATCAAAGGAGATGGAAACTGCATGTTTAGATCAGTATCATATTGTGTCTGTGGAACACAAGATAGACATAGACAAATTCGTTTGCAAGTCGATAATTGGCCCAGATACAAAGATTTTATTATTGGCGATCGCTCTTATGGTCGTACTATGTACTATGCTTCAGACTATCAGCGGCTGATGTCAACTGATGGAGAGTATGCAGGTTTATAGCAAAATATTTAGTTACTCGTTCACATTATGGTTATTAGGTTTATATTATGTTCTATCCTTTAAAGACATATGGTAATTAATTAAAAAAAAAACTTTCCTTTCTATATAAAAAACAATTTTTAAAAAGAAACTAAACTAAAGTCTGAGACCTGGTGTTCTGGGTTCGATTCCCACCCGGGACAATTGTTTGTGTGAACCACAAATAGTTGTTCCGAGTCTGGGTGTTCTTTGTGTCCGTGAAATGAATGTTTGTAAAGTCCCCCGCGACACAGGGATTTATTTCCCTAGTGCGGGAGTTGTCTTTTTATTAAAAAAAAAAAAAAAAAAAAAATCATGAATCATATCTTACAATTTTTCAGGTCACGTAGAATTGCATTGTGTGAGTGAAATCTACTCAGAATTCACATTCAAAGTTCATATGAACGGTTATTCCAAAACTATTGACTACGGTAGAGGAAGAAAAATAAGGCACCTCCTCTTTTCTGGTTACTTAGACGCTGGACATTACACTGTGATAGAATATTATTAAGATTCTTTAAAAAAATGTAAATGTATATTAAATTTTGCAGTTGTAATTTCAGATTTTGGTTTGTGAAAGGCTCCGTGTTTGTTCCTTGGGGTATGCCACCAAAAAATAAGCAGATTATGTACAGAATTGGTGTGATTTTTAACAATTATGCTTTGATGTGGTGCTCTTATTATAGTTATTATTATTAAGCCTAGTGGACTAGCAAAAGGCTTGTGGATAATTACATATATCCATTCAATAAACGTTGTGTGTGTCTGTTGTTTATTTCTATTAAACAAAATAATATTTATGTATACTTCTTTTTTTCTTTTTGACTTTCATCATCTTACTGACTGCTATTTTTTCAAATTGATATTTTTCATCGTTGAAAATAATCTTCACAGGTCCGGTGTTCCGTATACAACTCCTACTAAAATCTATATTATATAAAAGAAAGTCGTGTTTGTTACAACACTTATAACTCGAGAACGGCTGGACCGATTGCCATGGTTTTTGATTTGTTGGATTTGTTTCCGTCCCGAATAGCAGAATACATTTTTAAAACAAAAGAAAGTCGTGTTAGTTACACTATTTATAACTCAAGAACGGCTGAACCGATTTGGCTGAAAATTGGTAGGGAGGTAGCTAAGAACTGGGAGAAGGACATAGGATACTTTTGGGTAGGGGTAGGGTAGGGTAGGGTAGGGTAGGGGTAGGGTAGGGTAGGGGTAGGGTAGGGTAGGTGTAGGGTAGGGTAGGGTAGGGGTAGGGTAGGGTAGGGGTAGGGTAGGGGTAGGTGTAGGGTAGGGGTAGGGTAGGGTAGGAGTAGGGTAGGGTTAGGGTAGGGCAGGGGTAGGGTATAAAAATCCACCCGTGCGAAGCCGGGGCGGGCCGCTAGTTTTCTAATAATCTCAACTTACGTGTAAAAACAAATAATCATATTATCAATCTTTCCAACTCAGTCCTAATTGAAAATGCATAAATCTAATAATCAAATGTGATTTAAACGCACATCCTCACAATTCAAAGTCTCCGTGCAATCTAGCGCAGATTGCTTTAGACGTTAAGCTGCGGACGTACCACACTGACTGATCAAATTTACGAGTTTCCTTTCAGCCTCTGTAGGGGAGATATGTTAATGAAGTGGGATGTGTACGTATCACGTTGTGAGTCGTATAGAACTAAATTTAATTATGATGCTCGAATGATTTATGTTAAAAGAAATAGTTTGTATGGAGAAATTGAAATCCACGGGTATGAAGTTGCGAGTAACAACTAGCAGGTAATATAGCTTTAGGACTTAGATGATAGATTAATCTTGGGCAATGAACTTGGCAAATGAAGGGCGTTCATTAAACGGAGCGTCTTTTCCGTTATAGCCGTGGGAGAGATACAATGCATACATGATACGTGATGTCACTTTGTTTTACGCAAAAATCTACTTAAGCGACATGTAGTGAAATACACACTAGCAAGAGTGACGTGGCGCAGGTGTGGTGCTGGCATCCGGGGCTCATCTGTCTCGCATCTGCGCTGCGTCTGTACCACAGCTTCGCCTTATGCCATCTCTTCATAATTCATGGCATAAGCCCTTTTCAACAATATAATTGCTTTAATTTTATGAAATTTAAATACATTTTTTATATATATATATATATCTAAATTGTCAACAAGGAATCCAAAATTAATCGTTCGTTGAGTTACCACTCAAAAATGAAAAATAATGGTAAGAATAAAAAGCATTTGATTCATGAATCCTAAGTCAACACAATTTTAATTAAGAAGTCATTGTTATTTCACATTTTAATCTCAATTCCTTTGGGTCTCGAAAACAGTAGAAGAGTTATTACAATATTTCTTAGAAATGGAAATGCTACCAAGTGTTTTTAAATAAATGTAATGTGAAAAAGAGACAAAAAATTACTTAATAGTAAAAAAAAAAAAAATTACACGCCCGACGTGTGGTTTCACCCACGTAACTCATGTTCCCGGAGGAAGTTCATAATTAAATATAGCCTGTAGCCTTCCTCGCTAACTGGGCTAGTAGAAAGATAAGATTTAAAAACAAACAATGGCTTTACCTTAATATATTAAGTATAGAAGACAACCTCCCTAGCGTTAGCGGTATTTGGCTCGCTTTATATCTTGGAGGTCGTGGGTACGATCCCCACGCCGGACAGTAAATCTTTGTGTAAATTCTAAGATTTCTTTCAGGGTCTGGTTGGTTGAGGAACTACTCTCCGTACCTCTAAGCATGTTAAGCCGTTGGTCCCGATTGTTATAACATCATCTATAATAATCGTACGGGCAGCAGCGATTCCTTGTGTGGTACGTGGAAAATACTCTCCCAGGGAAGAGGCCCATGATCAGTAGTGGACGTTATACGGGCTGATGATGATGATGATGATGATGATTAGAAAGCCACGTTATCTAGGAGTAACATAGGCTAAATTTAATTATGATGTTCGCACGGGAACGAGAGGTACCTACGCGAGCGGAAAACTTGTTCTAAGTAAAACCAAAAGTAATTGACCTTATCCTGTTTTCCCATAGAAACTACCCATGTAATCCCGGAACAATCACCTACCGCTATTTATAACACCAAATCTTCAACACATGAGATAATATATCGCGCACATTTGAGAAATGTGTTAGACACGCAAAGACAATTTTATTCACAGAGGTGACTGCAAATAAAATTATGGTTGTTATATTAAAATTTAAACGTTTTATTTTACATCTAGCTGCCCGCAACTTCGTCCACGTTAAAACGATATAATAATGTATCTATTCAAGAAAATCTCGTCCAAATCGGTAATTGCTTTGGAGATTACGCGGGAAACAAAAAGTACTTAAAAGTGAAAGTCCTATAAAAATCATCGATCTAGCCGTTACTAAGATTAACCGGAACAAACAAATAGACAGACAGGCCGACGCACAGACAAACAATTTTTTTGTTAATTGTGTTTATGTTATTAGTACCCTTAAAACATTAAGATATTATTTTCATAACAAACATACACGTCAATATTATATATTTGTAAGTCGCTTAATCCGCGTTATCTTAGCAAGCAATTTGAATAATCTATGATGCAACTGTCTATCACGATTCATGAGATACAGACTTTAAAGTCTAATAAATACGGGACCCTATTTATTATAATCTACTATCTCTATCCTTTAGATACGGTCCCATAAAACAACGACAAAAATATGGGATTCAAAACATAAGAATCTTTTGATTTGATTGACCATATTGTTGTCCGGTCAATCTAGACATAAAAATAGTAGTCAAATAACATTAATTCCCGGAAAGCTACAACTTCGTGGAGAGCTTCGGTTTACCATGAGAAAGGCAGTTTTACAAGTCCCCATTAATCCCATGTGCGCTACAAAAGTTCTTTATTGTACACACAGAAAAACAAGTAACAATACATTTTTGACAAAGAAACAACATGTACAAAGGCGAGCTTAATTCAATTATGAATTATCTTCCAGCAAACCTTCCAAGGACAGAGATATATAATAAAAAGGTAGCTAGTGTACAACAAAAACTAGTTTACCGATCTGGTAAACCACTATGAGCTAATATACTTACATGCTATTATTTACATACAATACTTATACAAAATACATACCATATACATAAAATATATATGTATAATATATACTACATAAACATACATATCTATTAATATAATGTTAGAGAAACAGAAAATATTCTTTAGTTCTTCTCTTAAAAATGTGTGAAGATGGACTAGTCCGAATGAGATGTGGAAGTGAATTCCATAAACGCACTGCCTGCACAGTGAAAGAACCATCATATCTACTGGAGACATGTGGTGGATTTTTTAGCAGAAGAGAAGTTATTCGGGGTCAAAAGCCAACATTTGAGGTTTTTTGGATTTTATTCGAAAACGTCAAGTTTATCGAAAAAATACTTTTACCAAAGTAGGTCTTAAAATTATCTACAAAAATGCTTCTATGAAGGCGGAAACATATTATTAAAACGCCACGCCACCCGACGACACGCCACGCGTCTTTCCGCTTTCCGGGAATTAATGTTATTTCAAATGTCTATATTGACCGGACTATTGATGAACGTTCAATTAAATATATCGGTATATAACATTCAATATTACTTGATCAAAATGTCCCATTTATATGTTTATCTGCTCTATGACTGAACTAAGAAATGTTCTCCACGCCCCGCGGAAACGTTCTCCGAGATCACTTTTTCCTCATAAAGTCAAATGGCCGCAATTTATATGAGCAAAGTACAACAAAGAAACATTAGAGTGGAAAATCATGAAGAGATTTGCGGTCAATTTTTTTGTAAGCGTAGATTTTAAAACGTTTGTTTTGTTGCAAAGAACAAAGCAATTTGGTTTTGTTTTCTTTTTGTTACTTTTTACTTGTTACTTTTTTGGAAAGTGCTCATAGATTTAAAGCTGCCATTCCGCACTAGATTGATGGCATGGTCCTGATTACCTTCCGATGCCCTTATACTTGGTCCTCTTGACCATATTCAACAGTGGATGAATTGGGTTTATAATTTGCTGTTGCCTATATAATATAAGAATTTATAGCTTATCTGAGTATATTGAAATAATAACCGTTACTTCCAAAACTGCTGTCTTCTTCATATTTTTAAATGTTTTTGAATACTTTACGGAAAAGTTACCAAATGCTATGTTTCAAAATTAAGGTTTATAACGTCCCCCTTAGAGACGTGTTATAAAAGAGATTGATAAATTTCGATGACCGGTAGGGTTCCACCGTAGCCTAATTGGTTAAGGCATTAAGGGCCTTAACCTAAGATGCGGGCTCGAGTCCCGCCAGTGCTTGAATTTTTTAATCTCAATTTTGAAACATGCTATCTTCACGTCAATAAATACACTAACCACATTCCATAATACAATGTGGCTACTAAAACTAAAACCAATTTAATACAATTGCCTTCATATTCCTTCCACGGTATACAGAACACACACCTAAATGGAAGCGGAAAATAGCATTTATCTCAAAAGCTAAGAAAATCGTACACATAACACAGTACCAAAAGATAATTCACCCGGATAATAAAATCCTTTGTGGCGGCAGTAATTTGGCAAAGTGCCACGTGCTGTCTAGGTAATAACAATAGGTCTTCACAATTATTAGGTTCGGTTAAAGCGACAAAAGTATTCTGCAGATTAATCTATTTTGATGGCGGTTTTTGAATGCATCGGTGTTCAGTCTGTTGGTTGCGGTAGTTGCTTTTGAGACCTGTTGTTTTGGGTTCGATTTCTACCCGGAGCAATTATGTGAACCACGGATCGTTGATTTCTATTTGTGAATAGCGTGTTTGTAAAGTTTGCCGAGACACCGTTCGCCACATTTACGGTTCCTTCATAATATGCATGAAGAATAAAAAAATCAATTAAGTCCGTCCGTTAAATTACTATAAAGCATTAGACAAGCGCGTTGAAATTTCCTGTGACGTCACTTCTAGGTACAATTTTACCTAGTAGTGACGTCACAGGCCCTACTTGAACTTTAAAGTTTGTTGTTGTTGTCATCTTTGTCATTTTTTATTGATTTGATGAATAAAAAAATACGTGTCCAATATTTTTTAGGAATCTAACTGACAGACGTATTATATTTTTATTGTTTTCATGCCTAATAGGCATGTTATTCAATTATTTGTATGAATCGCTAATTATAATTGTTTTGAGTCTAGGTATTCATTGTGGCCGTGAATTGTCTTTGTTGAGTCCCATGCCCATGACACAGGATATTTTCTATAGAGTGAGAGATGTTGTCTTCTTTTAATTAACAAGCTACGCGGGCAGCTAGTCAGTTATAAATGCCTATCGGTATCTATATAAGCGGTAAGCGGCCGTAGCCCAATGGCTAAGGCGTCGGACTCATGATCTTGTGGTCGCCGGTTCGATCCTCACCTATGGCACAACCGAACTGAGCCCACTCGTAACACAAGCATTTTAGCTTAGCACGAGGGGTTAACAAGACTATTATTAAAGAAAAAACTTTAAACTTATATCTGATGATAGTCAACCTGACAATTTTGGTAGATTGCCACGTTAATTTCTTCTTACATCCCCCATTAGTGAAGTAAACAATGCAAGAGAGACATCACAATTTATCTGTTTAAGTTCCTTCGTAAAACTGTTCACTTCATTTAATATTCTCTTGTTTCTATCGCAACATTTCCTGACTACCAATTGAATTTACAACTACTCACACAACAGTAGTTTCGCGAAATAAATCAGAAACTTACAGCCTCACTTCAAATTCAATAAAAAACTTAGTTTGTTTAAAGTTAAGAATTAATTTGAATTTTAAAACAGAAACTGTGGTGAAAAATGTCGATCCAATGAACTTTTTCAAATTTATTCAGAAATTGAGATAGTTAAAGACACAACGGAGAATGTGGTAGTTAAAGCTTGGTTATAATTTTATCCGTGGGTTTCTATGGCTGTTGAATCGAAGCAAAAAGCAATTTATTAGTTCAAGAGAAGTTAAGGAAAGCATTTATCATAGTAGCTGGCTAATTTCAATTTGTAATAGCATTTGTGGAAGATTAAGAATTCACGTTTTATGGAAAAAGTTCTTATCTAATCGTTTTATTATTGTCTTTATAGTAAAATAACGATAAAACGTATATTGAATAACTTTACACTTGGTGTTACTAAATTTGAGCGCGATTTCACCTGCGTAACTTTCGTTCGCGAAGATACTATACACAATTAAATATAGCCTATAGTCTCCTCGATAAATGGCCTATCTAATACTGAAAGATTTTTTAAATCGGACCGGTACTAAAATTTAGATTTATGCATATTTTATGTTACGGCTAATAGCCGAAGTGCGGCTACACCTAGGTTTAGCCGGCTACAACTAGGTGCAGCCGGCTAAACCTAGGTGTAACCTATCCTACTTATCTTCGGTTAGAACTAGGTTTTAATTAAATAAACAATACCTATGCACGACACAAAAAGATGTTGGGGTGGTTAAAAAAAAAAATAACCTAAACCTAAACCAATGGAGTTGAACAGGGACTTATTGCCAACCACATGCGGCTAGGTAAGTTGTAGCCGGCTAAAACTAGGTGTAGCCGCACTTCGGCTATTAGCCGTAACACATACATAAGAAAAAATACAACCTCCGTAGCGTAGTGGTATTTGGCTCGCTTTAAATGTCGGAGGTCGTGGGTTTGATCCCCACACTGGATAAGTAATCTTGTAAGTTTTTAAGTTCTAAGATTTCTTTCCGGGTCTGGTTGGTTGCTTGGCTCCGTGTCTTGGCAAGCACGTTAAGTAATTGGTTCCCATTGTTATAACGTGTTATCTATAACAATCGTATACCAGGGAACGAGCAGCAGCGTTTCCTTGTGTGTTACTACATAATACTGCGGTCACCAACCCGACTGGCAAGCATGGTGACTGTGACAAAAATACACCCTCAGGAGGAGGTTCATGTTCAGTAGTGGATGTTGTACAAGCTGATGATGATGACAAGTAAAAATGCCTGCCTGATCTTGCTCACCATAACTTATCATTAAAACTGACCAAGTGTCACATAAACTTGCAACATCTATTTTTCCACTAAGGTTAGTTTCTAAAAAGAAAACATTAATTAATTTCATAAAAGAGTATATCATGTGTTTTGTGTCGATAGCTTTAATAAAGCAAAAGGATAAAACTGACACCCTTTATTTCATACCTTTGTAAGAGTTGGGCAGAAAAATAATATTGATTTCTATAAATAAAAGTTACTAAAGTAATTTGATAACCCTTCTAATAAAACTATAGAAATTACATTAAAACATTGCCACACATTTTGACGCCTTAAGGGTTGAATTTTGGAAATCCCCTTCGTCCCCCCCTTGGACTTAATGAGCACCTATGTTGTTAAAGAAACCCCCATGAAAAATTTAAAACTAGAATTTTCTGTGATTTCGAGATGATTGCTGTTCGACTCTTAAAAGTACATTGGGAACTTTAAAAAGGGCGGAGAATAACGTTCCTCAATGAGTTGCAAAACCAAAGAAGTAGTGTAAATTGTAGAATAGGTACCGCAGTCAAATAAGTTACTGATGTATCCATTTACATGAGTAAGGTCGCCTGAGCTCATACAAGGTGAGGGATTAGAATCAGTATAGTGTATAGTAGTAACTTAAGCACGGAGGGTAGTTCCTCAACCGGTCGATTCGGACCCCGAAAGAAAACTTACAATTTACACAAAGATTTGTCCGGCGTAGGGATCGAACCCACGACCTCCGAGATTTAAAGCGAGCCAAATATAGCGGTATTTGGCTCGCTTTAAATCTCGGAGGTCGTGGGTCGCTCGCCATAATAAAATATCGGAAAATATATTAATTATTTAAAAATCTTTTGGTCTGTTAGCGAACGCGAATAAAAAAGAACCATTCAACAATAAAGTGTTTGAAATTATTATTTATGGCGCAAGATTGCACGTATTAATAATTTAGCATAAAGTACGTAGCACATAGAAACTATGACGACATAATGAATAGCTAAGCGTAGAAATAAATAGCGTTTTTTAAGAAACTAACATAAAAATAAATTAATTTTATTATTGAAATTAGTTTAATTGGCTTAATTTAGTAGTCTAGGCTATGAAAAAAATATATTAAAATCGAACCCTTCTAAGACTTAACGCAAGACACATGCCACTGGCTACGGACGCTCTATCTACTGCTGTACTTTTACTTTAACTTTAATTTAACTCTCTTGTTGACACTAGTTCAGTCCTGTTGCGCACTTTCCGAACTTTACTAATGTGTTTTGCAACTTCAACTCTGTTAGGCTACTTAAAGAGGAAAACTTTATCCGTCTTTGACCAAGTTAAAATATTCGGACTTAGTTGAACTGTGTTAAAGTAAACAAATCTGATAGCAAAAGTTGCTAGCATATTGATAATTCAATAGCTAATACAGCTAATACTAATAGTAGAGATGTCTTGCATCAAATTTAATATCATCATCATCAACATCATCATCATCAGCCCGTATAATGTCCACTGCTGAACGTGGGTCTCCTCCCGGGGGAGGGTATTTGCCAAAGTCACCACGCTTGGCAGGGGGATTGGTGACCGCAGTATGATGTTGTATCACACAAGGAAACGAATACGAATCGATATTATAGACGATGTTATAACAATCGGGACCAACGGCTTAACGTGCTTTCCGAGGCACGGAGGGTAGTCTCTCAATCTCTCAAATCTCTCTTCTTTGATTTGATTTGATTTGATTTCAACCAAACAGACTCGGAAATAAATCTTAGAATTTACACAAAGATTTTCTGTCCGGCGTGGGGATCGAACCCACGAACTCCGAGATCTTGCTCTTTATAATATTAGTATTAACAGACAGTTTTTTTTTCACAGAATAACAAAATACAACTATGGTATGGTAGAAGCAACAAAAATACCACAAAGGTTTAAACCTGTGCTACCTTGAGTCTGTCGTAAACAAAGTTTTTTTTTTTTTGAACAGACAACTCCCCCACTGTCGAAATAAATCCCTGTGTCGCGGGAGTAACACCCAGACTCAGAACAACTATTTGTGGTTCACACAAATAATTGTCCCGGGTGGGAATCGAACCCACAACACCAGGTCTCAGAAGCAACTACCGGTAACCACTGAGCCACCGGTGCAGTCAAATTTACACCGATGTGTTACAAGTTCATATTAAAAGCATCATTAAAGCGGTCCTTATCATAATACTATTAAAGAAAGAGATAGTCATACTAATGCGGGCTATCCACTAAAAAAGGGTAATGAGCGGAAACGGACCTAGTGAACTGAGCGGAGCGGAGGAAATTAGCTGTGCAATTCCACTAAAAAAGAGTTTCGGCATTTGCCTTCCACTGCCAGCGAGTAACGGAGCGAGCGAGGCTGGAAATGAGGCTGAGTGAGTTTAAAGCTTCCATTAGAAGCGGACTTGGAGGCCTGCTAGCCAGTATACAGACAGCCGTGATAGAAACAAGTCATGTGCACGATGTCGGACGATTTAAGTGATGATGATTTTTATGAAACAATAATTAAATGTTTGCTTCTTTACCACTATAAGAAGAATGAAAAAAGGGAAGCGTAACAACCCCAGATTCTGGATGAGCAACCATATAAGACAAAGAGCTGTCAAAGGCGATCTATTGCGAATGTTAGCTCCATATTGCGCAAGGTCACGGCAATTACTAGACCGTTCAAGGACGTGAAAGGGGTAGCGGTGGCTGGAGGGGGCGGGGCTGTGAGCGGAGTCCGTTCAAAACTAGCGCGCGACGCCATGACGCAGCGGACCCATTTTAACTCGCTCAGTCCGCTCCGTTTCCTCGCTCGCAGTGAATGTACTTGAATGAAAATTAGTATTGCGAGTCGAGCGGAGTCCGCTCGGAATCCGTTCGACTCTTCAACCACTTTTGTGACTCTTTGAACTCGTTTTGTCCGCTCCGCTCATTTTTAATCAGTGGAAGCACTTATATGCCATTCGCCATTGCGAGTTAAACGAACTCTAAACGGAGTCCGCTCCGGTCGCAGTGGGAGGCGGCCATTAAATTAGTGATAAAATAATTTGTTAGTGTACCGTTTGAACATAACTACTGTTAATTAAATCCGGCATGTTTGTTTATAATTGAGACATTTTGTTTGTGTAACAACTACTTACTGCAAATATGTAAAGTAAATGGTAAATATCAACTGATATTTACCGGATTTTCACTGAAAATGCTTGTATTATGTTATTTCCCGACTAATTAGTAATTGTTTACATACCTGCGCAGTATTTACAAAGGCAACAATGGTAATATTGTAAAGCATATTAAATATACGTACTATTTCATTTATAATTGTAACTAAGCTGTACATTTTATGTAGGACGCTCGTAGTTTTGTTGATTTATCATCATGATTATTATCGGCGTGTCTGTAGGTACCTACGTTAACTGCTAGCATATCGTTACTTAAGGTCCAACACCGCGTATGTCAGAAAAAGTTACTTTTCAGCAAAGTGAAATAACTGTATTACCTACCCTAGCAGGTTAGCTAGGGTAGGATTCTCGCCGGCGACCACCGCGTTGCGCCCCTACTCCTGCCCTATGATTGAGCACCTGTAGTCGGTGCCTGTGATCTTTTTTACTTCAGTGGCACCCTGGGTCGTGGTCCTAAACCCCATAAGGTGTGTAGATTTGTATGATTTGCTATTGCCTACCTACTGCTGTTAGTTACCTAGTCGGATACTTTATAGAGTAAGAATTATCTGTTAGTTATGACTTTTTTATTAATTTATTTGCTTACGTTCTAATTCTGACAAGTACCAGTGTATGTAAATACCTAAGTGCTGATTAAAAATTCATTATTTATTTCATTATAGCATTTACATAGAAAACGGAACACAACCAGTTTAGTTTTTATTTTATTTTACGAGTTTCTATTGGACGACTTGTGTCTCTAATTAGCGATACAACGTGTATTCCCATTTTCTAGCAAATTTCATTTGCCAAATCCTATTAGTAATTACTTACGCGGTGTTAGAACTTAAACGACGATATGGATTTACCTTACTTACCTTCCTTTCACTTGCTACGAACTTCTAACCTGGACAAACTAAATTAGGCTTAAGAACGTCCCTGATTTGAACGTGGAACGTCCGCTTTCGTCTTCCTCTTCCGACACTTGTATATAATACAGCTTTTAATATTAGAAGCTTCAAATTTAAACTGACATTGTAATAGTGAAGAGTATATTTGTTGTATGTCAGCCCACTGTCGTCCACTGTTATTTAGCAGTACCACTGCTAGTCATTTTGTCTGTCCAAGGTCTATTATATAAAGAAAGAAAGAAAGAAAGAAAAACATTATTTGAACACACGAAACAAAAACAAAATAGCAAAAAAAAAAAAGAAATAAGGACAATACTTGAAGCTCGGACGCTACACATACAAAACACAAATATGGATAGAGGGAAACGAAAAAAAAAGAGCAAGTAAAAACCATGCCTATATTTTCTAATCTACTCCTTTAACATACCTTACCTTAGGGTGCTAATATTTAAAAAAAAACTGTTCGTATTTCGACTACTAGGCGACCACTAATATACATTCTTAGCTTCGCCCCGCGGTTTTACCCGCGTCACTCTGCTCCATTGGGTCCTTATAAAGTATCCGTGAGCAAAATTTCAGGTAAATCCATTCAGCGATTTTTGCATGGAAGAGTAACAAACATACATACATCCACACATGCAAACTTTCGCATTTACGAGTAGGTATAAGCTAATATTAAGACTAACTAACGGAATATTTTAAGCGAAACATTCTAACTTCATATAAATTGAATCCATAATTCTGTTTAAATTACCAAATTCTATCGTATGTCTCTGAATCTCTAGAGAATTTGAAGCATTTACATGTACCTACCGAATGAAGTCGTCTAGGAATAGTTTGGTATACATATGTATACTTCAACCTCCGTAGCGTAGCGGTATTTGGCTCGCTTTAAATCACGGAGGTCATGGGTTTGATCCCGACGCCGGACAGAAAATCTTTGTATAAATTCTAAGATTTCTTTCCAGGTCTGGTTGGTTTGGGGAGTGGGGAACATGGGCCCCGCTCCCTTCGAGGCTGACCCATGAGGAGTAGGGACGCCTCTACACTCCGGGCGTTCCTATAATTGGGCAAATGGGCCACTGTAAGTGTGGCCCTGGAGATCCCGCGGTACCATAATGGCCGCGGGTGCCGTCGGGGGGCCGGATTGCTCATGCGTACCCGACCCCCGCCAACGGCGGATCGAAGGAGTGTCCGGGAGGTTTTAGTGGTGTAGGGTCCTCTCCTCGTGGTATGACTTTAGCATACCACGCTATGGAGAGGGCGAGTCCCACATATCCCACCGCCAGCGCGCAAATACGCTGCAACGGTGGTGGGAATGCGTCAATGCATTTCCCCCCGGACAAAAAAAAAAAAAAAAAAAGGTCTGGTTGGTTGAGGGAATACTCTCCGTGCCTTGGAAAGCACGTTAAGCCGTTGGTCCCGATTGTTATAACATCATCTATAATAATCGTATATCGAGGTACGGGCAGCAGCGTTTCCTTGTGTGGTACAACATAATACTGCGGTCGACAACCCGCCTGCTAAGCATGGTGACTATGGCAAATACCCTCCGTCGGGAGGAGGCCCACGTTCAGCAGAGGACGTTGTACGGGCTGATGATGATGATGTTTAGTTCTCCGTGGCGTAGCAGTATATTATTCTCTTTTTAAGTCTTTAATGTTGTTTTATTTTTTTATTTTGGGACGTACTTTATGTACTAGGCCAGGAGGCTTTTGCTACTTCACCGGACATTAAGGCGAGCTGCAGCCTCAATAAATGGTTTAAATAATCTAAACTAAACAACTTGCGCAAGAGGGGGATATTTATTTTATAATTTCTTATATACTAGCTGCCCCGCAAGGTTTCACCCGCGAGGTTCCCTCCGTTCCCGAGAGAACCTCATCTTAAAATACAGCCTATGACACTCACAAATAATGTGGCGATCTTCTATCCTTGAGTTGATCCTTGAGACAGTTATTTCAAACAGTGTACAGTTACAAAAATTTCATTAAAAAAATAAGATTGCGCTTAGGTTTTCTTAAACGTAATAAAGTTGAGCAGAACGCTCAACTTTATCACGTTTTCTTTTATATGAACCTTTTAGGTGCTGGAAATAATAATCACAACAAAAAATGAATAGTGAAATCGATCTAAGGACCAAGGGAAATATGGAATCATTTTTATATACCGGGTGACGTTTTTTACCGTCTTGAAAATAATAGGGCGCGATATGTACCTATATCAAATATGTTATATTATCATTTTTTTTTTTTTTACTGACATAGAGTGAAAATCGTAACGGTAAAAATGCGTACCTAATTAGGTAGTTACGCTATTTCGCTCACTCTTTTCAGTCATGTGTGATTGCGACCTAGGTATTATAGATTCCTATTTTATTATTATGCACGCGCTATGTAGGGTGTATTTCTTTTAAGTAATTAATGAGCTTTTCGAAACTCTAATTACCGAAATACTAGTACAAATATACTGTGGTCTATAGATTCTATCTACTTATACAACGAAACATATTATTATCAAGACGGTAAAAAAGTCACTCAGTACCTATATAGATTATGAAATATCACACTATGACCGAGTTGGATGACGGTATTTGCTTCTGAGACCCGGTGTTCTGGGTTGGATTCCCATCCAGGACAAATATTTAAGTTAATCAGTTAACAGGTAGTTGTTCTGAATCTGGGTTACTTTGTTTCTGTGTGTCTACAGTCCTCGGGATACAGGGATTTATTACCCTAGTGCGAGATTTGTGTTAAAAAAATAATAAAAATATAACCTACCTAAATAAATTTCAAATCCAACTAGGTTCCGGCCAAAAGTTACACTGCCTCGGGTCCCGAAACAACTTTAATCAGAAACAGATTAAGAGAAATAAGAAAGTCTTTAAAGAGGTTAGTTTGTTTTTGTTTATTTATTCGTAAACGATACGTCTCTTGTAAAATCTTGTTAATATGTTATATTTGTTACAAATTTTTGTCACGAAAATACCACGAATATATCTGGCATAAAACTAGCTTACTCATTAAAAATGCTACTCTGCATAAATAGATGGCATAGTTTTGTAGGTGTTTCTGTCTGTCGTAACTCATCTCTAAAACGAGTTGACTGAATTTGACGGGATGCTTTTGACGGGCCTTTCACTGATAGTAAGCTTTCTATCAGTGAAAGGCCCGTCAAAAGCATATTTAATAAAGTAGGTGAAAATGAAGCTTTTATTAATTAAGCTTAATTTTATCTGTTTATTTGTTTGTACGCGGATTCCGCTTAATCTCCAAAGCGGCAGTATCGACTTTATATCTTTATTTAAAAACTTATGCACAAAGTAGTACATTGGCGGACTTAATACTAAAGATTTTGACGGGACGTTAATTATTAAATCCTATCTCTACTAATATATATGTTTGTTTATTTACTGTTTATCCAAATGAAATCGCTTATCTCAGGAATTACTGGACCGATTTGAAAAAATCAGTCTTAGTGTTTCCGTGGGAGCTTCATAATTAAATATAGCCTTTAGCCTTTCAATAAATGGGCTACATTTATTGAGGGAGTTTATAGGCTACATTTAATTATGAACGACTGCGTGCGGAGGCTAATAACTTATAGATCCTAATTTTATTTTACGCGAACATAGTTTCCGGCAGGAGTTACTTAATAATGATATCTTACAAATCCTACCGTGGAGATTTTCTACCGCGATGCTAATCTTACGTTTGTAACAAAAGCATACGTAGTTTGGTGTACATATTGAGATAAGCAGAGGTGGAGCTACGAAGAAAATGTCCTCAAAATACAAAACAATTTCTTTGAAATGTTTATCTTATCAGTTAAGTTGGTAGAAGAGGACACAATTTACGACAATAAAGAATTAAATAACATGATAAAAAGTAGAATTATGATATCAATTCGAAATAGTAAAACTATTAGAAGGTGCGCTTATTAGATTAAACGCCATTAAACGTAACAGTTTGGCGGGAAGGTGATATTATGTATAAGACCATTGTATTTTTTTGTAACATGTGGTAGATAATGAAAAAAAAAAACTTTTTTGTTTATGATTTTGAGACAATGACCTTGTCTGTAAACTATTGTTATTTATTATCATCACTTTTCAAATTTGGATCACTATATTCAAAGTTAAATGTTTAATTGTTGTATTAGAGATGTTATATTAGGAAAATCTGACTGCACCGGTGGCTCAGTGGTTACGGTAGTTGCCTCTGAGACCTGGTGTTCTGGGTTCGATTCCCACCCGGGACAATTATTTGTGTGAACCACAAATAGTTGTTCTGAGTCTGGGTGTTCTGTGTGTCCGTGAAATGTATGTTTGTAAAGTCCCCCGCGACACAGGGATTTATTTCCCTAGTGCGGGAGTTGTCTTTTAAAAAAGAAAGAAAAAAAAGAAAGAAAGAAAATTTTTGGTAAGCCTATTATTGAATATATTAGTTATCGTATATTATGATACCATACCTATTACTGGGTATTAGTCAAATATTAGTGAACCGATTCATTATTAGCTACTCTAGGTATCTAATATTGATACCTGCGTTTATTCTCCATAATAATTAATATGAAATACAAGATTCTCGCGAATATGCACTTTCAATATTTTATTCACGTATGCCTATTACAAGAAGTGAATCGGTGATTCGAATCTAGTCATCTCGCTCAGTCGTCGGCGAGTGCGTGCGATATAGATTAGCGAGGCGAGCCGCCTATTATGCTTCCCTATTATTTGACTGATATCTGGTAACCTATTACTCTAAACTCGCCTAACCTAATATTAATATACATGGGTTGTATTATAATACCTGTACCTATTACGAATATATTAGTCACATCTCTATGTTGTATTGTTAAATGTTTAAGTAAGACCAGCTTTCCGCTCGCGTTTACACCCGCGTAGCCTACGTTCTCATAGTAATTTTAGAATTAAATACAACCTATGCTGCTTAAGGATAAGCTAAGATAAGATTAGCTCGTTCAAGCAAAGCAACAAACAAACGAACTCCTTAGCTTTACATATTAACTAGCTACCGCGCACGGTTTCATCCGTTGAACTTTCGTTTCCATATGAACTTCATAATTTAATATAGCCTACAGCCTTTCTTATTAAATGAGCTATTGAACACTGAAAGAAAAAAATCAAATCGGACTAGTAGTTCCTAAGATAAGTGCGTTGAAGCAAAACTTTTTAGCTTAATACATAAGTATATATATATAGATATATATTAGAGCGGATTAGTGCATTGAAATGGCAATGGGCAGGCCATATAGCACGGAGAACAGATGGCCGTTGGGGCCGAAAAGTTCTCGACCGCGGATCGGCAAGCGTAGCGTAGGACGTCCACCTACTAGATGGACGGATGATCTGGTTAAGGCTGCGGGATCACGGTGGATGCAGGCCGCTTCTAACCGTAACAACTAGAGATCTATGAGGGAGGGAGCGTATTTGCATTAGTCACCACGCTTGGCAGGCGGATCGGTGACTGCAGTATTATGTTGTAACCACACAAGGAAACGCTGCTGCCCGTTCCTTGATATACGATTATTATAGGTGATGTTACAGTTGATACATACGTTACCCAGAAAGCCCCTAAACTTAAGTGGGACTGGGCTGGACATGTCTGCCGTATGTCAGATGACAATTGGGCTAAAAGAACCACTGATTGGGTCCCAATTAACGCCATCGCGGCGGGCCGAGACGAAGATGGCGGGACGAGCTTGACTCCTACCGTAGGGACTGGCTGGCACTCGCAAAAGACAGAGTTGTGTGGGAAAGGGAGAGGGAGGCCTTTGCCCTGCATTGGGACAACACAGGCTAGTTAGATTAGATTAGATAGGTGATGTTATAACAATCGGGGTCAACGGCTTAACGTGCTTTCCGAGGCACGGAGGGTTGTCCCTCAACCAACCAGACCTGGAAAGAAATCTTAGAATTTACACAAAGATTGACTGTCCGGTGTGGGGATCGAACCCACGACCTCTGAGATTTACGAGCGAGCCAAATACCAGTACGCTGTGTCAGTACCAACACAAATAGCTTCCAACAAATAATTACACGTTGATAAGACAATATTCTCAACGCCAAAGGTATTTAATGCCAAATCCCCACTTCCTCTATAGCTCAAAGCAATTGCCAGTTAAATATACATAATATATACCTACAAACTAAACTAACAGACAAATACACCGGTACACTACACACCTTCATTACCGGCTGAATATAATTACTGCGAGACTGAGTCTAAGAGGACTTACGTGTAGGTATGTATTACTGCTTTGGAGATTACATAGGATTATTTGAAATAATAATATTATTTGCTTGGAATATAGATATACATTCTTATACGAGAAAGATAATAAGAAGAATAAAGTAAGAAAAATCATTTTATAAAAGAGGAGAAATTAAGTTAGGTTACGTTGTCTACTTTATGCTTTTACTAAATTCCTGTGCATGGTTTCAACCGCGTAACTCGCTTTCTCGCATTCTCGTAGGAAATTCATAATAACATAATAGCCTTTAGCCCTTCTCAATAAATGGGTTATCTAAGACTGTAAAAGAAATCAAATCGGACCATTCTTGAGATTAGCACGTTCAGGCAAGCAAATTGTACAGCTTTATATATTAGTTTATAGTATACAAGATTTATTCCGGGAGAAATGCATTAAGTATCCCCTTAAGTATGCTATATGTAAGACTAACAATCTCCTTTAGCAATGGTATGCTGCTGATATTCATAGAATCTTCTAGAAGATAGCCTACCCACTAAAACCTCTGGTCTCTCTCCCGAATCCGCCGATATCAAGAGGGCCCTAACCAGACTCCAAATCCTATTAAAATCTCCAGTCGTGAACACAGCGGGTCAGGGTGAGGCTCGCAAAAGGTACGTCGACTATCGACCTGCTCTGCTTCCTAATGCACGTGTTCACGGTTAAGAACCGCCAGGCCCTGGACTAATCTTTGAGCATATAACCTTTGAGGGTTGATGCTGGGCCATCTTACCTACTAGTCCCATTGGGGTTAACCTATACCTCTGCCCAGAAGTTGATCTTTGACTGATAATGACTTTTTTTTTTACTGATTCCTCCCATACTTCTGCTACTGTAACTTCTATAAGCCATCATCAAACGTGGCCACATGGAAGAGGCCTTAAGTGAGGTAGGTAAGAGAAGTAAATCCACCTTACAGGATCATCAGCATCAGCCCGTTGTAGTCCACTGCTGAACATAGGCCTCCCCCATCGATTTCCAGCGGGAATGATCGCTAGCTGCCTGCATTCACCGAGTCCCCGCGACCTTAATAGGTCACATCACATCCTTACAAGATACCCCAGCCAAATAACATTATTGATAAATATTGTGCTTCCGAGCCCGTTAGTAAGGTCACCGGACCTCACAGGGGAAGGGAACAGGGCTGGTAGGATAAAGGTGGCTAGTTCTGTCCTGTACTGTCACTAATTGCCCTTATATTTGGACTCCTATGCTACTCAAGATCAGGTGAATAAGTATCAATTTTCTGGTCAGGATGTAAAAAATCTGTAAAATAATGCAATTCATAAAAAAGTTTAACATCCCAATGAAAAATCCTCTCTAAAGTTATACCATGGAATATCGTACTTACACAATAAATCAGCATTTTCCACCCTTCTCCAAAATTTAGTTATTTCTAATATTTCCTATACAAAATATGATATCATTACCACAACACCGCGCCGTAATAGCGCGCTTGATTGATAGATAACTCGTTAACCCGACCCCGTTCCCGCAAAATTGCTGATATAATCTAATACACGGGTTCATCTAAACCGTATTTACACAACGCCACTTTAGTTTGCCATAATTTATTTGATCAATGAAGCGTGAGGCATCAAATAGTAGTGTTAGATTTTTTTATCGGTTGTCTGCGTCATACAGAGAATACTCTCTTGGATATATCCAAGAGTGTATTCTCTGTATGACGCAGACGTATGTTTAAAAAAAGAAGAAGAAATAAATGTACCCACCTACATTTTATAACTAACTTATGATTGATATCTGTTTATTTAAATTTAAATTTGTATAACTAACTTTTTGAAAAATTTGATTGAGCTAAACTTAAGACGTAAGGCGACGACAAATATTGTTCTTATGTAACTATGTTATCACGTAAGTGGCAACTTGCCTTTTGGTATACCTAATAAAGATATTTAAACCTAATGTTTAAGTCGTATAAAGAATACACTCTCCAAGAGTGAATTCTTTATATGACGTAATGTAGATATAAAAAAAAGGATAAAAAAGGGTCCACAAATAAGAGGATGAAAAGTGTTTGCACAATTTCAGGTTTCTACGATCTACTGTGTGAGTAGTGAGTTTATCCATTAGTCATATAGAGAAGATATAAAGTGACATCAGTATGTGAATGTATTCTCCATATGACGTAAAAATCCGATAAAAAATAATACTCTTAGAGAGTGTATATATAGAGAATACACTCTTGGAGAGTGTATTCATAATATGACGTAGATATTCAATAAAAAAAGATAATTAAAGATCCATAACTAGGGGGATCAAAAGGGGTAGCAATGTTTATACGTAAAAAATCGAAATCTACGCGGACGAAGTCACTCAAAATTCTCTCTGTCAATCAGCTAAAACACTTATACTGCTACATAATTTCTAATAATTTCATCTAATTCCAATAATTAATATTCCGACTTGTTATTCCATTGCACAGATATAATAGCAAATATCGTGATTACAGTTTAATAACACTGCCTTTAAGCCAGGTGTTATGGCAATCGATATTGTAAAGCATTAACTAATGACTGTTTAACTAGTATTGTCAAAGAAATAATATAAGGTATTCCATCAATAACTGGTAAACTCTTAATGCCATAGTTTCTTATAGTCTTTCTTCTACGGGCGTTACAACGTAGGGGGAGAAAAGTTTTAGGAAGCTATGATAGGGTCCGGTCGACCACACAAGGCGACACTCGCGATTCCTTCTTTGCTTCAGACCCGACCCCAGGACGCGCTGGTTGATTGTATATTTTTATAAAACATTATAACCATATTGCTAAATTTTAATTTATAATACATTACTGATTTAAAGTCAAGAAATAATGTCACTATAATAGTATTTAAATCTCAAAATAAGTACGATCGATTAGTCTACATTATCAATTAAGGTTTTCATTTTTATTTTCAAACAAGGATGAATTTTAAACGCTGTTCATTTCATTTATTACTATTAAAAATTAACACATTAACCGCTCTGTTATTCATTAAAATTTATTTAATATTGTGGTCACATATTATTTGTGTAATCTAATTAAAATCGGTTTGTGGATTCAGAGCGTAGTTAATAGTGATAAAAATTAATATTTACAATAATATATTAGTATAGTGTATTAATTAAGTAATATATCATTATTGAATGTATTAAAGTGGTAAACTTAATCAAATTTGCCTTTAATGTTGACGTTTTAATCAAGTTGCATTAAACCTGAGCTGTGGTCACTGAAAGAGAATCCTTAGGGTTACACTATGGTTATTGTATGTATAGATTAATAAATTCCAGACTCATATCTGTAACTTGAAATAAAGAAATTTATGATCTGTATGAAAAAAAAAAGCCCTGATTGTTGGAAGCGCGGTGCGTCGCGCGTATCATAATCGCTCCGTACTAAATTCAAGTGTATGGCCTTGTATGAGTGCGTACAGACAAGCGATTTTATTTTCATTAACAACTCAAATGCGGGCCGCACCCTCCAACGCGTCGCTTGACGCTCCGCGTCTATGTAAATAAGGCCTTAGCGTATACAAAATAATATAGAGCGTGCGTATTGCTTAGGTGCGCAATGCGCATGCCACCGCGTAGATTGTAGCTGAGTGTACTGTAAGGAATAGTACTTTTATAGTGAAAATAATTTCAGTTTCTTTAATTAAACGTTTGGTTTCTTCAGTAGCTTTTGCAATTAAGTTCTGTATATTATATCTGTATTATCAGAAATATAGACCGTGATTTTCTAGTCGTTGATCAACGAAACGTTTTATTTTTGAGGGTACAATCGATTTATGCATATATGTTTTACATATCATTAAAGATTAAAATGAGATCGAACCTGTGTTAAAAGCAAATGTAAAAACGTATCCTGTATTGCAAGGCATTACAGCTCATTTTGTTATGTACATTTATCATTGCCGTCTTCTTTACTATAACTATTCGATAGTAATAGCTATGGCAAATCGTCTTGACAATTTATTAAGGCGCGGTGAATAGACGACTTTTACGTATTAGTTTTGTCACTGTTGCTCCGCGTACAAATGAAAGAGAAGCGAAGAGACGCCGCGATGGCGCAACGTTTCGTTCGACTCGTTCGTACATCACTGTTATTAATATTATCAAGATTTGTTTATAAATAATATAGTTACAATTGCTACAATTTCAATTCAAATGGTTATTTTATGGTTTTTTTTTTACCGAGAAAATTTACCGAAAACGTGTTTTGAACACAATGGTCCCCCCATAAATATGATCAAGATTAACATATATTTTTTTAGCTGCTCTAAAATGTAAACATTTGGCTAAAAAACTGTTTTGTGAAGCCTATTTTGATTAAGAACAACTGCAAAAAAATCTCGGTGTTTACTCCAAGGACTGAACACTCAAGATTATCTAACCTAACAATTACTTTACAATTTTTCAGCACCGCTTGCAACCACTACACGAATGAGGCATTAGAAACGTGTCAAAGATTAATGGTCCTTAAGATGATTATACACAATTTCACTGTTAATAGTATCGTCGATAAGGTCGGGTGCACACTGATGATGTGGAGACGCATTCAAGTATAGCTAATGTTAAATTAGTTGATACAATCTATGAATGAACTCCAATAGAAGTAAAACAGATTTCTGTTAATAATTTAAAAGTGTATTATTTAATGTGGATTTATAAAACATTTGTTTTACATTGCTTCAAATTGGTTACTTAATATAATATATTTAATAACATTTTATCATTTGTCGATGTCGTTGACAACCTCCGTAGCGTAGCGGTATTTGGCTCGCTTTAAATCTCGGAGGTGGGTTCGATCCCCTCGCCGGACAAGAAATCTTTGTGTATTTTCTAAGATTTCTTTCCGGGTCTGGTTGGGTGAGGGACTACCCTCCGTGCCTCGGAAAAGCACGTTAAGCCGTTGGTCCCGATTGTTATAACATCATCTATAATAATCGTATATCAAGGAACGGGCAGCAGCGTTTCCTTGTGTGGTACAACATATTACTGCGGTCACCAACCCGTCTGCCAAGCGTGGTGACTATGGCAAATACCCTCCTTCGGGAGGAGGCCCATGTTCAGCACGTTATACGGGCTGATGATGATGATGATGATATCATTTGTATTTTGAATAATGCTAAGAGTTCTGTTTTTGTAAGGCGATCCATATGTCGCGGAGGACTTCTATCAGAACAACTATCCGTGTTTCACACTAAGAGATTTCCCGGATAGTAATCGACCGAGAAATACACTTAAAAGTCTCGGAAATCATTATCATAACCACAGACCACTGGTGCAGTGATTAACTGCACCTGGTTTGTGGTTATTACAATAATAATTGTGTAAATGTTTTTAACAAATATAAAAAAGTTGGGAAAATTAAAGTACCAAAACATTGTCGTCGAATATTTTTACAAATAAAAGATAAAAGTGTCATTTTATCTGTCGAAATGTGTTTTGTATGTTAAAAATGTAATGATAATAAATAATTATTTTTCCAAAAGTTGTAATAAAAATAATTAAGAATATATTATAACAAAATTTATCATTATTTTTTTAATGATCCAGATGAGCAGTACCTACCAGTTCAATCTATTAGTTTCAAAAATTCCATAAATAAATTACAAACATAAAGTCGGCTAAGATGGCTTTTTAGATTCTGAGACATTTCTACGACATATGCTAAGCTGCCGAATGCCTGAATAAGTCGACATAAAATTTCGTTTATTAGTTTTTCAACTACAGAACATTTCAACAACAAACTTTTTGCCAACAGAACGATTCATTCGTTATTTCAATCGGAATAAAAAAAAGTTTAAGGAGGAAAGAAAGGAGAGGAAGGAGAGGAATAAAACAATAAAGAAAGGAGGAGAAAGGAGAGGAATAAAACAATATTAAGGTTTAAGAGCTAAGGTACAAATTGGCTGATTTTGTCGTTAAAGTATAACTTAAGAGACTAAGCTACTCTGTATGGAATTTTCGAGAACGCCTACTAGCTACGCATATTATAGCTTGTTATACACCCCTTACCATATCCTAGTAATTAGACGACACCGTGCGAGAAGAATTTTTAATGATTTGGGAGAAATTTATAATGAAATAATTAATTATGAAGCTGTGACGACGCGGGTGGGACGCAATTATGTTTTGCACGGCATTTTGAATTTTAATTATTTATTAAATTGTTGGTTTTGCGCTGTTTGAATAATTAACTAATAGGAAATTGAAAAATAAAATTTATAGGTTGATTTTTGTTATTTTTCAATTCATGCAGTTCTCTCCGATTATCCAGAAAAATGATCAATTATCTATGTAAATAAAACGGTTTATTCTGAATGAATGACTGACGTTTCAATACACAGCCTTCAGCGCTGATCCTGAACCTTGGAGAGTGTAAGTATTCTATAAGTGTATAACGTAGGCATCCATGTAGGTATTTTTTTTTTGTTAAAAAGATAACTAGCTTAGTTTTCTTACACTATTATTATTCTTGTTAAACCCTCGTGCTAAGCTAAAATGCTTGTGTTACGAGTGGGTTCACGTCGGTAGTGCAATGGTGGGGATCGAACGAATCGAATACATGATCGTAAGTCCGATGTTAGGCTACGACCGCTTATTAAATTCCAACCATAAGATGAAGTGGGTGAAAAAATTTGTATTGACATATTAAAATCTACGCGGATAGGGTTCAATAATAAACTCAATTTTTACAAGTCCATTTGAAACTATACGCCAAAATGCTCGAAAACGTTTTTCATCAGACAGAGGAAATTGAAAGACAAAAAAACTTTCGCGTCTAACTAAACTAGTGTGTTCACTTCCTGCAGCTGATACGGTAAACAATGATTCGGAGCCACCGAACAACGTTGATGAAGATAAAAAAAATACACTGTCAATCCTTTCATCTAAGGGTACAGTCATAGATTTATGTGTGAAAACTAGATAGATCACTCTACTGCAGTGTTGTTGACACATACGTAGGCGTACCTAGGTCTATCTTGTGTATCATGGATTCCAGGAATAATTATCCTTGTCTGTTTTGTCTACGATATAACAAGGAAAAGTTGAATAACCTATATACTATCGCAGTAGATAAGCATTGCCATTTAACGGGACAATGCTGCCAGCATTTTGGGCATCTTCCTAAGTAGTAAAGATTTAGAATAGCGACATTTTATTTGAAATTACATACTTAAGCTCACGCCTGTTTCCTAGCGGGATAGGCAGAGACAATGGACCTTCACTTGCTACGATCACACATCTTTCAACGTTCTCTGACCAAATCGAAGACATCCTCGCAAAAGGTCAAATAAGATACACCCTAAACCGACGTGCTTGTATGAAGAATGATATGAGAGTGAATGGAATCAGCTACTGTTAATTACATAAACAAAAACAAAAATAATTACCTATAGATATCTTATTTATACTAATATGTAAAGCTGAAGAGTTTGTTTGTTTGATTGAACAACCTAATCTCAGGAACTAAAGGTCCTATTTTTAAAATTGTTTTAGTTTTAGGTGGCCCTCTTATCAAGGAATACTTGGTTATTTTTAATTATGCAATTTGTACGGAAACGGGAGTGAAGCGAAAACCGACCAGGAAGCTATTTAATAATATAAATTTAAAAAAAAA
This sequence comes from Nycteola revayana, assembly GCA_947037095.2. NCBI lineage: Eukaryota > Metazoa > Arthropoda > Insecta > Lepidoptera > Nolidae > Nycteola > Nycteola revayana. The sequence goes on along the minus strand of OX344845.2, from coordinate 23,336,370 downwards.
CGAAATTAATTTACTAGTATAGCAGTTCTAATTTATTGTATTATTTATTAATTAAGTATATTCATCTAAATTAATTGAAAATTAGTTGTAACAAGAACCATAAATTCGTCTATGTTACTAACAAACTACCTATTTCAATTTGAACCAAAATTTTCGTGGTCACTCTAGCGTATAAAAACTCAATGGCTACAGTCAAATGTAGTTCGACAAACATTCGGCAGATCGATACGACTTAAAAAGATACTGCGAGACGGCTAACGAATACTGAATCCGTAGTTTTTATTACTGTAACTGCTGCGTGCCCTCATATTTACATCTTTTGTTATTTCATCTCAGAACCGATCCGTCGTTTTCGGATTTTGTTAGATTGCATAAACGCACTAATCTCAGGAACTACTGGTTCGATTTGAAAAATTATTTCAGTGTTAGATGGTCTATTTATTGAGGATGGCTTTAGGCTATATTTAATAACCAGTGACTCACCCCGGTATTATACATATAAACCTTCCTCTTGAATCACTCTATCTATAAAAAAAACGGAATAAAAAAAATCTGTTTCGTAGTTTTAAAGATCTAAGCATATAAAGGGACAGACAGATAGCGGAAAACACCTTTGCTTTATTCAATGTTGTGATTACATTCTTACGAGAACAGACAGGAAACGAAAGCTAACATTGCATAACAAACAAACATAGCACATAAACCAATTTAAGACGTTGGTCTGAAAAAAATACGTTGACCTAAGTCATAGATTTTCTTACCTTAGTCTATTAACTTTGTTAACCGAAACAAAATTACGCAACCCATATAATAAAAATATTGTAAAATACCTTTTTAACACCGTTGCTCGTAAAGCTGATGTAATTCCATCGGTTTTAAATATGTAAAGCGGGTCATAAAAAACGCGTGTGTTACCAAAACAAATAGTTAAGTTATAGTCCATACAAATTCCATAACAGTATTATTTGCCATTTCGCGCGCTGTTGCTATTCAAATTTCGAACTAATCGCCGCGCGGCGCCAGTCAGTAGGCAGCGCTAGCGCGCTGTTAAAATGGCGGGAAAGCAACAGTGTGCATTCACAGATTCAGTTTATTTAAAATAAAAAAAATCAGTTTAATTTAAAAACTTGGCTGCATGCTCTAACGTCTTTGCCAACATTTTCACGCAGCTACGGCAGAAAATAATCCTCGCGCCATTTTTCTCAAATTTTCTTTTCTTTGTACTTGTATTGTGAAAAATGTTTTTTTTTCTGTTTCCTCGCAAATGTGTTAAAAAACGTCGTACGATATACGTGCGTATTGGTTACGGCTCAATTACGCCCTCGCCTTCGGCTCGGGCTGAAATTCCGCTCACATGTTAGAACCATCATAACGCACTAATATCGTAATGTACTAATGTAATATTCAAATAACTCATTTAATGACCTAGATTGGATGTTTACAGTTGCGTATTGTTAAATTTTCCATATATGTAGGTATTCAAATATTATTCCATCTCAAAATTTAGGTCAAGACTCTTCTCAGATATCATTACGTATAGGTGCAAAATAAATAACAAGTTTTTAAGACCCTTGCAAATTATATGTCGACCCTTCTCACTCGCAGTAAGTTTTTGTGATTCTCCGAATGGCCATTGTATGACGAAGGAGGGGACTTTTTCATACAATATTTATGCTAATATAAAATTTACACCCGCTCACACCCACAAAAATGGTTTTCGCCTCTTGTTGTCGGGACTCCACTTGATAATGTAGAGGCATTCTACTGACAAAAATTTAGATGTATATTAATACATGCATGTTCATAAATATGTGCTGTCGAGTTGAAAGGTACTTGAGTGTAGTACTGGAACTAGGTACTGGCAGAGTGAAGTGAGACATAGTGAATAAGCGAAGCAGTAGGCTGGCAATCTACATCAAGTGCATTACAAAAGATGAGAAACTAAAAGTAGATGGTCACACTTGTGATCTGGCTGTGACTTACAATAGACGTGAATAATTTTATTTAATATATATAATAAATGGACAATTGGATATTCTATAGAAATATATAAAGAAAGCTGAAGAGTTTGTTTGTATCAGGAAAAACTGGTCTGATTTAAAAAAAATATTTCAGTGTTAGATAGCCTATTTATCGAAGAAAGGCTATAGTCTAAATTCATGATATTCCCACGGGAGCTATGCGGGTAAAATCGCATGCGGGAAGCAATAGAAATGAAAACCTTTAAAAAAAATTACAGAGAATTACCTCAATATTTTTCAATCGATTTCAGAATTCAATAAATTCCATTTTCCTAATTGACTTTTTTCGTTGAAACTAGGTTTACATTAAATAACTTAATACGATCGAGATAAGACGTTTGAATGTGTCCGTGGTTAACTTAAAGATGCGATTAAACCCAGCGTAAGAGGGCCCATAGTGGGCATTGGACCTCTGTTAAGACGGTCGCTGGTGGGAGGATTATGGAAATATGAATTTAAGATTTTTACGGCAGTTTTGTGAAACTGCCTTGTCGGACTATAGGTCTACATGGATATCGAATAATTTTTAATTAATGTTAACACCCGGAGTATGTCAATCTACGACTATCGCTGGATGATGCAATTAAATAATAATTGTCAGGTACGTCATCATCATCATCATCATCAACAGCCCGTTAACGTCCACTGCTGAACATGGGCCTCCTCTTAACAACATTGGCAAGCCAGGATCGTTGAGGGATATTGCCATAATCACCACGCTTGGCAGGCGGATTGGTGATCGCAGTAAGATGTAAACCTTAAGCTGATGATGATGCTGCTACCCGGATGGGCACTAAGGGACTAAGGCGACTAAGGGACATAATTATGGCTGATGGATATCAGCCATATGTCCCTTAGTCGCCTTTTACCACACCCATGGGAGGACATGGGGTGGCATTCTAAGCCGGAAACCACACGGCATCGGAAACCACACGGCATCGGAAACCACACGGCATACGTGTCTGGTACGTAACAGGTAACAATTACATTGTCGCTATGTATACAAATATCGCATTATTAAAGTACTTTCTACAAAGCGATGTCAAATTGCGTTTAAGTGTGATTTTGTGTTAAGCCTGTTATTTAAATAACATAACACAAACTCTGTAAAATATTTCGTCGAACATTTACATTGACCTTCGACTTATTTATCCACATTACAAATAACTCTTATTGAGAAAAGTTCCATGATAGTGTGACTCACGATAAAGACCGTCTAATGGAGCCAAAACCAATGTTATCGCCCGACTTTAAGCATTACTCAGATAGTTATGTAAGTGCTTTAAGTAACCGAATATCGTATAGAACTAGGAACATGAAAAATGGCTAACAATACTAACAGCCTTTTAACCCTAATATTCAATGTCAATAGTATGTAAAGCTTTTTGTATTCAGTGGCTGAATATCCGATTTCTTTCTTATAGAAACAAGCCTAACGTTTTAGTGTTCTACACAAAGTATAAAAACAGTGACTCAGTAGTTACGGTATTTGCTGGTAAGTCCTGGTGTTCTGGGTTAGATTCCCACGCTGGACAATTATTTGTGTGAACCACACATAGTTGTTTGATCTTGGATGCGTTTTGTGTCCGTACAAAATCTATTTTGAAAAAAAAATACTAAGACTCCGCTGTCCGTCTATCTGTCAACACGCAGTTCTCATAGATTGTCAGACAGTTGAAAATCTTAAAGATGATATATATTTCTGTTGCCAACATGACAACAACTTAAAACAGAATATAAATAATAGTTTCGGCCACGGCGCGACCACTTCAACTCCGTTGAAGTTGGCGTCGGTGTGCTCGCATATGGCTAACATAGCCGATCTTATTTATGAACTGTCGCACACAATACGGACAGGTGAGCACACCATTACAAAAATTTAAAGGTGATAGCAAATACATATTAAAAGGGGTCTTAAATTAAAAACAAACATTATTTTGTCATTGGTGTTCACTGTGCAGTATAAAATATTCAAGTTTTCGTTCTCTAAATAATCCGTTTGTGCGCTAGTCCGACTCAATCTTGGCCGGTTATTTCATATTGAATTTTATAACATTGTAATAGTTGCTACGGGAGTTTCGTGTCTAGATTTATTATAAGACTTCTTTGTGTAGCGAACAAAGTGAGACTTTGCTTTGATGTAAGGTGATTAAAATCTATATTGTTTTACGTGAAGAAAATGATAATGATGAATTATGAAGTAGGAGTGATGAAGTTTAACGACTCATTATTCCCTGGTTTCATTATTTGGGGTCGGCGCGTTATGTCATCCTCTTCCATTTTCTTATTTGTGTGAACCACAAATAGTTGTTCCCACCCGGGACAATTATTTGTGTGAACCACAAATAGTTGTTCTGAGTCTGGGTGTTCTGTGTGTCCGTGAAATGAATGTTTGTAAAGTCCCCCGCGACACAGGGATTTATTTCCCTAGTGCGGGAGTTGTCTTTTAATAAAAATAAAAAAAAAACTTACATAACTTAATAATAAATGTTGATTTAGTTCATCTCAAAAATACCTTTACTTACGTAACCGCCACAAAGCAATGTTTACCTTGTTCCCATTGATTGAACATTTGTATTTTATAGTAGGGATTACGATACCGTAAAAGGTACCGAATCTCGTTGCGGGCTTTAAACAAGCTTACTGTTGAGGCTTCCGTGTAGAATAAGTGATGCTTAATCTTTGAAACTTCTGTTAATTAAAAATACACAGATATCGATCCACCGTGTGGTTTTTGTCTTAGAATACCATCATATTTTCCTATAGGTGGCGTAAGAGGCAAGAAGGGATATACATCTGATGGATAGGCAGCAGCATCTATCTCAAAGATATTCTCATATGCGTAGTGATTACGAGATTATTTTTTTTTTGTTGTCCGGTGGAAATGCATTTACTCATACGATATGTGGGACTCGCCCTCTCCATAGCGTGGTATGCTAAACTCATACCACGAGGAGAGGACCCTACACCACTAAAACCTCTCGGACACTCCTTCGATCCGCCGATGGCGGGGGCCGGGTACGCATGAGCAATCCCCCCGACGGCACCCGGGGCCACACTTACAGTGACCCATTTGCCCAATTATAGATCTCTCAATGACACTGGCTTTCTAAGGTCTCTTAAGGAGTAGGTCCATGTTCAGCAATGGACGTAAACAGGCAGATAAAGTAAGATATCGATCTGTCTGCCACATTTGTAGCTTAGTAGTTTACACTTTCTTTCAGTCCTGGGACGTCCTTTTTTCAAATATTAATCATAGTTATAACATTGAGATTAATTAATTTCGTCTACCGGCAGGACTCAAACCTGTATCACAAATATATATAAATAATGCTGATCATTACCGACAGATGGCACTAACATTGCCCTTAAAGACGTATTATAAAACGAGATTGATAAATTTTGAAGATCGGTTGGGTTCCACCGTAGCCGAATTAGTTAAGGCATTAGGAGCTATACCTAAGATGCAGGTTCAAGTCCTTTCGGTGGTCGAAATTTATTAATCTCATTTTTGATATTTTGTAACCGGTTAACTTTTCCGTAAAGTATTCAAGTATATTAAAAATATTTTCATAGTATCAGTCTTTAGAAACCGCAACGTTTTATATGGTCTACTGAATGTTAAGATATACAGAATTTCTATGAAGTTTATGAATTTTAATATGGACAAGGACAACCGTTATCTTTACAGCTGAAATAATTTATGGCTTATAATAAGGTTATAGTTGAGATAATATTATAATGTAAATTACTTACGACTCTCGTTTCCTAAAGATTCATTTCCACCGTGACATAATATAACATCAAGAAATTTTATTAACTTAAGAACTAAGTTGAAGTTTAGGAAAAGATAATAATTATCATAGTACTTAAGCCTCTTGAGACCGTTTCTGTGCTGCTATCCCTACAAAAATGAATGGCCACTGATGGCTCAATACTTGTATTTATGTATATTTGCATACCAAATGGAACCCATTTAATAATATTGTTTTAAAATTATATATCCAGCTACGGATTGTCTGGAAGAAATCGCTTAATGTGATAAGACCGCCCATTGTGTGTTATCTATATACATATATATATGTGTGTATTGTGTTTACTGTGTCATTGTCATGTTTGTTTATGTGTATACAATAAATATTATTCTATAGTATTCTTATTGATCACAGCGAGTTATCCCAACCAACCAGTCATCAAAATTTCTCAAACTCTTAATAACGCTTCTCTAAGAAGAATGATGGATGGCGCCTTGGTTTCACCAAGAACTAATGTTCTAATCTTCAGGTATTTAGAATTATATCCTCCCGGTAGCATACATTTAGGCAAACCATTTTATTATTTATAATGTGCTGTAAAATGTGTAAAAAGTAAAATATAATCAGACCATTCTGGAATGTCTCATAGGAAAGCGGTCCATCGTTTTAGATACTTGGTTATAAAGTACGAAATAAACAGATTTCAGTAGTAACAGCTCAGTATGTTTACTATTGAATTATTATTTGTAAATTAAATTAAACTAGTAAACCAACATTTTATTTCATAAACACAAAGCTTAAGGTCATCCAGCTACATAATATGTTACTTATAATATCAACTAAGAAGCCGTTTGTTTGAAAACGAATTGATATATATATATATTTTAGTTCATTGACTTATGAATGTAACTGATAAATCTGAATTCCCTAACCCACATTATCTTTGGAGTAAAAACTGTAATTTTGTAATACCCGACAAAGTTTCTACTTTCAACCCACTGAATAAATTATCAAACAAGCGACCAGAGATAGGGCGAAGTTATGCCATTTTAAACAGTCATTATTATCATAAAAAGGATCCACTTATAAACTCTTTGAATTGCCTGAATTTGCTCCACCCTATCTTCGAGCAGACGCAGAGTTAAAAACCTTCTTACTTAAAATTGCTAATTTAACAGTAGGGCAAAAGTTTGAAAGGAGCATATGTAAGCTGTGATATTATCATGATGGCGATAGTATTAATTTGATGCAACAATAACAATAATTGTTAATTTCCTTATTAAGCTTACATAGCCTTTGTTTTTGCAGAATGGAAAACGTAATGTTCCGAGCCAAGTTTTAATAGGAATTGGTAATGTAGGAAGTATTCAAAAGACGGTTTTGGAGCAATTTCTTTCTTAATTAAATTCAACATAATCTGCAGCTTATGTTCTTATACTGCTGTAGGTACATTGCCATCGCTTGAGATAGTTATCAATGGTGATACGATAAACTTTTATTATTATTTTATACCACTAAAAACTTTGAGCATAGATTTTTTTTTTCTTATGATGCTCTAACTCTTGACCCCAATCGAGTCCGCGAGAGACGATATGAGGCCGAAGATGTAGCGAGCTTGCCCAGAAGATGCCTGTTTACTCTGACTTTGAAGAGACCCGGATTATATGCACTTGGTAACACAGAAGCAGGCAAAGAATTCCACTCACTGGCCGCGCGCATAATAAAATATGATTTAAAGCGCTTCGTGCGGCAGAACGGAATGTCGACCAAGTAAGGGTGAAAACCAGCCGTGCGTCTAAATAACCAAGTTATACAATGTTCCTTACAGATACTTTATATAAGGTACACTCTCTAACTCGCTTATGTTTTGTTGAAAGAATAAAAAAAAATACATTTAATTCGCACAACACACAAGACATTACACAGCAAACATTTAGTTAAATGTACAAAGCAATAAGACGCTGCATGTTCTGCCGAAAAAGTCACCTCAGCGTAGGCTACTGTTGGTTTTCAGTTGGCAACTCGAGTTGTTCTCACCTGGCGATGTTGTTCTAACCTGTGCCACTTGTTCTTACGGTGTTGTTCATAAACTGGTGGTACCACGGTTTCTTTATCATAAAATACTAGTTATATTAAGTTGGCGAATTTCTTATATGTTCTGTGATAATTATCATGAAATTAAGGTTAGCGGTTTGCCGTGTGGTTTCCGGCTTAGAATAGACCACCCCATGTCTTCCCGTGGGTGTCGTAAAAGGCGACTAAGGAACATATGGCTTATGGATGGGTAGCAGCATCTATTAGCTCAAGGTTTACATCTTACTGCGATCACCAATCCGTCTGCCAAGCGTGGTGATTATGGCAATATCCCTCTACGATCCTGGCTTGCCAAGGTCTGTTAAGAGGAGGCAAATGTTCAGCAGTGGACGTAAACGGACTGTTGATGATGAATGAAGGTTAGCGGAAACAAAATTAAAGAAATACGAATTTATATATTTATTTTCACCGTAAAAGCGTCATGCCTCATATTACACCTGCTTACATTCAAAGTAACGGTATTAGCGATATTGATATCCGCGCCTTATAGTTTGAAGTACCTATACTCAAGGAATAAATATCGTCATTTAGGCCTCATTCAACTTTCCCTATTGAAATATTTTCGGGTTCTTTTGATCCATTTTCATGCTTCATTCAACTTTTTCCATTCAAATACGTTCGGGTTACAATTATCCAGTTTGTGCTCACCATTCTTACAATGTCGGCCTTCCATGTCCTTTGAAGTTGTTTTTTATCCCATTGGCTCCACAATCATAAGTCTATCTTTTTTATATGAACCAAACGTGAGATGTTATGAGATTTGATTTGGGTTCGATTGACATATTATTGAGCCAAAGTTAAGTGCGTAAAAATTGCCACATCTAGTGGCCTGCAATCATAGGTAAAGCTAAGTTACTTACTGTGGCTGTGGTCAAGGCATTAAGGGCCTGATCTTAGGTTGCAAAAATGAATTGTGCTAGGTTGGAGGTCTTAATGTATTATTTATTTATATTTAAAAAAATATTTCTCTTTAATGACAGATTGACTGCGCATAATTATAATATATAGCACACAGGTATTAACGCGATATATTACCTATTTATATTACCCGACGTTTCGATCAAGTTACATTGATCGTGGTCGCGGGCAGACTGCGCATAGCCTAATTCGCTGATCGCAGAGACTTGAAACTTAAAAGGTATATTCTACGAATATATATGAAAAAATGGAAATGTACGATGACAAAGCCTCGAGCAATACCTTGAGGCCTAATTAAAAAAAACTGGTCAAGTGCGAGTCGGACTCGTGCACAAAGGGATCCATTCCATTTTCAAGTGTCTACCTTTTGCCGTTATTGATATCGAGTAAAAACAAAATAACAAGTTTGTTGTCTTTACTATTTATTTAATTATTTTTTTGTATTTGTTGTTATAGCGGCAATAGAAATACATCATCCGTGAAAATTTCAACTGTCTAGCTATCGCGGTTCTTGAGATACAGAGAGAGTTCTTGGTGACAGACAGACAGCGAAGTCTTAATAATACGGTCCCGTTTTAACCCTTTGGGTACGAAACCCTAAAACAAATACATGTAGTTTACAACTGATCGTTTATTAGTACGTGCTAATAATTTCCAAAGTGGCAAGGTTTTAAAATTAATCGGCAGTTCATTAAACGTTCGATTGGTTTTATAATATAGCGCTCATACCAATAAAATACCGTACGTCCACATTTTCATTGGAACATAATTATTTTAATTACATACGCATAAATATCTCATCATCGGAACCTCATAACTTTAAAATAGGTATTGTACAGATTGGAAGCGTTAATGCTAGTAACTATGCGTTATATTAATTTGATTATATATGTAGATAAAAACAGGAGTAATTACAAACCCTATTGCCATTGCTTTTATAATTATGTGTTTGTTACTGTAGCTAAAGCCATATGATGATCATCATCATCATCGTTATCATCAGCCCGTATGACATCCACTGCTGGACATGGGCCTCCTCCCGAAGGAGGGTATTTGCCATAGTCACCACGCTTCTTAGCAGGCGGGTTGCTGACTGCAGTATTATGTTGTTCCACACAAGGAAACGCTGCTGCCGTTCCTTGATACACAAGTATTTTAGATGATGTTTTAATAATCGGGAGCAACAGCAACGGCAAAAAACAATTATATATCAGTGTGACTGTTTGTTCCTGCTGATCTCAGTAAAGGTAGTATCGATTAAGACATGAATTAACTAGTAGAAAGATAAATATTACAAGGAGTAACTCAGGTTTTTTTGCCTACACTCAAACCGATAACATACTTTTCTTGTGAGGCATATCTATAATGATTTTTTTATATTAAATTTTCTAAGTGCATAAATAAATAATTATAACGTTCCTTCTACAAGTATCTGTAAGACTTCAATATTTATATATCTATCGGCTATCTGTCACGAGCCAAGTTTGACCACTCGGTTTATCTGAAGGTTGCGAAGTCAAACCAATCTCAAGATAATGAAGGTAACACTGTCAATAAATTAGGAAAGTTGCTCTCTTCCTCTAATCCCATTAGTGTCTGAGAAGATAAGGTCAATAAAAGTTTTCTGAATGCCGGAAAGGCCTCAATTGGCAGCTTTGTTGAAAGCTGAATTTTGGCACTTGTAGGTTCTCATAAACTTGGAATAGTCAAAGGTCTTGAAGAAGGTTCGTCTTTTAGCGTTCAATTCACAGCTTTGACACAAACAAACCCTTTCGTAATGGATTTTGTTAGCATTTGTTTTCATAATATATTCGAGATAATTCCTTGATTCAATTGTAAGACTTGTTTAACTTTGTCCATACTTGTATAGAAATAAAGATACTTTATGAAGTTTAAATATTATATGTTTTATTATAAATTAACAGAATTGTCATGTACACAAATAGTATTTAAGGGTCCCCTTCAGACTTTTCTTCTTTCTTCGTATTTATTTTAAAAATAAATTGGCTAAATCATTATGAATTAAATAATGTTTTCCTGTTCCATTCTTTGTTAAGTAGTTAAATGAACCAGAAAAATATATATTATTAGGTAATAATTTAATCCAAATTAGTTTGCAGTTCTAACCAGTCTCAGATGATCACATGTCAAAAGCTTGCTCTAATAGTAACCCTTTATTTGGTAATATATACCTATATTGAGTAAAATAGGTATATACTTGTATTACCAAAAACAGTTATAGGAATGGCGCATGAGTATAAGCCATCCGTCTAACTGAACATAGTAAAAATAATAAAAAATAAAATAAAAATGTTTATTACAATACAGACTTAGAAACATGCATTTGTTACACATTACAATTTACAAAATATATTATTATACTATGACAATAAAATTCTCTGGCCACCACACTAGGAAGACCTGTGTTATGGTGGGCCAGACTCTTTCCAACAGTTTCTTTATACAGGATGTCCCAAAACTCGACGTCAACCCGAAACCGGGTGAAAAGGCAAGTCATGCTGGTCGTGAGAAAAATTAAAAAAAAATCTAAGTAGCATGATTTTAAAATAATAAGCATTTTAAGAAAAACGCAAAAATTTCAAATCCTGTGACAGTCTTTTCCCTCCTGTTGCCACAAATAATAAATTTTTCCTACTTTTTTTTTGCTGTGTAACCCTGAATAATGCTTCTCTAAACTGTAATTAAAATTTTGAAACCAGCTGCTCTAGCTTATATAACAATAGGACTTATAAAATAAAATAAAAAATTGCCTATATTTAACTGACTGTATTGAAAAAAAAAGTACTACGCGAGTTTGGCAAGCTGTCAAAAGTTGGCGCATTTAGTAAGGATACCAAAATGGTATAATACTTGGTAAATTGTAGCTGCTATCGTGGACAATTTTTTTTTTCAGTAAATTCCCAGTTTTTTTTCATTTTTTTCTTAATTGATTAAATGGCAAAACTTATTACTTTAACGTTGGAGCCAATTCCAATGCACGCACTGAATAAATTTAACTTACTTGTACCTGTGCTTGTCTATCATAAACAGACTGAATAAACAGATTATGCACTAAATTTAGAGTACTCTTAGTGTGTGCATTGGAAAAGGCACTAATTTTTTGTGAATGTTTTAATTTAAACTGTGAGTGATATTATGTATATGAAATAGAAGTCTAAGGGCCTATGCACACCACGTTTTTTAAACGCGCCGTTGCAGCGCGTCTGTAGCGATACAGACGCAATACGCACGCGAGTCAGACGCAGCCAGCAGACCTTTGCACACCTGCACGTTTATGAATCGATACAAACGCGCGTGTGTATCAATACAGACGCGATGCAAAAGCCACCAAATTGCTAACGCGCGTGTGTATCGATACAAACGACAACAAACTGCTCTGTAGGATAAAAGCGCGCCGTCGACGCGCGTTTCTAAAACGCGCGTCGACGGCGCGTAAAAAAAACGTGGTGTGCATAGGCTCTTAGGCATAGTTATTTTATCTTTTTTTTTACTGACATATAGTGAAAATCGTAACGGTAAAAATGCGTACCTATGTAGGTAGTTACGCTATTTCTCTCACCCCTTTCATTCATGTGTGATTGCGGTGCCTATACACCTATTTTATTATTATGCACGCGCTATGTAGGGTGTATTTCTTTTATGTAATTTTTGAGATTTTCGTAATTTAATTACCGAAATACTAGTACAAATATACTGTGGTCTATAGATTCTATTCCACCTATACAACACACCATATTATTTATCATTATCATCATCATCAGTACTGTTGTCCACTGCTGAACATAGGCCTCCCCCATCGATTTCCAGCGGGAAAGATCGCAAGCGGCCTGCATCCACCGACTCCCCACGACTTTATGAGATCGTCGGTCCATCGTGCAGGCAGTCGTCCTACGCGGCACTTGCCAGTTCGTGGTCTCCACTCGAGAACCTTTCTGCTCCATCCGGCCGTCAGTTCTTCGAGCTATGCGTCCTGCCCATTGCCACTGCAGCTTGCTAATCCGTTGAGCTATGTCAGACCATATTATTATCAAGATGATAAAAAAGTCACCCAGTATATATATTTATCTATCAGTATACAGCTAAATATAAAATGCCTAAATCTACTAAAAATTAAGACAAAAGTGACTGAATGGCTTTTTCTGAAGGACTATGCCTACACAGAAACTATTATTGCCTACATCGCTTAACAATAACACACACATAAACACATACACACACACACACACACACGCACGCACGCACTCACACATACACACGCACACCCACATACACACGCACACCCACATACACACATCCACACGCATACACACACCCACACAGATTAAAATAGCTTATAGATACTTACCTATTAAGTAAGGTTTTTCATTTCACTTGTACTGCAACAAAGATTGTCGACAGAGTGCACAACAATGTAACACGTTTGTACGGACCTAACTGGCCGAACACTGTACTCTTAAGATACAGGGTCCGCCCTAGTTTAAGAGAACAGAGTTCCACTTATTATGCACAGATTACAAACCAACGAAAATTAATCATTGTAACTTGAACGATTTTGTAAATGTTTTTGTAACTGTAATTTTTTGGTGAAATAAAGTTATTATTATTATCATTATTATTATAGTATCTTATTCTTGATGAATTTAATTCAGAATGTAAATGCTAAACAATACTTCGCTATCTCTAACGGAACTAATATTCGCTAACACGGAAACAGTCCCTGTTTCGTTACGCAAGCCACATAGGGAATGTCACCGTAGTAATTGATGTATTAAACCTATACATTACACTCACAGGTATAGCAAGCTTCTGGAAATATTTGCAATCCGAGTTGATACGCTAATGGAATTCCATTGTAACAATGTTTTGCTGAAAATCCATCGGTGAAAATTTCTAATCTAATAATTTTGCTTTTCGATATTCCAACATCAAATATCACATTTTCTGTAAGCACACAATATAATATTTATTCTTATGATGCATACTACAATAGCACATATCGACTATCTCGTAAAATGGGATGACGTAAGCCGTTCACAACAACTCTTCAAGCAAAATAAATATTACGCTTTCAAAATGTATCCTCGAGAAGAAATATCAAAAGATCGCTCCAGTACATCGATCATGCTTAGATAGCGTCTGAAAACGTCCTCATTTTCAATGTTGATACTTTAAATTGAGACATCCAGTGTAAATGGAACGGGTCGACGTCGTTGAATTTTCTTTTTGCGTTTAAAAAAGCGTGAGTATCGTGTTTGAAGCTTACTTTCCTTGAACTCATTTTTGCTGTAGAATTCTAAGTAAGCACTTGTACCAGTGGTGTGTCAACACAATATTCTAATCTAAATATAACCTACCCTTTCCAGCAAACAATTTAAATGTTACGTCAAGTTTGACATAAAACGATAATTCGAGTTCTAAGTTAGACAGTTTGGCTCAGAATGTCCCGTTAATTTGTCAATTTATCTGACTTAAAATTACAGACATCTGTTGGATCATTACGTTTTAATTAATATTTAAGTGAAACGTAATGTGCAGGATATAGATGTGGCTAATTTCGCAGTTGGAGGTCACAAAACACTAGCATGAATGCACATTTGTGAATTACGCGACCGCATTAGCATAGTGGCAATTTCATAGATTCTAATAGGTTTTGAAGAATCAATTGGACCCAAAATCTAATAATATCACGTTGCGGCTTCGCCACGTTTGCCTTGATATTAGATCACTTTTACGGTACATGAGTACCGTACTGGGCACTATTTTCTTATAATCATATTTACTTAAACAGATAGAATATCATATTTACACCACTTTACGCAGCTGGGTTAACTACCGTGACATAGCGATATGAGGTTCGTCTTAATTCTTAAAGTCAGGGGTTTGATTTCGCTCCAGACAACAATTATTTTCAGTGTATTTGGTTGAGGGACTGAAATAAATGATTTTTATTCAGCAGGTATCTGGGGGCACAGCAGAGCCCCACCAAGTCGAGTAAGAAAAAAAAAAAAGTTGCACGGCCGTACCTATCTTTTCTCGAAGCAACTCAGGCCATTTTCGACCCCCTATAACTTCGTTGTGGGTAAAGATAGGAGCCTGAAATTTTAGAACCTAAGCAGGCTTTGTAAAACAACAGCTTTGACTGCACCGGTGGCTCAGTGGTTACGGTAGTTGCTTCTGGGACCTGGTGTTCTGGGTTCGATTCCCACCCGGGACAATTATTTGTGAGACACAAATAATTGTTCTGAGTCTGGGTGTACTTTGTGCCCGTGAAATGTATGTTTGTAAAGTCCCCCGCGACACAGGGATTTATTTCCCTAGTGCGGGAGGTGTATGTTCAAAAAAAATTAAAAAAAAAAATTAAATTAAATTTTAAACTCACTCACTGCCTGACTGACCGATCATCAAAATGTTTAGGCACTTCTAGCAGACGTAGAAGCTTCAAATTTTGAGTACAAGTAGAGATTAGTGTAAAACTCATGGGAAAATTCCAACATTTTGCAATTTCGGTCCAGTTGTAAAGTTTCATCAACTGCATTAATAATTTTACTAAATAATATTATACTCTTACTCTTAATATTAACGTTAATAACTATTTGCTATATTTTAATTCAAACTCTATTCAATCTTAATTCTATTAAATTTAAGCGACACACGCCTGCGGGCACCCTTAAGTTGTAAGGACCACGACTCAGGGCCCAGCGCCGCTGAAGCTAGAAATAAAACTGCTCCGTGTCTCAGAAAGCCGTTGGTCACAATTGTCATAACATAATATATCGTATACGTACATATATGTACCTACATAATACTGCGATAACCAAGCCGCCTGCCAAGCGTTGTGTATATGTGGCGCACACTGGTCGAAGGAGACTCATGGAGAACAGTGAACCTTGAACGGGCATAACTCATAGATATACGATAAATCACGTTATAACTAAGTGCAAATACTGACAAACGAATACCACTAACCACTGTAACCACTGTGCCAAGAGTACCTTGCAAGTACAATTCGAGGGTGAAGTGAAATTAAGTGCCATAATACGTAATATTATTAATTATTTATATCCAATCAATTAGTTAACGATTTTAGCTACATCTACTTTAATAAAAATAAAAAAAAACAAAGTACCACTAGAAATTCTTCAAGTTTTACAAGACTCGTTCGTTGAAACTTTATAATGAAAGCCTCTTACACTTTATGTGAAACAAAGAGCGGTAAAGTTCCTTCTCAATGTTCCGCCTACTATAGACAAGGAAAAGTTGTACACAATAGATAATTTTACTCGGAACATTATTAGCATGAAAACATGTACTGACTCAGTCGTAGAAATGTAATTTGATTTTAGGGATGATGTCTTGTTGTCTTGCCGACCCTCTAACGATTCTGATATAAAAATAAACAATTTTATTTATTCATAGGATATTTGGGGCTATTAATTTTATGGTCATCAGCCCATATAATGTCCAGTGATGAATATGGGCCTCCCTCAGGGGGTGTTTCCATAATCACCTGCTTGGCTAGCGGGTTGGTAACTGCAGTTGTAATTATGTTGTAACAAACTAGGAAACGCTGTTGCCCTTTCCTTTATATACAATTTTTAAAGATAATTATAATATAATAATATATAACAATCGGGGCCAATGGCTTATCGTGCTTTCAGAGACAGGAGGGTAGTAGTTTCACTTAAAGATGTTTTATACGACGCAGAAATCGAACCCACGAACACCGAAATTCAAAGCGATCATTATACCACTTTGCCACGCAGATTATGGTGAATGATACAAGGTAAAGGAGCATACATTTCTACAGATTATTTCTATAATAGGCACATAACTACATACAGTGAAAGAAGTATGTTGTTGTTTATTATAATGAGCGCAATAACATTCCGTATCATTACTGAGCAGTTCGTTTAGATCTTGAGAATATTACAGCTTAAAGATATCAGCACACACAAACTCGATTTTTTTTTTAACTTAAATCTGACTATAATGATAACTAGCTTTTCCGCGCCCGGTTTTAACGGCACAGCTCCCGTTCTTGTACTTCTCGAACTTCGTTATTAAATAATGCCTTTGTCATCCGGGGATAAAGTAGCTTTCCAACAGTGAAACAATTTTTCAAATCGGTCAAGTGGTTTTGGACCTTCAATACAAACAAACAAGTCTTTCCTCTATATAACATTAGTATAGATATATTGAGATTGTAGAACTCGAATAACCCTGGAATTGAAAAAAAAAACCCTCATGAAACATAAGCTTGTAGTGGCTAGTCGAGAATAAACGCACAATAATATAAAATCTGATCACCAAATTCGAAAAAACCTACCTCTTTCTGACTAAAAAAATGCTAAAACAACAGCATAAAAATCTACAAACGTACAAATGCTCTCAACAATGCGCAATAATAGTGGAGGATAAATTTTCTCGCTTTAGAAACTAAAGCCGTATAATTAGCAAAAAGAAAACTTCGAACACTTATAAACACTGCTCACAAAGACAAAAACTGCAAGGCACTCCACATACGAGCTCCGGGTTTTATTTAGATGACAATGTTCAAGCATTACGCTTCAGTACAGGCCAGAGTTCCGAGGCAAAAACTTAATTGAAAAAAATATCTACATCCAGTGCGGAGGTGGAATACAGTTTGAACTTTTGCCAAGTCTAAGTGGCAAAAACGTGTGCAGCATTGTTTTGATATTCCAAGCTTTTAAGTTGCTTAAAATATTTTGTGACTGTTGTTTAGACTTAATCTATAGTATTTTTAGTCAGTTTAATCTAGTATAAGCTTTTTAAGTATTTTTATCTAGTTGCAGAAACTTATACAGTGTGCCTGAAAGACTTTCGACTTTCGAAAACTTCGTCTTTTGGGCACATTGTATAACGGAAGATAACAATATTGACACAATCAAAATATGAAGCTTCAATAATTCCAACTAGGAAGATTCTAATGTTAAAAATACCACTCGAAATCAAAATTCCATAAAACAATTCGAAATAATCGTCGAAGTAAAAGCAAGCAATCAAGAGCTATATACGAAACTTAACTATTTATTATCCTCATGTCTTATTTTAGAGATATGTGTTACTTCAACTAAAGTGTTATTAACTTAGAACTTTATATTATTAGCAAACATTCATAAAAATTTTATCCGACAAATTCTAACAAAAAATGTTGATGTCAACAAGGTCAAACCAATTTATTTCATTACCCCATGACTATGGCCCGTAGCGGATTACATCCCATCAATTTCCATTAACTAAAAAGTTTTCTTCGCTTCCCTTGGCAAGAGCACAGAAAATAGGAGGAAGTGCCGGAGCGTAACATTTATGGACACCTTTCATTGATAGCTGAAGGTGAGCGGATTTTAGTATAAAAATCTAAATTAAGTGTAACATAATAGTTAAACTAAGTTCAGTGTGCATTTTTTTTTTTTGCATTTACATAATTTTCGTGAGAAGTGTATAAAAGTTATGAAAATAGAAACACATTTGATTATGGTGGTTCAACAATCAAGAAAGCATAGGCAAACTATCTAACAAACTTAATACTCAGCGTTTCCAATGATTTTTCTCATTCGTTGCCAAGATTATAGACCTTATAATATGTTCGATTTTCATCTGCAATTCCTTGACAAACTTCGAACATGTTTCATGAAACTGTCAAACTTTGATCGTTTCTACCGAGGCAAAGAATTCTGGAAATTCTAACATCTTGCAGATTTATTTATTAAAAAATGCGCACCAGCAGTTCAGATATATTAAATTCAATGCTTTTTCTCTAAAGTAGTTACGTAAATGTTTATCCAACTAAAAGTAATTTGTTAAAATCGTGAAAACGGATGCACCATCCTTATTCACGATTAAACAAACAGTTAAGTTTATTCTTCGTTGTTTATTGATTTACAATTAGTATAAGTCTCACTTTAAATCTCGGACTTCGTGAGTTTGATTTGCATGCCGGATATAAAATCTTTTTGAAAATCAAAGGATTCTTTCTGGAATTGGTTGGTTGTCTATTTTTTGTGCCTCGGTAATCACGATGAAACATTAGTTGGGATTTTTATAAAGTCATTTCAAATAATCGTGCAACACTAACATTTGCTAATCTATTTGCCAAGCTTGGTGCCAATAAAGAACACCCCTAGGATATTCATTAGTGTTTAGTAGTTATAGTTAATGACGACAAAAGTAAAATACAGCTTGTGATGGTGAATATATAAATTTGTTTACATGAAGAAAATATAAGTATTATGATAAAGTTAGCAAAGAAAATTAATTAGTCATACTATACAACATACTTGTACTTACACACAAACAACTTTTTAAACTCCGCAGCATATGATTAATGCTGTGGTTTTAGTGTAGTCAGAAAGTATAAGAAAATAGTACGAAGTGTAAATTAAACAACAAGTAATTGTGTTTTTTTTTATTACTAGCAGAATATTGATTGATATAAATATTAATTCTTTAATTTTAACAGCACTAAATAAATATGAAAATTATCGTGAATGCGAATAACTGCAGTCAATATACGTCGATATACGAACGCTAACAAAAATACTTATACTAAAACTTGTTGAATCAAACGTATAAAATTGAGCAGTATTTTAGAATCAAACTTAGATTTAGAACAACACATTTATCACGAACAAACAAATACATCCAAATCGCTGTAATAAATTATAAACTACACCGTCTATATATCAACATCGAGATATGGTTGGGTACGTAAAGGCATAGAAAATGGTCTGATGAACACATAAATCTGCAATGCACGAGTGAGCATAGTCAAGGCTTCAGTTGTTCTAATATATGTTCCTTGGCTAACAGAAAGTTTGGGTAGCATGTGTCATTTTTATGGTCACGAACTGGCATTGTGATGGTAAACGAATCGAGGGTAAGCGCAGATGGGAATGTTTTCTTAAATCGAATCCTGAAAATGATTGAACAATATGCCATGTATTTTCTATTATAGTTATAGACTGTATTACTGTGTTTGTAGGCTCTGTCGTTTTTTGGTAGGTATTTGATTTAAATGGAAACGGTTTCTACGAAGCAAAACGTGTTAGCCCCTCAGGGAATATACCTTTTGAATTTGAATGACAAATGAAAAAAACAAAGAAATTGGGAGATCTATAATCGTCTAGCAATGTTGTCACTGAAAAATATAAGAATTGTAGAACAATGGCACTGTCAAACAAAACAATCATCAAGTATCAAATACTTTATATTATATACTTAATTTCAATTACTATTATAGTTATTGAGTATTTTATGTCGATGTCACTCAAGTTTAATTTACGTGTACTACGAACTAGAAATTTAAGTATATTAGTGCCTACTATAGAATAAAATTTAGCAGTTGATTTACGAATCTTAATTAAAAATCTAACTATAACATCTGTAGTACTCTAAAAGCTGGGATGCCAATACAATATTCTTTAGAAATAAAGTATTACCCCATTGACCCCATATTGCGCATGCAGGTTCATTTAATTATTGGAAAATTGTAAGTTACCACTTTACTAAACACTTTTTTTTTATTTTGAATCATCAACCAAATCGTATAAGAATGTGTTTATAAGGAAAATCAGCAAAAAACATTGCACTATCATTAAATTTATTGAGTAAAACAAGTAACTATAAGCTCATACAAAGAAACAAAATGTAACTAGAAGTCTATATTTATTAAGATAAACAACCGGCCCACCTATTTGCTCTCAAATAAACTAGTTACATAACAACTTAGATTTCTCCCATTTCGTTCAATTTAACAAGAAAATGAGCTTAAAAGGGCAATACTTCATTTGTAGTGAAAAAATATGAGACACAACACAAGGACAAATTCCACATATACAGGACAATTCTGATGTTAACTGAGATTTATGTGGGTTCACATTCGGAGGTATGAGGTACATGTTAATGGAACATGGAGGAATTTCATGATAGTTTGTCGTGCTAAAATTTTGTTTTTGATAGAGCATCGAGCTTTGTCGAGGTGTCCTTAAATCAACCAGAGTGCATAAAATTGCATTTATTTTGTAGTCAAAACTTATAACCGACTTAACCCATAATAATTAGAATAAGAGAAGTGGGTTCGATCAACATCATCGTCATCATCATATCCTATTGCCATCCACTGCTGTACATAGGCCTCCTTCGTCGGTTTCCAGCAGGAATTATTGTTAGCTACCTGCATTCACTGATTCTCTGCGACCTTTGTTATGCGGCCACGCTACGCTTGGCAGTTAGTGGTCTCAACTCAAGAACGATTCTACCCCTTTGGGCAACACTTCATCTAGCCATGTGCCGTTTCAGCTTGCTTATCCGTTCAGCTATGTAAGCAGCCTTCCTTCTTATGCGGAACTTTAAATCTCTACATACGATCACACAGAGAAATGCCGAACATAGCTCTTTCCGTTGCTGGCCGAGCAGTTTTGTGTTTTCTTATGAGGCTCACAGTGAGAGAGATCTCACATCCATATTGCATTACTGGTAGATCAAATAACGTCTCTCGTTTACATTTCTTTTGTAAAAATGTTAATAAGATTTTTTTCTGCTGCAACTACGAAAGTATTTGAAAAAAAAAACTTCAAAATCTGTATTAAATTTAATGTTGTAACATATTTAGATCATAATTTCTAGCATGAGTCCTAAAGTGTTAAATAAAACTAGGTACTTGTGGGATAACTTTTACCTCACAAACTTTATTATAAACACAGTTTCATATAAAACTCTCACTGAATATCCAGATGACTTAATTCCAGAACATTTCAAGCAAAAATATGACCCAAAAGAAACTCATGATTTTGCACAAATATAAAGCGTTTATTACACTCATTTCTTCTCACGGGTCGTGAAAAAATTACCTACCTGCGTCCTCCTACCAGTTCGTTTAACTGCCTAAATGACGTACGTAAATCGTACGACAAATAAATGTGTGGTTACCATTTGCATGTATATTGCAAACGTGGAGAAACGTGGATCGTCAGAGTTTGGATACGAATAAATTATCACACAAATTTATAGCATAGTGCATTTGTTTACAATCACATGATTGGGTCAAGTATAGGCATGAAAGGATAACTTTTGAGAACGATATCCAATTGATATAATTACTTTGCTCCCTTTGCCAAGCAAACAAATTTTATAATAGCAGTGTGAACTATGCTAATGAAAACGTTTTAATAACGTTACTAAATGCAAATTTAAAGGATATAGCTTCATAGTTCTAGTCATAAATCGTTGATTGATTCCATTGTGTACAGGATCTTTTGTATACATGTGTGTATAAGAATACTGGCCACTGCACTATCATTTAAATTTATATTATGATATTAGGTACTCGGAAAAATATTGACAAGCATTTGTCCTTGTCATCAATTCCAAAGCTTACAGTAAAATTCTAAACTAAATATATAATCTTTACTTACAACATTCAATACATATCTTTCTTATTAATATTTTGCATAATAAAATAAAATTGCAAATATAAAACTATATATAATTCATGTACATAAGTTTATTATTATACTTTAAATAATTGAAATCTCAACACAAATTGACTTGCTTTTCTCCAGGAAGCGAGAAATTGCACACAGAAAGCAGACTCAGACAAATAACAATTACGTGAAGGTTACAATTGAATATTTAAACGAATCTGCAACAGCTTGGTAATGGACGAATTAAGAAGGAATTTACTAACCGCTGACCAACTATGAATTCAAAGTCATAGTAGGTAAGGTCGAAATTTACTTAACAGGTCATGATCTTCCAGATTATGGTAGTTTGAAATATGCAATTGCAAACACGAATAAAACCACAGAGAGGATTATTGATGCTATTCCACATTTGTCCATTCCCTCACCGCAAGTACAGACGAATTTAAAATTTTCAATACAACTCTTTGTCCGTTATTTGCTGTAACTACACTGCATCGTATTGAATTATGTGTACTGTTGCATATTTAACGTCTCTTCGATATGTTTAAATTCAGTTCAATGTATTGAATGACAACATTGCACAAATAGACTTGCTGAGTATGTTGTCTGTAACTGAGCAGTAAATAAATTGAGTCTGCTGCAGTGTTAAGTTTTAATATACCAGGGATTTAACTCTTTCAACTTGATTGTGTAATGAACTTGTTAAAATTCAAGCAATGTTTGTTTGTCTTTTGGTGCATTCCGTGTGGCAATGCATAATGCAAAAATAAAATCAGGTTAAAATGGCAAGGAGAAAGAAACATTATTACCATTCTTAGTTCAGATCAATAGATTCCTTAAGTTTTAAAGCAGCTATATGGAATTTAAAGTAGTATATTTTTCAAGTTAGGTATTTGTTTATGACTTTAACTTGAGCTCTAAGATCCGCTTAAGTCTGTAACGAATTACATATTTGTTATGTTGTTTGTGATGATTTATGAAAATGTAGGGAGGGAAATAGATTAATTAATAAGTAAATTTGCAACTTGGTCAACTTCGAATTAATTCGTTAAATAACACTGACTTTAATGACCTCTTCAGTTTTTCTTAACCCATTTGATATTACAATATGTTATTATAGTCCCCAAAAGAATAATGTTAAGGCCAATTTAGCAGAATTCCACCAAACAAAACTCAACCGCAGACATACGGCACAAAATTTATTTGACAAATACAGAATACATATAGGCATGTCCCAACAGCTATTATTACGAGTAAACAAACACACATTTGTTTACTACCAAAGCTCCACATGTAACGTTCCGCTAAATAGAACAGAATTAGGATGTTAACCCCCCATACATCAGAGTTACACGAATCGTTAGCCAGTAGACTAGCTTTGAGTTTTTGTCCTCGAAGCTCTGGTATATTGTTTGAATCTAATTTGCCGAAACAATAATAGTTCGATAGCAAATTGGGCATTGTTTCATTTATTTATACTAAATGTTCACTAGACTGGAATCAGATTTGTATTATATTGAAATACCTAAAGGTACTACGCCACAGAAAATATCATTGAGTTATAAAACTTATTCAATGACAATTTTTGAATAATTTTACCTTTAAGTAAGAAGGAAAACATGAGGATTTGGGTCACGTAACGATTTCTGATCGCTAATTTGTTAAAATTTTGTATTCCACATTATTTATGCCTATATAATGGTGAAATATGGAGAACCTTTTTAATTTATATCTGACATTTCTGTACCCATATTTGCAATGAATTGAAACAATTTTTTTAGTTTTTAGACAAAAATAGTTACCGACTATAAATCTTTAGTTCTCGTATTGTTCTTCAATGTTGCTTCTTCGAAATTTAATAAGTTTGCTTTCTTAGTCTACTATTTTACGTTGCGGTGTATCAAGTGATATTTTAGATAAAAAGGGTCTTAACCGATTTCTTTGACGTTTACTCCACCCTCTGATGATAAGTGGCTCCCTTACTATAACCAATCTTCATTATTTTAAAGCAACAATTCTAAAATATTTGATTGTGTAAATATATACGAATATTGATTGATACATCGGGGTATGGGTGGGATATTAATTCTCATCGAATACAACGTCTGGTAATTACAGTAAAACTTCACTATGCAACTTTGTTTAATAATAAGTTATTCCAAAGGTCCTGTATACATTGGGAAAAACATAAAAAATGAGAATGATGATAATTATCTAGGACATCAGATACTAGGCGATGGGCAGCCATGTTGATGGTACATTATAACATGATACGTTGGATGCAACGGTGTTGCAACGTTGCACGATACGATGTGTATGAGTATGTACTAATTACTATTATGCTTTCAACCCGACCTAGTTCCAAGTATAAATAATAAAACAAGCATAATATTGAATGTGCTTGTTAATAAAACCAGATCGTGATTGAAAACGACATAACGTTTAACGGAAGCTACTGAATTATGTATGTTGGAACCATTTTGTTGGTTCAAGCCATCTTCGCAGAGTACATAGAGTGTTTCCATCGCATTTTGTACGAGCAAAATATATAGGTTTAATATACACTTTGCATAAACATTGTAAATAATGAAACGAGAAAGTTGTAGTTTATTGGCTTAAAACTGAAACAGTACGAGTAAATTTAATTTTACGAATTTACTTTATGCTTGCTGACTAAATTAAGGAACTATAGACAGTCGAACAACATTTTATAGCTTCGATTAAACCCTATAAATGTAACAATGTAGGTACCCGTGAAAGTCCCTTCAAAATTGGGCCAGATGTTACTTAAATTTCAATTAGCTGCAACAAACAACAGACAGAAAGACATTTTATTGTAATTTTGTTATTAGTATCCCAAATACATTCATATGCATATGTAGTAAAAACCACTACTAGTATTTTTGCATTACAAGCAGACACTTTTATGGGATAAAATATAATGACCACCAAAAATATATACTTGACACCAGAAAAATAAAGTCTAAAATTATAATAGTACTAGCTATTTTAGTCACGACTGCACTTCAAATTGTATTCGAACACCAAATGTAGTTAATGATCACCAAATCTTAGCGAGCAAATTATTGCGCTATTTCTACCTTAATAAAATCAATGAAATATGACAATCGGTTAGGTTAGGTTAGAGCTGCGGCCATACAACGCACGAGCCGAGCGAGCGAAGCGAGCGGTGCCGCGGCAGCGGCCGGCGAGTGCCAGAACCGAATAGGAAATTAGTAAAACATTTAGGTACTTTTGGTGATCATTTACTACTTTTGGGTTAACAATGATTTATTTGGAGTCATTTTGCTTAAATACGATAGCGAAATGTTAAAACTTTGGTTACAATTTTACATTAAAATGCGGGTTTAATTTTGGTGTTATATGTTACTATATCTGATGGTAAGTTAAACATAAGCCCACTTTTATTTTATTTGTTTAGTTATACAAATCAATATTTCCAATATTAATATTTAGTGAATTAAATTTGAAGAAAATACATTTTATAATTATCATTAATCACAAGGCCCATTCCATCGAGTATCTCTTTGTAAATTTGATTATTTGTTAACATTTGTATCGTTTTAAAAGGATCATCATAGCCCGTATAACGTCCACTGCTGAACAAGGCCTCCTCCCTAGGGAGGGCTTTTGCTTCACCACAGGCCAGTTGGTGACCGCAGTATTATGTTTTAACATACAAGGAAACGCTGCTGCCCGTTTCCCGGTATACAATTAATATAGATGATGTTATAACAATCGGGATCAACGGCTTAACGTGCTTTCCGAGGCATGGAGGGTAGTCCCTCAGTCAGCCAGACCCAGAAAGAAAACTTATAAGATTCTCTGGGGATCGAACCCACGAACTTCGAGATTTAAAGCGAGCCAAATACTGCTATGCTACGTAAGTTGTCTATAAAAGAATATTATAAAATATATCTTAGTAACATGTACATTTCGTTTTCATTTGTATTTCAAGTGAAATGAAATAAACGCCATATTAAAGTGTCCTTTGTTATGTTAGACGTGTCTGCAATTTGACAGATCAACCCGTCAAGATATATGTTATTTATTACATTTATCCTTTCATTGTACTGAAATAAAAATGATACGGCTTTTGTTTGCCAAATGTTTACATGAACAACGAGAAAAGCCTGGTTCGCCAATATATTATAATCTCGTCATAAAAGCATCATATTATTACGTCGAGAACAAACAATGGTAAATATTCGCTCATTTTGTGGGACTAGGTCGTAGCAACGTAGCTAGGTAACATGTTATTTTATTCACAAAAATCTTTTTCTTTTCATATTTACGGCCCAAAGTTTACGAGGAGGCCTATTCTTTTTGTCCTGACTATTTTGCTAGAAGAATAAGATTTAAACTTACAGCGGTAAAACATAATTGTAAAAAGATCGTTTTTTTTTAATTAAATTATTTGTATTAAAGTTTAATTATATTTTTCTATGATAATTCATAAAATCACATTTTATCTCCTAGATATTTTAAAAACGACCGCATTTTTCATTAGTGTATTTCTCAACAAGTTTCTTCTCACGTTTTGGTGTGAAGCAGTTTCCACTTAATTAAGGTTTATGGGACGAGTCACGTGTGTATAATAGGGTGTCCTGTCCCAATGTATCAGAAAACATTTGTTCCAATTTGTTCTGGTTATATCATTATTACACTCTTAAAAAGGTAAGTATTAAAAGTTGCGAAAATTTTCACACATTACAACACACTTATAAATTTTTATTTTCTCAAAAAAAGCAAAGGGCAAGGGCTTAATTCATAATTTTATAGTATTACTAGCTTTCGCGCGTTTACCCGCGTAACTCTCGCACCCGTGGGAACTTCATAATAAAATATTGCCTTGCTTATTAAATGTGCTATCTTACACTAAAATAGTTTTTTGACCAGTAGTTTCTATGATTAGCGCGTTCAAGTAAACTAAATCTTCACCCTTATATGTAAGTATAGATTTTCGTTATGTAATAGTCTTTCAATTAAGCGTACTCTTCCGCTCCCAACTTAAAGCAACCCGTTACGTCACGTAAGTCATAAGAAGCGGGGTTCCGCATAAAATGTGCATTAGGCTGAACAAATAAACGCTTTTATCCCCACTTCCAGAGGATTTGTGGTGGCCGCTATGTGCTTGCAATAAACTGTATTGTGGTTCCTGAAACCGATCCGTTTGCGATTGGTTTGTTGACGAATAGGTTTACGTTGGATTTGATCATCGGGATGTTGGAATCGGGATTTGCGGTACTGGTTTTGCTTTTAGCGTTTAGGTATTACGGCCTTTAATCAGGATCGAAAATACAATTGAATTGTATTGGCTTTTCAATTCATTGTTTTTCCTATTAATTTGCATTTTGTGGTCCTTGGAAAGAAATCTCTGCTTGCATACATAGTCTGATTCCTTCCTTGGCTTGGAAGACTGATGTAATTTTGTAATAAGGCCACCAATTGTAACTACCTATAGTAAAGTTTAGTTTTAACTCTTTTTCGTATTTTGTTCTTTATGAAAGTGTCCAATAAAAAGCTTATCTATCGATCAAAATTTTGCCATGGCCATTGGTCAAGATTTTTATAACATTCGTATACTAGGAAATGGGCAGCATAGTTTCCCTGTGTGTACAGCACTTACAGCATAATCAAAACTGAGGTCACTCGCATGTGAAGCGTGGTGACTATAGAAAGAGTTGGGTTCAACATATTTTGAGCAGTGAACGTTATAAGGGCATGATGATGATAGGCTAGTGAGAATAGGTGAATTTCGACGCCAACGATAACACTATTAATATACATAACACAAGCATTTTATATATATATATGACACTTTACTGCATAGTACTTTTTGCTTATATAATTCCAATATGAATTTGAAATTACTTATTCAGAATGATATTTACAAAATACTTTTAATATATTATTTTAATATAAGTATTAAAATTTCTTAAACATCGAGGTTCATAACAAGTCTTTGTTATTTGATATGAAAGTAACTCTACACTAAAAGCATAACCGAAAAGTTTCTCAATTTAATGTATAATTCTGAATATTTGCTTAAATGATATTCCAAGTCAATCTCTTAAAGTTAAGGTATTTCAAAAATGCTTTTTAGAGATAATTTAAAACAGAATTTAAGTGTGCCAATCTTAAAGACTGTAAGTTGACTTAAAGTGTTTTAACTCAACATTGCCCAATTAGCTTCTCTAAGTCTGTTGAGTACCGATGACAAAATATTTTTAATGCATAATTATTTTGCAAAATAAGACAAGCTAAAAACATTGATCATCAAAAATATGTTGAATCGAATATCTCATACCTAAGTGGTTTTTAAAAGTTACAATGTTAGAGTGGCAGAATTTAAAAAACTTGGGTAATTACAGGTTCGATGTCAGCAATGGCAGATTTTAAGTATGATATTCTAGTTCTTCATCAATAATCAGACTATTTTAGTGTCGTTACATTTTCAAACAAAACACGATGCGTTAACTAGGAATTAATAATATAATTATCAAAATGCGATTATCGATTCACTTCGAAGACAAGAGACGCGTGCGTGGAGAGTATGATGCCAAATAAAATGAGACAAAAAACAAAATTAATTAATTATTATCAAATGAAATAAGTATACTTAAATAATATACGTAATTATAATATACGAAACA
Source organism: Nycteola revayana (assembly GCA_947037095.2). NCBI lineage: Eukaryota > Metazoa > Arthropoda > Insecta > Lepidoptera > Nolidae > Nycteola > Nycteola revayana. The sequence goes on along the minus strand of OX344845.2, from coordinate 23,307,442 downwards.
TATTTTGTAATAATATTGTATGATTTCTACCGCATAACATAAGCCAACTCCCGAGGGTAGATTTTGCCATAGTCACTGCGCCTGGCATGCATGTCTTGTTTTCAAAGTTTTGAAGCTAAGTCTTTAACAGTATTTTGCCTTGGTGGCTTAAATGTGATGGTTGCTGCTACTACTAGACAAGTATTTATGTAAGCCACGGATAGATTTTCTTATTTGATGCAAGGTGTGTGCTTTATTACCCTATATTGCAAGAGGTGCTGAAAACATACCCACCTTATATACATAGCTGTGAAAAAGTTCTTTTAAAATAAAACTGTAAAAAACTTCCTTTAGTAATTAGAACTAACTTCACTTAACTACTTCATAAAAATTCCGACGAACAATTTTTGTAGCTTCGATGGTTGCATATTCCGCTCGAGTTTCCTTTACTTACACTGAACGGTTTTCATAAAACAGAATTCATTGAATATCACTACGAGTAAGTATCTAATTTTAAAATAAATTGAGTCTTTGAAAGTGGGCTTGAAAAAGAAGCTTGGTTCTTGGGAAATAAACTTAATAATAACGGATGCCGTGTGGTTTCCGGCTTAGAATAGACCACCCCATGTCCTCCCATGGGTGTCGTAACAGGCGACTAAGGGACATATGGCTGATGGATGGGCAGCAGCGTCTATTAGGTCAAGGTTAACATCTTACTGCGATCACCAATCCGTCTGCCAAGCGTGGTGATTATGGCAATATCCCTCTACGATCCTGGCTTGCCAAGGTCTGTTAAGAGGAGGCCCAAGTTCAGCAGTGGACGTAAACGGGCTGTTGATGATGATGATGATGATGAATAACGGATTCATAAACTAGGTAAAATGTGTGACAATTATTTAGGACTAATAATTATGGAAGTTAATATATGTATAAATTATGTAAGGATTATAAATATAAAATAATACAATGTCTGACTAACCGAGCTTAACAGAAAATATGGCGGAGAAGTGCGTTTCAGATATTATTTTTAATGTGCTTCTTGATCTAATGATGACTAATCATTAGACCACTATTACCTTTTACACTGAGACATAAGAAATGTCATATTCGTTCAAATTTTCATTTAAATACTGACATGGCGATAGTTACCTTCGCCATAAATTCGTCAGAAGTAGACCTAAAATATCATGTTTGTCAGTTTAACGGGTTCTTGAAAACAACTTTGGTATGCCACTATGAAACATGTTACACCACTAGAAGACCTAACCTTTACGTCAGTAATTCTATCATCATTTCGATTAGCTTAATAATTTGTCATTACTACCAATCATTGTTTGAAACTGCATTATAATTGAATTACGGTGTCGCATTAATAGTAAATTATTTGCCATATGGTCCCTAGTGAAATAGTATACCAAAGTCTTTTCTCTTTACTTCAAGATTAATTTGAGGAATTTGAGAGAAAGGACGGCTCTGTTACGAATGACTCATCATCCTTATAATCATCAGCCCGTATAACGATCTTTGCTAAATATGGTCCTCTCTCGAACTGGGTTTTGCCATAGTCACTACGTATGGCAGGCGGGTTGGAGACCACAGTATTATGTTCAGTGTATACACAGGGGAACGCTACTATCCCCTACAATAATCGAGACTAACAGATTTACGTACTTTTCCAAGGCACGGCCGGTAGTCTCTCAATCATCCAAACAAAGAATGGGAATCTAACCCACGACCTCCAATTATTAACGTAAGCCTTATACCGCTATGCTACAGAGGTTGTCATTAGTAATGGTTTATTATGAGGATTTTAAATACGCTCCGTGGCTTTTTGACAGATTTTCTTTTGCCCGCGAGTTTACTTATCTAAATTTCGATTTTCCCATATAATCTTCGACATACCCGTCTCACTACCATAGAGGTTGACTTTTGCAAAATTCTTAGCAATTTAACCAAATTTTTACATACTCTGTCGCTTGCATAACAAACAAGTTGAAGTGGCAATGAGCTGGCCATATCTGCAGAAGGACTAACGAAAGTTGGAGCAGACTTCTTAGAGTAGAGATCGCCCTCTGTAAGATGGACAGATGGCTTAAGAGGGGTAGCTGGTGTTAAATGAAAACGGTTGTTAAGAAATTTATTTCCTTTTTTCCAATTTTATTTCACCAAATTTTCTTTTAACTAAATATAAAATCACATTTAAAATACATAATACAAACGCGAGGTGGGGTCGGGACCACAAAGGATTTATTCAACAGTAACATTTACTTGAAAACCATTTTAAATAGTATACAGGGTGTCCAAGAACCTGGCGTCCAACTGGATTCCCACGATGCCCCAAGTTCTAACAGTACTCAGAAAAATATTTTAAAAAATCCACCCCATGTACTTACAGAATTATACTGATTTAAAAAAAAAAGGGGAAATGAGCACCCTGTGACATACTTTTGAATGCTGTGACTGCTAATGCTGATAATTTCGATATTTCTTGGAGGTTTTGTAATCTAGGGTATTGCTGTGTCTAAATAGAATGTAAAAATAAAGTACTTATTGTACCATTTTAAAATAAAATATTATTTTAACTAAAGGTGATATGGAAAACTATTGAATTTCGCAACTTTGACCGACTGTAGTGTAAAAAAATGTACCAAAATAGTATGGCAAGTGACGTCAAATTTTGACGCGTTTATTCCTCTTTTTAAAAAGGTATAATACTTACACATTAATTTGAAAAAAAAAATTTTGATAATATTTTTACTCAACAACCCAATTTTTACGAAGTGCCTACCTACTAACGGTAACTGTCGGACCCTTTCTTATCTTAGAAACTGTTATGTTACTACTATTATTTACTTCGGTTCCAAGAGTGAGCAAGAAGGAAATACACACAGGTAGATGGGTTCCCAGTAGAATAAAAGCAAAGAATGTTAGTTTAAAGATATTTTATTACAATAAATGTTCAAAATGTTGACCACCCGCGGCAATACAAGCTCTCACTCTCCTTAAAAAGGACCGCTTTATGTTTCGCGAGTAACTTTTTTGACGTATCACCTGCACTGCTTGTGTTATCTTCTCACGAAGGTCAGCGATGTCATTAATGGGCTTCGCATAAACGAGCTCCTTCATAGTTCCCCAGAAAAAAAAATCCAGCGGATTTAAGTCAGGTGAGCGGGCTGGCCACGGGATTGTTCCTGATCGCCCAATCCACCTGTTCGGGTATTGCTCGTCCAAAAACTCTCTAACGGATACGCGAAAATGTGCTGGACAGCCGTCGTGTTGGAACCACATATCTGGTGGGGTCTCTTCTAGTAAGTTTGGCAAATCATTTTGAAGTAAATTTAAATATGATTCGCCAGTCAAATTCTCGGGCATCTCAAATGGACCAATAATATTCCCACAGAGAATACCGGTCCACATGTTCACTTTGAACCGGTACTGGGATCTATCTTCTCGCATCAAGTGCGGATTTTCCACATGCCACTCGTGCAAGTTGTGTAGGTTCATGTAGCCATCCTTCTTAAATGTTGATTCATCTGACCACAAAATTTTGTCGATAAAGTTTTCGTCTTCTCGATGTTTTTGCAGGATTGTTTCACAAAACGCGACTCGGCTCGGATAGTCTCGAGGTAAAAGACTTTGCACTCGCTGTACGTGGTACGGATGATATTCTTCTTTTTGGAGAATACTGTGTGCTGTGCTCTTCGGTATCCCCGTATCAGCTTCTATTCCTCGCACAGAGATGCTTGGATTTGCCGACACCGCCTCTAAAACTTCATCGCGTATGAAGTCATTTACGGGTCGTCCTTCACCAGCTACTTGATTGGGGAACCGCCCGTCACATAGTGATCTGTGCACATTAATGAAAACTCGATGGTCGGGATATCGCGTAGCCCTCGGATACCTTTCTCTGTAAAGTCTCGCTGCAGCTCGTCCATTACCTCTACATTCTCCATAAATGTAGTGCATATTTGCGTATTCTTGCGGAGTGTAGGTCGCCATGGTAGCACACACAAAACACAAACTGTCCAAACACAGGCAAAGGTCGTCGTAAAGAGTTCGTTTCAAAGTCCAGAGCACAAAGAGTAATCGAGTCCAATAAACAAAGCTTTAAATCGTAGTACGTGATCAATGGTAACAATAAGAGAGAGGTGCGTAGTAACGGCAGGAGGCAGTGACGCGTACTGACCGTACTGTTATCCTAAATAGCACGATCCCAGATAGCGTCACTATCTATCTCACTCGCACCTCTAACCTTTTTCTCCCTCACTCTTACCTGAATAATGGGGTACCATAAAGAAGAACCAGCAAATCGCAAAGATAGTTTCTGTCTTGCTCCCTCCTGTTGTAATAACGAATCACTATGGTGAGATGCATGCACATACCGTCCCTTACGGTCTAACCTGTTTTTTGAGAGGCCTGTTGTTATTTTTATGAGCATACAATAGTAATTCTTTAGAGGTTAGATTCAATTCGTCGTAAATTTTTCTTTCTAAGAATTCTGTAAGACATCGTAAAAATTGGGTTGTTGAGTAAAAATATTATCAAAATTTTTTTTTTCAAATTAATGTGTAAGTATTATACCTTTTTAAAAAGAGGAATAAACGCGTCAAAATTTGACGTCACTTGCCATACTATTTTGGTACATTTTTTTTACACTACAGTCGGTCAAAGTTGCGAAATTCAATAGTTTTCCATATCACCTTTAGTTAAAATAATATTTTATTTTAAAATGGTACAATAAGTACTTTATTTTTACATTCTATTTAGACACAGCAATACCCTAGATTACAAAACCTCCAAGAAATATCGAAATTATCAGCATTAGCAGTCACAGCATTCAAAAGTATGTCACAGGGTGCTCATTTCCCCTTTTTTTTTAAATCAGTATAATTCTGTAAGTACATGGGGTGGATTTTTTAAAATATTTTTCTGAGTACTGTTAGAACTTGGGGCATCGTGGGAATCCAGTTGGACGCCAGGTTCTTGGACACCCTGTATATGGATAAATATTGTTATCTTTTTTCAGAAAATTCTTCATTAGTGAAATACTTTTACAAGACACTATCTCCTGTTAAAGTGATCCCGTATATTTTGTTTCATTTTAAGTACCGCCTGTGATACACGTTTATCCTAGTACATACATCAAAATTTTAAAAAATATGTTTAATTTCGAAATTCTTCGTATTTGTGTGTATATTGTTTATATTAGAATTAGAATTCATTATAAGTTTTATTTGTATGCCTTCGAGTTTTAACTTTTAACTTAAGCGACTGGCTTATCATTGTGATATAAAAAAATTAAAACATTCACAGAATGTTTTCACTATATTGAATGTTTATATTACTGATACAATATATTCACAGATTGTATAAGTGCCATAAATATCCGGTAACAATTAATCAGAACAATTTAAAATATCGAAACCAAACGGAAGCTTAACTCAAATTGTACGCAAATCAAAGTTGAATTCACTGCAGTGCAATTTTCATAAAGTTTTTGTTATTTGACAACCAAATATTTGTATTTCATATTGTTGTGTGCATTGATTGAAGTGATATATATTGAAATATATGTTTAAAACCTAGTTTAAACCACCCTGCAGTTTCATATACGTTGAAATTTATTTTAATCAAAATTAAACACATATTTTTTGTCCAGCAGTTTTCGACTCGTCAACCTATTTTATTGTCCTACCTGCACAATGTGCCAAATTTTTCCGGCAGTAATAGTAATAAATAATAATTAGTATTATTATTTTCTTTTTTTTTAAACATTACTTGACGAGTTTTGCAATCTACTAGTATTTTTGATAACCTCTCGTGCCAAGCAAAAATGCTTGTGTTGCGAGTGGGTTCACTTCTCTAGTGCAATGGGTGGGGATCGAACCGGCAACCACAAGATCACAAGTCCGACGCACTAGCCATTGGGCTAGGGCCGCTTCTTTATTAAAATAAGCAAACCTACAATTATTGATAAATGTAAGTACTTGCGCGCACTAATTAGTTTCAACAATCGTGGAATTAAATGGTTCGCGGAACAACAGTACAAGCATATACGTATTATGTAAACAACGAATAATACTCGTACATAGTTAATACTGATTGTTTGTCGACCACAATATAATGAACCGTTGACGATATAGTGAACAATAATCACAATGCTACTTACCTGTGAGGAACATGGGGTATCATTAATTATTATCTGAGTACATAAATTAAGCATACAAACACACAGTGGAGTACATTTTGAACAATGTTTCCGTCATGTGTTAGTTTGTTCTCTATTATTGTGATTGTTATGTGTAATTTGCATTTGATTAATTACCTCTATGCGAAGTTTTGGGTTATAAACTATCGTCCTTTTATTATGACTGAGTGAATAGAACTAAAATTTTGATAACATTATTTTGTTACAAAATATATACTACCTACTTGGAAACGTAATTTTATTAAAGTCAAAAATTATTTAATTATTGCTTTTAATTATTTTAGGTAGGTATTGAGGTAAATTTTTAAGTGCTTCGTGATTTTAAAAATCATTTAATGTGATGTCCAATCTCATATCAAAAAAAGACCTTTATATATACGATACCTACATATACTTATGTAGGTATCGTTAATATACAGGGCTATTTTTAAAACACCAAAAACGTGAAAGTACTGATGACACTGGGAAATCGGCTGAAATCGCGAAAAAAATTGCTATTCCATGCATTTTGTCGAGGAAAGTGAACATAAATGTATGGAACAGCTGATTTTGTTTCCGCTATTTATAGTTTATTAATTATAAACAGATTATGAAATAAATAAAATATTAAAAAAATGCCTTCAAATTCATTTAGTTGTTACACCAACACCAACAACCTACAAACCAAACTTAAATGACCGAAATTTGCTGATGAGTTCAGTTCACTATAATATACCAGTAAGAATTACGGTCACACATCATTCCATTCAAAAACCTTCACAAGTATTTTCTAACAGACTAGTGTAACTAGCCAAGTAGCATTTGCTACATTTTCTGTAATAAACCTTTTTTTTACATGATTTATATTTTTCCAACACCCATTCGCAACATTTTGTACCGAATATCCGTTGATTTAATTCCCATAGCGCAGATTACCGTAGCATTCGGTAATGGTTCAATGAAGTTATGTTCAGGAAAGCGTGCTAAGAATGATAGCTTCGGATAGGAGCTATGCAAACTGAGGATACTAACTGAAGCCTAAAAACGTGGGATATGAACCTGCGATATTCTTCGAGTCGCATCGTGCAGATGTACATAGCACAACTCGAGCTAAGAGCTATGGATCTGCACGATGCAAATATGCTCTGTAAGGTAATACAACTTAAAGACTATACACACATACATAATATTATATATCTTTACCTATTTGCTCAACATATGTTTCAATGCTTATTTCAGTGTTAGATGGCTCATTTATCAAAGAAGGCTTTAGGCTATATTTAATTATAAAGTTCCTATGGGATTCGCAGTAACGCGGGTTAAACCGCTCGCAAAAAGTTAGTAGACTATAAACACCATACTATGACCCACTGGAACATAGCAGCAGTCAAACGCGAGTAAAACCGCGGGGCGGAGCTCGTGTGATATAAAACAAGGCTCATATAAAAGTATTTAAAGTAAATGGCATACTTTTCGTTAGCTCGATAAAACAAGTTTGCCGGTCTAGTACACCTTGCCGACAAAATATATATCTACTGACGGGGAAGTTTGGTCATAAAACTGAGATTGAGCTATTTAACGGTAACTCATTTGTTCGTCGCGGTAGACGTTCAAAACTGTTCAATTCTCTTTCACTTTATTGATATATCAAGAATCACATGTTTGTCAAATACCTCCCGCCAGCGACTGCCCTGAGCCGAGGTCCAAGTCCCACAGTGGACGCCGTCAGTAGGTTGCTTAGTTTGTAGTTTTTAAACCATTTATTTAGGCTGGAGTACTGCATAATACATCCTCCGTGGCGCAGCAGTATAAATCTGGCTATTGGTCTCAGAAATTGTTAGTTGAATTCCCGCGCATCTTAGATGCTATTTTAAGGCTAAAGTGAACAGACACTTTCTAGGCAAGCGTGTATCATCTTAGGCCTTATCTTCGCCTTCCATCAAGCGAGATTATGGTAAAACGTAAGCCTATATGTAGAAAAAAAAAAAAAAAAAAAAAAGATTCTTTTCCGGGTCTGGTTGGTGGTTGGACTTTTTTTTTTTTTTGTTTTCCTGGCGGAATTTCATTTACGATATGTGGGACTCGCCCTCTCCATAGCGTGGTATGCTAAACTCATATCATGAGGAGAGGACCCTACAACCACTAAAATCTCCCGGACACTCCTTCGATCCGCCGTTGGCGGGGGCCGGGTACGTTTGAGCAATCCGGTTGGTTGAGGGACTACCCTCCGTGCCTTGTACAGCACGTAAAAGCGTTTGTCTCGATTGTTATAACATCATATATTGCAATAGTATCTCCTCCCGGGGGAGGGTTTTTGCTATAGTCACCACGCTTGGCAGGCGGGTTGATGACCATAGTATTATGTTGTAACGCACAAGGAAATGCTGCTGCCCGTTCCCTGGTATACGATTTTTTAGATGATATTATAGCAATCGGCATCAACGGCTTAGCGAGCTTTCCGAGGCACGGAGGTTAGTCCCTAAGCCAACCAGATCCGAAAAGAAATCTTAGAATCTACACAAAAAAATTCTTGTCCGGCGTAGTGATCGAACTCACGACCACCGAGACGAGGATGTTATAATATTGTAGTCACCAACCCGCTTGCCAAGCATGGTGACTATAGCAAAAATCCTTCCACCGGAGGAAGCCCACGTCCAACAGTGGATATTATACGGGCTGATGATAACGCATGTGCTGACATTGTGCTGATAAACGACTACTAATCTTGAAGTAAATTGTTTTCCTACGCCAATGTTGGTGTCGGTATTATAAACCTGATCACGTGCTACAGAGTAATTTTATACCGAGGCAATATCCGATGCGACGATACCGCCATCCCTTATTGTGAAGTCTCGTGCTGTGATCAATAGAATCCTATTTTCCACTTAATTTAATTTGAAGAGTAAAATTTCGAGGTGCAAAATTAATCTTGCAGTCTGATTAGTCCGATATCCCGTTTCATTTTTGATTGATGAACTCTAATACCATTTGTCAAAAATCTCGACATTTCGATACTGTTTTTGTGAAATAAATATTCATCTGTTATAATAAAATGTAAATGAATAATAATAATAAACAATAACAAATTTTCTGTATGGTTAATACTTGGTCGACTAGTTCTTTCTTCATTGAGAACAGAGGTAGGTATGATATTAAAGTCATAATACGTATGCCATGTCAGTTCGAATATTTAATCATCGGCTTTAAATAAATTCCATTTTCAAATACGCAAAAACTTGTAAAACAGAAGTAAAATTAATTGCATGTTTTAATTAAAAGTTTTTTTGTAAATATAATAAATGCATGCTAGACCAGCTTAATTTTAAGTACTTTAGGTTAACACCAAATTTAAACAAAAAAATACTATGAAAATGAAATTGGGTAAAATTTTCAACAGTAAAATTGTAATTGTGCGAATTCTACCTTTATATTATAACATATTATTAAATATGTGCGTTAATAATTATTCCCTTTTATTTAATTAAACACATTATTATATTAACCAATATATGAAGTTAAATAAATAATTGGATATTATTTCAATTAAATTACCTTTAGAATAAATAAATGTTCTATATTACATTTATTTACGTTTTAAGTCGACTATATACTTGTACAATAATTTCACGTAATAGTGTATGTATGCGCACTTTGACATGTATAAATCAAAGTGTAAAAACAAGGCAATATGACAAAATTGCCTTGATTTCATATTGTTGTTTTGTTTCATAGTGTTTGCACAAATTGAGTGACTTTGGCAGACTTGTTAGTTATAATCATGTTATTTTTAAGCCAAATATTACGAACATATTGTGTGAATACTTATGTATTTAAATTAAAGATATATCTGTAACAGTTGAAAATACTATTTTTATTTATCTCTAAAGATCAAAATATAAACCGTATCATCGCGAATGATACCGTTCGTATCTATTTTAATACATGTCGTGTCACAACCAAATAACAACAATACAGTGGTTGAAACCACATTTCCGCTATACAAAAACATTTCCCTCTTTGAACAATCCCTACCCTGTCAACCATTCCGAAACTTCCGACGCAGTGAGTAAACAAACGATTCTCCAACAAAAAGACCAACCCTACAGGAAAGATCATTATAATAACAACAGCACGCTTCAACCATCAATCGCGAATGGAAGAAAAACTAGTAGACTGAGATCACATGTTCAAAAATTTCTCTTACGACTTAAGCTTGTAGTTTTATTTAACTTTCTATTTCCATATTTATTTTTGTGTATTCTAACATCCCGCACCCGATTTCATCCACGTTACTTCCGTTCACGTGGGAACTTCTTAATTTAATTCTGTAGCTGTAGCATAAACTGTAGCTTATGTCACTCCTGGAAGAACGTGACTTTCTAATAGTATTTTTTTTTTCAATTCGGTACAGTAGTTCTTGTAATTAGCGCATTCAAGCAAACAAAAGAAAATTTGAGAAAAATGGCGCGAGGATTATTTTCTGCCGTAGCTGCGTAAAAATGTTGGCAATGACGTTAGAGCATGCAGCCAAGTTTTTAAATTACCGAATAAACAGATAAACTGAATCTGTGAATGCACACTGTTGCTTTCCCGCCATTTTTACTGCGCGCTAGCGCTGCCTACTGACTGGCGCCGCGCGGCGATTAGTCGAAATTTGAATAGCAACAGCGCGCGAAATCGCAAATAATTGTTATAGAATTTGTATGGACTATAACTTAACTATTTGCTTTGGTAACACGCGCGTTTTTTATGACCCGCTTTACATAATTAAAACCGGTGGAATTACATCAGCTTTACGAGCAACGGTGTTAAAAAAGTTTTTTTCAGTCGTTTTTTTCAATGCTCTGTTTAAGTATGAGATAGAAAATATTGAATGTTCACGAAAATTGTTTAAATACTGCTTTATTAAGAAGAAAAATACAAAGTCAATTATTTATTTCGTATAAATATTAATATCGCGGGTAACCTATATTCATACATGGAGTACGGTAATTTCATGTATAAATATACTTATACAGGGTGTCCCAAAAGGTTAAGTAGCTGGGAAAGGGGGTGACAGGGGTGGACACAATGGTTACTAGAAAAATAAAAAATAAATCCGTTCTGGGTATTTAAAAAAAAATTGGCATTTTTTTAAAAACTTAAAATTTTACACCTTGTTATTTTTGATGTTGATGTTGATGACCTTGTTGTTATTGAAGATTACATAACAGCATTTTTTTTAAATACAGCCATATTTGTAGGTACAGTTAGCACAAGGTGTAAAATTTTTAGTCTTTTAAAAAATGCCATTTATTTTTTTAAACACCCAGAGGGAATTTTTTATATTTTTCTGGTGACCCTTGTGACCATCCCTATCACCCCCCTTCCCAGCTACGTAATCTTTTGGGACACCCTGTATATTGATATATGTCTATGTATTTTATTATATAGGATTAGGGAGTATGCTTATTTTATTCTATTTTTTTTACCGATCAGATATACATAAATAGATTGTTGGTTGTACATGAGAAAAAAATTATGAACATAGCGCATTACGCACTGTTCATAATTTTTTTCTCATACTAGGGGTTTACTGGAAGAAAATTCATAAATGAATTAAGGTCGCCTTTGTGCTAATTATATTTCTGCATAATAAATGTATTTTATGTGTTTCTACGTGTGCAATAAAGAATAAGAAAACTCTTATGTCGTTATTACTTAGCACACTATTTGTGTATAACATTATCGTAAATATATACAGTGATCGAATGCAATAAAAATGGTATCACTGCAACTGTACCGCAAAAAAACCATCTCGCCGGCTCTCAGCCTCGTAAACTTTAATTGCAGCGGTTACATAGTTTATTTTGGTTTCTCGTGACCACTAATGGAAGGGATAGCCTGTTTAAAACTTGAAATGTCATAGTTTCAGACGAAATATGTTCCCATTAAAAAAATGCCTTCCCTTTGCCAGTAAGTGAATCGTGATTTATGTAAAGTGAACATATACATTCACGCTTCTTTTACATAGTCGGGTTAATACAACTTCCTTGCCATGTTCGCCCCTCCATATTAATTAATCTCCTCATGCATGTTCTTTGGATTAGGGTACTTTAAACAAAAAATAATGGTTTTTACCTATAATTATATTTCACAAACGAAATTTATATACATAGATACACATACATTTATAATTTATAGCAGAGGCTTTTTTCGCATAGACCCCTTACAAAACTTTACTGGCTTTAGTGGACCCCCTGTTGCTCAATTTCTATCATATTACACACTTACAATTTGTGGGTCGTGGGGCTTTTTGGACCGGGACCGCGGTCCCGGATTCCACCTATAAACGAAATATTTATTTTTCAGTAGTATTTTGGGACCACAATTAAAAAAAGTTAAGTATGTCTTACAAAAGTTAAGTATGTCTTACATATATCGGCGGTGACCGTTAATCAGAGTAGACGTGTATTTGATCCCTGCGAAATTTATTCTATTAGTGTGTTTCAAATCCAATACTTAAAGCAAAGTAAATAATACCTATTGTGGTGTGAACTGTATGCAGTGATTTATGACTTTAAAAAATACGTGAATGTGACAGTGCGCCGAGCAGCGAGCGGGGCGACGTGCTTCACCTCCGTGCGACGAGAGCGGTAGCAATTTTTGACTCGCTCGCACACTGACTCTGCGTGCGGTGGACGTACTTAACGAAATTATTAGCGATTTTGCGTAAGAAAAAATTGAGCGTGCATTCGCCGTCGGTGTGGGCTAGCAACTGATTCCTGTGACCGGGCGAAAGCGTATGCTGGTAGGAGGGTGCGCGCGCGTACGCGGTGCTTCCATAACCACGGTTATATTTTATAAATTGTGAACGAAATAAGTATCTAATTAGTAAGACGCAATGAGTGTAACGCGATCTCCACCTGGAACTCCCGCAACATTAGAGCTTGTACCTAAATGCTCTGCGGCCACAACATATGTTACTGGAGCTGGCTCGCAACCCGACTTATCTAAATTAAGCGAAGAACTTAGCGAGGCACAAATTACATATCGAAAGCGTAGACACCCACTTGAACGTGAATGCTTATGCTCGGATGATATAAAACAAATGAGAAATGAGCTATCACGCGTCTCATCCCTATTAGAAAAGTATATTGTTTCAAACACGGAAATGATAAGTCAAATGAACGCGAATATCACCGAGGTCAAAAGTGAGATGGCCAGTTTAAGTGCCTCGCACGAACAAACAAAAATACTTATCACCACAAATGTAGCGGATATTAGTTCACAAATACAAGACATCAAATCAACCGCATTAAAAGTTGCTTCAGAACACGGCAATATAGGCAGAAGTACAATTAAAAATATCAAACACTGAAGAAAAAATTAAGAAGCTTGAAAATAACCTTAGTGAGTCTAAATTGAGCCCTGTATCCACCGAAATCCAAACGAATCAACTATGTGTAAACGAACAAATAATACGCGAAGTTCAAGAGCGCAAAAAGAGGGAAAACAATATCATAATAGCAGGCATACCAGAGCAAAATTCACAAAGCAGCCAAGAGAGGATTCTCAAAGATGAATCTGCCGTATTAGATATTACCTCAAAAATAAGCGACAAAAAGCCGATTAAAATCCATCGTATCGGCAGGTACAATGCCGGTAAAATACGTAGAATTAAAGTATACTTTAATGAGCCTGAGTCGGCAATGTTAATGCTCCGCAATAGAGAAAAAATACCGGATAACATTAAAATTTTCTCTGACCAAACACCAGCCCAGCAAAAGTATTTTCAAGCCGTAAAGAATGAACTGACATGCCGAACAAACGAAGGGGAAAGTGAGTTAACCATAAAATATATAAATGGAACACCGACTATTGTACAACAACCATCAAAAAACTGCAACGAACAATAATAAACAATACCCTACCTAACACTACAACTTACCAAATAGTGGACGACTATCTACAACTAAATACAAATAAATCACGCCTCTCATTTTTCTATTTGAATGCACGAAGTATAAGAAAGAAAGGAAAACTAGACGAACTCAAATGTATTTTAAAATCAATACCTACAACTGTGCACGTAATTTTACTAACGGAAACTTGGATACAGAATGAAAATCAAACCTTACAGCTACAGATAGACAACTATACGCACTACTATAATTACAGAACGGACAGTAGAGGAGGAGGAGTATCAGCATACATACACAACGACCTAAAACATAACCTAATCGAATCAACATATCAAGATGGAAATAATTACCTTTGGGTAAAAATCGAGAAATTTGCTTTGGATGTGGGTGTGGTCTACAACCCTGGTAACACGAACTTTGAAAGGTTTTTAGATTTATATGATTCACAGCTACAGCAACGGAGGAGAGCAATTGTATTTGGAGATTTTAACATAGACCTTTTGACAAAAAATAAAATTCTAAAAAAGTACAAGCAAAGAATAAATGAAACCGGATATAAAATACTTAACAAAATCAATAAAACCTACTGTACAAGACACTCACAAACAAAGCAGTCAATTCTGGATCACGTCTCCACAAATTTAAAAGGAAAACATTATAAAATCGCTATCATCAATTCATCTATGTCGGATCACAAGCAAATTTATTTGCAATTAAACAAATGGAAACCTCCTTCAAAAATGCGCTTAAATTATGAAACAATACAGTACGAGAAGCTGTATAAAACGATAGAATCACAAGGACTTGAAGACGTAGCAAGTAATTATATACAACTAGAATCGAAAATAAAACAGTATGTAGAAGACAGCAAAGTGATGAGAATAAAAGTTATGAACCCACCCCAAGAAGATTGGATTAACAATGAAATAATTACTGGAATTAGCCAAAGAAACCACCTATGGGCACAATACAAGAACAACCAAGAAAATAAAAAATTAGAAGATAACTTTAAAGAAATGAGAGATAAAATCGCAAGATTAATCCATACTACAAAGAATTCTTACTACTACAAACTATTTACAAATTGTAAAAATAATCCTAAAAAAATGTGGTCGCTTATAAATAACATAGCTAACAACAAAATCATACAGAGTGGTGCTCCTTCAAAACTTTTAGTTGATGATACTTGTATCTCTAATGTAAAAGAAATTTGTGATATCCTTAATAAATACTTCTCAACAATAGGATCAATACTAGCAGACAAAATACCTAGAAAATACCATAACAGCTCAAATCACCCTATTTTTAACTCAAAGAAAAAACTAAATCATGAACTTACGACCTTAGATCCATGTAATTCAAATGAAATTATCAAAATTATTAAAGATCTTGACTCGAATACAAGTAGTGGTACCTATAGACAAAATTAGCACAAAAGTCATAAAAAGTTTACAAAATTTAATCTCAGACAGTTTAGCAAGATGTTTTAATAAATTAATGAGCGATGGTGAGTTTCCTGACACTCTGAAGGTTGCAAAGGTAACACCGATCTACAAGTCGGGACCAAAAACCGATCCAGGGAACTATCGTCCGATCTCTGTGCTTCCAATATTGTCGAAAATTTTAGAGAAAATACTTCATAGTCGTCTTTTAAAATATCTTGACTCTTTTAACTTAATATCGGATCGTCAGTATGGATTTAGAGCTAAAAATAACACAACTGTAGCTACTATTGATTTAACAACAAAAATAAAAGAAAACATTGATAAAAAACACTATGTGCTAGGTGTCTTTATTGATTTGAAAAAAGCCTTTGATACCGTCAGTCACAAGCTACTATTAGAAAAACTAGAAAACATAGGTGTCAAGGGCAATGCACTCAAAGTGCTAAAATCTTATCTGACCAATAGATTTCAGGTAGTTAAAATAGATTGTTTTGAGAGCAGTACATTGCCGATCACATACGGAGTCCCGCAAGGTTCTATATTGGGGCCGCTATTGTTCTTGACTTACATAAATAGCATCACAGAACTAAATCTACATGGTCATATAACTTTATATGCAGATGATACGTGCTTATTTTATTTCGGTGCCAACATGCACGACATTGTTTCAAAAGCTTAAGAAGATCTCAATGTTCTATTCGAATGGTTCAAATATAATTTACTAACCATAAACATTTCAAAAACTTGTTACGTTGTATTTAAAGCTAAGAATAAAAAAAATCCGCAGCACGACACACTAACTATTGATAACATCCCACTAGATCAAAAAACCTGCGAAAAGTATCTTGGCTTGAGAATAGATCATCACTTAACATGGCACAATCAAATAGACCATATTAAAAATAAATTATCAGCACTTACAGGATCACTTCATAGTATAAACCAGTGCATACCTAAAAAGATACGCTATACTATTTATAATTCTCTTATTAAGTCGCACCTATTATATCTCATAGAAATTTGGGGAAGTGCGGGAAAAACGAAGTTGCAACAATTACAAAGAGTACAAAATAAGGTTATAAAGATATTATTCCGCTATCCATACCTAACACCAACTTGTAAAATTTTTAAAGAAACAAAACTGATGAATATCAAACAACTCTACACATATAATACTTGCGTTCTGATTAGAAAAATTATAGACAAAACCATCCACACTACTTTATCATTTACTACAAAATCTCAAATTACTAAACGCAGTCTTCGTCGACCAAGTTTACTTGTTGTGCCAAGAATACGCACTAAAAACGCTAGAAAGAGTATTACATATGAAGGAGCACAACTATTTAATAATCTACCCTCACATATAAAAAGTGTTAGCTCTCTCAGAAGTTTCAAGTCTCAGCTATCCAAACACATAATTGAAAACTGCTTTGACTAATGCTCTCCAATGCACTTTAATGGTTGAGATTTGAACTGCTGAATGAGTATGGAATAATTTTATATAATACTATACACTACTATACATACTACTATACACTTTTATATATACATATTTATTCATTAATTCTATACATTACATATTATATACTATACATATACTTTGGTGACGGTTACCTAAAATAAGTTTACTGAATGTTTCTTGTCTATTCTCATGTAAGTGGTTTTTTTTTTGTCTTTTATGAGAATAAATGATTTAAACCTTAAAAGTACGGTCAACCAAAAAACTTAAATAAGTATAAATAAAACTATTTTTAGGTAGGATATTGTTATGTGCAATTGCGTAGATGTCAGTCATAAAGACATAAATATTTTTAATTGAACTGTAATATTTAATTTTTAAACATATTATCATATTAATATAGTATAGTAATTGTATTTCTTAATAAGTACCTACATATTTTTTTATTCCAATAGAAAGCTATAATAGAAAATAAAAGACAATATAATTTAATAATAATAGTTTTATTTATACTACTTATTCAAAATTTTTTGGTTGACCGTACTTTCGTAAGACATACTTTACTTTTTTTGTGGTCCTAAAATACTACTGAAAAATAAATATTTCATTTATAGGTGGAATCCGGGACCGCGGTCCCGGTCCCAAAAGCCCCACGACCCCAATTTGTGAACCCGTATTTTTTAAATCCAGCGTAGACCCCTTCCAAATCTCCCGCGGACCACATTGGGTATCTCTGAATGATTGTTTCATTGCAGCATCATAATCTTGTGTTTGCCTCTATTTACGAGCCCTACAATGATGCAAACTATAGTAACTCATATTCAGTTATCGAAAGGCTGTCATCCACACTATCCACAACTTACCAAAACTGTTTCGTCCATTACACTGTGATGGTTTCCGCGTCTGCCATTTTAACTTTGCGACGTCGGAAAATAATTGAGATCTATTTATAAGTGGAGTAACAGCTCAGAGTTATTTGTTTCGGCTTAACATTTTGTATTTGTCTTCAAAGTTTTCATTGGAACGTCTGATTAATAGACAGAAGTTTCAGAAGGTATTTGCTTCAGAGTTTTCTCTGGATTGTTTTCACGTAAATAAGGTGAGTTTTAGAGGAACAATGCAATATGATTTGGTGTTTAAAAAGGAATAAAATACATATATACTACTAAACTTAAAATAAAACTTACTAAAATGCTATTATTCTAATTATCAAGGTTCACAGAATGCTGGCAGTATTACCCCGTTGAATGGCAATGCTTACTTGCTGTGCACAGTAAAAACCTACAAACGGGGAACGTGTCGCACTAACGAGGGCCACTGCGAAGTTTTTGCCCTCCCGACCCTTAGTTTGCTAAGAACCTTTTCGATGCCCTCGTAGACCCGAAGTCTGAGAGGCCTGCGAACTGTAAAGTAGAGCGACAGTTGCACAAAACTCCCCTAAAGAAACTAATAGCCATAATCACTCAATCCTCCGTCTGCGACTGCCCTGAGCCGAGGTCCAAGTCCCACAGGGGACGCCCTCTTACGCAGGTTGCTTAGTTCGTAGTGTTTTAACCATTTATCTAGGCAGGAGCTCTGCTCGCCTTTATGCCCGGTGAAGTAGCAAAAGCCTCCTGGCTAACTACATAAGTCCGTCCAAAAAAAAAACGAGGTTTTTGTACAAAAATAAAATGGATGTTGAAAACTATAAGATTTTCTGCTACTAGTTTTATTTCTTATTGCACCTACCAATAATATGTCTGCATCACCCAAAGGTTGACCGATCCGTAATACTTTTGCCATTAAGTGCACCATAGCACATATACTGAGCATGAAGTCGAATAAAGAAAAGTAAATCGTCACCCTTCTATTAGCGTACCACTCGGCGTCGCAATAGGCTTCATCCTGGATTCGTCCAGTACGGTACGTTTTCAGCGGTCATTTCTTCCACGGACGTGTAAGCTGTGGAATGATCTCCCTGCTGCGGTGTTTCCCTTGTGCTATTACATGTCCTTCTTCAAACGAGGTTTAAAGAGAGCACTCCTATCACGGTAGGCAGCGGCTTGTGCAATGACAGTCTGCTTCCCTGGTATTGCTTGAGTCCATGAGCAGCGGTTAACACTTACCATCAGGTGTGCCGCTCGTCTGCCAAAGAAGGTAATAAAAATATATATATATATATATATGTATATATTATATATATATGAGTCTTTCCATTAAAAATAATATCCTAAAATAACCAGTTGAGCGCCTCCAGCTTTTTATGATTGGCGGTAGCAAGTTAAAAATATTGTCTCGGATTTGTTTGGTAAGTTCGTAATTTGTTAATAACACTCGATAAAAGTATTCCTACTACACTATTATAAAAATGTTCCGTTGAAGTAATTGAATATTTTTTACTATAATCACGAGTACCACGATTAACACAGAAAAACATATCATTTTTAATTTGTCATTATAATATACTTGGTTCCTGCACACTTTTTTTTTTCGGATTGACATACGTAGATAGCCACGAGGCTTTTGCTACTTCACCGAGCATAAAGGCGAGCAGAGCTCCAGCCTTAATAAAAGGTTTAAAAACTACAAACTAAGCAACCTGCGCAAGAGGGCGCCCCCTGTGGGGCTTGGACCTCTGCTCAGGGCGGTTGCTAGCGATGAGATCGAGGGATTATGACTTTTAGTATTTTAGGGGAGTTTCGTTGCAACTGTCGCTCTACTTTACAGTTCGCGGGCATCTCGGACTTCGGGTCTACGAGGGCATCGGATGGTTTCCCGCACACGGTTTAACCGCCTTTCCCATGGGAACTTCATAGTTAAATGTAGCCTATATTTCTCCTGGAAACTGGAGCTTACTAATGGTGATTTTTTTAAATTGGGCCGGGGTATTTCCTGTTATTTGCACTTCAAGCAAACAATCAAACAAAAACTACTAAGGCCTTATACTATTAGTATAGTTAAAGACGTGGCATATTTTTTCGAAGCACCTTATATAGATGGACGTTGAAGTTTTATCTTCGCAAAAGTTGCGGTAGTCTGTAAAAGGTTCTATAACAATTCACATACTAAAGTAAGTTTAAATATGAACGGGTTTATGTGTTTCTTGGCCAGTGATTAATCTATATAATCGCAAAGATAGAAGTTTTACTACTGAATTAAGCTTCCAAGATCCTATCGATCCCTATCGACAAAATAAAATGACGGCGCCCTGAGCCGTGGTCCTAGCCCATTAAGGGTGCCCTATTAATATTGTTTAAAGACTCTCTTTCTATAGAGCTAAATTATATTAAGATTTTGAATAAAGAGGTAATTATTGTTGTAACTATACATATGACGTGACGCTGGACTGACAGACAAGTCATTAGCTAATCCGCAAAAGACTTTAGTTGCGATATTTTTGTATTTGATCATATTAATCATATTTAATTGTGTATAACTGACAAGTGCAAGTGTATGTAAATACCTAAGTGCTGAATAAATATCGTTTAATTCGTTTTAAATAGCTCTCTTAACAATTTTAGTTTAATTTTCATTATAACGGCTCAATGATTCGATTTCAGGTCTTAAATATATACAAATAAAGCGCGAAGTGAGTTTTCTCACTTGAAATATCTCAATTTATTACTTCATTGGGTTAGCTAATATTTATTTTATTATCGTGTAACATTTTAATGAACTCATAGTACTTAATGATAACAATTTTAATAAGAGAAGTATTTGTAGTTTCGCCAACATTAAAACAATAAAGTTAAACAACTGTCAAACATTATCTTTTTTTATTTAAATAAATAAAAGTGCCACTAGCACACGACCAGTCAGGTATGAAACTACAATATTATTTTATATCTGTGATTGAATAGTCTAAATTCTGTCCTTTGAGTATGTTAATATTTAGAATTTACGCGCTTTATTGCTATCACTGGGTCCTCAACTGAGAATTTCATTATTCTATGTTCATACAGAACATTGGTAACAATACATTTTAGACAAAGAAGCAATATTCACAAAGACTTAACAAAGTTTTTTTTTTTTTTGCATTTTTTTTTTACAATTAGTTATATTTTATAGAAAGATGTAGAGTGTGTAACAAACAAATTTACTTGATCAAATCAAAATGTGTTGTACAAAGTATAAACATAAAATAAACTAATAAAACATACGGGTATATCAATATAGAAGACACAAAAAATATTCTTTACATCTTTGGAATAAAGAAAAAAAAATACCGTCAGTTTTTTTTATATATACTTAAAGTTGTTCTATTTAAATTGTCTGTAGACTTCACTTTGTGTTACAATTTATACTATTTCATACTCCACGGCCTTTGTAATCATATCTCATATACGTTTAAATTTGGCACCACAATTTTTTTTTCCGGCCTATTTGCATTACGCTTCTCCTCCACTACCGTAGGGAACATGATTGTATGCTCCACGCCGCAACGGTGGGATATTTGTAACTAACTCTGTCCGAAAAAATATGCTAAAGAGAGCTTATCCATAAAAAATCCTGGATGCTCAAGTTTCTTTCAGGCTAAAATATTCGATTAGCTCCACTTTAATATGTTCCCGCTATAGTACCTTCTAAAGGTCCTACTGTAGTACACTCATGGGTGCTAAAGCAATACCTTTTATAGCTATATATACCATAGCAAAACTATAACCCGAAATATTACGCATAGTTATTAATATTTAAATTAAAAATAGGCAGCAACCGAAATTTATTAGTAAAAAACATAATTATTTTCTGAAAAAATGATATATAGGTACCTTTTTTCTTTTTTTTTGTCCGGGGGGAAATGCTTTTACGCATTCCCACCGCCACTGCAGGGTATTTGCGCGCTGGCGGCTCTCCATAGCGTGGTATGCAAAACTAATACCACGAGGAGAGGACCCTACACCACTAACACCTCCCGGACACTCCTTCGATCCGCCGTTGGCGGGGGCCGGGTAATATATGTCAGCAGATTTTTTGTACACTACTAGTATTCTTGTTAACTCCTCGTGCTAGGCTAAAATCCTTGTGTTACGAGTGGGTTCACGTCTGTAGTGCAATGGGTGGGGACTTAAACGGCGACCACGATCGCAAGTCCGACGCCCTAGCCATTGCGCTACGACCGCTTTAACTATTCAAACTGTAGTAAAATTTCACTTAAAACGTAATTCCTTTATATTTGTACAACAAAATAAATCTTTAAACAGGAGAGTTACAACAAAAGTGGCACACAAAAGAACTACAATGTTGGTCCATTTATGGGTTTCGGTTAAAGCCGCGGTTTTAAGGGATCCTGCTTAATGGTATTTGACCCTTGGGACTTTATTTGTAGTGAATTTAAAAATGTTGTATAAGTTATGTTGTAAGTTATAAACGACTAGATTTTTCCGGCGACTTAAACCACAATTGCATTTACCAGATACTCCTGAAACTATTATCATTTAAGCTAATTGAGAATTTAAAAAATCCTGTTCATCCTGAATTTTACGCTTGTCATGCCAAAGTCTTCTCTCCCAAAGAATATGACGGAAGTTTTTTTTTTGTGATTACTAGCTTAATTTTTGCTGTCTACACTAGTATTCTTGTTAACCCCTCGTGCTAAGCTAAAATGCTTGTGTTACGAGTGGGTTCACGTCGGTAGTGCGGTGGGTAGGTTTCGAACCGGCGACCTCAAGATCCCCAAGTCCGACGCTCCAGCCATTATTATTCATACACAAAAGGAAGTTAGGCGGGAAGCACACATATAGCTGTGTGTAGTCCGGCTTTGAATAGACCACCATGTCTTTCCATGATTATCGCTAGAGGCGACTAAGGATCATTCCCTGGAGGATGGACAGCAGCACCTATCAGTTCAAGAACAAAATAAAGAAAGAAAAAAATTTAATGAAAACACAAAACGAATACAAAATAGCAATTACAATAATTAAAAATTAAAAATTAAAAAGAAGTACATAAGTAAAGACAACACTTGAAGCTCGGATGCCATACATATAAAACACAAACATGGATAGAGGGAGAGAAAAAATACAATAATACATACACAATAAACATTAACAATAGTAGGTAGCGAGGTGCGGAGCGGGGCGCGAACGCGACTTATTATAAAATATAGTATCAGAACGCAGACCGCTCGTGCGCCGGCTGTAGATTCGCCAGAAGTACTTATTACCTACCTTCAGCGACGAGACAAGAAGTGTCAAATCGTAACAACAAATTACCTTGTTGGAATACCTAATAACAGCTATTTAAGGTTTAGTGCGTAGATGCCTAGTTGTACGTCAAGATCCAAAAGTAAGTTATTATAATAATATTATAGTCAGAATACTCACCTTCTTACTGTGATCTGGTGATTAGGGTATATCCCTCAACGACCCTGGCTTGCCATGTTCTGAATGAGGCGCATTATCAGCAGTACAGGCATTTACGGACGTAAACGGACAGATAAATTCGATATTCTCTCTTCTATTCAAACAACTATATAATACTAGCTGACCCGACATATGTTGTCCTGTCTTAACTAAAGCTCTATATTAAATTAAACTTTTAATATTAGACGTGATAGATCTGAACTAACCGTGATGTACACTAAGGCCCCCTACGCACTATGCGGTTAGCCGGAATGCGGTCAGCCGTCCGGCTAACCGCAGGACGCGGTTGCGCTTGCGGTCACCGTCGCAAACGGTGGCCGTCTGTCAGGCCGCAGCAACCGGAGCGGTTGACCGGCTGCCGCATCACAGTGCGAATAAAAACTACTTTCCCGTACAAATATCTGAGTACGGTCAGCCGCACGGCTACCCGTTCACACGTGATGCCGTGGCCAAAGGAAATAGGGATTAATTTATATATATATATAGATTTAGTATTAGTATTTCCAACCACTATTCGCTTATGCCTTGAACGATAACGCAACGATTGTACCACATTGTCCATATAAAGGCAATTCAAAGGATCCGTTTCGCAACAGCGAATGAATTTGCACAATGACTGGTTTAGCTCACTTATTTTACGATGTATGGATTGAATTGTGAATACCTGCTGCTCATATTGTGGTAAGGTATTGAAATTTAAGTAGCAATAAAAACGTTTAAGGAAATTCTAAATAAATTCCTTGTATATCTTATTTTATACTAATATAAAGTAATAAAGTATTAAAAAGGTGAAAAGTTTTTTTATTTGCTTGAACGCGCTGACTTCTGAAACTACTGGTCCGATTTGAAAAATTCTTTCAATGTTACATAGCCCTTGTTAGACAGTCTCTTTTTTTTCTTCTGACGGACATACATATGTTGTTAGCCCTGTGTGTTTTGCTACTTCACCGGGCATAAAGGCGAGCAGAGCTCCAGCCTAGATAAATGGTTTAAACAATACAAACTGCGCAGGTGCGCAAGAGGGCGTCCCCTGTGGGACTTGGACCTCGGCTCAGAGCGGTTGCTGACGGGGAGATTGAGGGATTATGGCTTTTAGTTTAGGGGAGTTTTGTGCAACTGTCGCTCTACTTTACAGTTCGCGGGCCTCTCGGACTTCAGGTCTACGAGAGCATCGGAAGGTTCTTAGCAAACTAAGGGTCGGGAGGGCGAGGAGACAGCCTCCGTGGCGGCAAAAGTCTCGCTTAAACTCTAGGAGGTCGTAGGTTTGATTCCACACCGGGCAAGAAATCTTTGTGTAAATTCTAAGATTTCTTTCTGGGTCTGGTTGGTTGAGGGACTACCTTCCGTGCCTCGGAAAGCACGTTAAACCGTTGGTCCCGATTGTTGTGACAATATCTGTAACAATTTTATACCAAGTAAAGTAAGTAAAGTAAGTAAGTAAATCATTTATTTGCGTAAAACATGGTATACATTGATGTTAATATTATTACAGTAGCTCAACATGTTTCGCTAAGATATAACATAGCATGCAAAAATTTATATTTTAACAAAAGGAATCAACATCTCACATCCATAAAATCTTTTAAACTGTAAAAATTACATTCAATAAGCCACTTGTGTAATTCTATCTTAAACTTTCTCGAGTTCAATATTTTAAAGCGACTTGGTATTTTGTTATAAATACGTACGCACATTGCAAGGCAGTTTTTGTTGTATTTCGCAAGTCTTGGCAAATCACTTAATACCAGTTTATGAGGATCTCGTCTGTTTCTGGGATTTACATCATTTGCTGATTTAAATAAATGTTTGTTGTTAACTACAAATATACATACCTCATTTATATACAGCCATGGTAGAGGTAGCACACCAAATCTCTTGAACATTGGTCTACATGAGTCATCAGGTTTAATACCACTTATTGCTCTGATGCACTTTTTTTGTGCGATAAATGCTCTATTCATATTGGTACCATTACCCCACATTACGAGACCATATCGCAGTATCGACTCAACATAAGCGTAGTATGACATAATTGCTGTTTTTATGTTAGTTACGTTTTTAACTTGCTTCAGTGCGTATACAAATTTATTGATCCGAGTGCTTACATTATCTACATGTTCTTTCCAGTTAAAATCTTTGTCTATTATTACGCCTAAAAACCTTGTATGGGTTGCCTCTTCGATTTTATTAATATTAAGTTTTATATTGTTTTTATTATTATTTGATTGATTAAATTGAATGTAAACGGATTTATCTAAATTTATTTTTAAATTATTCATGTCAAGCCAAAGCAGTAATTTGTCTATTGTATTATTTATGTCAAACTCATGGTCAGTCTTGTTTTTCTTTTTATCT
The DNA here is from genome assembly GCA_947037095.2 of Nycteola revayana. Taxonomy (NCBI): domain Eukaryota; kingdom Metazoa; phylum Arthropoda; class Insecta; order Lepidoptera; family Nolidae; genus Nycteola; species Nycteola revayana. The sequence continues at coordinate 23,281,769 of OX344845.2, read as the reverse complement.
GATGTCACTATGATTGATATATCGTCGGCAAATAAAATGCATTTATGTTTGGTTATTTTTATGATGTCATTAATATATAAAAGAAAAATATTGGACCAAGCACACTTCCTTGCGGAACGCCACATTTATTTTGCTTATATTCTGATGAGTATGGTATCATATCTCTATTACTGTTAATTTTACTAATAATGACACGTTGCTGTCTATTGCCTAAATAGGATGATATCCATTCAAGTGCAGGTCCTCTAATCCCAATAGTCTCTAGTTGGAGTCTCCAAGGAACGAGCAGCAGTGTTTCCCTGTATATTATGACGATAATACTGCGGTCATCAACCCGCCTGCCAAGCGTGGTGACTATGGCAAAATCCCCCCTGGTGAGGAGGCCCATGTTTGGCAGTGGACGTTATACGGGCTGATTATGATAGATAGCCATTTTATCGAGGAAGGCTATATTTTATTTTGAAGTTTCTACGGGAACTAGTGTTGTAATGAATAAAAATATGTAAAGAAACATGTTTTAAATGATATAATAATTTCTATGTGTACAATTAATTATGTCACAATGACTGATAAAACCTTTTACGATACATAAAATATTTCGTATGCTAACAAATTTAAAACCCTTCACACGTTACCATTAATTCAAAAACCTTGTTATTTTACTTATCATTATTTGAATATAAATGTTGTAGGTTGGCAATGTTCGCAATTTTTCAAAACACCTTTGTTGTGAATACTCAATGAGCCTTCAGTATGAAGAATTTTCTGGCATTCAAATGAAAAAGACCACTTCCTAAGCGTAGCGGTAATTGGCTCGCTTTAAATCTCGGAGGTCGTGGGTTCGATCCCCACACCGGACAAGAAATCTTTTTGTAAATTCTAAGATTTCTTTTCGGGTCTGGATGGTTAAGAGACTCGGAAAGCACGTTAAGCCATTGGTCCCGAATGTTATAACATAATCTTTAATAATCGTATATCAAGGAATGGGCAGCAGCATTTCCTTGTGTATTACAACATAAAAGCGGTCAGTAACCCGCCTGCCAAGCGTGATGACAATGGCAAATACCCTCCCTCGGGAGGAGGCCCATGTTCAGCCGTGAACTTTATACGGGCTGATGATGATATTTGACTTTGGCACAAAGCTGCAATCTAAAAGGCCACTTACTTAATAAATCTTACAACATCATAACAAAGTAATATTAAACAAAGCAACTATTATTGCCATAAATCCATTTCAATGTTGACTGCGTCTGACTGTTTGATTCATCGCCCCTCATTAGTCTCGTACACTCATTCGTTCATCATCATTATCTATGTTCATTTGGCAACCACTGATATTGGTGTTTGTTGGTAAATACGATATGTTGGTGTAACTGTAAACTAAAAACGGTTTAGTCTTACAATGGCAATATTTTTACAATGAAATTTTTGAAGTAGTAGATCCTGTTCCCTTGGGATCCTCGTCTTAAAATATAGCATATGACACTTACCAATAATGTAACTTTCTGTCAATGATTGACTAATATTCCAAACAATTGACAGTTGTGTCAATTACATTAGACAAATAATGCAACAAATTTTCTTAATTTTTTTAGCCTTCCGCGTAATTTGCTTAGTTTTTGCTTTTATAAAAAACTTCTAGCATTTTCTCCTAAAAACTAATTACCAAAATCTTTCTAGCCGTTTACGCGTGATGCCGTGACCAAGAGAAATAGGGATTCATTTATATATTTATGTATACTAGCTTTCCGCGCGCGGTTTCACCCGCGTAACTTCCGTTCCCGTAGAAACTTTATAATAAAATATAGCTTATAGCCTTCCTCGATAAATGGGATATCTAACACTGAAAGAATTTTTCAAATCGGACCAATAGTTGCTGAGATTAGCGCGGTCAAGCAAACTAAAATCGCAATTTTCTTCCCTATGGATGCCTATTTTTTTGAAAATAAAATATTGCCTATAACCTTCTTCGATAAATGGACTATCCAACACTAAAAGAATTTTTAAAATCGGACCAGTAGTTCCTGAGAGTAGTGCGTTCAAACAAACAAACAAACTCTGCAGCTTTATAATCTTTGTATAGATATGTATAGTTTTCACTTGTCCGGCTCATCTTTTTGTGGGAACCTCATAATTAAAATATGGCCTTTGGACAAAGTGGTCTTAAGTTCGAGTTGCGTTGTGGATTCAGCTGCCTTTTCTAAGTCTGATCTCTGACTGGTCGTGTCGGTAGAGCCGTCCCATTAGACATTTTTATAAACCTATAATAAAATGTTAACACTGATTTGGGATTTCCCGTAATTTATTAATTAATTTAATAAATACATCATATTAAACACACCAATATAACGTATATACAGCTAATTTCTACTAAAACTAACTTATAATACTAACTGTTCAAAATCTATGCTACTTAGAAATGGTCCTAGAATGGTGGCAGCATTGCCCCTTATATAATTTTAATCGAAGAAGCGGTTGTAGCCGAAGGGCGTTGGACTTGATCTTGAGGTCGCCGGTTCGAACCCCACTAATTGCACTACCGACGTGAACCCACTCGTAACACAAGCATTTTAGCTTAGCACGAGGGGTTATCAAGAATACTAGTAGACTGCAAAATACTGCTAGCAAATAAAAAAAAAAGTTTTAATAAAGGTTAATTCCATTTATATATTTCTAAATACAAATCCAAGTTTACAAAGAAGCTTATAATTAATTTCCTTGTTTGTGTAGGTCGGTTTGGGTGAATAAAAACGGTGACATATCGCACACATTTGTGGTGCGACACCTAATTGAGCTTACCTTTGTTTTTATAAGGTACCTTCAGAGGTATTGGGATTTTTTTTTCAACATATGCGTGTAGACTATCTGCTAACTGATTATAACTGATTCTATCTCTTTTAGACACGATGCTAGGTGAGACAGAGTGCTTTTTGGCCGCGTCCATAATTGCTTTACCGCGGCAGTCCCCGGGTGCCACGCGTTTTTTTTTTAGAAACACACTTACTCCGATTGCATCTTCTTCTTCTTTCCGTGTCGACCTGGCGTTCAAATCTGAGAAGACCAGTACTCGGCCACCTACACAGCATTATTAGTAGTGGCGTTGCACAGGTCCTTACGTGTACAGGTGTTGGGGAACGCAGGGCAGAATATGTATGTACCTATATAATTGAACAAAGTTTTGCCGCAAGAAACCAAAAACCAACCAATATGATTCATAAAGCCGATTTATCATTACTATAAATATAAATTAATTCTACAATATATGACTTTGGAAAAAAAAAAACAGTTTTTGTTAATATGCGGTCGTAGCTCAATGGCTAGGGCGTCGGAATTGAGATCTTGAGGTCGCCGCCGCGCCGGTGCGAACCCCACCCATTGCACTACCGACGTGAACCCACTCGTAACATAAGCATTTTAGCTTAGCACGAGGGGTTATCAAGAATACTAATAGATTACAAAAATTCTGCTAGTAATTTTTATAAAAACGAAAAAAAAGGATGGTAAAGTACTCAACAGCTACTACCTTACTACTATGCCACCGGTTATATAAAGTATATAAAGACACTCAAAATTCGATACACAAATTATTTTTAAAGCTCGAGTTACACATTATTGCATTGTGCTTCCACGTCAATATTACTCGTAAATATATGAACCCGAATAAACAGGACCCGAGAACTTTTATTTGACACCCAAAGCCAACATTTGCATAATACATGAAACGCAATATCCGAAATTTTCGTATTTTATAATGGAATTGAAAATAGATTGGTGTTTTATTTGGATACGTGGATACATGTTGTTGGGTTTGACCCCTCAATATGAAAAAAATATTTTTCACTTTATCTGCTTTTTACTTAAACATGGGCCATGTTCAGCGGTGGACGTAAACAGGCTGCCATAAACGCCAAACACTGACTTAAACGGGTTGGCATACCAAGAGAAAGAACAGGGCATCCTCTTTACTTTTGGCATGCGAGGGTCTTTAATAAGGGATTTTGCCATAATCACGAAGCTTGGCAGGCGGATTGTGCTGATAGATGCTGTTGCCCATCCGTTAGGTGTATGTCCCATAGTCATCTTTTACACCCATGGAAAGACGCGTTTTATAAAAATATTTTATATGTATTGTTATATTTTTGTGTACCAAAACCAATGCCACTTTACATAAAATAATTATAAGTACAAGGGCAAGGACATCCAGTCATGCTAGATACATTTCCCTAACATTGGCAATTGGAGGGGTACCCGGGGCGCTTAGTGGGTAAACCCTTAACATAATTGCAATGGAGAGGGGGGTTTTTCATGATAAAAGGGAATACGTAATGTATTTCTCCCAGGAGGAGGAAAAAAGTACAAGAACAATATAATTTGCTGCCTTATACAAAGTATGCAGATTGAAGTATAAAAAAAAAAAAAAACTTTTGCATAAAACAAGAAGATGAAAAGCTTACGAAAGAAATCAGAATAAAATATATTTGCATTGCATTTTAATTTTCTATTGCTATAGTATTAATCAAGTCTAATTAAATAAGTTTATGATTTAATATGTTTCAATAAATATAAGGCACAAATAACGTTTCCATAAACAAGGTAAGAAAGAACAAATATAAACAAGATAAATTTATTACCTCCGTACACAACCACCGTAGCGTAGCGGTAATTGGCTCGCTTTAAATATCGGAGGTCGTGGGTTCGATCCCCAAACCGGACAAGAAAGCTTTGTGTAAATTCTAAGATTTCTTTCCGGGTCTGGTTGGTTGAGGGACTACCCTCCGTGCCTCGGAAAGCACGTTAAGCCGTTGGTCCCGATTGTTATAACATCATCTAATTATAATAATCGTATATCAAGGAACTGGCAGCAGCGTTTCCTTGTGTGTTACAACATAATACTGCAGTCACCAACCCGCCTGCCAAGCGTGGTAACTATGGCAATACCCTCCCTGGGGAGGAGGCCCATGTTCAGCAGTGGACGTTATACGGGCTGATGATGAAATTTATTACAAATATAAACAACCTAACCGAGTATTTGTACTTAGTTCCGATGTTATGTCAAAATTATTGAGTTTCAATAACTAACAATACTAACTGCAATATAAATGTTTATTTATTGTTATACCTTCAATTACATTTAACAACGGGAATATATATTATATTTAACAATAAGGCACTAAAGTTTTACCTGTTACTGTCTGGAGGAAAACACAAAATCTAATCAGTCATATTGTTTCACTTTATAAGTCTGTAAATTGAATATTCTTGCCCATTTAAACAGTTCATGAGTGTAAAAAGCTTTTTTCTGCTCGTACAATGATTCAATAACAAATAAATCCGTTATGTCTGAAATAAATACAAGTGAGTAACCCTGCCTGCCAGTATTTCCTATTGATATTTTAATATTTGCCTAACTACTTATTAGAATCACGTATGACTTTGGGCATGAAGACTAAAACATTAGTCCGTCAATTAGATTACTAAAAAATATTGGACACGCATTTTTTATTTGTCAAATCAATAAACATTGACAAAGATACAGGGCAAAAACAAACTATAAAGTTTAGGTGAGGGGGGCTTGTGACGTCACTATTAGATAAAATTAAACCTAGAAGTGACGTCACACGTAATTACGAAATATCAACGCGATGTACCTTCGTCATTTTTTCAATTATTCCAATATTTTTTGGTAATCTAACTGCCCAACTAAATAAAAGTTTATTTTTTATTTTATTTTATTCTTTATTGTACACATGAAACCAAGTTATGAAAGTTCAACAACTAAAGATGATGTACAATGGCGAGCTTAACTCATTTATGTGTTTTCTTCCAGCAAACCATATTCAGAGTGAGATTTGTGATAAACGGACAAGAACAGTGTACACAACAATAGTTACAGTTTGAGTATATTGAACTAATGCTAATACGTATAATAATATATATGAATACAATACATACATACTTAATAAAAATAAACTAATACATATAATAAACACAACTAATGAGATACGAGATAATGTTCTTTTGTTCTTTTTCTAAAAACGTCGATAGAAGAACTAGCACGAATGGAGTGGGGAAGAGAGTTCCAAAGGCGTACTGTACATATGGTGAAAGAGCTATCATAGCGACTGGGAGTGTGTGTAGGCATTCGGAGAAGAAGAGAAGTAGTACGGCAAATTTTCTTCTTCTTCGTTCACGTAGATAGAAAGGGGCATTTGGATTATGTAGGACAGAAAAGTTTTAAGTCTTCTTGCAATTTATTTATGCATATTTAGTCAGTCACGAGACTTTTGCCACTTCACTGAATATGAAAGTAAGCAGCCTTATTAAATGCCTCATATTAACCTTACCAAGTAAGCAACCTGTGCACAAAGGCGACTCCTGTTGGACTTAGACTTTGGATTAGGGCGGTCGTTGGTGTGGTTACCTTATAATACAACTTACAATAATATTACTGTAACTAGCTCAAATACATTTCAGGCACTCTCACTATTAAATCATTATCATAAACTGCTCCATAAATAAAGACGCTGAACTATTGAACTAATTTAACATTTATTACTGCTGTTTAGTGAAAAGGATCAAAGAAGATTCCGTTTAAGATATTATTAGTCAAGTAAAAAGTGCAGCTGGAAGTCGACTGTTGAATGCGACTGTGGCTTGGATTTTAAATTATAAAAAGAGAATTTCTGCGATAAACAGAGTCGGATTAACATATTTTTTGTACGGGGAATACTTAACATTTGTCACTCCCGTAAATCAGATTTTGTGCGTTTAAGTAGCTTTGCGATTATATAAATTGAACATCAAATACAAATAAAAAGCCTTGTTTATCGAAATATATTGATTTTTTTAGTTTATATACTGTTGTGTTTTATTCTACACTAGCTTCTCATGCGCGGTTTCATTCCCTTGACTCTTGTTCCCGTAGAAAATTCATCCGTACTACATATCTTACTTCCTACGATATATATATGAATATTTATACAGAGAGAAACATTTACAATATACGATTCATGTTCATTACAGAATATAATATGCAACATGCGATACACTCTCTGCATAAGTATTAAGGAAAATGTAAGTAATATGTCGAACACAAGAAAAATTAAACCAAAAGCAAATAAATGTCTGTAACAAAATTATACTGTTGCTATCTCTTTATCGTACACTAGCGGCCCGCCCCGGCCACCATGCTGAAGACTTCTCAGGCGCCCGCAAGGGCGCCGAGGAGTCGGTATCGGGGCGTATTGCCCCCTGACCGAGGTCTCAAACGCTGCCTGTGACTACAGGCAGGTAGTTGGTGTGGGTGATACCCGTGATCATGTCCCTAGGGACTGGTGATTGGTGGCCGCAGTGAGTGGGCGCCCGGGCTATGGCCCGGGGCAGCTGTCACGGGGGAAATGAAACCTCCTATGCTTCACGGCGCCGGGAGATCGAGGCCCTACCGGGTGAGACACCATGTGGTGAGGCCCGGCAGGAGCCGATCTACGACCGTGCGCCGACTACGTTAGGAGGTTCCCGTAAGCTGCCCCGGCGTTGGTGCGCCTGGGGCGGGGGGAGCGACTGTGTCGCCCGGCACCAGATCCCTAGGGAGTCTCCTTCGGTCAGGGGGGCGTGTGTGGTAGGGTGCAATGGACCTTATGTGGTCCCACGATGAGGCGTCGGCTCGGTCGAACATCCGCTCGGCGAGGTGCTCGACGAAAGCGTCCAGCGACTGCATTTTTAGGTCCCTCTGAATGGTGTCGTTCCTCGTGTAGCGAGGCGCGTTGAGGATGGTGCGCAGCGCGTGGTTTTGCTGCACACGGAGCTTCTTCCGGTTCGCCTCGCTTGTGAGGACGAACCATGCTGGGGCCGCATAGGTAAGTACCGGGCGTATATAAAGTTTATATACGCCCAGTTTGGCCCTCAGAGGGAGCGGGGACGCTAACACCGGCCTTAGCTGTGCGCGAGCGGCTCGACTTTTGCCGACGACTTTGGTCACGTGCGGGGTCATGCGGAGGTAACAATCGATTGTGACCCCCAAGTACGTGACCTTCGGGGACCACACAATCTCCTGTTCTTGGAGTCGGAGTGGTGGTGGAAGATATGTGTGGCGTCCCACGACGATGGCTTGGGTTTTACCCACGTTCACCGACAATTTCCACTTCTTAAGCCATTCTGGTAGGGCATCCAAGCTGCGCTGCATCTTCTTAGCGGCGTGGGCGGCGTTGAGCGACGTAGTTATGTACGCCGCGTCGTCTGCGTATAGCGCCAGCTTGGAGCCGGGCTGTACTGGTATGTCGTCGGTGAACCATGAGTAACACGTCGGGGACAGGCAGCTGCCTTGTGGGACGCCCGCTGAGATGTTCCGCTCCGAGGAGGTGTGGTTTTCCACCACCACTCGAAATTTACGGTCCGCGAGGAAGCTGGCTATAATTTTGACGAGTCTTCTGGGGGCCGGGGACCTCGAGAGCTTATATAATAAGCCCTCATGCCAGACCCGGTCGAACGCCTTTTCCATGTCGAGGAATACTGCGACGGCGTACTCTCTCTTGTTGAGAGCCGCCGCCATGTCATGGAGTACCCTCGACAACTGGAGTGTAGTGGAGTGTTCCGACCTAAATCCAAACTGTTCGGGTCTTGGTACTATGTGCGGTGTTAGGTGACGCAGCAGGAGGGTTTCGAACACCTTCGAGATCGATGGGAGTAAGGTGATGGGCCGATAGCTCTCTGGTTTCAGCGGGTTCTTACCCGCCTTCGGTAGCATGATTACGTTTCCCCTCTTCCAACAGTCCGGGAAAGTTCCTGTGCGGAGGATGCCGTTGAATAGGCGCGTGATGGCGGCGATGGTTCGATGGGGCAGGTTGCGCAGGGCCATGTTTGTTATGCCATCCGCGCCTGGTGCCTTCCGTGGCTGCATCCTCCAGATGGCCCGTCGGACTGCACTTGGGGAAACGTAAATGGGGTCTTCGTTGGGAGCTATCGGCGACTCAAAGTAGTCCCGAAGGTGTTGCTCGACTGCTGCGTGGTGCACGACGTCTGTGGTGGGATTAGGTCGGAACTGGCGTTCGAGGTGGTCGGCGAAGATCTCGGCCCGGTCTTCGGCTTTGTACCTCGGTGACCCGTCACTGTGTGTAAGCGGGCGAACTGGGGTAGGGGCGTTGTTTAACCGGCGGCAAAGGCGGTGTATTGCCGGCCAGTCGTTGTCCGTGGCGGTCCGGGTGATGAAGTTCTCCCAGTTCGCCGCGTTTTGGTGTCCGAGGGCTGTTTTGATTTCTTCGGCCAACCTATTGAGTCTCGCCTTGAGTGTAGGGCAACGTGTAGATTGCCACCGCTTGCGTAACGCGCGCTTCTCTTGAATGAGGCGGCGTAATCTCGCTGGCAGCGGTGGTGGGCGTGTGTTGGCTGCGGTGGGCGTGTTCTGTGCCTCCGCTATGGCTTCTTTTATACTCAAGGCGAGCGCGTCCGCTAATAGGTTGACGTCTTCGGGACAAGTGACGGGTCTGGTAGGCGTGGTATCGTCCAGCTTCCTCGCGAACAGTGGCCAATCTGGCCTCGGACGTGGCGCTGGGGGGTGAAGTCGAGCCAAGTCCTCGGGTATGACGACGAGTACTGGCTGGTGGTCGGATAGTAGCTCGTCGTCGATGACTTGCTGTGTGATCTGGCAGTGTAACCCGCGGTGTACTACGATGTCTAGTACGTCCGGGAGCTTATTCGCTTCAGTTGGGTACCGGGTCGGGGTTTCAGGGCCGGACACCGTATAACCGCGGGCCTCCGCAGTCGCTAACAGTCGTCCACCCGCTGTGTTCGCTACAGCTGAATTCCACGCTGGGTGTTTGGCGTTCAAGTCACCAGCGACTATCGCTGGCTGGTTGGAGCCCTCGAGGAGCGTCTTTAGGTCGCTGGCTTCCAGTGAGGCGCCAGGGGGCTTGTACGCAGCGAACAGCTTGATGTTGCTGCCCCCGGCGTGTAGTTCGACACCCAGCGCGTAAATGTGTTGGAGTGTAGGCGGACTTATTGGTTGATGGACGACCGTTCTTCTAACTAAGACTGCCAGACCACGGAATGTTACACCGAGGCTCGACTTCTCGTCCTGCCGGTTGCTTCCACTTTATATAGATATCTTTGGACTGACCTGTACTCCTCGTCGGTCCTGGGGGTGAAGCGGACGCCTTGTCCGTACGGCCGTGCGTTCGGTGCGTGGCCCAGTATTGCCTTTAGGGCGCGAAAGTGGCGCGCCCATTCGGGAAGCCGCTCCACTATGAAGGGCGGGTATCTTGGGGCGTTCGCGGTGCGTGCGTCCCTGGTGTTTGTTTCACCCCGCGGGCTCGTTGCCGGCTCCGGCGAGTTGCGTGGCGATCGTGGCGATGGTGGTCGTGCGGCCGCCTCGCTGTATGACAGCGTCGGCGACGGGTTTGTATCCGGCCTATTAGTGTCGGTCGGGGATTCTTCGGGGCTGCGGGGGCGTTTGTCCCGCGGCGTTGGGGCGCTCATGTGCACGTCCGGGAGAGACTCGACCGAGCCCGTGCTGCATGAGCGCATAGATGGCGCTGGCGACGTCGATTGCCTCGACGATTGCCTCGACAGAGGCGTTGTGTGCGCTGGGGCAGGGGAGAACAGGCCCTCCTGTCCGCCCTCGGCGATTTCCGTATTCGGGCGCTGTCCTGCGTTCCGACGGCGTGGGGACTTGGCTACTTCGGCTGGTACCCGACTCGATCCGGACCTACCCTTATTGCGGGTAGTCGGAGAATCTTTGGGTGTCGCCACTGTCGCACTCACTGGATTTGCACTTTTCACAGATTGCGGGTAGTTTGCGGTACGCGACGCGGGGCTCGACCTTCCCGACGACGGGAGGGAGTGCACGGGCGCGGGACTATTGCTCGACCTCGCGGTAGAGGGAGCAGGTACGGGTGCGACGCGGGGATCACGGGGAGGCGATCGCGCGGTCAGCCTCGACCCGTGTCCGGTTACGGCGGCGGTGGTTTGGCCCTGAGAAGGGCCTTTTGGGTGGCCCTGAGAAGGGCCTTTTGTTGACGAACCGCTCGGCCGACCCTGTGAGGAGCCGGACGGACGGTCGTCTGAAGCCACCCGCCGCCCCGGCGGGGGCGCGGGTGGGTCGACGTTGCCCATTGCGGGCGCGCAGCGGGATGCACGTTGAGACGGGGCTCCCTCGCGACCTCTTGCGGCACTGCCTGGCGACTTGGTTTTTCGGGTCCGAGCGAGGAGGGTAGAGCTGCTGCGATGACTGCGTCCGTTGTAGAGCTCCGTAACAGTCCCCCGCCCCGGCTTCGCACGGGTGGACTTTTATACCCTACCCCTGCCCTACCCTACCCCTACCCTAACCCTACCCTACCCCTACCCTACCCCTACCCTACCCCTACCCCTACCCTACCCATACCCTACCCCTTTCATTAATGTTTAAAATTAAAAAAGTTGTTGTAGTGACATAACTACAATAGTTGGACATATGCTACCGTGGAGTTTTTTGTAGACATTATGATGTTCTTCAATATTGTTGTACATTATTTTGTTCTATCGCTAATAGTTTCGGCAGCGCATTCGACGAAAGACATTTTAAGACTCATTTTTCTACACCTTCGGTTACATTGTTCAAATTTTACCAAGGATCCCTAATTTTTTTCAAAATGAAATGTAGCCTATGTCAAATTGGAAAAATGTAGCATTCTATTGGTGAAAGAATTTTTTAAATCGGCCCAGTACTTTTTGAGCCTATTTATTACAAACATACAAAAATAGGTACAAATCTTTCCTCTTTATAATATTAGTGTAGATTGTGTTGCCTTCGATACCTTCATAAAATATATTTCTATATTTATTTCAAATCATTAATAACATCACCCCAATATAATGTACACCAGCTTCGGATAGAACGTTTCCAAAGACGACTCCTAAAACATTTTGTGGGATGCATAGACTGCTCTCATCATATAATTATACCATACTATTTTCAAGTTGTTGCCGTTATTGATATCGAGCATATGACGGCAATACATTCCCCCCTTCAATATTTATTTCATGTTATTTTTAGTTCTTGATGTTATAGCGGCAATAGAAATACATCATATTTTGTAAAAATCTCAGCGGGCTTGATATCGCGGTTCTTGAGATAAAGTCTGTCTGTGTCTCTGTTACCAGTGACATACAGACAGACTGCGAAGTCTTATTAATAGGGTCCCGTTTTTACGGAACCCTAACAAGCAGCATTACCTTTAACGTAATTTTTAATAGGTAATAGCTTCTCGTTTACAATAATATATTATTTTCTCTCTCAAAGCTACCTTTAAGATCCAGACCTGAATTGAACTGAACTTTTTAGATGAAATTTATTCAGTTGCACGTTGAACATTGAAGTGGCAACAGTTGAATAGAAAATTATGATTGGTTTTTGAACTGAAGTGATTTTATTGGCCAATTTGTTTAGAAGTCGATTTATTGGCTTTGAAATTGGAAAGCTTTTGAATTTGGAAACTATTAAGTTGGTCGACTTTTATTAAAATTGTTTACAGTTGGTCGATCAAAGGCTTTAGGTTTTGCTTCTGGAGCTTAATAGGGTCTATTGTAACATAAGTCATGTTATAGTTAACGTCATTATTACTGCAGCTTCAGAACATTGAAGTCTGTATTCATAACTACAAATTGTACTGCAATATTTACTAGAAAATGACTAATAATATGTAATTTGTGAACAGACACTTTCTAGGCAAGCGTGTATCATCTTAAGCCTATCTTCGCCTTCCATCAAGCGAGATTATGGTCAAAAGTAATAACATAAGTCATGTTATAGTTAACGTCATTATTACTGCAGCTTCAGAACATTGAAGTTTGTATTCATAACTACAAAATGAACTGCAATACTTACTTGAAGATGACTGTAATTTATCCGAGTATGTAGATTTAGATTTTGAGCTAGCTTACTATAAAGTTTTAGTTTAAGCAGTTGTGGATAAATAAATTTAACAATGTTAATAATAGGCACTCATAAAAAAAAAACAAAATATCCGAATATAAAATCCAAAAATGTGGTCCGTACCTCGAAAACACGTTACTTTGCATAACAATCCTATGATATTTTCTGTGACTGTCGACGAAAGTGACAGCATCGTTTACTTGCAAATATAATTTGTCTGGAAAGCGTGGTGACTCTGAGAACCGCATTTAAGGTAGCGTCTTCAGCGATAGACGTTGTAAAGACTAATAAAACACCCCCGAACCAGAAATCTTAGCACAGAAAAAAACATCTTTAAAAATATTTTTCGAGTTTTTAGATTTAATTTCGTTAGTTAATACACATCAGTCTCTTTCAGTATAGTGTTTATTATTATACAATTCAAGACCTTTCATTTGATATCCATATCGAGGGGGTTTGTTAAAAATATACATTTCGCCATTTTGTGGCGGCGGCCATCTTGGACCGATTTTCATGAAACATAGCTAAGAACACTACCGACCGACTAACTCACCTTTAAACAAAAATAAAGCGGTTCATACGTTCGGAAGCTACGATGCCACAGACAGACACACGCACAGACACACACACAGACACGCCAAACTTATCATGACACCCCGTCGTTTTTGCGTCGTGGGTTAATGATGATACTAAAGGCGGAAACATATTGTTAAAACGCGACGCGAACTGACGAAACGCGACGCGTGTTGAGTCGAATCAAATGTATTGACCATGTATTATCAGAATCACACTATGAACACCCGACGCGACGTCGCGTCGCGATTCTGGTCTATAGAAAACAATACATTTGATTCGACTCAACACGCGTCGCGTGTCGTCAGGTCGCGTCGCGTTTTAACAAGATGTTTCCGCCTTTATATTGACATAGGTAGTGTTTCAAATTACGAAGCATACGGCGGCAGCGGTAAAAAGCGTTTCTAATATAAATAGTTTACGTTTCCACAGCGCAATGGCAATAAAAGCTATTTATACAGTAGTATAGAATAGCTAAGTAAGCTCTACTCACAGGAAGCAATAACGCGCGGAACTACTTTCTCTTTTATTTTTCTACTTGGTACACTTAGGTGCAGAATAAGCGACCCACTTTAATAAAACACAAAATTAAAATAATATTACAAAATGGTTTAATACTTTTATTCAAATACTAACTTGTGTACTACTGTAGCTTTGATGAATAGGCTAGGAATAACACTGAAAGAACTTTTCAAATTGTACCAGTAGTTACAGATCTTTACGCGTATTAGCAAACAAAAAAATAAACTGTCTGCACCGGTGGTGGTTCAGTGGTAACGATAGTTGCTTCTGAGACCTATTTTTCTGGGTTCGAAAAAAATAGGCAAAGAGGTTTTTATTACAGATACTACTACGTGCATTACTGATTCTCATAGATTAGTAGCAGAATTTTTGCACTCTGCTAGCATTCTAGCCATTGGGCTACGGTCACAGTAATACAAAATATTATTATGATAATGTGATACCATCAGTCAGAATAAACAGTCTAAGACTTTTAGAACAGCTATATAGATAAAAAAATCTAACAGACAGGTCAAATTTACGATTACCTTTTTCAAATTGAGAGCGGATATTTCGGCACCATATATCGTTTGATTTCGTTCATGGGTACTCATAAATTACTAGGAATATTGAAAACAATATTTAATAAATATTTGATATCAATAATAACATAAAATGATACAACGGAAATAACTTAACCGACCCTAATGTTTTTTCTCTTTTCCATAAACCATTTTCGTTTATGGCTGTGGACTCGGATAATCGGAAAGAAAAGTGGCAACGGCTTTTAAATCTATTATCGAAATAAATATTGCGAAGCAGGTAGCAGCCAAGCCCTTAACACTTTCTTTGGGTAGATGTAATATATTATGAAGACCGACCAAGGTCAGTGGGTAATATAAGATATTTTTTTTCGGATTGACATACGTAGGTAGCTACGAGGCTTTTGCTATTTCACCGGGCATAAAGGCGAGCAGAGCTCCAGCCTTAATAAATGGTTTAAAAACTACAAACCAAGCAACCTGGAGCTTGGACCTCAGCTCAGGGCGGTCGCTGGCGATGAAATTGAGGGATTATGACTTTTAGTATTTTAGGGAAGTTTTGTGCAACTGTCGCACTTCTTTACAGTTCGCGGGCCTCTCGGACTTTGGGTCTACGAGGGCATCGGATGGTTCTTTGTAAACTAAGGGTCAGGAGGACGAGGGGGAGGTAATATTAGATCGCGTGGTAGACACAGCAAGCTCACGATCACGATTCGCACGCTTTAAGTTGACTTAAGTGGGTTTCAAATAAACATAAATATTTGTAAAAAAAAATAAACAATTACTCTATTTGTATTTTATTTCATGTAGTTATTATTTTTATTCTACAAATAAATATGCAGATGCTGCAATTATATTTGCGAATATTATTTTCAACATGATTTTATAATGCTGCTGGATTAGTAATACAAAATTTCAAACCCAATTTGACGTGCTTTACTAACTTTATTTTATTTATATACATTTTAAATATCTTTATTAGATTAATAAAACAAGGGACGCATCATAAGAACGTGATTTAAAATATATTTTTATAATACAAAATAAATTGTGCATAATAATTACAAAGTACAAGTGGCGGTCTTATCCCTGCTGCGATTTCTTCACTTTGACTTTGGTTGTTATGGTTCTATGGTACTATCTTAAACTAAAATAACACATCTCGAATATATTCAAACAATTTAATGCTACCATTTAAATGGCCCGCAGTGTAACATAAAGATTTTGTCTTACAATTTTGTGCTTTTGCTGGTCTTTTGTTCTACAGGATAGGGAGGGCAATTAAACCGTCTCATATGAGTTATAATAATCCTGAATTTTTAACAAGACGCGAAATATGAGGGCTTTGGTTTGGAATAACAATGCTTGTTATGAAAATAATACCTTTTAAAGGATTTAGTAGAAAACTTTTGCTAAGAGTAATAATGAAACGGATTTAATAATGAAAATGTAAAACAAAATAGATGAGAGGTTTGAGATTTAATCAAAAGGCGTTGTTTTATTTAATTTTATATTACAATAATTCTGTTATTGTTAAATTGTACTGGATTTTTAAATCATGGTTTTGATTTTTCTGTTTACTTGGAAAGGAATATTCACTATCGTCACATAAACTTATACTAATATATAAAGCCGAAGAGTTTGTTTGTTTGAATGGGCTAATCTGAGGAGTTACTAGTCCGATTTTCCAAATTCTTTTGACGTTAGATAATAATATAGCCTGGCTATTAAATATAGCCTATCCTACTAATATTATAAACGCGAAAGTTTGTTAGTATGGATGGATGGATGGATGGATGTTTATTACTCTTTCACGCCAAAACTACTGAACGGAATTGGCTAAAATTAGAAAGATACCAATCTATACTTTGTAATATTTTAATATCAATCTGAAGAATTTGTTCGTACGCAATAATCTCAGGAACTACTAAAACCAAAAAAATATTTCAGGGTTAGATATCCCATTTATTGCGGAAAGCTATATTTAAGCTAAATTTAGGAAATTCCCACGGTAACAAGAATTACGTGGGTAATACCGGTCCAGGAAAGCTAGTTTTAAATATAATAATACATACGTTTCCTCTTCATCCTTATAACCAAACTTTTCTTAGCCCACCGCCCAGTGTAAATAGTTGTTAAGCCCGCGCTATCAGGTATGCATACACACAACAACTTAGCTCAATATTACAACCAAGAGGTAACGTATTACGGCATTGTTAGCAAGGACTACCGAAGTTGCAAGCCCGAAGTGAATACTTCGGCTGCCGAGCTTACCGCACGATATTGTGGAAGTATTCAGATCGTCTACGTAGTCAGGTAATAACGAAAACATACGTATTTTGATCTGTAATGTGTAATTAACTAGTATAAAACGAAGTCGCTTTCCTCTGTTTGTCCGTGCTAATGTATGCTTAGGTTTTTAAAAGTACGCACGGATTTTGATGCGGTTTTTTACTAAAAAGTATAAAACAAAGTCGCTGCTGCCTGTCCATATGTATGCTTGGATTTTTAAAATGATGCAACAGATTTAGATGTGATCGTTTTTAAAAGATAAAGTAATTCAAGAGAAAGGTTTATATGTGCGAGACTGTAGCGGGTTGATACCTACTTGAAGTCCAGCATCCACCGTCTAGTGACAGTATAAGGCTCGCCGTAATTTTTCGAGGGTTCGTGGGTTAAATTCTCGCTCTTTGTGTAAAATCAGATTCTTGATCTGGTTGGTTGAGGGACTGTCGCTCTATACCTCGGAAAAACACGTAAAGTAATTGGTGCCGATCGTAATAACCTCATTTCTTATAATCGTATATCAGGTAAGGATTGAAAAATATTTTTTATTTTATTATTTATTTAAAACTTTATGCACAATATGGTACAAAGGCGGACTTAATGCCAAAGGCATTCTCTACCAGAGAATAACAAGGAAGGTGCACTTTTAAAGACAAGAAGTGAGATAAATAAAAGAAATAAGTACATACGTACATTATAAAATAATGACATAGAATACACAAATATCTAACTATCATGCATTTAAATCTACACTTATATATAAGGCTGAATAGTTTGTTTGTTTACTTGAACGCGATAATTTTAGGAACTAGTCTTGTGCCTGCTCGGTCATTTTCAAGATCGCTCCGTACTAGTTCATTTCGGACAGTGAACTAGTTCGTTCTATAAGCTCTAACAGCTCTATTCGGTCTTTGCGCTCGGTCAGCATTTCCATATAGGACAGCGCGGACCACAGAGTAAATACGTTCTCTAGGAACATTGTTAAGTACTTAGAGCGTATTTGCGGACCACAGAGCAGCCACCAAATCACCACGGTGACCAAATTATGGTTACTATTGTAATAATTTAACATATTTGATTTTCCTTCATACTTGAACAGGCTTAGGACTCAAGGACTGTCATTTATTATAAATGAATTCGTATGACGTACTTGTCAAAAACAATCAGTCAGTTTCATTATTCGTTCTCGCTCGCACTTATATGATCTCGCGGTTTACAATGTACGAAGTACGAAAAGAGCTATTTGACCTATTAGACCGATTACAAATCAGCGTTCGGAAACGTTTCTTCTAGTACAGTACGAAGATACGGCTCCTATTCGTTCATCGTTCACGAACTACACAAGACTATTAGGAACTACTGGCCCGAATTGAAAATTTATTTCAGTGTTAAAAAGCCCATTTATCGAGGAAGACTAAAGGCCGTGAATTACATATCTATTGCTTATAACAATTAGCATGTATTTGTTATCATTAGATCATGATTAAATTACAAAGTTTCGCGTTAAATCTATTAATTATTTATTTAAATTTTATCACGTAAAAATTTGAGAAGATTTTTTTTTAAACGAATGATAATTAATTACATCTTGCTGTTAGTGCCGGCTTAGCCAAAGACCTTTTCCATTCCCTCCACTGTCTCGCCCCTTAGTTTGCAAGTGACCTTCCTTCGATGCCCTCGAAGACCCAAAGTCCGAGAGACCGGCGAACTGTAAAGTAGAGCGATAGTTGCACAAGACTCCTCTAAAAATCTAAAACTCATAATTCTTTAATCTTCCCATCAGCGACCGCCTTGAGCCTAGGCCCAAGTCCTACAGGCCCGGTGAAGTATCAAAAGCCTCGTGGCTATATATTATGTCCGTCCGAAAAAAAAACCTCCATTCTGATCTAGTCCATGTATTAAACAAACACATATAGATTGTTTCAAATACACACTCTTCCATAAACTCAACATTTTATCTCATCTAAGTTAAATAGTTAGCAAATATGAAACTTTCTAATATTCACTAAGTTGAATGTTTGCCTACTGTAACACTTTCGAACATATCCGTTAACAACTCCGGTGTACTTTACAGAAACTAATCAAAGTCTTGTATTTATTCATTGTACGCAAACTCCTCTAAGGCTTCCTTTACGAAGACGCCGGTCGACGCGTGGCCTCGCACGTGTCGCCGCGCGTGTTGTTGCGAGAAGAGTCGCGTGTGGCGTCACCCGTGGCGTTGGGCACCGCTGCCCAGAATGAAGTAAAAAATCATCGTACATTGTATTAGAGTGTTTACAGAGAATCTTCATATTCCGATAACCTCCGTGGCGTAGCGTTGTACTTCTTAGAGATGTTAGTTGAGTGCATATACTCCGTGCCTCGGAAAGCACGTTAAACTGTTGGTACCGATTATTGTAACACCATCTATAGCAATTGTATACCAGAGAACAGGCAGCAGTGTTTCCCTCTGTGTGATATTACTTAATACTGCGGTCACTCATCCACCTGCCAAGCATGGTGATTATGACAAAAACTCTCCTTGAGGAAGTTCACGTTCAATAGTGCATGATGTTTACGGAGAAGCGATTGTACGCGCGTTTCTTTTGAGTACTAATTCACTTTTTACGTCTCGCATCTCGATAGACATCGTAAATTGCCATAAATTGAGTGAGATGAAAAGGGCGGCGTAAGACTACGCCGTACATTCAACAGGCCTTTAAAAAACTGTTTGGCGCGCATATCGCCACGCGCGACGCCCCGCATCTCTGTGTAAGAGGCCTAAAACACTAAAGGAAGGTATCTCGCAAGGTAAGGCAAACTTATATGAGTTGAAGTACCAACTTGTTATAATTGCATTGTAGGTATCTAATTTTATATGTAAACTGTTCAAGTTTCAATTTTATGAAGCGGAATTGAAAAAGTTAGTTTATTTTGACATAGATGTTGTTACACAATGTAGTTGCAAATATATTTTGTTCCTTTCAAAGTATTTGATATACCTTTGTAAGTTTCTGAAATAGCTTACACAGATTTTTATTGTTCACGTGTTCCACTATGAATAAGTTTTAGTTTTTATGTCACACTTAAATCAAAGTTGCTTAATTTTTTACGTGACACCAACATCCTTTGTTGGTGTCATTTCTTAAGTCAGCAACTTAAGAAAATGTTATTTGTATATGACGTACTTACTTTGAAAGGATCGTTATTGATATTTAAAAGGAAAATTATAAACCTCGTCTAATGTAACATATTAACTCATCAACGGACCGATGTCGCTGGTCTTTATATATACATATTAGTCTTAAAGTTAGGTTAAATCTAATTGATTTTTAATTTCTTTTCAAACGAAGTAAAAATTAGTACCTCATTAAATCTCGTGACAAGCTTTATATCATCTAAATTGTGTACACAGTCGTTATAAATTGACATAACATTTCATGGAAAATGTTTATTTTATTATTTTTAGTACATTTGAATAAAAGCTTGTTTTTTAAAATAAGTTTATTTACCTATAATTTATTTTATCAAACATATAATTATATATCTAACAATTACATAACAACTTAAAAAAATACAGAAACTAAGTTATTTACATAACGCTATCCCAAACATTTAAATTTACAGAATTCGTTAAAGTGAACATTTTCTAGATAAATTAACTTGGTCTGATATTTCGCTTCGTAGTGCATGAAAATAGGATTCCAAGTTAAAGCCTAAAAGCTAACTAAGTGAAGTAAACTTCACGCCATGAATTATGTAAGTGATAGTTAGTTAGTAGTTCGGGATCTATAGTATAATGCAATTTATAAGCTGTCCATGTCAAAGATAACTTCTATGTCCTAGCTACATATTAAGAATTATATTTGCAATAAGTAAAATATATGTTAGACAACCTCCGTATAGTAGCGGTATTTGGCTCGCTTTTAATCTCGGAGGTCGTGGGTGCGTCCCAACGCCGGACAGTAAATCTTTGTGTAAATTCTAAGATTTCTTTCCAGGTCTGGCTGGTTGAGGGACTACCGTTGGTCCCGATTGTTATAATAATCGTTTATAAGGGAACGGGCAGCAGCGTCTCCTTGTGTGTTACAACATAATACTGCGGTCAACAACCCGCCTGCCAAGCGTGGTGATTATGGCAATTATTCTTCCTTTGGGAGGAGGCTCATGGTCAGCAGTGGATGTACTTAAATTTTGCACTATTGACTTCAATAGACAAACTATGTAGTGGAGGCTCGCTTTATGTCTCGCAGGTCGTGGATTCGATTCCCATGACGGACAAATAATCTTTCTGTAAAACCAAAGATTTATGCATGGAGCGACAATCGACCCACAACCTCTGAAACAAAAAGTGAGGCTCAAACCGTATGTTGCTTTATATTACACTTGCTGTGAAATATAGTTGTCATTATATATATTTACGTGGTCTCAGCCTTCAAATAGACCACCCCATTACTTCCCACGAGTGTTGTAAGAGCTAACTACTAAATATATAGCTGATGGGTGACCAGCAGCATCTATCAGTTCATACTCACCATCTTACTGCGATCTCCAATCCGTCTGCCAAGCCGTATTTACGTAGTTTGATTTTTAATTACATACATACATAAGCTCACGCCTGTTTCCCAGCGGGGTAGGCAGAGACAATGGACCTCCACTTGCCACGATCCCTACACACATATTTCGCTTCATTCACTCTCATAACCTTCTTCACGTCGCACGTCGGTTTAGGGTGGAACTTATTTGACCTTTTGCGAGGATGTCTCCGATTTGGTCAGTGAACGTTCGTTGAGGTCTTCCCGTTCCGACTGTGCCACTCACACTTGCCATGTATACCTGTTTTGTCAATCTTTCTTCATTAATTCTTGCATTTTTAATTCATGTTACAATATTTGTTTTTGTATTTGTATTTCAACATTTGGGCAAAAATGTTTGGTTTATTTAGGCTTTGAGTTGGAAAACTTTAAATTTATTACTGTGTTATTTTTAAATCGTTTGGTTCATATTTTTGGTAGGACTTAATTGAGTGACTGTAAAAAGAGCTTTTTAAATACCAGTCAGTTAAAGCCACTATTAAAATGAATACATATTCAAATGTAAAATGCAAAGACATACCTAATCTGTTTTTGTTATTTACTGGCTATTTGAAGCGGCCGTAGCCCAATGACTAGGGTGTTGGACTTGTGATCTTGAGGTCGCCAGTTCCAACCCCACATTAACAAGAATACTGCAAAAGTCTGCTAGTAATCGTTTAAAAAAAACAGTTAAAAATTAAAAATTGTTTTCATTGCCGAGTGAGTTGATAGTTATTAGTTAAGACTACAACTTCTTACTTCTTTAAACTCTACATCATCATCACAATCATCATCATCAGCAGCAGCCAGCATAACGTCTACTGCTCAATATAGTCCTCCCCGAATGGGGTTTTTGCTATGTAACTAAAGTTGTAATTATGTTGTAAAACACAGGGAAACGCTGCTGTCGGTATACGATTACTCTGGTAAAATAAAAAATTGTAATATCTAAGGTCTACTTTGAATATTACAAATAAACATCAAATATGACTTTTTGTTATATTACAAATAAGCATTAAATATTTTTATACGGGATATGTTACCAGATTTGATCAATTTAGTTACCTCTCAAAACCACTTTTTCGGACGTGGCTATGTTGATAAGGGAAATAAAGACAAACAGGTATGCACGGTATTTGGCATATGAAGTAAAGCGATTCAAAATATTGCCTAACAAACATATACCCCTTAAAATTACTACACAGAAACCTACGTTATTCCACAAAGAAAATATCAAATACGAAATTATATTGACAGTAACTACGACGACAAACAAATATTTGCATCAAAGCAAAAATGTCTCGCAGAAGAAACTACAATATTTGCTCCCTTCCGTAAACATTCTCAAAAGAAAGGAACTCAGTTTAGCGTAAAATAGGGAAATTCCTTATAAAATGTTCGGTCGCCGTTGATACATAAGAAGTGCAATCTTCGGATGTATTTGCTTTAGTTAACTGTCTTTCGGATCAGTTCGTCGGTGTGTCTACCGGCAATGTTTGCTTTGTACACACTGTTTATATTTTCTGGACCTTATGTTGCTTAGATTTCCTTATTATCTTCAGCCTTTCAGTGTCTTTTCTGTACCTGCTTGTATTTTCCTGTTTATAAGTCAGTACGATGTGAAAAATCAATAGTATCACTGCATTAATTTTATTATAATAATGTATTTTTCAATAAACAAGTTACAATAACATTAATCCACAACATCCCAGGTAATAATTGGAACATGATACTTTACAACTTTTAATTAAGAGGATAGAATTACCTGTTTTATGATAAATTTTACATAACAGACATATTTGCTTAACAAATAAGCAAATATTTCTGTAATTTTACGTCTTTTGCAAAATACTTGTAGAGTTACAAATACTTTCTTTTTTTTTATTTTTTATTGATAGGCACATAGTTGTATGAACAAATGATCATCTCCCTGCCCTTATCTCAATTAAATTGGGGTCGCCGCATTCGTACTGTCGGCCGTCACGCTATCACTTACAGGGACTTAGTGATTCCTTCATATCACTTGTCACACAATACATCCATATTTTCTTTGGTCTTCCGCTTCCTCTCGATCCATCTACATCAATGCATAATTAATGAAAATCCAAAACACGTCCTTTTTTTATTTATAGCAACACCGCTAAGTATAAACAGTGGAAAACTCGACTCATTTTATTAGATCAAAAATTTAATAATATATACTCGGTATCGCTTGTTGGGATCTTCTTACAATTAATTTATTGCCGAAGTTTACCTTCTGCGAAGCTAGGAAGCAACGTTGTTCAATGAATATAAGGAAGTGGTTGATTTATTAATTGTTGGTCCTTGTTATGGTTGGGGAAAAGCTGTTGGCGAAGAAAAGTTGCCAAATTGTTGTTAAATGTTTTGTTTACCATATACAAATAAAAATTATTGGTCAACCTCTGTATTATAATTTCTGGCTATCACCTGGCTCCCAAACATGGCTCCCAAAATTAAAGGGAAAATATTCAAGGTGATCTGAATTTTGGGCCGTAAAGTAGACAGATTAAAGAAGACTGACCTGAGATGGGAGTGTCGAGATGGATGTGTGGAGTAACATGAATGGTTTGGAAATGAGAGAGAAATAATTTTGAAAGGGGCGCCAGTGACAAAAAAATCAGAGAAAATCGTTTCGCATAGTAACTGTATGGGCACGTTATGCATAAGGATGATACACAAAACTAATCTATATATATCTATATATATAAAAGAAAGTCGTGTTTGTTACAACACTTATAACTCAAGAACGGCTGGACCGATTGCCATGGTTTTTGATTTGTTGGATTTGTTTCCGTCCCGTATAGCAGAATACATTTACATATATTAAAAACAAAAGAAAGTCGTGTTAGTTACACTATTTATAACTCAAGAACGGCTGAACCGATTTGGCTGAAAATTGGTAGGGAGGTAGCTAAGAACTGGGAGAAGGACATAGGATAGGCTTTTGGGTAGGGGTAGGGTAGGGTAGGGTAGGGTAGGGTAGGTGTAGGGTAGGGTAGGGGTAGGGTAGGGGTAGGGTAGGGGTAGGGTAGGGGTAGGGTAGGGGTATGGTAGGGGTAGGGTAGGGGTAGGGTAGGGTAGGGGAAGGGTAGGGTAGGTGTAGGGTAGGGGTAGGGGTAGGGTAGGGGTAGGGTAGGGTAGGGGTAGGGGTAGGGTAGGGGTAGGGTAGGGGTAGGGTAGGGTAGGGGTAGGGGTAGGGGTAGGGTAGGGGTAGGGTAGGAGTAGGATAGGGTTAGGGTAGGGGTAGGGGTAGGGTAGGGCAGGGGTAGGGTATAAAAGTCCACCCGTGCGAAGCCGGGGCGGGCCGCTAGTACTTAATAAAATAAAAATTGTAAAAGTAAAAAATATCCTAAATTTAAATTTAAAGCGGCCGTAGCCCAAGGGTGTTAGCACGAGGGGTTAATTAGAATACTAGTAGAGAGTAAAACTCGGCTAGGAAACCAAAAAAAAAAAACCTATACCTAATGAAAAATCGTCTAAGATAACTAAGGCAATAATTTGTCTGCAAAAGACAGTAAAAATTAATAAAAAAAAGCCTAAGACAAGCCCTTACTTTAATGTCGATATGACATTAATTTCATTCCTAACATTGTTTCGTTTTTTTATTTTTTTACGCAATTAAACAAAGAACTTCGTTACATTTTCTGATACACTTTGTAAATACTGCAAAGATTATGTTGGATATAGATCTTTACATCTCGAGGTTCAGCAAAAAATCACTGTATATAAAAGCCCTCATTTCTCACGCCCCGTCGCGCACATTCACAAATTCTCCTTGTAAGCCTTTAATAACATCAGCTGTAGAAAATTTTGGTGTTCCACATTGTTCGATGCCAGGCAGATAATGATATTTAATCAGAGTTCGGCTTTGTAACCACAAATGAATTATACATTATTAACTAGAAGAAAGTTCGGGTTTATAAGATAATTTAAGAATGAGGAAGACATTCAATATTCTTAATTCAATATCTCTCGTTACATAGAGTCATATCTAACAAGGGTAGTATTTATACAGAATGTGGAGGTAAAATATTTACATTATCTGCATAAATTCAAAAGGTCAATTGAAAAACTAAGTTAAGTAAGTAAATAGATAAGCAAAAATATATAATTAGTTGATACTTAGTGTCAATCTAGGTGTTAACATTTCTGGCGGGCTGAAACCCGCCATCTATTTCTATTTCTAAAGACGAGAACTCAGAAAGCAGGGAACAAGGGTCTACCTGTGTGTTCCAGGAGTCACCTTTGAATTGGTTGGGGCCTCTCTTGGGTCCAGTAGGTGAACTCCCACTTCTGAGAATCCAGGCATTGTAGTCACAGGCACCACTGGAGGGTTTCCAAAAGCTGAAATGAAACCTGGGACTCTCATCATCGGAGGTCGGAGGAGAACCCAGGGGGTTCACAGTGGGTACACTCTTTTTAGCAGAGCGCTTTTTCTGAGAGGTTTAGTCCCTATTTCCCTCAGTCATAAAAAAAGGGTATATATTTCCAAGTGCTTCAGATCAATATGACATTTTAGACGAAAGGACATAAAATTTAAGCACGCTATCGTTTTGATAGAAAACATTGCTAACCATAACCATTGAAACCCCCATTGATTGTTTAGAATATAAATGATAATCGTGTCTTGGCAATAAACACTAAAGGAAGTAGGGTAGAAGGGCCCAAAACCATAAGACTAAATCATAAGGCTAAAGCAAATAATAATAAATGTGGATTGTTAAAAGCTACTAGTATCAGCCCCTTGCCTTGAAATATCGTCATCAGCTCGTATAGACGTTTTGCGTGCTGATGACGCACCGCTAAATATGGGCCTGCTGTCGAGGAAGGGTTTTTTCCATGGTCACCTCCCATGGCAAGTGGGTTGGGCAGTATTATGTAATTACACACACAGAGAAACGCTGCTGTACCTTCCGTGGTATAAAATTGCTATAGATGATGTTAAAACAATCGGGATCAAAATCTTCATGTGCTTCGTGTGCACGGAAAGTACCCTCAACTAACGAAACCCGGAAAAATCTTGGATTTTATATAAAGATTTCTCTATTTGGCGTGCAGATAGAATCTACGATCGTCGACACTTAAAGCGAGACTAATACGCCACATAAAATATTTACAATAAGTATAGTATAAAAATATATTTAATGTATTAAATCTATAAAGATTTATAAAAGCTGCGTCAACTTTGCTCATGATTTTATTTAAAAGCCCGTATATTGGTACAGTTAAATAAACGTTTTCTCCTGACGAAATCTTTTTGTGAAAACTCTTTAGTCGTTTTAATTTTTGATAGCTTCCATAAAATTTCAAAAGCTTAGCCATCGTATGTGCCTGCTCGGAATTGAACCAATCACAGTTAACTTGGTCCTAAGTTTCTGCCGATAACGACTGACAGACATTGGCCAGCAAGTAACAGGAGCACTGGGAATTGAATATAATTTGAAACGTTTGCTGAAATAAGTTTTAGACACCGAGTGTCAAGTCAAAGGGTCTAACTTAATTGCAACTAAAATAATTATAGGTTATAGGTCGTAGAAACTTTTGCGTGTGTCAATGATTACTTTTTTAAAGGCGGAAACATATTATTAAAACGCCACGCCACCCGACGACACGCCACGCGTGTTGAGTCGAATGAAATGTATTGTTTTCTATAGACCAGAAACACACTATGAACACCCGACACGACGCCACGCGCGTACTGATTTACAGGTGTTGACACGTGGCGTGGCGTGGCGTTTTAATAATGTGTTTTAGCCTTAAATTTATTTTGCTGTATTCAAAATCCAAGGTTATTTGGAATGAAATGTTTAAAAACAAGACTGTTGTATGTTTTCTTATAGCTTTTGTTTTGGTTGGAGTGTCAATAAGAATGACGACTAAATAAATCTGTTGAATACGTATTTTGAGTTCCGTTCTGTAACCAAAAAGTGACGAAGATGTAGCGGGTTGAAATTTCATGTGACGTCATTTCTAATTAAAGTTTTATCTAGGAGTGACGTCATAAGCCTATTGAACTTTGTTACCAGTAGTTTTTGGTGATCTAACTGACGGGTTAAATGGATTTTTGAACTCATCATCCCTGTTCCTTCGACCAAAACCTTTGGGATCATCCAAATTGTGATTACGGTTAAAGTCATTGGAATAAAAAAATAACCAAACTCTTTACTTTTTTTTCGGACGGACATATTATTATGTAGTTAGCCTTGAGGCTTTTGCTACTTCACCGGGCATAAAGGCGAGCAGAGCTGCAGCCTACATAAATGGTTTAAACACTACAAACTAAGCAACCTGCGCAAGAGCGCGTCCCTTGTGGGACTTGGACCTCGGCTTCGGGCGTTCGCTGACGGGGAGATTGAGGGATTACGGTTTTTAGTTTCTTAAGGGGAGATTTGTGCAACTCTCGCTCTACTTTACAGTTCACGGGCCTCTCGGACTTCGGGTCTACGAAGGCATCGGAAGGTTTTTAGCAAACTAAGGGTCGGGAGCGCGAGGGGGGACGCGTCGCGTTCGCGGGCGCACTCTTATCCGGCGGGTCGGATAGAGTGGTCTCTGCGTAGTGGTTCTAGTTTCTTGCAGTCTCTGTAGTGGTAGTTGGTAAGTTGTGATCTCGTCGTCCGGGTCGTCTAGGACGCCCCGAGGCTGACGGTGTTTACGACGCTTTGTAGGCAAAGGCCTGTAGTCGGATGCTGCAACAACCAACGGGTTTGGGTGTTGAGCTGCGGATTCGAAGAAGCGTTCCGACGCCTCTTTCATCCACTGCTTGATGGAAGGCAGTTGGAGATCATAATGCAAGTTGCGATTACGAATGAACCACGGTGTCCCGGTGGCACGTCGAGTGAATCTACTTTGGACAGTTTGTAAGCGGTAAAAACTGCTAGACGCTGTATGAGCGAATACGGTGCTCGCGTACGTCATAATCGACCGTATACACGTGGTATAAATCCTAGCCTTGATATCAAGTGATAGTTTACTGCTAGAATTTAAAAGACAGTGTAGTCGACTGAGCGTAAGTAAAGCCCGTGCTCGAACGGTTTCTACATGCGCTCTAAAGTTTAGCTTTCGGTCAAGGATTACGCCTAAGTACTTGACTTGCCGTTCCCAAGGGATTGATTCGCCGAACATCTTGACCAGTGAAATGACCGGTGGACTGTTGAATCTCAAGAAGAGTACAGCGGCACTCTTTGTCGGATTGACTTCGATTCTCCACTTCAAACTCTTTACACATTACATAGATAAGCTTGATGTTAACTGATAGTTAATTACATTATGTTTTTCCAATATAATTTTCGATGTTTATTAAATTCTGTATTTCATTGATTTATTTAATGAGCACTTCGAGAATGGTGTTACATGGTGCTAAGGCTTAAGCCTTAAGCCTGAGGCTAAGCAGCTTTACAGATCAAACTCTCGGTGCTGAGTCGATTACATTCAAAATTGCACCCAATATGTACTATCATGACGTCCAAATTTGTCCAAATATTATAACGTAGTGCGTATAATATAAACATATTATCCTACTATGTTATTATTCAAGTTGGCAACATCGAATCGAATTTCGGGTAGTATTTAATTCTATCCTGTATTTTCATGTACCTATTTGTTCTCATAGCTAATTCACTAACAACCTATTGTCACTATGTATGTATAGTACTTGTTGTAGAAAATTTGTTCATGCACATTAAATAAATGATCAAAACATATAACGAGTTTTAATAGTAGTTGGGTTCAGTTTTTGCTTTTTGATTTTTGAATTTTAATTGGTATACTCATTAAATCTTATTAAGAAGGCTTAATTATTGTCCAACTTCAAATTTATTCTTCATGTGAAGGTGGCAAAAGTGGTATGTCAAGATCGTAACAAGTGGAAGGAGGTGTTCTATGTCTAGTCCCATGGGAAAGAAGCGTGAGTGTAAACTGGTATGTATGATGGTATTAAATTTAAAAAAATGCTTACTTTTAGAATTACCTCACTTTGAAAAATATGGGAAAACGAAAATCGTTGATATCGTTATCGCTGCCAAATCAATTTATTAAACTAAAAAAAAACTATTTATATTTAGCCTTTGTAAAGCATTCCGATATGCCAGCTCATATTTCAAGCAGTTTAAAGTAAGCACTCCACAAACCCTTTCACCCATAAATCATATTGACGGGTGCAGTCTTGGCTTTCTGCCAGCTGATAGCAGTACTGATTGACTTATTGCCCTAGCGTTATAACAAAGGATTAGTTTTGTGTGAACCCGAACTAGTTGGCCCCAATCTTTGACAGCGTTTAGAGCTCCACAGCTCTTGTTTAGACCATGATTCGAGCCAGAAAAGGAATTAGAGAACTGAATCTCATAAAGAAGTTTTTATATAACAACACTGGCTTGTTTTTTAATTCTGCATTTTAGATTTACAAAAATCGAATCAACGCAACGTGATCAATTCACTCAGCGAGCTATGGTAAGCGCAATGCTTGGTATATCCCTGCTTGATCGATACAGAAATAAAGAGATCTGCATGAGAACGAAGGGCAGTGACATAGCTTAACGGATTAGTATGCTCAAAATTGGCAATAAGCAGGGTAGGCTCGAAGAACTGACAACCGATGAAATTTGTCAAGTACAGGAAAGTTCTCAAGTCTCTACTTGAGACCATGAATTAGCAAGCGTAGCCTGGGTTGGCCGAGTATCTAATAAAGATCACAGGAACCAGTGGATGCAGGTCGCTGTTCAGCAGTGTCCGTATATAGGCTGATATGGTGATGATGAATAAATATAATCATGTCTTCCATGACCCGCTGACCGAAATAGGTTTTCCCTGACGATATTTTGCCTTATACAGCACATGGTTAGTGACCGCTACTATATTCTCCTGCACAATAGAATACTGATGATAAAATGATGGGTTCATGTTTTGAGTTAATTTGGCGAAGCAATAAAACGATAGCTAATAGACTAACGACCCTGGGCGGAGACCGTAAAAGAAAACTCAGCACAAGAAATCACTGCCTATGGATGTGACAGAATGAAAGTCACAAGTAGTACATCTAAAATACTAAAAGTTCAAAACAAGGCAGTACAACTACAAAGCGAAATTTACAAAGGATACAGTGCTATAGCCATACAGACGTTTGCACTTCTCCAAATCAAATTATGAGCAGGCAAGTGTCCAAGTTTGAAACACGGCGCTTCACAAGCAGGAAACTTAATAAACGATTGTTACGACTATTTCGTTTCTTTAGTTCTCCTGCTTTAGTGTGTCTAGAAATGTAATGATCCTATGTTAGAGTATTGGTTCAGATGAAAGAAACTCTTTTAAAATGCAGTGTAGGTCTTTTAATAATCATAGTCTACTAGCTATATGTGCCGTTGCCCGTGAAATATTCTAAGAGTTTCCGTTATTTTTTCCAATATTTCCTTTCATAAAAACCATGTCTCCAGAATTATCAACATGTTAAAAAATTTATTAGCCTAATCCAAAGCCAAATTTTAGCCATTGTTATTTATTTAAATCTTTCAGTGAGTGAGATTGCATCCACTGGCTTCTTACACACTTGGTGGTCGTTCCTCGCTGTGCTTGCCAGTTCGAAGTATCCACTCAAGAACTTCTGCCCCATCAGTCGTCAGTTCTCAGCTCAGATCAGCTCGCAGAAGCGAGCTATGTTCCCTGTATTTTGATGAAAGTATTATGATGTACGGGAAAGCTATCGTCTCGAGTTGCTTGAAAGTTATTAATTGCCCGTGATCCAGTCTGTATAATTTAAATAAAACCTAACAAGTAATTTAATAATGTTATTTATTAATGTACAAATTACTAGCTGCGCGGTTTTACCCGCGTTACTGTGCTCCAGTGGGTCTGAGCGTGATGTTTTATAGCCTATATGTTAATCCAGCGTATAACCTATTCTAGTGCAAAATTTCAGCCAATTCCGTACTGTAGTTTTGGCGTGAAAGAGTAAACATCCATTCATCCATCTATACTTACAAAGTTTCGCGTTTACAATATTAGTAGGATAGTAGGATTAAATTAACATAACAAAGTAATTTAATAATGTTATTTCGTAATGTATAAATTATAAAATACATTATTTACTGGTTTTTATTGGAACCACGAAAATGGCCACAAAAGTTGCCGATCGTTTGCTTGTTAATAATGGTTGGGTTTTGTTAGCAACAAAAAGTTCACGTTCAGTCTGATATTTGTTCGTGGAATTGGAAACATCATTGTTATAAAATCGTTTGGGAATATATTGTGCTGAACTTATAATTGGTTTTTGAATTTGATAATGTATTTTATTCAGCAATTAGGTATTCACAAACATTTGTACTTTTCATAATCCAGTTAACTTAAGTAAAAGTTAGATTTATGAATGTTTATGTAACGTCATTGATGCCATAATTATGAATTTGTTTATTCAGTAAGTTAACAATTTTTTATTTCTCAGGCGGTGTTATTTCATTTTTATGTTTTTTTTTTCTATTTCTTAAACCACTTAACACTTTTTCTTTTTATTTTCGTAGGTTTTCGTAGGCTGAAAAAAAGGAGAAGTAAGCATTGTCTTTAAATATAACTTTTTGTTTTGAAAATAATATGAGTGAACATAAATAAAATCATACATAAACAATATTAAAAAAATGAAAATTAGAAACATTAGAAAAACCTAGTATGTTTGTGAGGTGATCTTTTCTATTATGCCTTACTTTGTGGAGGACATAATAGAAAATTAGACCGCAAAGGACTAGCTGATGAAAATCTAGATGATTATTTTTCTTAGAAAAGCTTTTATACTTAGAAGAAAGGTGTTCCTCAAAGAAACCTATTTTCTTTTTTTTTTTTTTAAACCTCCAGGTTGTTTGTAAGAAAAGAATTGTACGTTGATGTTAGTCCTAGCGTTGAATTGCATGCAAACAACAACGTGTACTTTTGAAACACCAACTTGAATAAACTCTATATGAAATGTGTGCTTCTTTACAGCACTGTCATTATTAACCTGTATATGGTACACTGTTTATTTTGAACTTTAATACAAGCACACAAAGTTCAAAATGTAGTAGTCGCTATGTGATTACTGTCTAACTAATGCCTCATTTACAGAGAAGTGCGGTCCGCTCTAAATTTAAACATAACGAAGCGATTTTATTTTCATATAAAATTAAACTGCGCATCTTGCCGCTCATCGCCACGCGCGACGCCTGTCGACGCCCTGTCTTAGAGTTAACCATAAACTCTACAATTAACAAGCTGATTGCATTCTGTTTCTTGGTGTATCAATTTTAGGGTTTCGTACCCGAAGAGTAAAACGGGACCCTATTGCTAAGACTTCTCTGTCTGTCTGTCTGTCTGTCTGTCACCAGGCTGTATCTCAAGCTGGACAGTTGACATTTTCACAGATATCAGGTTTCAGAAGTCACTGTCATAACCACTGAGCCACCAATGTACTCGATCATCATTTATGTTTGATTTATTTTAACTTATGTTGAGCTGCAAACATATAACATTTTTAAATCTTAAAAAGCATAACAAGGACCAACTCTTTTAACTTTAACTCGCGGTTTCAAAGACCTCAATATCACTTTTCGTTGTACAAGTTCCCTGCTATTTTAACATTCTCTACACGAGAACATATTACAGCGAATGCTCATTTGCGATAAGGTAATGTGTATCCGCAGCGGAAGTGCACAGAGAATGATAAATTCATAGAGAATATAATGCAAACGCGAGACATTCACACATGCGCAGTGCACACAAAAGTTTTCAATTCCTACAAATGTGTGTATATTTCGGCGACGTATGCCGAATATTTCTCTGTACATTTTCACAGTCTGTGTAATGTAAGAACGTAAGTAGGTATAGAAATGATAAATGTACGTGGTGACATCGCTTTGTTATGATTGGGGAAAGTATATGCACGGAGACACATAACAATTGTGAATTCGTATCAGTATGGCATATTGTGTAATTGAATGTTATTTATGTGTCTTCATAATTTAATAAAAGGTTCCATAAGTCTAAAGTACTTTTAAATGCTGTGGAACATATCGTAGAAGAATTATATATTGTTTTTATTATTTAAAGCGACGTGCCTTGTTTTAATATCTGATAATTCATTGTACAATTTTTTTAAGAGCAGAGTTTTTGCTTACTATTTGGCTTTTTGTAAACCCCCTAGTGCTAAGCTAAAATGCTTGTGTTACGAGTGGGTTCACGACGGTAGTGCAATGGGTTGGGATTAAACCGGCGACCACATGATCGCAAGTCTGACCCCAGGCCCTAGAGATTAGCTACGACCGCTTATATAATAATAAATGATCGAGAACTTTTAAGTTGAAGATATAAACGAACAGTATTTCCACTGAATTTCTCACATATTATTGATAAGAGTAAATTTAATACTTTGCTAGATTGGTAAATCAACTTGAAGCTATTCTCATCAACAGACATCTCTAAAAATAGACTCAAATTTCTAAATTTTAACAGAATCAAACAAACTAAATCTACGAAAACAATTATTAAATCATTAAACTTTCACCAATTATACTACTTCAAAACTATCTCAATAAATGAAGGAGAATGCACTGCAGCTAAAGATGAAGGGAAGGATAATTTCCATACATTTGGAGCTAAGCACCCAAATAGAGGAGTAAGGATACCGTTATCTGAGTCCAGAAATGGTTTAAGACTAAGTTCTAAATATATTTGAGGTTAGAGAGCGGTCCAAGTGGATGCAATAATGTGGTTTAAACTAGCTTAAGAGATGTGTGTGACTTATCTTATAAGAACAATTTTGATTGTTTTCCTATGCGTTTTGGGTTCATTTTGGACACTTGGTTAATGAATGCCAGTTTGACAGGCGATTTTACAAACATTCAATTCACGGACACAAGCAAACCGAGACACAGAACAAGTATCCATGATTCATACAGATTTCCCGTCGTCGTGAGTATCAAACCTAGAACTTAAGGTTTCAGAAATGGTATTCTCTTGTTTTTCATAAACTCATTTGTAATATTATTGTTTGCCATAATGGTCCTCGCTCATAATATTTTCTTGCACTATTATCATTTATACTAATAACGCTTGCCTTAACAACTAAACAGTGATAACTTTTATTTGCCATAAAATGACTTTCTATAGCAACATATATCATAATAATTAGTTACCATAAGTAACACATCTCATAATCGACTCTTGACATAGTCAAAATTTGATATAATTATGAAAATAATACATAATATTGTTAGGTCGAAATTAATTATCGTTAACACCCCGACTCAGTGCAATCCGACTCTCCCGCCTTAGTCTTCGTGGTTTTTTTGTTTAAACCACCCAGAAGTAGGAGCCCCGCGGAGCTCCGTCGATCTTAGTTAGTAGACGCCATATGAGGTTTAGTTTTAGGTTTAATTTATATTATGGTGAATAAAAGTTATGGAAAATGGCATTATTGAAAACGAAAATTATAGCAAATACATTTATGGATTTAAATTATTATGCCACTTGATCGATTATGACCAATGGAATTAGTGAAAGTCATTTTATGTCATTTTACGATTATGGCAACTGAAGCGTTATTTCTAAAGAAATTATGGCAAATACCAGTATAGCATATGAAATTATGCTATTTTAAATTATGACAAACATTAGTAAACTGGTTTCAGAAATAACTACTGTTAACGCTTAGCCACCGCTGGTCTAAATATTTCTTAAGGTCTACACCTACACATAATTTGTACAACCATCATCGTTTTTCTTGTACAAATAGTATGTATATACACCGTGAAATTTTAATGGTTGTTTTCCCGAAGCAGAACTACTTGCCGTCGGTAGTACTATCGAAACATATTTTTTTTTTTTTTTAGACATGTTTTGGATTTAAAATTATTTAAGAAAATATTAGACTACTCGAAAGCGTGATAAACAGTAGTAACACTAGACGGACCTTGTAGGTACTACTCGAATCGCACGCGCTGCTGACAGAGTAAAGAAAGATCCATAAACGTTCAAAGCAAAATAAGAGATCAATGGTAGTTATACGGCATAAAATAGCCTGCACGCAAGAATTACAAACGAGCCGACTTCCTTTGTAATACGCCGCGTGGCGCCGACGCTGGAACGCCCCGCGCTCTCCTTCGACTCCCTCCTTCCTTAGTTGTCCCGTGAACGTCGGAAGCGCAGCACGCGTTATCTTATTACTTTATTAGTATTATGGATCGACATTACAGTTTTAGTAATTTAGAGTACGTCGCTATGGTGCAACTGTACGCTAGGGCTAATTATAATTCCCATACTGCCTGGCGTCTTTACGCCGAGCTGCAACACTTGGCGTCACTCCGTCTTCGCGGAGTTCTGAACCCTCAAGGACCGGACGATCGTAGCGGCGACGGCTACTCGATCATGGGCAGTTACAGGTGCCAGCACATGCACAGGGCAGAGGTCAATCGGCCGTTCTTTCGCCAGAGCTCGACGAGGAGATCATCGAGTACTTCGAACGCGATCCTCGCCGAAGTACGCGTATGGCGGCAGCTAAGTTTGGCGTAAGCCAATACTTCGTCTGGAAACTTCTCAACTCAGAAGGACTGCATCCATATCATTTCCGCGGAGTTCAATTCATTTTTCATTTTTTTTAAATACGTCTTAAATACTTTATAATCTAATTCAGAAAATTATTATTAGATATAATTATTAGATAATAAACTTGTTTTAAGTTACGTTTTCTGTAAGTTGTAGCTAAAAAGGTATTGGATAAAGCTTATTATTATGATTGGGTACTGTGTTACATTACCTAAGGTGTAGGTATCAGCTGATTGACTAACACCCGGGTCAACGAACGCGCGACCGATCGACGCGAGCGCTAGGTATCGCGAGGTATTACTATCGGTTCGATGTCACTTTCGAGTTTGGTTTATCACGATTGTTAATCGGCCATTTTTGGTTTATAATATTTAGTTTTAGTATAAATTGAATGTTTAACTAAGACCAAATCTTTTCGCTGCGGGAAAACAACCATTTAAATTTCAGCGTGTATATTATAAATAATATTACTCAATTGATTCTGATTCTACATCCTACAAATCCTTCAAAATTTTTATCAGTTCAGGTGATGAAAACCGTTTAATTATAAAACCTAATTTATATGCGGGACTGTTTCACGAGAGTTGCATGTCATAAATGCAATGCGGATAGCCTGGACAACTGAAAAGATTTTCGAGATATTTACAAGCACTACATAGGTACTACTAGAAATTATACCTATAGGTACTTGAAAATTTCTAGTAAGTAGTATGTCAATTACAGAAATATTAGTTAGAATTTCTTTAAAGACACAAGCTTGAACCACAAACGTGTTTTTAGCTAATAGATTTTTTATGATATACAGGATGCCATTCATATTTAAATATAAAAATATAAATATTTTAAATGTGTCTATATGAATAAAGAATATTTTTTTTGACTTTTGACTTTGACTTTGACTTTGACTCTCATTTTCTTTAGCCAATTGTTTTTCAGACCTTTTTCGCCTGAACATAACTCTGACATAGTTAACGTGATTTTGTAATATGTATAAATACTTTTGTCGCACTCAATTTTAAAAATAATAAAAAACCCAAAATGAGACTCGACTTATTATGACTTAGATAATAATTCTAATGTGATGAATATGATAGAAAATTAATAACGCCAGGCTATAAAGAAGCCGTAACCACCGAGACGCCAGTGCAGTAATTAACTGTCAAATCTATCAACGGAATAATCCATTTCCGCTGGTCTTTCATTCCTTTTGCCGTTAGTATGCATCCATCGTTGTTATACAGAACATTGTTATCTATTGTTGCCCGTATTATTATTTGGCTAGGATTAATTAATACTGCTATTGTAATTCAATACACAACGGTCATATAGTTATGTTATTCTAAAGCTTTGATTGATTTGGATTAGAGAAAAGTAAACGGTTATACGTAGTTCAACTAAACTATTCTGTTAAAATTTCGACAAATTTGCTAGTTCTAAGGAAATAAGAATAAAACTGTATGCAATGCACAAAGCATGCACATAAAGAATTAACTTTCTATTGTACGGCGGGGATACACACCCCTTGGTACTCCCATATCCATGATATGCTAATTATCCCTCGGGAACTGCCCGACCGCTAGTTATAGGTTTTTGGTACTGGCGGTGCTTTTCTAGCGGTACTTTCATCTTAACTGTCTGTTAATTAAAATCCCATAAATGATCCCTGGAATGAATCTTAATACTCTTGAACCTTCTATATTACATCTAATTAGCGACAGTATAAGACAATTATTGAATGTTCAACTCTTTGTCATTCGTAAGCCGGTGATTGTAATACGAAATGGTAATACGATACTTCTGAATAGGTATCAGATGGACTGGAAGACGTGCATTTTTCTTAAGAATATGAAATCTAATCATTTTATGTAAATAACTATTACGGATAATAATTTATATCTAGTAGAATTCAATGAAAGTAAATGCTAAATTGCAAAAACAATATAACAAAAAATTTCATAAAATTAAATCATACATAGTATAAAACTAAGTCGCTTTCCTGTCTGTCCATCACTATGTTTGCTTAGATCTTTAAAACTACGAAACGGATTTTGATGCGGCTTTTTTTAGTAGATAGAATGATTCAAGAGAAAGGTTTATTATATGTATGATGCGAAGCCGGGGCGGGTCGCTAGTAAATAAATAAAA
The DNA here is from genome assembly GCA_947037095.2 of Nycteola revayana. NCBI lineage: Eukaryota > Metazoa > Arthropoda > Insecta > Lepidoptera > Nolidae > Nycteola > Nycteola revayana. The sequence continues at coordinate 23,243,691 of OX344845.2, read as the reverse complement.
AGCATCATATAAATATGCTGTATAAATCGATCATATAATCTAATCGAATAGAATCCAATAAACATATACACTTAAAAGATTTCAACTTAAAAGCCAAACACTGTCCCATATCATCTAATTAAAGCTTCACAAATAATAAATATCGATATAAATTGTCAGTGTCCATAACTCCTAGGAAAAGAGTATTTTTGTATAGCTCTTGGATTTTAGTGACACTACTAATTACTTAACTACAGAAGAATAGTATATTGAAGTTAAGGTTCACGATCCTAAGAAAATTGTGATTCCTAATTATCTATTGAATAAATTAAAAAATATAAACGTTTTAAAATCATACACGAAGTGGTTCCGAAATATTAGTCTTGAGTTTAATAGTAGATAGTATTACGTAAGGCTCGTTAAAAAAATCTGTTAAATAATTAACCATACAAAAAATAATATGATATTAAAATACTCTGACAACCTCCATAGCGTAGCGTTATTTGGCTCGCTTTAAATCTCGGAGGTCGTGGGTTCGATCCCCTCGCCGGACAGGAAATCTTTGTGTAAATTGTAAGATTTTTTTTCGGGTCTGCTTGGTTAAGGGACTACCCCCCGTGCCTCGGTAAGCACGTTAAGCCATTGGTCCTGATTGTTATAACATCATCTATAATAATTTTATATCAAGAAACGGGCAGCAGCATTTCCTTGTGTGGTACAACATAATACTGCGGTCACTAATCCGCCTGCCAAACTTGGTGACTATGGCAAATACCCCTCCTCGGGATTGTGGCCTATCTCAGTGGACGATAGACGGGCTGACGATGATGATGAAAATACTAGTTTATTCACTTGCCATGTTGCCATACTCAACGATGTATACCCATACACCGTTGAGTATAAGCGTATTATTTGAATGAAAAAAAAAATCTTTCACATAAATTTCTTCACTATACGTTTCACCGTATACTCCTAAAAGGATGGCAAATATTTTAGTAGCATCTAAAATATTTACAATTGATTGAAAATTATCTACGTCTGACCAATTTTGGTGCTAATATTGTAATGAGATTTTGTCGTTTTCGACCGTTCTCCACTTTCTTGGTCATTTGGTCGTTAGAATCAATCATAATACTTCACCATTAATCCCGGTCCGACGTTGACTTATTGCGATAATTACTATCGCTGTAACATCTTTATTTTCTGTTTCTTTTCTGTTAATGTGCCCTTGATGACTATTTTCTGGTTTAGTCAAATTGTGGCTACATATTATATTATTAAACGAATAGTAATTTCATTTTACGGTACCTGTCCTGTTTTTGTATCTTGAAAATAGCCAATTATAAATTGAAACAGATTCAATAAGAGATTACAACCTAATCGGAATTTCATTCAATAGAAAATTTGTAATATCACGAATCCAAAATTAAGAGTTACTTCAACTCTATTTAGGTTCATTAAATTGTTTGATTTGAAAAGTGCCTTGCTTCTTCACTGGCGTAGAGTTTTGCGGGTAAGTAATGTTAACGTGGGACTTAGGCAAGTCACTGTCTTGTTGCTTCTACTTCACTTTTTACTTCCAATGCAAGTGTGATTAATAATTTTCGTACATTGATGCAAAAAATGAACTCTTTTTAGTTCAGTAAATACCTACACTCCACTCCACCTTTATGACACTTTTTCTCAGATAAGTGAGACCAATATCAATAATAACTTATTGGTTGGAATAGTTAATCATGCATCTGTACTGCTGTAATATAAATATGCTGTACAAATCGATCAAATAATCTAATCGAATAGAATCAAATATTTAAATGAATATATAATAAACATATACACTTAAAAGATTTTAACTTAAAAGCCAAACACTGTCCCATATCATCTAATTAAAGCTTCACAAATAATAAATATCGATATAAATTGTCAGTGTCCATAACTCCTAGGAAAAGAGTATTTTTGTATAGCTCTTGGATTTTAGTGACACTACTAATTACTTAACTACAGAAGAATAGTATATTGAAGTTAAGGTTCACGATCCTAAGAAAATTGTGATTCCTAATTATCTATTGAATAAATTAAAAAATATAAACGTTTTAAAATCATACACGAAGTGGTTCCGAAATATTAGTCTTGAGTTTAATAGTAGATAGTATTACGTAAGGCTCGTTAAAAAAATCTGTTAAATAATTAACCATACAAAAAATAATATGATATTAAAATACTCTGACAACCTCCATAGCGTAGCGTTATTTGGCTCGCTTTAAATCTCGGAGGTCGTGGGTTCGATCCCCTCGCCGGACAGGAAATCTTTGTGTAAATTGTAAGATTTTTTTTCGGGTCTGCTTGGTTAAGGGACTACCCCCCGTGCCTCGGTAAGCACGTTAAGCCGTTGGTCCTGATTGTTATAACATCATCTATAATAATTTTATATCAAGGAACGGGCAGCAGCATTTCCTTGTGTGGTACAACATAATACTGCGGTCACCAATCCGCCTGCCAAACTTGGTGACTATGGCAAATACCCCTCCTCGGGATTGTGGCCTATCTCAGTGGACGATAGACGGGCTGACGATGATGATGAAAATACTAGTTTATTCACTTGCCATGTTGCCATACTCAACGATGTATACCCATACACCGTTGAGTATAAGCGTATTATTTGAATGAAAATAAAAATCTTACACTTAAATTTCTTCACTATACGTTTCACCGTATACTCCTAAAAGGATGGCAAATATTTTAGTAGCATCTAAAATATTTACAATTGATTGAAAATTATCTACGTCTGACCAATTTTGGTGCTAATATTGTAATGAGATTTTGTCGTTTTCGACCGTCCTCCACTTTCTTGGTCATTTGGTCGTTAGAATCAATCATAATACTTCACCATTAATCCCGGTCCGACGTTGACTTATTGCGATAATTACTATCGCTGTAACATCTTTATTTTCTGTTTCTTTTCTGTTAATGTGCCCTTGATGACTATTTTCTGGTTTAGTCAAATTGTGGCTACATATTATATTATTAAACGAATAGTAATTTCCTTTGACGGTACCTGTCCTGTTTTTGTATCTTGAAAATAGCCAATTATAAATTTAAACAGATTCAATAAGAGATTACAACCTAATCGGAATTTCATTCAATAGAAAATTTGTAATTTCAAGAATCCAAAATTAAGAGTTACTTCAACTCTATTTAGGTTAATTAAATTGTTTGATTTGAAAAGTGACTTGCTTCTTCACTGGCGTAGAGATTTGCGGGAAAGTAATGTTAACGTGGGACTTAGGCAAGTCACTGACTGTCTTGTTGCTTCTACCTCACTTTTTACTTCCAATGCAAGTGTGATTGATAATTTTCGGACTTTGATGCAAAAAACGAACTCTTTTTTAGTTCAGTAAATACCTACATTCCACTCCACCTTTATGAAACTTTTTCTCAGATAAGTGAGACCAATATCAATAATAACTTATTGGTTGGAACAGTTAATCATGCATCTGAACTGCAAGTATATTTTTAACTTACCTATGCAGCTAAAAATAGACTGGTAGCTTGTTTCCATTCCAGCAGCTGGAATGGAAAATGGCTACCAGCTTAATTTCCATATTAAAATCGAGATATTTGTGAGTCTATAAATATTGGCTATGAATGAAATACAATGTGAGACCTTTAAACCATTAAACCTTTCTCAATACCGTTCCTATAATCGATAGGCAACCGCTTTTTCATTTCCAACATTTGCAAATTCAAAATATCTTTACGTTTTCAAGTAAAAGATACATTTGCCCATACACTGAAGTGCGTGAATATCGATTTCCATTAATGGCCTCGTTGTTTGGAGCCCAGGCGAGTCATTAAGTTTTCATGCATTTGTTTTTACGGTATTTCACTCTTAACCCCGCTTTAAAAGCATCTGTGAAATGAGAAATTGCTTTGTAGCAAAAAAGATTAAAGTAAATTTTTGGTGATTAAAATTCGTGCACTGTTTTCTTTAAACTTTTATAGGTTTATATGTCCAATCGAACATTCATAAAATTATAACAAAATAACTATAGTTTCACTTAAATGTCTTTTAAGTTTACTACTAGTATTAGCCTATTTACGTCCACTTTTGTACATGGGCCTCCTCTTAAAAGACGTTGGGCAGCCAGGGCCGTTGAGGGGCCGGATTGCTCATGCGTACCCGGCCCCCGCCAACGGCGGATCGAATGAGTGTCCGGGAGGTTTTAGTGGTGTAGGGTGCTCTCCTCGTGGTTTGAGTTTAGCATACCACGCTATGGAGAAGGCGAGTCCCACATATCCCACCGCCAGCGCGCAAATACGCTGTAGTGCCGGTGGGAATGCGTAAATGGATTTCCACTCGGATAACAAGAAAAGGTCGTTGAAGGATATTGACTTGGCAGGCGGTTTGATGATCGCAGTAAGAATGGTGCATCTAACATAGTGTGATAGATGCTGCTGCCCATTCATCAGCTGTATTTCCCTTAAAAGTCGCCTCCTACGACACTCATGGGTAGATATGGGGTGGTATAGTCTAAGCCTGAAACCACATGGCAAATTTTATTTTATTGAAATATTTATATTTGTTGTTTCTTTTTCTTATTACTTACTGTTAACACATTTCTTGTTTGGTAACCTATAACTATGAATATATACGAGGTTCTTACTTTGATTAGTAATCAAACTGACTGAATAACGTGCCGTATGTGACGACGCGACGTTACACAGAAGTCTCATTAACATTTCAAGTCAGGAATACATCATGTTATACTAGATCTACAACTGTAGGTGCAATGTTACTAATTTTCTTATAATGAACGAAGACGTCTCAAGTGCTCAGATGCTCAGATTCCTACTACTGAGTAATATTACTACTGTTAGTAATCAACGTATGAATTTACCTCCTACCATTTTCAGAGAGTTAATTCTAGGATCATACATAGATACAACTAAATTAAAAAAAATAAGTTAAAGTAGGAGTCCCACAAGGTGTACATTGGCTCCCTTTTTGTTTTTAGTTGATATACATGATTTAGTATTCTAGTGGGGTAATAATATAGATTTCGTTCTTTTCCGAATAAACTTTTTATGTTACATTACATAGCTGTGTAAAATTAACATAAGTGTTGATATTTACGACGTATAGTATGCACCATACAGTGGTAATTAATTATAATACTAGATTTTATTATTACTATTTTATAGTTGATTCCCACAAGGTGTTATATTGGGTCCCTTTTTGTTTGTAGTTGATATTCATGATTTAGTTTTCTAGTGGGGTAATAATATTGATTTTGTTCTTTTCCAACCAAACTTTTTAGTTTTTTATGTTACATTACATAGCTGTGTAAAATTAACATAAGTGTTGATATTTACGACGTATAGTATGCACCATACAGTGGTTATTAATTATAATACCAGATTTTATTATTACTATTTTATAGTTGATTACCTCATGTGTCAATTTGACGATTTCGATCCGCTAATTAATACTAAATTATCATCATCAGCCCGTACAATGTCCACTGCTGAACATGGGTCTCCTTTCGAGGGAGGGTTTGTCATAGTCACCACGCGTGGCTTAATTCACAGGGAAACGCCGTTCCCTGATATACGCTTGTTATAGATGATGTAATAACAATCGGGACCAACGGCTTAACGTGCTTTCCGAGGCACGGAAGGTAGTCCCTCAACCAACCAGACCCGGGAAGAGATATTAGAATTTACATAGAGGTTACTTGTCCGGCGTGAGGATCGAACCAGCGACCTCCGAAACTAAAAGCGAGCTACGCTACGGAGGTGTGATGTGTAAATACTTAAACACAAGTATTGTTCGGAAATAGTACCTACTGTTTACGAACAATACTATCACAGCCACACGTTGTCCCAATCTATGAACATAACCTTACATTGATTCTTTGCCACGTAAAGCATCGTACTATGAATTTCATGTTAGTGAACTTCAGTAATATCGGCAAACCGGGTACTATTGGTATGACGATGTGGCTCAACTTACTAAGAATGCTTTACCTTTGACAAAACGTTTTCAACAGAATCAGCCATTTCAGTTTCCACGAAGAAAGTTGAACTTCAATTTCTAATTAATTAAGTTGCATCGCGAAAGTTCTACCTACGTGAAGGAAACTCTTTGTTCCCCTACAACACAGTTATATTTAGTTTACATGAATAAGAGTGTAGAAACATACTACTTTTTTTTTAAGCATAAATTATTCGCACATTCACATAACTGTGTAATATGTTCACTTTTTTGCGATTAAAATTGTTTAATAGGACTAGGTGATACTTAGCGGAAATCCATTGAAATCTTTATTAAACCCGCTCAATAAGGTTTACAAATACGGGAATGCACTTTTTGCACCGTCTCAACATCCGTAACAGTTATGCAATAAATGCGCTAACCACTAGTCATGACGAATAAAGCCAAACATTGAGGTCGCCAAAAGACTTTATATAACTAGCAGGTATACAGTTACCGAGAGAGCATCTACAATTCGAATTGGATAACGTTCTGCATGTATGAATTCGAGACGCTGCATACTGCGCTTACCCCAAAAGCAGAATGCCTTTAGCATTCGACTGAATTCAACAAAACTTCCTGCATTGAATTATATTAAAATGCCACACCGTAATGTAACACAATATGATTTACATAAATCAATAATACATATAAATTTGTTTAAGAGGAATCTTATTTCATTTTAAGTTTTTATATCTGCTTTAAAAATCTAAATAACTAATTTGTCTCACACGGTTACACCCACGTGATATTTCAAGTACATCGTATCTTAACCCATGACCATTGCCCATTCCTAACTTATTTTCTATCCCCGTTAGTGATGAGCGTTGAATGAACGAACTAGTTAATTCGACCGTCGACGTACTGTGAACGAATCGACGGTTCACCGTTATACGATGGACTAGTCGAATCCGTAGACGCCTCAGAGGGCTAAACTGAAACTCGCAACGCGACGTCCGACGACGCGCGACGGCGACGATGGCGAGACGAGACGAGAACGTAGTCGGGTGATACAAATTCATTCGTCCGTTGAAATATCGTACAAACAAATTTGAACTCTAAATCTAGTTGAAGGGTGTTGATATTTGTTCGGGTCGAATAATATTATTGTTGTGCTATGTGAAGAAAGGATGCCGAAGGAAAGGTTTATTTAATAAAAATAATGTAGATATCGTTGGTGATATTGCAATACCGTGTAAGTGACAATAGTTTATAAGGTTGAAATCAAATACAGCAAATTATATTTTTTGCCTTAAAAAAAAAAAAAAAAAAAACAGTTGATGTTCTAAATACGCCAGAATAGTGAATAAAACTTTATAATTAATTCTAATCAGTATTCAGCCAGTCCTAAGCATACGAGAGACTAGTCTAAGTCTACCACCTACGTCGCCGTCAACGCCGTAGACTTCGTCCGTTCGCCGTAATATGTACCAAGTTAACGCGTAAACTAGTCGACGAAATCAACTAGTTGATCGACTAGTCGATGAACGAAATTGGACGGTCTAGTGTCGTTGACGTCAAATAAGTCGACGACCCATCACTAATTCCCGTTCCGTCAAAACTTAGCCTCGTATAAAAAAGCGTAATATCGTGTAATTTTAAGGTTTCTAAAACAATAGCTTCCCGTGCGTGGTTTCCCCCATGTAATTCCCATTTCTGCAGGAACTTCATAATTAAAGCGGCATAATTAAAACGCCCCAGCCATTGGGCTACAATGGCTGGGGCGTCGGAATTGGGAGCTTGAGGTCGCCGGGTCGAACCCCACCCATTGCACTACCGACGTGAACCCACCCGTAACACAAACATCTTAGCTTAGCACGAGGGGTTAACAAGAATACTAGTAGAAGGAAAAACTCTGCTAGTAATCTTAAAAAAATAATAATTAATTATAGCCTTCCTGGACTATTAAGATAACAATGATTTATTTTTTCAAATTGTTTTTTTTTTTTTTTCTCTTAATCTGTTATTACAGGTTTAGAAACCTAATGCGATAGCTAAGACTACTTATAGTTAATATTAACTATTTTTAACTTGCAGTTCCTGAGATGAGCGCATTCAAGCAAATTGAAGAGTTCGTTTGTTTGCTTTATATATAGATTTATCTATTATACCGACTGTAAAAATCCTGGTAAAAATCCGCCCGTTGTGATTGATGGTGTTCCGAGACTCCAGCGATTTTGGCGTATTTGTGTGTGACCTCGTTACGTCACAACAGCTGCGACTGTCACACAAACGAAATTAATTTCAAAAATGCGTGTGAACGTTACAAAAAATATTACGGGTTTGTTTTTGTGTTACATCATATTCACCTAAAAAGACTATAAGTTTTTTTATGTTTTAAAATAAACCAACTGTTTTAGTAAGTCGATTCTTCATTAAACCAATTTAAACTTGAATTATGAAATTTTGAGAAAAAGTAAAGGCAATGTAAATGTAAGGGACCCAAGAGTGCGACAAATAAAAACTTAGGTACAAAATACATGAAAATTTCGTTGCCAATAATTCAGCAGCACATTAAGGGCTTTCTGGTGAAGGTAAAGTTATTTGAAGGTACAAGTCCCAAAAATGGTACAACGGGATGTAATGGGCTTGATTATTTCGACAAAAGCGTAGATTAGCGGATGTAAGAACAGACCTTAATGTTTGGAAGCTGTACGAATACTAATAGATTAATTCTTACTATGTATTTTATCATATTCTTGTGTATTTTTATAAAAAACAACTCCCGCTCTGGAAAAATACATAAATGTCGCGGAGTAATTTAAAAGATATAATTCACAGGCGGTCCCGGCTGTGAATCCAGAACCCAGAACACCATGTCTCAGAAGCAACTAAGAAACCACAGGGCCACCTGCAAAAATTATACTTACATTGAAATAATATTCAAATGTATTCCACTTTTCTAAGAAAAATAATAAATTCCTAACACGAAAATGTTAGCCATTTCACTATCATCACTAACCGAAACAAAACAACGAGAAATGTTACTTTGTTTTCTTCAATGCGATTTCTATTCCAAACACAGTCTAACGTAATTCTTTGTGAAGTTCCCAAGCGGGCCTTCTGTATTTTTTCGTAAAAGCTTTTAAAATTGCCTCCAGCCCATGTTCTACACAAACTCCGAAGAGACATGTACCTACATAATTATCCCTTTAAAAACATCCTTAACAAATAGGACGAATCTCACCAACAAAATGTAACATCAAAAGTGTTTCAATTTTCATATGGACTTTCGAATTCTTTTCAAGAAATGGAGGGGATTATAGTTACGGGATTGAGTTTATTGAGTTTTCAACTTTAGGCGATTATTGCAAGGTTCATTTTTGAAAATCGGTGCAATAATCTTGGTTGTTTCAATGAGACATGTTACGTTCTTACTCGCATTTGTTAAGAAAGAAAAAGACAATATATGTGTTTTCAAATACGTGATATTTGGAGCATATTTCGAAAAGCGTTTTGTTTTAAATGAGAACGGATTTTGTAAAGATTTAATGCTTTCAAGTAACGAAATCTGTACTTGAATACATATTTGTTATCGCTACATAGTATCAATGTCTTAAAACCACGCAGCGGAATTTGATGTGAGTTTTTTTAAATAGATAGTGATTTAAGGCGCGGTGAATAGACGACTTTTACGTATTAGTTTTGTCACTGTTGCTCCGCGTAGTAAATGAAAGAGAAGCGAAGAGACGCCGCGATGGCCCAACGTTTCGTTCGACTCGTTCGAGTTATTAAATACATTAATCCTTGCAAATATCTTATTCCAATCGATAAATAAAAACAACAGTTCCCTTTATTATTATATATTACATCACTGTTATTAATATTATCAAGATTTGTTTATAAATAATACAGTTACAATTGCTACAATTTCAATTTAAATGGTTATTTTATGGTTTTTTTTTATTGAGAAAATTTACCGAAAACGTGTTTTGAACACAATGGTCCCCCCATAAATATGATCAAGATTAACATATATTTTTTCAGCTGCTCTAAAATGTAAACATTTGGCTAAAAAACTGTTTTGTGAAGCCTATTTTGACTAGGTACAGCGCCTTAAGAGAAAGGTTTGTATGCATCAGCATGGCAACGGTGCGAAACCGGGGCGGGTCACTAGTCCACTAGTCCACTAGTTATATAAAACTCGTTTCAAACATATGTTTGTAAGCATGTTCTGTTATGTCTCTGTCTTAGTTTGTTTGTTTTCAATTTTTACTCCATCTTATTTTGCAAATCTTTCGAACCCACATTTACTGTCTTTTTAATGGATCCATATAAATCGTAATTGCAATATCCACACCTAAAACCTACAAAAACTTTAGCTTTACCTCCTAAATTTCTCTATCAAAAACATTTCCTACAACTCATATACCCCAACTTTATCCAAACATATCCACTATCTAACCAATGATGGACGAAGTTAACCAACTATTATTTGCCATGGGCCAGTCAATTTAGCTCGGTTTCAAGAACAATTTCACCGGCATTGGTTCGGTTAACTTTGGGTCTTTGGGTCCACTTGATGTTTATGTTGTATCGCCAATAGTACCAAAGTGATAATGTAAACAAAGAAAAATATATTGTCTATTGTGTATTATATGAAGGTATATATGTAAATCCGGGGGGGGGAGCGCTCCCCCCAGATTTACATATATAGATAAAGATACATACGACGAAAGTTTCAGACACATGTATTATGGCACATCCAACCTTATGCCTTTGAGCTCTAAATATAATATCTAAAAGACTGTACTCGATACCTACTTGAAATTATCAGTGTTGTCTTCACACTTTCCTGGTATGAGTGCCTACATATCGATGTATGGGGATCACTAACCTAGATACTAAAAATGTTTAAACAATGTATAAAATTATTAATCAAAGACTTTAAAAGATGACAAAAAGAATGATCTCGGAGTTTCTTATATTCTTTCTTCTCCGAGTGTCACACCGTAGGTAGATAGAGAAAGACTCGTAGGAAGCTAGGATAGGGTCCGGTCGTCCTCGCAAGGCGAGGCTCGCGACGCGTTCTTTGCTTCAGACCCGATCCCAGCCCGCGCTGGTTGATATTAATTATATTTTATAATAAGCGATTAATTACGAACATGCCATAACAATATTAATAAATTTTATTTAATAACATTATTGTTGAAATGTAAACTAATTTATTAGTTAAGATTGTTTTTTTTTTCATTATCATTGTATTTGACTTATAATAAGTACGATCGATTCGTCTATATTATCAATAAACGTTTTCATTTCATTTCATTTCATATCGTAAACTGGTACTTACGACCAACTGCTTCTGAAGTATAAGACGGTTGTACCGTCTTTATGCTACTGAGGTGGTTAAGATGTAGTTGGTTGTTTCGATTATTGATACGACTGAAATTTATTAGGGCACGTTATTATTTTGGTTTAAAGAACACAAAGAGTTTTTAGAGATTATCCAAATAAAATTGTTATTTATGTATGTTTTGTGTTAGTCTGTGCGTTAAATATTGAAAATGATTCTATATAGTTTCCCGCGCACGGTTTCATTCGCGTAGCTCCCGTTCCCGTGGGAACTTCATAATAATTATAGCCTATGTTCACCGGAGATAGTGTAGCTTTCCACCGGTGAAAGATTTTATCATAACCGTGAAGGTGTTTCGGAGCCTATTCAATTCAAACAAACAAGCTAACCAACAAACAATCAAATTTTTGCTCTTTATAATATTATTATTAAAGATTATAATTATTTTTACTAGTGGTAGCCCGAAAATCGACCAAAATTAAAAAAAATAGTAGTTTAAGTGTGAAAAATGTAAAATACTTCTCTGTCCTCGCAATTTTCGTAAAAAGATGTACAAAGTACTGGGTGGCGCAAAAGTAAAGACTCAATTTGATTCAGTTATAAAAAAAATTCTAAATTAGAAAACTTGATTCAGGTAATTTTAAATGTATATTTGTGCCATTAAATTTCGTACCATTAGGATTTAAAGATGATGTCTTTTAAATGGTGACCTCTAGAGTTGATGCACATCTGAGCCCTATTTATGACATTTTGCATAACTAGCCGTAACACTTCCTGCGATATGTTCCTTATTTCTTGATAAATGTTTTCTTTTAGAGCTGCGAGAGTCTGTGGCTTGTTCACATACACCCGAGATTTCAAAAAACCCCAAAGAAAGAAGTCTGGACTGGTCAGATCGGGTGATCTTGCAGGCCAAGGCAAATCGCCAAAACGAGAGATAACTCGGCCTGGAAAAGCGTCCCTCAGTAAGTCATGAACTCTAGAGGTCACCATTTAAAAGATATCATCTTTAAATCCTAATGGTACGAAATTTAATGGCACAAATATACATTTAAAATTACCTGAATCAAGTTTTCTAATTTAGAATTTTTTTTATAACTGAATCAAATTGAGTCTTTACTTTTGCGCCACCCAGTACAAAGTTTTTGCTTCACGTATTAATTTAGTAGGTATATAGTGTATTAAATTATTATTCTTATTTTATAAATAATATCTTTTAATTATTATTGCAAGCTTAAATTAAGCAGAAAATAAAAACGTGGCTGTTTAAGCCAAGTTTTTATTTTTATTTTCATCGAATGACTCATACATTACTTCTCTTAAATAAAATCATCATCATCAACAGCCCGTTTACGTCCACTGCTCCTCTTAACAGACCTTGGCAAGCCAGGATCGTTGAGGGATATTGCTCTAATCACCACGCTTGGCAGACGGATTGGTGATCGCAGTAGGATGTAAACCTTGAGCTAATAGATGCTGCTGCCCATCCATAAGCCATGTGTCCCTTACTCGCCTTTTACGACACCCATACACGGCAACTATTAACAGAACGAATTAAGTATTTCTACAGTAAACTGTTTTCCCGTAGAAATGCTGCTATTAAAATTTCCGAGTGCATTTATTTTGAACGAATAACTGTAACAAATTTAAAGTCTTAAGTTAGGTAATATTTCGCAGATGCACCTCGCGACTACGAACAATATTCCGTGCAACCAGCTGTTCCGCCATGTAGCTCTGTCTAACCTTATTTAGAAACTTATACGTTAGAAAAGTTGCCTTTTGTTAGGTAAAGTCCTTGTAAAGTCTTGATATACGGCTTCATTTAGGTAGTAGTGGAAAAGTATAGTTCTATTATTTATTGGTGTTCGCTCGGAGAAGGAAATTAATCCAAAATACAGCGACGCGCGACGGTAGCTCAATGGCTAGGGCGTCGGACTTGTGATCTTGAGGCCGCCGGTTCGAACCCCATCCATTGCACCGACGTGAACCCACTCGTAACACAAGTATTCTAGCTTAGCAGGAGAAGGTAACAAGAATACTAGTAGACTGCAAAACTCTGCTAGTAATCTCATAAAAAAAAGTATTATTCAATGTTTTAAAGTTATATTTTTAAGAACTATACCTCGTTAAAGGATTAAGCCATAAACAATAAAGTATACGCCTAACACAGGCTTATGTGTGAAGATATTTTTTTTTTTTTTTTTAGAGACAACTCCCGCACTTGGCAAATAAATCCCTGTGTCGCGGGGGACTTTACAAACATTCATTTCACGGACACAAAGAACACTCAGACTCAGAACAACTATTTGTGGTTCACACAAATAATTGCCCCGGGTGGGAATCGAACCCAGAACACCAGGTCTCAGAAGCAACTTCCGTAACCACTGAGCCACCGGTGCAGTCAATTTATGTATGTATGTAAAATGAAGCTGAAGAACTCTTCCTTAAAATATTAAAATTGCAATATTTCATAGGTACCTACTTCGGAATAGTAGTAAAAAGTATAACAAAATTGTTCTTGATTTTGAACACGACAAACTCCGTAGCGTAGCGGTATTTGGCTCGCTTCAAATCTTGGAGATCGAGAGTTCGATCCCCACGCCGGACAGGAACTTTTTGTGTAAATTCTAAAATTTCTTTACGGGTCTGGTTGGTTGAGGGACTACCTCCCGACTTGTCCTCCCTAAGTCCCGATTGTAAGATAATCTAGAATAATCGTATATCAAGGAAGGAGTAGCAGCGTTCCCTTGTGTACAACATAATACTGCGGTCACCAACTTGCCTACCAAGCGTGGTGACTATGGCAAATACCCTTTCTAGGGAGGGCCATGTTCAGCAGTGGACGTTTTACGGGCTGAATGATGATGATGATTCTCAGGGATAACGGGACCGATTTGGAAAATTATTTCAGTATTAGATACTTAATAATAAAGGTTATAGGCTATATTTATTAAACTTTTTTTTATTTTTTATTAAATATAGGCTTACGTTTGACCATAATCTCGCTTGATGGAAGGCGAAGATAAGGCCTAAGATGATATATGCTTGCCTAGAAAGTGTCTGTTCACTTTAGCCTTAAAGATGTCCAGATTATAGCGTTCCGGAAAAACTGACCCCGACAGAGAATTCCACTCCTTAGCCGTCCGCATTATGAAAGAAGAAGTAAATCGCTTCGTGCGTATTGAAGGAATGTCAAATGTCACTTTCCATGGAAACTGGAGTTACGCTGGTGAAATCGCGTGCGGGAAGCTTGGTAAATATAAAGAACATTACTTCAGAATTAAATCAATTTATTTTTAATAAATTTACATTCAATAATCCATTTATATAAGCGTGTAATAAGTGAAAAAGTCGTATATAAATTAATCCTAAATTCAATGAGCGTGTAAATTGATTTAGTTCATATCCCATTTCACTAATCAAACTAATGAATTCACAAACGCACTGATGCGTTTATTAGTTTCATGGAACTGATATTATGAAAGCAATACTAATTGAAAGGTTTACTTAATTATGAAGCCTGGTGAATTAAAAAAAAAATAACTCGATTACCAAGCCTTATAATGGGACCCTGTTATGCAGAAAAGATCCAACCAAAAGGTAATAAAGCGTTGGTTGGATCTTTTCTGCATAACAGGGTCCAATTTATGAATGCATACATTTATACGGATGTACTATTTCCTCAGAAGCATTTGGTTGTACTTAAGTGCCAGTTTACTGAAGAGCTCTAGAAATGATTATGAGGTTAGCATCGTAGCATGTGACTCGAAAATCATTCTAAGCCATTGATCCTGACTGTTGTTGGGTCAACCATAACAACTGTTCATCAAAGAACGAGCAACAGCGTTAATTTGACATTCTGGGTAACTTTGACAGTGATGGTGAAACGAAATTTGAAGGGAGACAAAATGGCATGAGGAAATGTGCGAGGAAACGAAAGCTGGTGAATTTAGTAAAGAGATACTCCTACCATCATATAAGAGTACATTTACACGGCCAATGTTACTCTGAATGTCAAAGAAACCCCGGTTGACCGGTACCCTGTGTATGACGGCATAATACTGCGGTCACCCACCAGATCATCATCATCGGCTTGTAGGTATAACTTTCTCTGCGGAGGAGGCTCATGTTCCGCAGAGAACGTTATACAAGCTGATAGTGATGATCATCGTGCGATGTATGCTGGTTAATTATCAAATTATCTCAAGATAACATTAAGTAATTGGTTAGCTAGGCTAAGGTCCTCGCCGGACAGACTGAAGACTGCGTTGGCCCCCTGTCCTAATCCGATGATCTAGTGCCTGTAGTCCGTGCAAGTGATCACTCCCTCTTTTTTAATTTATTTTTTGCTTCAGTAATATTTCCAATAGCATTAGCGATGCCCTGAGCCCTAGCCCATTATGGGTGCCCTCGGGCGTGTGTGCTTATACGTAAAAATATTGTTTAAAGACGTGCCTCTCTCTATAGAGCTAAATTATATTAAGATTTTTATTATAGAATTAATTATTGTTATTACTATACATATGACGTGATACTAGACTGACAGACAGATCATTAGCTAATCCGCAACAGATTTTAGTTGCCATATTTTGTATTTAATTATATTAATCATATATCATTGTGTATAATTGACAAGTACAAGTGTATGTAAATACCGAAGTGCTGAATAAATATCGTTTAATTAGTTTAATAACATTCGCAGGTGTATAATTGGAATACGTACTCGCCTTGAGACATAAATGAGCTTGCTTAAACACATATTTTCTTTTTCTTATAACCCTTAAAATATCACCTTTTGTTAATCCTACATGCATGGGTTATTTAAGAGTCATAATAAGCTTTGTTTAGTTTTCTATTGACGATTTAATTTCAAAGTCTGTATTTAACTTTCTGTACAAACAATGAGACATATTATTATGTAGACATACACTCTATTACTCTCTTGGTACTAACTTGCAATTATAGCAGAATAAATAAATTTATATTATATAAATATTTTAATTTGTATATTAATTTCTTTAAGACATTTATGTTCATGACTAGTTTTAGAGCAAGCAACAAAATAAATTAAATATAATTTTAATATTTTCCAATGTGCTTGGAATATAATAAACATAAAACAATGTTTTTGCTTAGAGGTGGTTTTTCTAAAATTTCATTAGTTCGCAAGACCACTGAAATAAATATAACAAATAACGTAACAATATTTCTACTATTTGCACTTAAGAAATTGTTTCCATATTATTGTTTTTCGTTAAAAAAAAAAACATAAAAGCATACATTTAAATGATAGAACCAAAGGACAGGGAATGTCGCAATTGTTATTTTTTTAGTAGATTCATATCTATGGTAGTTTAATACCTAATCAAAAACCTGTAAAACAGAAAATAGATGGTGTGGAAAATTAGTTTTTCTTTATAATCTAAACGATAATCTCAATAAAATCTTATTAGTACTAACCCAACTTTTAATTGCATTTTTATCAAAATCTATTTATTTCTTTGTCTGTACCCTTCATTTTATCTTAGCTAACATATTATCTAGGCAGTTTATGTATCATTTATGGTATTTAATTATGTTTTTTCCCGTTTTGTAAAGCCCAGAACTTATCGAAAAGCCCAATAGCCCAATTCAACTATGCCGGTGTCGCAGAGGTTGCGGTCGTTGTTTCTGAGATATTTTGATCTAGTTTTGATTCCCGCCCGGAACAATTATTTGTGTAAACCATAGATAATTGTCACCACCGTTATGAGTCTGGGTGAGCTTTGTGCCAAATATGTATTTCAATCAATATTCGCTAAGTGTTCATTGGTGAAACTTGACATTGGAAACAGACGCTAAGTGCCAATATTCTTACGAAACTCAATTTAGATTGTGACAAAAATATTTTCGTGACAAAATCCAATCAGTACGAAAGTCTGTAGACCAGATTGTTTGCTTTTCCAGTTCTCATCTCCAGTTATTGGATGGTGTATCTATAATTACTTAAATAATAGAAATTGCGTGTTTTGTTTTATAAAAACATATACAATTTTCTCTTTACTTTACTGCTTTTTTTTAGATTTCTCACAGAGTTTTGCCGTCTACTGTTACTGAATTCACATCGGTAGTGCAATGGGTGGGGTACGAACCGGCGACCTCAAGATCACACGTCCGATGCCCTAGCAGATCCGATGACCTAGAAATAAGACCGAAGTGACAGTCGGTATAAAAGCGGTTCTCAGCTGTAGTAGCACGGGCTGTGCTGCAAGAATTCGTAGAGAGAACAAGTTTTTAAGCGTACCAGTGCAGTGTTATAAAGTTTAAGTATTAGTAGTGCGTAATATTCTATTTTTCTATTGGTAATTTTAATATCAGTTTTAATTGAACTTAAGTATAAAGAAACTTTTTTTTTCTGGCAGAGTTTAGCAATCTTCTAGTATTCCTGTTAACCCCTCGTTCTAAGCTAAAATGCTTGTGTTACAAGTGGGTTTACGGCGGTAGTGCAATGGGTAGGCTTCGAACCGGCGCCCTCAAGTTCACAAGTCTGACGCCCTAGCCATTGCACTACAGAAGCTTATAACCTGCATTGGAACACTTTTTAAAATACAAAATACCATAACAAAATGTCACTATCAATTAATATTATGTTCCTGTTATTGTAAAGTAAAGTCGCACGCGCTCAAGGCGGAAGGGGAAGTGCCAGATATCTGCGATACAGAAAATTATATTTATTAGATTAAAAAGTTGTAGAATTTAAGAATCATTATACTATTACTTGTTATGTGCTTAAGAATTCAAAATGATAGTAGCAAAGAGTGATCAATGCAATTAAATAGTAAATTAATAACTTAAATTTAAGCTTTCCCACGCGCGGAAAACTAGATTAAAATACACGGTCTATATAGATACATGTATTTATTCCTACTAGTTGGAGTATCCTGATTTTAAACATCAGTTTCGACAAGTTCAAATAGTATGAATATGTTTGTCGAATAAATGACGTCTGCTTTCGATTTTGGTAAATCGAAATCACGAATATGTCCATAAAATCAAAGTTATTTTGGAATTTGTGCCTGTATTGCATTTAGCTGTACAAATGTACTTGAATAGGCAGTTGAGCACATATCCTACGTAAATGGGGTACAATCATTGCATGCCAGGCGCCGTTTAACGATGTTTTAGACCTGAAGATATTTGGCTACCTGAAATGCTCTTCCAAAAGCACAGTTCTGACGCTTCTATAGCTTTATCAATGTGTCCACTCTTTGTATATCCTCGAATTGAAAGCTAAATCTATTCTGTAAATATCCATAGAGTAATAGATAAAATTGAAGTTTCTGATTGTAATGGAAACATACAAACATACACTACTAGTTTCTACTACATAACATATGAATGCAAATAGAATACCTAATTAGGGATTCTATTTACATTCTAGGATACCTATATAATTATGGTTGGTTATTATAAGTGTAAGAATCGTTTATCTTGGTATGGTCATGAGAAGAGGAGGGATGAAACGCATGTTACTAAAAGAGTTTTAAGTATACATGTAGATGGATGGAGAGGCAGAGGAAGGCCAAAGAAAAGATGGATGGATTGTGTGAAGAGTGATATGAAAGAAAAGGAGTTAGTGATAGTGTGACGGGCGACAGGACAGAATGGAATAAACAAACGTGTTGCGCCGACCCCAAGTAATATGGGATAAGGGCCGGAAGAAGAAGAAGAGAAGTTATAAGTGTAAGAAACCATAATAATCTATATGAAAAAATTAAAACGACTAAATAGGAGAAACTGGAACCCGTGGTTTGTTTTGATAAATTAAAATTGATGAGAACAAATCGCGAGCACGAACTAGTGAACAAGGTTGATGTAGGTTAATGTATCAATTTCGACAAACTATACCGGCCTAATAAATGAAAAGTCCAATATATGGTTACCGGTAGCCCACGAACGCATAGCAATAAAATTGTTAGCTACGCTTATTTGATTTTATGCTCATTTATTTTGAATTAATAATAATAGCTTTTATTTACATTCTCAATTAGATTTATAACTTAAAACAAGTTATTTGACACCGTTACGGAAAGAAAATGTCTTGCTTTCAGCAAAGGCCTCCCCTAGAGATTGCCGTAGAGTGCAGTTTTGTGCCTGCCTTCTCCATGTAATGCCTGTTATTTTTCTAATGTCCTCCTCCTATTTCAGACGCTGTCTTTTCAGTTATTTTTACTTTAATGTCAGAAACAAATTATCTTATTAAATTGAAAAACGATAGACTGTAAATTGAATTATTTACAGCGCAAGTAATTAGCATACATCAACGGATCCACTTAGTGCCTAATTAACTGTAGTGGTTCGTTTAATTAAATTACACTTGCTTGCACGTCGCATAATCGTTTATCGTTTAAATAGATAATATTATATTTTTATCTAATCAACAATCATATAATAAACAAGTTTCGCGGTTTCACCCGCAATACTCTCATTTACGTACGAACTTCATAATTAAATATAGCCTGTAGAATTCCTCGATGAATCTATCTAACACTGAAATACTTTTTCTAATCGGATGTTAATGAGATTAGCGCGTTCTAGCACAAATAGAATCTTTATATAATAATAATCATTTATTATTTCTCCACAAAGGTAGTTACAATTATACCTATAGCTAATTAATTCAACATTAACCCTTTGTGAGAACTGGTGTCGATACTAGGTTTCATACGAAACCCGTTTAACAGATCACCAGGCCCTCAGTTACCGCAAAATAGACAAGAGTATGTTAAAGTGCATACATATTATATAACGTAACATGTTATAAAACGATGCTATAAAACATGTTTCAGTAATGTGGAGACTAAATGTTATAAAACATGGTATTAAGTTATTCAATAGGTTATTTAATAATACAACAGTTGCTGCAGCAGCTAGCAAAACGTCCTTTTGTGTCGACATTGAGAATAGCACTGCAGAACAACCAACGAAAATGTCATACAACATTGTTATTCTAATGTGTACAGTTCTGTTATATGTTGTATAGTTGAAAAACAATGTCAGATAATGCGGATGTGTTATTAACACAAGTTATACAACTTGTAACTTAACCTGTACGCACCTTTACTTATAAATTATACTTGCTACTTTATAGTTTACCCTGGGGGAAGCATATTAATGAAACATGTGTGAAAACTCAAAGGTTTTTGGGTATACTAAAAGTTTTGGCAGGAACAGCATGGGGTATGCACCCTAAACATCTTCGTAGGCTATACATAGCACTCATCCGAAGTAGAGTTGATTATGCAAGTTTTTTATTCGATAATAGTGCAAAAACACATGTGAGTAAATTGGACAAGGTACAAAACCAAGCGCTGAGGATAATTGGTGGTTTTATACGAACCACTCCCATCCATGTCATGGAATATGAATTGTATATGCCTAATCTAGCACTAAGAAAAAATATCTAGCAATTAAATACTGTTTAAAATCGCAATCTTTTGATAATAATATAATATTAGAGCTATTAAATACTTTAACTAGTCACATCTCTAATAGTTATTGGCGAAATAAGAAAACACCATTATTAGTAACGGTGTATAGCACTACTAAAGAAGAAGTTGTGTCATCTAATTATCCCTTAGAAATGTTTAGCTTAGATACTTGGGTTTCAAATATAAACGTAGGAGACAGCATTAGAGATCATTTAGATACTATGAAACTATGTAAGAAATCATATGATAATAATATTTTGAAAAACATTATAATGGCAGAACTACATTCAAAATATTCTGGTTGGTTAAAGCTATATACGGATGGTTCTAAAATAGGAAATGTTCTTGGTGCTGCCTTTTATGATCCGAGGCATAATATTAAAGGATTATTTAAAATGTGTAACTATAATATTTGTATTATGACGGCGGAGCTCGTTGCAATATCCAAGGCTTTTACATACTTGCAAAATGCGGAGATTGATAACAATAGGATTGTAGTTTTTATAGACAGCAGAAGTGCTCTGCAGCATATAGTTCGATGCGCCTCTGGCCACGGAGGTGTCTCGATAACTTATGTTATATTAAGCCAAATATGGTATTTCTCGTCCAATAATGTTAATGTCGCATGTTGGTTTGTGGGGGAACGAGGAGGTCGACCAATTAGCAAAGATTTCTGTGCTGAATGGTATTGAGGTGAACGTTACTCCGAGCTACTTTGAACTTCTGCCAAAATACAAAATTGAATGTTCTAAAAATTGGAAGGAATATTTTAATAAGATATCTTTAGAAAAGGGAATTTGGTACAAGACATTGCAATGTGAACCTCCTCGTATCCCTTGGTTTGCCGATACTAAGCTTAATAGAACATTTATAATAATAGCGCATAGACTTCGGTCGGGACACGTTCCACTCAACAAGTTTCGACACTTAATGGGGAAAAGTGAAAGCCCACATTGTACACAATGTCATACGATGGAGGATGTCCATCACTTGTTGGTGGAGTGCGTCAGGACCCGATCTGCTAGAGAGGCGCTGATAAATACATTCAAAATTAATTTGATAGATGTTTGCTTTATTCAGAGTATATTATCGGAGCCTCTCTCTGATGCAGCTATCTTACTTTATAAAATAGTACATAAGGTTTTAAAGTCTGAATAGTGTAAGCTTTTATTGTATTAGGTTATGATGGGGCTGGCATGGTCGTTTTGTGACCAAAAGCCTCAAAATTTATAAAAGATAACAAAAAACAAAAAAAAGATAATGTGGATGTGTTATTAACACAAGTTATACAACTTGTAACTTAACCTGTACGCACCTTTACTTATAAATTATACTTGCTACGATTGATTGTTAACTACAGAAGAGATAAGACAATGATAATTATTGATAAACAATATTTTTTTGAACATGGACAAGACGAAAATCATGTCTAACGTCCATGTTGTGCCTACCCCTATAATGGTTGAGAATACGGATCTTGAAGTTGTTGACGCGTATCTATACCTAGGGCAGACATTCCAATTAGGTAGGTCCAACTTCGAGAAGGAGGTCAATCGCCGAATCCAACTCGGATGGGCACCGTTCGGGAAACTTCGCAGTGTCTTTTCGTCCAAAATTCCTCAATGCCTAAAGACGAAAGTCTTCAACCAGTGTGTGTTGCCAGTGATGACATATGGATCCGGAACGTGGTGCTTCAATATAGGCCTTATGAACAGGCTCAGAGTCGCTCAACGAGCTATGGAGAGGACTATGCTCGGGGTTTCTCTACGAGATTGAATCAGAAATGAGGAGATACGTAGAAGAACGCGGGTTACCGACATAACCCAACGGATTAGTTCGTTGAAGTGGCAATGGGCAGGCCATATAGCACGGAGAACAGATGGCCGTTGGGGCCGAAAAGTTCTCGAATGGAGACCGCGGATCGGCAAGCGTAGCGTAGGACGTCCACCTACTAGATGGACGGATGATCTGGTCAAGGCCGCAGGATCACGGTGGATGCAGGCCGCTTCTAACCGTAACAACTGGAGATCTATGAGGGAGGACTATGTCCAGCAGTGGACGTCCTACGGCTGAAATGATGAATATTTTTTAAGACACTTTGTGAGTGTGTGTGTGTTTGTGTAGGTGCGTAGATGTGTGTGAATCGTTGTGTGTTTGTAAGCTTTAGCTGTATATATTAGTTTAGATATAGATAAAAAGTTAGCCAATGTAAGAAAACGAAAGTGATAAAAGTATTTCGTGCGATTCCATCACTTACATGAAGCTATATATTAGTTCTAAGTCCCCATATAGTTACGAGATATGGGGAAAATAGACCATGAAATGTGTCGTTGACTTTTATGAGGTTATACTTTGTGAACTTAATGCAATTTTGCCTTTACCATTTAGTTGTACCAATATAAAATAGTCCTACCGACTGATTTCAGCTATGGTGATTAATTTCTAAGGATTTAAGTAATATCTATTTCATAGCTTCATTTCTTACAATATCTTTACAGACTAATTGAATGTGATATTGTAGTTACTTACTCTCTAAATTACAATTTTAAATTATAGTGCATAACTGTGTTCGCAAACAGGAATGACTTTCAATTTCTTTACTCTCAAAATCCGGTAAAATCGTTTGAATCGACATATGAAAGATCAGACGCAGAATCTGTCGATGAACATGCTCTCCGAGGCACGGGTGGAACATCACCAACTACTTCAAAACTACAAAGACTTCGGCCAGGTAATTAGATTTTTTGGATTAAAATAAATTAAATCCCGGTATTTTTATTGATTTGATAAATAAATAAATCATCATCATCAGCCCGTACAACGTCCACTGCTGAACATGGGCCCTTACCATAGTCACACGCTTGGCAGGCGGATTGGTGACCGAAGTATTATGTTGTAATACACAGGGAAACGCTGCTGCCCGTTTCCTGATATACGCTTGTTACAGATGATGTCATAACAATCGGGACCAACGGCTTAACGTGCACGGAGAGTAGTCCCTCAACCATCCACAACCGGAAAGAAATCTTACAATTTACACAAAGATTTCTTGTCCGGTGTTGGGATCGAACCCACGACCTCCGAGACTGACGGACTAAATATATTTTGACTAAATATATATTTTTTAGTGTTCGTGCCTATTATCATCATCAGCCATCACATGCTTAAAAAGAAAATTAGTCTATGTTTTACTTGATACATTTTAATGCGTATAAATCAGAAAAGAAGTGTTTATTTGTCCATTTTATTTGTTTGTTTGTTATGTTAGCTTTAATGAAACACTTTTATAAACAGTAATAAAAAGATAAGAAATAAAACTCTCCGATAACAATAAAGTAAGTTTGTAGGTCATTTTTTATTTATAGGATAAATTATTTCAAAGTAGCAAAAGCAAATGTCCATCTGAAGAAAAAAGTCATAGTTTGTTTGGGTATAGAAATCTATCGCTGGCAAAAGCGAGTTTATATTCTTCGTGTAATTAACGGTCAAATCATTCAACAAATATTTTAAGTACTTACATAGCTACTTACTTCTCGTATTATACATACCAGAGTTGCTGCAAATACGAAATTTTAATTTGTAGGGCTAATTGTGTGCAGATGCAGGTACAGCGAATTTCAATTATTCTTAAATAAGTTTAATTTGTATTTCTTGAAAACTGCAATCATTACTTGGTGTAAAAGTTAGCGGAAAGCTGAAAAACAGATACAAAAAATAGTTCAAGCCAAGTTAATTAAAAGTTAAATAATGTCTTTTCCCCAGTAGTTTTATGGATACTTTCAATAGGGATTTATATATATGTCACCGGAAAATTATAAGAATCGGAAGTTGTTCAGCTTTCTAGGTAGTTGAAAAACTAACAAAGTGGGTGGTTGACAAAATATATCTAAATCTAAACCAATGGAGTTCAACAGGACTTTTTGAAGTTCAAGTCTTTTTTGTGTTGTTATAACAGTAGCATGGTCTCGTTTGGTTAGGTTAGGTAAAGTGTCATGATAATTAAGTAAATAATATAGTAATTATGCGCGTTCACTGAAACTGGTACCATAATTGAACAATTTGAGTGGAACGAAAGTTGATCAACTTACAATTGGTAACATTTTCCGGTAACATATAGGTAACATCCTTTTCCATATATCAAGAAACACCTCTGGCACTAAAAATGAAACTGTAAAACCCTTTAAAGTTAACATTATTATGTTCGAATCAGCTAAACCAATTAAACTAGGAAGTCATAAAATAAAGAAAATGTTTCTCAAAATTATTAAGCTAAAAAATTTAGCTCCCAAATTTATATATCATTATAAATAGGTATATAAACGTAATGTGATCGGGAAAATATGCCAAATAAATAATAAAAGTAACTGGACCAAAACCTACGCTCTGTCCATTTGATAATTTTTCGCCGGACCGTCTCATGTGGGTGGTGTTAAAACCGGCAGTAGAATAACCCACTGAGTTTGTTTCGCCGGATCTTTTTAGTTGGGGCGTATTGGATCCGGTGGTAGCATTAAAGCGCGTCCGTCGTTATATACTCATGGTCCGCCCAAATAATGACAATTGTTCTTAATATAATTAAATACAGGTAGAACAAGCTATTGGACACAATATAGTAAAATAATAAAGTTAAGACGGCGGTATTTGGCTCGCCTTGAATCTCGGAGGTCGTGGGTTCGATCCCTACACCGGACATGAAATCTTTGTGTAATTTCTAAGATTTCTTTCCGGGTCTGGTTGGTTGAGGGACTACCCTCCGTGCCTCGGAAAGCACGTTAAGCCGTTGGTCCCGATTGTTATAACATCATCTATAACAATCGTATATCAAGGAACGGGCAGCAGCGTTTCCTTGTTTGGTACAACATAATACTGCGGTCACCAACCCGCCTGCCAAGCGTGGTGACTATGGCAAATACCCTCCCTCGGGAGGAGGCCCATATTCAGCAGTGGACGTTATACGGGCTGATGATGATGATGATGATGATGATGATGAAGACTAAAATTATTAAAAACAATAACTAAAATACCTGCTTAATATGCTCATTTATAAATGTTAAAATTATACATAGATTAATAATAAATTATTGTTTTGACTATTTGCAAGTGCCTGTAATAGGTTTACGTAAATAAAAATTATTTTTAATTTATTTTATTTATAATGTTATTCTTTAAATGTCCATCCACGGTCCAAGTCCCACAGCGGGTGCTCTCTTGCGCAAGTTGCTAAACTTGCGTAAGAGAGCGCCAGCGGTGATTCTAATTTTTAACCACTTATTAATTAAAGTTAAAAATCAAATATCTAGTGTTAATCCCCCTTAAAAATGTGTCAAATTGCTGGAATGATTTTTTGCACAGCCCTTTCGCTTGCACAGATTATGCAAAGTGCAGGAAGGAAAAATAAAAAACTTGCAAAATTACAATCACCCGACACATGTTTCGCTTCTCCACGGAGCATCATCTTGTTCCTCCGTTTAATACTAGATAAACAAAGTAACACCTGATTCAATTAAATATACCATCTATGATGTCTGGAGCTCTCCTTGTCTTTATTACCGGTGAAGTAGCAAAAACTTCGTGGCTAACTACATATGTCCATTCGAAAAAATAAATATATATCAGGTAAATTACACCTTACGGAATAAAAATGACAGAAATGCTCAGAAAATACTAGCTCAATTAAAGACTATCCTTACAAAAAACATGCAACACTAATGATCCCTAGTACCACTTTACATAATGAAGATAGAACATCTACAGAATTATAAGTGCTTTGCGTTACCTGCTCTTCAGAAGCCGAAGCCATTTTGTTAGCCGTGTCAACATTGCCAGTTATTTTACTTGTGGAATAAACTCTTGATAACTGTTCGCAGTAGTAAAAGTCTGCGCTTTCTCGTTAGTTACTGAGAACTAACATTAACTGAGAGAGTCAATGTTTTGATATCATAATGCAATTTTTCAATAAATGTTGAAGTCTGTGATATTTCAGGAACAGATTTTGTTTAATTTTATTTCACTACTGCAGCTTTTCCATAAAAACTTAGTTAGATTTTTTATCAGTTTTTTTAGTTTAAATTAGCTACTTTTTATAACTAAAATAAACATCGGAAATTGTTGGTTTGTTTAGGTAGAAGTAAAACGATTTTAATGAGCCATAGTGAAGTGACTGTAATTTGCAATTTGTATTCCAATTCGCAGACTTCAGGTGAATTAATGTCACTAAGTGTTATAACATTAAGACATCATTTTTCTACTAATATCTAGGTGTGTTTTAAGTTAATTCTATAAAAGTGGTTAGTGAAGTTGAATTGAAGTTACAAATTATTATAAGCTTCGTAAAATATTTACTAAAATACAAAGCTGAAGAGTTTGTTTGTTTGCTTGGGCGCACAAATCTCAGAAACT
Source organism: Nycteola revayana (assembly GCA_947037095.2). Taxonomy (NCBI): domain Eukaryota; kingdom Metazoa; phylum Arthropoda; class Insecta; order Lepidoptera; family Nolidae; genus Nycteola; species Nycteola revayana. The sequence continues at coordinate 23,216,513 of OX344845.2, read as the reverse complement.
ACATGATTGATTTGAAAAATTATTTCAGTATTAGATAGCCTATTTATCAAGGAAGGCTATAATCTATATTTAATTATGAAGTTCAAACGGGGACGGTTAAATATAAAAGTTATTTTGTTACTTTTATTAGACTCTATAACATTTTAGCTATGCATTCCAAGTATCTACTACGCCACACATTACCCTGTGATTGACAACTTTTTAAGTTATTACTTTTCCCTACTTTTTTAAGAAAAATGCACCACGTTTGCAGGGATTTTCAGCACAATATCTATGAACAAGAATAGCTTTTACCGATCGGTATGGACTTACTATATATATATATGTATGTATTTCCTCAATCTCTCATCATCAGCCCTATTAACGTCCACAGCTGATTATAGGCATTGTCCAAAATGTGGGTGTAACATACAGGGGAACGCTGCAACCCGTTCCTTGGTATACGATTTCTTTTTGCGACTAATACCACTCTCACACTCCCATCTAGTATAAGCCAGGATCAACAGTGACACACTGGAAATGGCAAAGAGCACCAACTCCCGCTGTCTCTCCAAGTCCCGGAAAAAGTTTAGCTGCCTTGGGATCCGCAAAGAAATCAAAACGAGATTAGGAGGAGTTAGAAAGACTTATATTTTCACTTTTCCTTTCTTACAAAGTGGAGACGGTAAAAAAGAAAATAAGGTTGTTAAATATTATTATGTTATAAGAATAAGGATCAATGGCTTAACTTGCTTTTCGATGCATGAAAGGTTAGTTACTCAACTAACCACCATCCTATGACCTCTTAGACCCGAAGTCCGCGAGGCCCGCGAACTGTAAAGTAGAGCAACAGTTGCTGAAACCCCCCTAAAATACTAAAAGTCATAATCCATCAATCTCATCGCCAGCGACCGCCCTGCCGTTCGCCGAGATCCAAGCCCCACAGGGGGCGCCCGCTTGCGCAGGTTGCTTAGTTTGTAGTTTTTAAACCATTTATTAAGGCTGGAGCTCTCCTCGCCTTCATGCCCGGTGAAGTAGCAAAAGCCTCGTGGCTAATTACGTAAGTCCTTCCGAAAAAAAATCTCAAAAGATCCTAAAATAAATCTTAAATTGTGCCCAAACATTTCTTGTCTTCCTCGAGGATTCCACCAACCTCCGAAACCTAAAACGCGATTTTTATCTCTACGCCACTTCAGATGTTTCATGTCAAGTAGTGTCACGAAATTGCGTGTCGATCTTACTACACGTTCGACAAGGTTCCGTTCTGAAACTATCTCGGAGTGTGTCATTGATATCAGCTGTTTTCCGCTCGGTTGAGCTGAATGGCGCAGGTAGAGTGAAAAAGGGCCATTAGCTCTCACTACTTTCAGTGAGCGATCCTTTTTGTGGTATTGATTTTGTGTCGCGGTTAAAATCGTATGGCTGCGATTAGGTTAATAAATATAACGCTATGTTATTGTCAATAGTGTATGTTTGAAATAATAATATTAACTATTGGGTTTCCTTAGCTTTATCATTAACATATATCCTTAGCTTTATGATCAACCCTGATGTGTTGTAAAATAAACAGTTATCAAATTTTCTACAAACGCACAAAGATACGAAAGTACCGTGGCGTAACAGTAGAAGTCTCGCTTTAGGTCCTCTTTTCTTTTTCTCTTTTAAAAAGACAACTCCCGCACTAGGGAAATAAATCCCTGTGTCGCGGGGGACTTTACAAACATTCATTTCACGGACACAAAGAACACTCAGACTCAGAACAACTATTTGTGGTTCACACTAATAATTGTCCCGGGTGGGAATCGAACCCAGAACACCAGGTCTCAGAAGCAACTTCCGTAACCACTGAGCCACCGGTGCAGTCAAAAATTCCTCCAGTCCAGTCCTGATTCGATCGATGGACCACCGGTGCAGTCAAAAATTCATCCAATCCAGTCCTGATTCGATCGATATAAAATCTTTGTGTTAAATCTAAAATTATTTCTTTTTAGATCTAGGTAGTTGAAAGAAAGTCTATCCTTGGTGCTTTGTAAATCATGTTGAGTTTGGTCGCAATTTTGATAACATTCTCTTTAGCAATAAAGTAAGTAAAAATAGAAATAGGCAGCAGCGTTTTCCTGTATGTTTTATTTGTTACAATGCGATCACCAATCTGCCTCCTAAGCGCTGAGACTATGGAAATAGTCAAAACGTTATAGTTCAGCAGTGGACGTTAGACCGGTTGTTAATAAGGATGATGACGATATTTACGAAGATCCTGAATTCGGAATGAAAGTTTTTTTTTGAAAAACCTTATATTTTCATATAAAGTGCATATCTGGGGGCACGGCAGTGCCCCCCCAAGTCGAGTAATGAAAAAAAAAAAAAAAAAAAAAAAAGGTGCACGGCCGTACCTATCTTTTCTCGAAGCAACTTAGCCGATTTTCGACCCTCTATAACTTCGTTGTGGATGAAGATAGAAGCCTGAAATTTCAGAACCTAAGCAGGCTTTGTAAAACTACAGCATATTTCAAATTTCATTCAATTTGAACCAGTACTTTAAGAATTATAACTACTCAAAGTTCGGTAATTTCGGTAATTTTGTCACTCGCTCACACGTGATTGACCGATCATCAAAATGTTTAGGCACTTCTAGCAGACGTAGAAGCTTCAAATTTTGAGTAGTAGTAGAGTTAAGTGTAAAACTCATGGGAAAATTCCAACATTTTGCAATTTCGGTCCAGTTGTTAAGTTTCATCAACTGCATTAATAACTTTGTTATTTTTTATAAATGTATAGGATTACAAAGTTACATTTGCAGTCAGTGAATCAGTGTAAATGAATATGTATGATTTAATGGAAGAATAGGTGTAGATAGGGACCTAGATGCGATTATGTTGAAAGGTGGTGGCTAAGTGGTTACGTTAGTTGCTCCAGAGACCTGGTTTTCTGCGTTCGATTCCCACCCAGGACAATTATTCGTCTAAAATTAAAACAGTTGTATTGAGTCAGGGGGTGCTTTGTTTTCGTTAATCTATCGAGCGGTGCGACCTTCGCGACACAGGGATTAATTTAACAAATAAAAAAAAAATCGAAGGAAAAAAAAAAAAACTCAATGGAATGTAAAAGCAACTGTGCTATGAACGATATCACAACTAACAGGCCGCGGCCCCTTGAGAAGTAGGGACCCCGTGTACTCTGGCATCCCTGAAACTGGTTATTTGAACCCAGGAGAGCCCGCAACACCATTTGAGTCGCGGACGCTGCCATAGGGTATCCCAGATAGGCAACAGTTCCAGGGCCCCTCACCAATTGTGGTCAGAGGAGTAACCGGGGGTTTAAGTGTTTTTCTCTCAAGGTATGATTTGCATTCCACTGCTATGTAGAGGGCGAGTCCCACATACCCCACCGCTCGTGCGGGAACGCCGCAGTGTCGGAGGAGATGCGTACAATTCTTGCATTCCCCCCGGACAAACACTACGGCTTCCACGCTTCCCGTTCGTCACAGAAAGACGGTCACTTTCTTCACACACCACGTTTTATTTATCTGACACAAACTGTATTTGCATATTCATTTTATCAAATATTTTTTACACAGTTTGATGTTAACTAGGTAGCTTTAAATTTACTTATGTACATATTAGCTTGTGGCCGCGACTTTGTCTCTGTGGAAAAGTTACTTTGACCCGCGACATAGATAATAATTTCCCTAGTGCGGGAGCTGTCTCAAAAAAAGCCAAAATCGGACATGTGCCAAAGTTCCATTAAAAACAGTTTAGTAATTTCTTTATTTAAAAACCTTTGACAATGAGGCCGTGAGTGCCATACATAAGTTCATGTTAATCCTCTGTTAAGCTTGATGTTGTAGTTTTCGATTAGGTACATTGACAATATTTATAATAAATGAGAGATAACAATTTTAAATAAGGATTAATTTTAAATGACGTTTGACGAGTGCGACGAATATCTATAAACCATAAAAAAGTACACGACGCAGCTGCTCTTGTTACGTATGGTGAGTGTTGCCATGCCAGCTAGGTACGTGGGTATTCATGTATTCGTAAGTTAAGTTATTTTGTAAATAAAGGCACCGAGTTACGAGTCTGGACGGTTTACATTTAATTTAAGTCTACTTTGGAACTATTAAAGCGCAGGAATCCTCCATTTGTGCATACAATAGACTAAAACCGGCCAAGTGCGAGTTGGACTCGCGCACTAAGGTTTCCGTACCATTTTCAAGTGCCTACCTATTGCCGTTATAGATATCGAGCAAAAAAGGCCGCAAAAAAGTTTGTTATATTGGAGCCCCCCTTAATTATTTAATTTATGTTTAGTTTGTTAATATAGCAACAGAAATACATAGTTTGTGAAAATGTCAACTGTTTAGCTATCGCGGTTCTTGAGATACAGCCTAAATCCGATGTAGGTATTCAAAAAAATTATGTAAATTGTAAAGCAAAGGAAAAAAGGTACAACTATCTACAAAAAGAAATGAGATGCCATCAAAAACATACTTGTAAAAAAAACCAAGTCTCGTAACGCAGTTCTTTTACCGTTAAAAGTTGTGAGATCTATGTAATACCAAGTCGGTTAATTTATTCAGTCCCTACTTAAGGGACCTTCTGTCTTAAGCTATTACGTAACTATCACACCTAACAGACTCTTAAAATGATCTTATCAAAATTCAAAACTTTTATGTTATGAATATTAGATTGACTTGGCCATCGCAATAAACACTTGTGAGACACATTCTAATAGTATCCGATGGCCAAGTTAATTTATTATTTAAAACTTAAAAGTTTCGAATTTTGATAAGATCATTTTAAGAGTCTGTTAGGTGTGATAGTTACGTAATAGCTTAAGACAGAAGGTCCCTTAAGTAGGGACTGAATAAATTAACCGACTTGGTATTACATAGATCTCACAACTTTTAACGGTAAAAGAACTGCGTTACGAGACTTGGTTTTTTTTACAAGTATGTTTTTGATGGCATAAATATTACACGCACTACGGAATACTGACGTATCCTTTTTTGTTTAGTTTTTAATTCTTTTATAATAGTAGGTATCTGACAGTTAAACCTAACACGTTCAAATTCAAAAATAAAACAAATTTTGGTTGAATTTAGAACAAAAGATATTACAAAGACGCAAAATGTGTCGCAATGTGTGTATGTGTCTATGACTTTAAAACAACGTTTCCTGTTGAACAATGATACACTACTTATCCTATTACAGTAAATATTATATATCAAGAATTATTTTACAGCCATACGTAGTGTAGGCGTCTAACAAAGATGTCTCGAGGGAAATTAATTGATACGTCTGGGCTTGAACATGCGTTGTACGCAATAAAACGCGACTCCGTGACTAAAAACTTTATGTTTGTTGAGATTTAAACTGCGTATTAGGACAATATTTTGTTAAACTTGAAGTTGAACGTATATGAAACAAAATATGCTAAATATTTTGTCTTAAGTACCTATTCATTGTAACCTCCGTAGACAACCTCAGTAGCGTAGCGGTATTTGGCTCGCTTTAAATCTTGGAGGTCGTCCCCCCATCCCCACGCCATACAGGAACGGGCAGCAGCGTTTCCTTGTGTAGTACAACATAATACTGCGGTCACCAACCCGCCTGCCAAGCGTGGTGACTATGGCAACTACCCTCTCTCGGGAGGAGGCCAATGTTCAGCAGTGGACGATATACGGGCTGAAGATGATGATGATGATTAATTGTAAAAATTGATTACATTTGAAGATGTAGTCTTTTTATTCTGTTTTTCCAAGCGACTGAAATCGGTCACGGTAGCTACAATCTAAGAAGATTTCCCAATAGTTTTTTATATTATTCTATGAGGAGTTTAAAGTTATTCAGTTTTTGTGTAACGGACTTGACTCGCCATAAAAGCTAGTCATAAAACTACAAACTAAGGATGTTTCGCAAGAGGGCGCCAGGTGAGGCCGCGGCTAGCGCGGAATTGAGAAATGATAACTTTTACATTTTTAGGGGAGTTTTGTCGAAAAAATATTTGGTAGATTGTATATTCAGTACCTTTTTTTTAAAAACGTACTGAATATACAAGATTTTATAATAGAACAAACCAATATTTGCATAGAACAGTCCTTATACAGGGTTACCTCGGAGACAGTGCGCAAATTTTACCTACAGAAAGGTTTTTAAAAATAAAAATACCCGTGTTTTTTTGTTTTACCATGCTTCGAACAAAATAATTAAAATGCGCACACCCACGGCGAACGGTAGCGCTGAGCTGACTGATACACGCGCGCGCGTCCTTGCGCCCGCGCTCTCTCTCCCCCGCCCTTTCCCGCGCTATTACTTTATTATTACTTTCACTCCCGTGCATAGGGTGAGCGTGGTATTTGAAAATTTCGGTGGATAAACGATAACTAATAAATAGTTAGCAAAAAAAATTACATATGATTTTTTTTCGTGAAATGTGTTCTATTAACGATACTGATTACATGGAAAAAATATGCGCACTGTTTCCGAAGTAACCCTGTATATATATATATATCTTTTTAGTGATTTCGATTATTAGAATTGAGCGTAGAAAACAGTTCGTGTGATTGAGACATTAATCATTTTATTTTGAAAATAACTAAGACAGCTGTTTCAACTAATGTGACTTCACAAATATCGGAAACAGTGTAAAAAGTGTTGTTTAGCAGAAACAAATCACGAACTAACGAAAACAAACTATTACTTCTAACTTTTGCTGAAGCGATAATACCTTGCATATTGTACAATATCTGTTAAGCACTTTATACAGTTAACTTATTGTCAAACTTATTACTATTACAATACAGTCGAAACTTCGATATAAATGTGAAAGAAACGCTCCGGATGGGAGTCCTATATCATAAATGTGTTTGTTTTGAAACCATAACTAAGTATTAAAGGATTTTCAATGGATATTTTCTGTTCACTATACAAATAAATACATTTGAGGTAAGGAATAATAACAGGTTTTTACTAAATCCACATGAATGTATATAATGTACTAATAAAAACTCACATTTGTTTTATCTGTCTATGAGTCTGTTGGTTCCGTCTAATCTCAGTGACATTTTTTTTCTTTTTTAATGAATTAGAGGCTTACCTTTGACCATAATCTCGCTTGATGGAAGGCGAAGATAAGGCCTAAGATGATACACGCTTGCCTAGAAAGTGTCTGCTCACTTTAGTGTGCAAAGATGAAGATGTCCAGATTATAGCGTTCCGGAAAAACTGAACCCGGCAGAGAATTCCACTTCAAAGAGTGGACCGATTTTGACAGGGCTTTAAAATTTTATAAAATACTAGTAGCCTTTATCCATGTATTCTGCCTAATCTCTAAAACGGTAGTAAGCTATCCTAAAAATGTCTCGTCTAACCACCATGTTAAATTTTCTTAAGTACATAACCTTACCACTTTTGACATTACAAACTTTTAATGAAAGCTTATTGCATTTGACATAAAACTGTCAGAAAGCATGCTGCTCTTAGTGCACATCACGGTTAGTTCTGAACCATCGGAGCTAATATTAAAAGTTTTATTTAATATAGTTGTTTTACTTAAGACAGGACAACATCTGTCGGGTCCGCTAGGAAGATATACATTTTTCTGTAAAGCGACTTGTGAACTTGTGATGTTGGTTGCCCATGTATCAAATAAAATATATTTGCTCTCAGTTACATGTGTATTAACTCTTCTCTTTATCTATACTATAATATTATAAAGAGGAAAACTTTGTTTGTTTGGTTGTAATGAATAGGCTCAAAAAGTACTGGACCGATTTCAAAAATTCTTTCACCATTCGAAAGCTACATTATCCACGAGTAACATAGGCTAAATTTTATTTTGGAAAAAAATAGGGTTCCGTAAGTTATTTGGGTTTTTCGGACACAAGGTGTAAAAAATCAACCAAAAAAGTTACTTATTTTGCGTACGCTGCCTAAAATATAAAATATAGAACCATAAAATGTTCTAATTAATTATAGATCTTATAAATATCTACAAAAAAGTCCGCGACACACTATACCTATCTATGCCGAGTTAATTTGTTTCTGTTTGTTTTGACCAAATTTCGCCCGTTTGTTTTAGAGGTTAGAGGTTTAAAAGACATTCTATAGTATAAGTATCAGTATTGTACCCGTGCGAAGCCGGGGCGGGTCGCTAGTCTTATTTAAAAAGACAAAATGTCTAGTCTTAATTCCGCTAAAAATGTGTCTATATGCTGTAATGCTATTTTTGCACCGCGCAAAATTTTGCGCACTAGCGTTCGAGTAGTTAACATCGCCCTGATGATGCTCCGTGGAGGAGCGAAACACGTCTCGGGTCTTCGGCTGGTGATTGTATTTTGCACGTTTTATTTTTTCTTCCTGCATGTGTATAATTTTTGCGGGCGGGAGGGAGGTGCAAAAATAGCATTACAGAATAAAGACACATTTTTAGCGGAATTAACAATAGATATTTTGTCTTTTTAAATTAGTTTAATATGGATTTACGCAAAGTAACGCCTGATTCTATTAATTATATCTTCTATTTATACTTAATGAGAGAGAGAGAGAGAGTGAAAGAGAGAGAGAGAGTCATAACATGTACAATATTATTCAATTTCTTTATCGCATACAAAAAAAAACAACCTAAACAAAAGAAATCATGCGCGTGGTAATAAATCATGTAAAATGGGCGGTCTTATTGCTAGCTGCGATTTCTTAATTTAATACATATTTATTTAAACTTTAGCACACAATATAACATGCCAAGGTGGAGTTGCAGATGGTGGTAGTGCAGAGACGATGTGGTAGGTGCTTTGCAATAATGAGTAGCCAGGAGATATAGCCATAACTTCAATATAATATATACACATCTAAATATAAATATACATACATATGGATAAATACTTATCCAACCCGCCAGAGAAAACAACGAGAAAGAAGCCCGCGAACGCGTCGCCCTCCCTTTGCCCTCTCGATCCTTAGTTTGCAAAGAAGTTTCCGATACTCTCATAGACCTGAAGCCCGAAAGATCCGTAAAGTATAACGTAGAGCGACAGCACGAAACTAAAAGTCGTAATTCCTGATCCCTCTGTGAGTGACCGCTCTGAACCGAGGTCCAAGTCCCTGCAAAGGCGCCCTCTTGCACAGGTCGCTTAGTTTAAATTGTTTAACCATATAATAAGGTCCCTCGTCCGTAGGTCACTACTCGAGTTGCCAAGTGAAATCCAGCGCTTGGTATCACTTAGCCTATGCTGAGGTGGCGATTTTTTCGGTAGAACATGCAAGGCGTCTTATTGTTTTGTACATTAACTATATGTTTGCTGTGTAGCGCAAGATGTGTTTTGTGCTGGATAAATGTATTTTCTCTCTTTCTAAGGCTGGAGCACTGCTCGCCTTTATGTCCGGTGAAGTAGAATCTCTGTCCTTAAAAAAACATTCAACATTAAACCATTACTTCTATAAATAATTAAATTTTGAAAATTAAGAAATATCTTTGAACGAAATATTCTGAACAAAGACCTGAAATTCTATTATTTTAGCCACTTTATAAATTAGACGTTGAAAAGAAAATTCAAGACGGAAGCAAATATCTTTTATTACGCAAACAACACTTAAGCTTTCCAATTATAGAACAGACCATTCCAAGTAATGGACGGGAATTTAAGGACAATACACTCTCAAGAACTCATGAGACACTGAAAAGAGAGATACCTATAATTTAATTCTATTATTGACGGCACAACGTAGGGTCCTAACAACGTAGGGACAACCTCCGCAGTGTAGCGGTATTTGGCTCGCTTTAAATCTCGGAGGTTGTGGATTTGATTCCTACGCCGGACAGGAAATCTTCGTGTAAATTCTAAGATTTAGTTTCGGGTCTGGTTGGTTGAGGAACTACCCTCCGTGCCTTCGAAAGCTACCCTCCGTACCTTGGAAAGCACGTTAAGCTGTTGGTCCCGGTTCCGGGACCATCCCGGTTATAAAATTATCTATAATAATCGTATAGCAAGACTCGGCAGATTTCCTTGTGTGGTACAACATAATACTGCGGTCACCAACCCACCTGCCATGCGTGGTGACTATGGCAAATACCCTCGCACATGTTTAGCAGTGGACGTTATACGGGCTGATGATGATGATGATGACGATTGACGGCACCGGTGGCTCAGTGGTTACTGTAGTTTTTGAGACCTGGTGTTTTGTGTTCGATAAATAAGTGTGGGCACCGCTACGACTACCGCCATAACGGTATTTGGCTCGCTAGTCTGTATTGTAGTCTAAAATGCATGCATTTTTTCAGTATGGTATATGTTTTTAAATTGTGTGTTCGTTAACATCACCGTGAATATCAAAGTACTTGAGAGTTGATATTTACTTGCAAACTCTTTCACCACAGAGTTGTCAAAGTCAAAAACTCTTTTTTCATATAGACACATTTGAAATATTTTAAATCATGTCCTTATTATGCGTCCCTTTCCTTTTCTACGACCAACTCTAGACGTGGCAACTCTGAGAAGAACTGGCAAGAAACTCAGAGGAATCCTTTTTTTTAAATACATTTTATTTTACAATTATTAATAAAGCAGTATTGTTTCAGAGCAACTCACTCCCAAGCAGTTTTGTCATTGACATAATCAGAAATTTTATAATAAGCCTTTTTACATAATTTATCTTTGACATATCGTTTAAACTTGTTTGTAGTTGTTCGGAATCGAAGTGTGCTTTGTGTTCATGAATTAAATGTTTGTGAATTCCCCTGTGACCCAGAGATTTTACCGCCGTTACAGGAGATGTCTTCAAAAAGAGGAAAAAAAAAAACCATTTATCTACATCACAACAATACATTAAGTAAGGGCAGTATAAATAGGAAACGTAAGCGTCTCATTATGAGGTGTGGTTTAATTGTCAACTTTCTTTGTTAGTAATACAAAAGCTTCGAAATAGGGTGTGGACGAAAATGTTGGGAGCGTTTGTGAAGGCAGTTTTTTTATTATGGGAAAGTGGCTTTCTGTGTAGGTTTGTGAGGTTTGTAGGAAAACTTCACATGGAGAAAAAAACCTATCAAGTTTGGCTGGTAAGATATATTATGCTTCCAAAATATATGTCCCTTTATCAGTTGATTGTATCATGTGTAGTGATAACGTCAGTGGAGAAACTTTGTGAATTAATTCATTTTATTTTACTTATAATAAAATAACATTATAAATAGATGTCGCTCAACTTACTTCGCGACAGCACAGTATTAGGGGACGACATTATTCAAAATATAAATGTATCATAATTGGTGGCACACATGGTTACAAAATTTAAATTGTAAAATTTTCCGGAAGTTTTTTTCACTTTTCTTTTATCTTTTGATACAGTGAATTGAATTGAAATCTACCAGCCGTTTCTATCTATCAGCTTTAAATAAATATATTTTTATGGTATTAATTTTTTGTATTTTTCTACAAAATTACATACATGTCATATCTCCAAACTAAAGCTGATAAATGAAAACGATTTTTATTTTCAGAATCAGGATGCCATACGTCTACATGAAAGCCAATTAACGGTCTGGAAAAAATCATTGTAATTACGTGTAATTTAAGAATCAAATTAATATTAAATGTGGCTTTTCTCATGAATTTATTTACAATATTATCTCTCTTCAGTTACATATCTTAAAGAGATGGCATATATTTTTTAAAGCACCTTATTTACACCGTCATTTTTTTTTGTAGTTTTAGTAATAACAACGACTAATACGTGAAATGAGTTATTTTTGGTACAATCGATATTATGTATATCATATGTCATTAACCTCCGTAGCGTAGCGGTATTTGGCTCGCTTTAAATCTCGGAGGTCGTGGGTTCGATTTCCATGCTGGACAAGAAATCTTTGTGTTAATTCTAAGATTTCTTCCCAGGTCTGGTTGGCTGAGGGACTACCCTCCGTGCCTCTGGAAGCACGGACCCGATTGTTATAACATTTTCCTTATTTGGTACAACATAATACTGCGGTCACCAACCCGCCTGCCAAGCGTGGTGAATGGCAAATACCCTCCCTCGGGAGGAGGCCCTTGTTCAGCAGTGCACGTTGTACGGGCTGATGATGATAATGATGATGATGTCATAAGCATTAACTTGGGCCTTTAGAGGCCTGTCCTAGGGTTGCCGTTTGCATTACTTAGAGTGTTTTTTAAAGCAATAGCTCATTTTTCGATGCACATATTTTTATAATTTCTGTTTCCTGAGGAGAAATATTTTATGAAAACATATCGTGTTTATTTCAATTTGTACTGCAGCAACATTGTTTTGCTAATTATTATTTTTAATGATTCATTAAAAAACACGGTGTAAGTATACAGATTATAATAAACGTATTATTTGTAAGCAAACAATCTCGAACGAACCCTTCTAAAAGGATCGCATCACTTAGCATCATGACTTACACACAAAATTACTCCCCGAAGGCTTAGCCTGCACTCCCACGATATTTTGCTAAATCGTAAACCAACTGATAAATGTTTATCGGACGAACGTAAACCGATTCGAATCCCGAGGGGTACACGAGTTTGTAAAATTTTTGTACCGTTTTTACAAAAATTCGTGAGAGATATGTTTTGCAGTACTTATTTTTCTTTAGATCTGCACCAAAGGTTTAAAACTTACATTCGTCAAAAAAAAATAATTTCTAGAACCTCATCATCATCATCAGCCCGTTTAGGTGATATGGCGATATGGCGATACCAACTGGCTGGGCAAAGACATCTTCATTTGTTATGGAGGAACTCCACCAACTTCGTGTTTTAAACCACCATACACATTTCGTGCTTTTCTTGTTGCATTAATGTTTCAGTCGAAACATTTGCATCCTTTTTAGATCATTTCAAACATGATCAGACATGATCTTAATGTTTAAAATGATCTAACCTAACTTAACTATAGTTTTGGAAGTATACTTTGTCTTATCCAGATGTCTCATAGTTTTGCTTCTTCACTGTTTCGTGCTTCTGTTATCAGGCCATTTATTATAGTTGTACCTCATTACCATCTTAAATTGTATGCAAAGATCTTCTCTTAGCTACAATTAATTGCTTTCTAGATAAGTAAAGTCTGTATTAGTAGTGCATTAGATATTCTAGACCGACAATAATATATCTGTACTTTAACAACCTAACTTACACGGTTTTTGTAAGAGAAAAGTGTTTTCATGTGCAATTGTTGACAGACTGGCTGATATGAATCTGGACGAATGTTTGAATAGAATGAGTGATTCTGTGTCGTAAAATATCTGATTGACAGCGGAGGCTAAACTGTGAACTGTATTGTTAATTATATTTTGATTTATATTGTGATCCCTTTGGTGTTATTACTTGTGTAAATAACCTTCTAAAGGACATAAAAACCTCAACAGTTTTTACTATAAAACCATAAATCTATACTAATATATAAAGTTAAAGAGGTTATTTGTTTTAACTCGCTAATGTCAGGTACTACAAGACCGATTTGAAAAATTATTTTAGAGTTAGATAGCCCATTTGAAAGGCTATAAGTTATATTTATTATAAAGTTCCTACGATCACGCGTGGATTTTGAATCGTTTGTCTTTTTGCTCCATTAACATACTACACATCATATTTACAATACATTTAATCATTGTTCATGGTTCGCACTTATGTATAAAGTTGGTAATATGTAGGTAAGTCTGTTTTGTCATGTCTGGAGAAATATTTCTCTTCACCTAACTGACCACCGTTCGAAAAAAACTCCATAATTGTTAAGGTGCTTAAGTAATTCTATTGGTATATTCCAAACTGGATTTAACGTCACCTAAACTGAGTAACATAAGGATTTTGGAATTGGAAATATGTCATTCAGTGTATCCTAAATTGGATTACGACCAAAACCCTGTCAGTTTTATGAATTAACCCTCAGGGATGACCGAAGGGAATGTGCTGTTAATTTTGTGTAGACAGCGTTTAATTAGAAAAATGTGGCGTGAGGAAATTAATTGGTCAAGTTTTATCGGACCTCATTTCGGTAGAAATGCTGTTTTTTATTAGTTCTACTATATTGGCATAAGAACGTTGACTGTTATGTATGTATAGTACCTACTACAATTAAGTTAATATATCGAATCATCATTATCATCATCATTAGCATGTATAACGTCCACTGCTGAACATGTGGCTTCTCTCGAGGGAGGGTTTTTGCCAAAGTCGCTACGCTATGCAGGCGGATTGGTGACCGCAGTATAATGTTGTTATTACGGTAATTGAGGCACGGAGGACGATGCTTGAGGCACGTAGACTTTCGTTTGTAATTTCGTAGTTAAGACCTGTTTAAGTAGAGTTATTTTAGGATTTTTAACATTTGTGTCCTTCATTAAAATTCAAGGATTGTTTATTTAATCGCTATTCTTTCAACAACTTTCTGCTTAGATTCTTTTAAATACATATTCATCAGACAATGAAAACCGCTCCATTTTGTGCCTCTTTGAAGCGATACAAAGGGATTTACAGATCTTGTTATTTTATGTTTTGTATTCCGTTGAAATTCAATTTTGAATAATGTTAGCACCAACAGAATAAAAATACTGCTGTTATCAGCCTATTAAGCCTATAATGATTCTTTCCACGTTAGGTCTAACAAAGGCAGTTCAAAGCAAGTTGTCACGAATGTAAAAATGTTATGGCTCATGAATGACTCAATAATGTGGCTTATAAAACTTGATTTTTTGTGTTGTGTTGCATTACGCATGGTTGTATGTGTAATTGTAATATTTTTGTATATTTTTACGAACGAGGCGCTTCATGGTTTTAAAAAATGCATTACTTTAGAATAGAACGACCATTTACGTGAACTGACAGAAAATTATACCAATATTTCATTGAACCTTATAAATATGTCTCGTGTATCAACAATTATAACGCACGTCAGATTTTGAAACAATTCAGTTACTCAAATTTTAAAAATTATGCAAACAAAGGAGAATGTTTTTTTACAAAGAGACCTGGTCCAAAAAATTATCTGCGGTCCCCAGGCATGAACCCATTGTTGATCGACTCATTCATTTGAAGTAACTATGTGTGCAAAGACGCAACAAAATCGAACCTGAAGTTAACGTTAAAAAAAACCAAATATATTATTATTAGTCCTTAGAAAAAAATGTAAGGACTAATAATTTACTTTTCGGCTTTCGGCAGGCTTTCTGCAGATTACTACAGGACAGATTTTATTGATTCTATAAAAAAAATATGGTATTTGAGATGATCTTTCAAATTAACCATGTGGCAGGCTTGGGGTCATACTTTTATTTTTTTAAATTATTTTTGGACCAAAAAATCATTCTCCTTTAAAAACATTGGAACTACTAACAGTAGAATCACATGTACAAACACACACACAAGATTGATACGATGATACATTTCTATAGCTATTAATTAAAGCATAGCTAGTAATAGGAAACGAAAGCAAATAAACAGTATTGTTTATTTGCTTTCGTTTCCTATTACTTGTCTACAGATTCTCCCATACTGATTGGATTTTACCACGAAATTATTTTTGACGAAATCTCATTTGGGTTTTGCTTGTGCTACGATATTGGAAGTGAGTGACTGCAGAGATTTACTTATCAATTTTGTATAAAATATTGAAATTTAGTTAATAACCAACGGAACGAAACGATTCGAATGAACGATACTTAATATTTATAACCATTTTAAAGTATTACTGATAGTAGTCACCACGCTTGACGGGTGAGTTGATGACCACAGCATTATGCATATTAGATACGCTACTCCCCGTTACCTGGTAAACGATTGTCATAGTAAAACAATCGGGACCAACAGCTTTATTTTTTTTAAGGCACGGATTCTCTTAACCAACCAGTCCCTTAAAGAAATCTTTGGTTTTTATACAACGGTGTTTTGTCCAGAGTGGAAACCGAAACCCTTATACTGTTACGCCACGAAATACATTCATAGTAACATTCGTCGATCTGCTTACCCAAAACAATATGATCTACAAGAATAAAATAAAAAAATAACCGACAATTTTTCATATGAGAATTGCCAAATTTTTTGCTCCAACACATTCAGATTCAAAAAGCCTTGGAACAAATGTGAGTTTTGAAGACTACCCGTGATTGGTAACAAAATTACTGTTTGGAAAAGTGATTCCATTCATAGATGTTCAGACAGTCAAACAGCGTGAACTTTATAGTCTAACGTGCAATGCGATATTGGACACTTCGGATGGTGTTCCGAGAAGTGTTATGGAAACATTTATACGTAATATCTATACCTAATAAAATACCGCAGCCAATATGGCGCCGCGGGATCACCTGGGCCACACAGTTATAGGGACGCCCGGAGTGTGAAGGCGTCCCTACTCCTCATGGGTCAGCCTCGAAAACAAAAGTAAGCCTGGTAGAAAACAAAATCAAGGGCATTTTCCACCGCCATAGAAATAGCCTTGGGGAGTAGGGAATAGAAATCCTGCTCCTCTCTATACCCATGCGGCGAAGAGACGTCTTAGTTATTTATTTTTGTTAAGAAGAGTAAACACATTTTCTTAGTTAATATAATATCGATAATATAAATCAAAGAAAAATTTGAAGACAAAATTACATTCCGGGAACAAACTCTTAATAAAATATACCGCTTTTATTTTTAGACGTTTCGTAGAAGTTGAATTGATAGTGGTCACTGGCCAACCGACTTTATCCCGCGCCTGTGAAAAAGCTAATTTAATTCAATAGGTTTATACCAAGGTTAATAAAATATGTATAAAAGACATAGGTATATTTTCGTTTTTACTCGAAAATACCAAGACTAGGGGTAACTCCGGATCCCGCCGCCTACCGCCCTAGGCTCGGCCTTGGGGAGTGGGGAACATGGGCCCCGCTCCCTTCGAGGCTGACCCATGAGGTGTAGGGACGCCTCTACACTCCGGGCGTCCCTATAATTGGGCAAATGGGCCACTGTAAGTGTGGCCCTGGAGATCCCGCGGTACCATATTGGCCGCGGGTACCGTCGGGGGGCCGGATTGCTCATGCGTACCCGACCCCCGCCAACGGCGGATCGAAGGAGTGTCCGGGAGGTTTTAGTGGTGTAGGGTCCTCTCCTCGTGGTATGACCTTAGCATACCACGCTATGGAGAGGGCGAGTCCCACATATCCCACCGCCAGCGCGCGAATACGCTGCAGCGGTGGTGGGAATGCGTCAATGCATTTCCTCCCGGATAACAAAAAAAAAAAAGGGGTAATTCCGGATAATTAAATAATATGAAATAATCAAATATACTTGACCTAATTACTTATTTCAAACATATAGCACTCACAAATTATCAGAAAATATCCTCGCAAAATTATATTCTAACACCAAAGATGCAGCTAAGTACGGAAAATTAAGTAGTATGAAATCAATACAAAATAGTAAATAAACAAACTTTACCTATACTAACATATAAAGCTGAAGTGTTTGTATATTTTCTTGAACGTGCTAATCTCAAGAACTACTAGTCCGATTAGAAATATTCTTTCAGTGTTAGATAGCACATTTATCGAGGAAGATAAGGATATATTTAATTATGACGTTCCTGCGGAAACAGACGCTATGCGGATGAAGCTAGTGAGATAATAAAGTTATAAGCGCCTTTAAAAAAGTCTAATGGGTCGGTGAGGTGAAATGCCGCAGATCCCGATTACATACTTTCCTTAGGTTGACCACTGGCAAGGCGAAAAGCAAGCTCTCCAATATATTGCATGCGCTGTGACTCTTTCTATGAATATTTATTTATTTATTTATTTATTCTGAACAAAAATACATTTGTGTCGAATAGGTACAGGATTAATACAATAATAATAATCAATAAAAGTTACAATCAATAAAATGGATAAAATGTCAAAATTAAAATAAGTAATAATCAAGAATTTAGTTAAAAATAAATAAAAACACAGCTAGTCAGAAAAAAAAAGAATAAAAGTTACAATCAATAATATGGATAAAATGTCAAAATTAAATTAAGTAACAGTCAAGTATCTAGTTAAAATAATAATAAAAAAAAAACTCAGATAGCCTATAAATAATAATACTAGCGACCCGCCCCGGCTTTGCACGAGTGCAATGCTAATGTGTGTGCAATGCTAATGTGTGTGTATACATATAAAACTTCCTTTTGAATCATTCTATCTAATAAAAAAAATCGCATCAAAATACGTTGTGTAGTTTGAAAGATCTATGCATACATAAGGACGGATAGCGTATAACGTAGCTTTCTAATGTTGAAAGAATTTAGCAAATCAGATCAGTAGCAGTAGTTTCTAAGATTTGCACGTGTAATCAAACAAACTCAGCAAGCTTTATAATATCAGTCAGTATAGACTTGGTTTAGTTCGGTGGCTATTTTGGTCACTCACCAAATTATCTGAAAAGGTAAAATTACATTACAAAAATTAATTTATTAGTCATAAAAATACGTACCAAGCTGTATTTAGTTTATTTTTTATATTAGTAGCCAATATCATACAAAACTTAAAAAATAATAACAATCATTCACATATTGCTGAATATCTTACAATAATAGATTGCAATAATGTTTTTGTAACTGTAAATAATGTAACTAAAAGACAGTTCAATTTAATTTATATTAATAGACAAATTTTGTATCTATATATATACAAGAAGTCGTGTTTGTTACAACACTTATAACTCGAGAACGGCTGGACCGATTGCCATGGTTTTTAATTTGTTGGATTTGTTTCCGTCCCGAATAGCAGAATACATTTAAAAACAAAAGAAAGTCGTGTTAGTTTCACTATTTATAACTCAAGAATGGCTAAACCGATTTGGCTGAAAATTGGTAGGGAGGTAGCTAAGAACTGGGAGAAGGACATAGGATACTTTTGGTTAGGGGTAGGGTAGGGTAGGGTAGGGGTAGGGTAGGGTAGGGGTAGGGTAGGGGTATGGTAGGGGTAGGGTAGGGGGGGGGCAGGGTAGGGGTAGGGGTAGGGTAGGGGTAGGGTAGGGTAGGGGTAGGGGTAGGGTAGGGGTAGGGTAGGAGTAGGGTAGGGTTGGGGTAGGGGTAGGGTAGGGCAGGAGTAGGGTAGGGCAGGGGTAGGGTATAAAAGTCCACCCGTGCGAAGCCAGGGCGGGCCGCTAGTTAATTATAAAGAAAGCTCCGGTACCAAGTTGCAAAAGTGATTCGAGGAACCAAAATTACAGATAAAAATATGTATTTTCATTATAGAACCGCCATGCTATAGATTATACCTGCTTACAATCGTCACCACGGACCGCAGTGGTACCAACGGTTACCATGTTGGCCTTCCCTTCATCTAACAACGGTTACCATTTTGGCAATCTTCATCAGCTGCCCTAACAGCTGATCGATGGAGGATTTGATGACGGGAACGACAGAGGCCATTGGAGTGGCGACTTACTATTCAAAATGGCTATAAATAAAGTATAAAAACTAATAAGTTGGAACAGTGACATGAAAGATGAAGTAGTACCAGCGCTCTATAGCTCTGGGTTTACTCCAAGGTATCAATTTGATACCCTACCAGCACAACCGGATGCGTTATCCATCGCGAACATTTCGTCTATGCGAGCCGAAGATGGACCCCCCGACACAACAGTGACACTGCGGGCCGAAGATGCACCTCCCCTGCAAATTGCCAACTACCCTCCGAATAACATCTCGGATCGTGCCCAACGACATGCAGCGCGGTTGGCGGCGCGCGCGGCGCGCGACCTCAGTTAGTCGCTCGGCGCCGCGCCGTCGAGTCGACTACTCCTTGAGAATGGACCTCGGGATGGTCTCGAAACTAGTCGGACATATCCGATGATTTAAAACCGTGAGTACAACCGGTTGTATAATATAAATATATACATATCTCTTTACCAAAATTATACAATTGTATAATCACTTTTTGTATCACTTGTACTAAAGTAATGAACTGTATGTCGGACGGAAGCCTCTTATTTTCAATACAATAAGAAAAATATATAGTAAGAATTATCTTACTACATATTTTCGATGCCAAGACTTACTACGGAAATAAAAGTCTTTTCCTCCTTACCGATACCATTTAGAGCACCCGACTGGAAAACAGATATAAATGACATACTTTGTGAGCTGGTTAGAACAAACCTTGTGCTTTATACGTTGTTCTATTTGAGCTGAAACTGGTTTGCTCTGAATTCTATAGTACTACTAGATTCATATAGATTTATTATTGAACTTACTGATATCTGTGACTCGACTAGTGTTTGCAAAGCTAACAAAAGAAGTAAGTAAACTCAAACGTCATCAACATCAGCCCGTATAACGTCCACTGCTGAACATGGGCCTCCTCCCGAGTGAGGGTAGTTGCCATAGTTACCACGCTTGGCAGGCGGGTTGGTGACTGCAGTATTATGTTGTACCACACAAGTAAACGCTGCTGCCCGTTCCTTGATATACTATTATAATAGATGATGTTATAATAATCGGGACCAACGGCTTAAAATGCTTTCCGAGGCACGGAGGGTAATCCCTCAACCAACGCCTCAACCAGTTTACCAGGGTGTTGAATTACAGTTGTATGCCTATGTCCCTTACGCCTATGGCCGTATGCGGTATAAGTCTCATCTTACATCTCGGCCGAAGGTTTGATTCTTGCTCCGGAAAAAAATATTTATGTAAAATTAAAGATTAAATTTTCTGATCCGTTTGGTAGAGGGACATCTCGCGAAAGCAAGTTAACCATTGGTTCAGATGATGACACCATCTTTCCATCATCATCTATGCCAACCGTATACCAGGTAAGTGGCAGCAGCATTAAACTGTGTTAATGTTGTACATAGTATTTCGGGCACAAATACGCCTAGCGAGGTGACTATGGCAGTTCCCCTTTGAGGCAGACCTATCCCCACCCGTTTAGCAGTGACGTTATACGGGTTGATGATGATTATATTATATACACCGTTGTTGTAGAAGTTTTAAAACCAAAAAACATAATAAAGCTAATAAAAATAGCAGTTGCGAACATTCTAAAGTAGGAAATCATTAGGCCGCGTCCTGGACGCCAGCGGGCGGAGCGGGCGGCGCGGGCGACGGCACGCGCGTCATTATCAAAGTTCATAGATTGGTGTGAAGCTATTCTCGACGACAGCGGGCTGTGCCTAAGGAAAACCTGCCGCCCGCACCGCCCGCGCCGCCAGCTCCGCCCGCTGGCGTCCAGGACGCGGCCTTAGACCCGCAATTTGACGTATCGGCCAATGTATTTAATAGTAAGCCGATCTACAAAAACCATCTTCCTTCTAACAAGCATCTTGTTTTCATATTACGTATCTCTTGACAACGCTTCATTAGTATTAACAACTTGGATGCAGATGACGTATTATTAATTTCAGCAGATGTTGTTTGTAAAGAACATGAAAGATTTTGATGATTAATAACTTAAACATTTATAACATTCGAAAATTATAAGAAATTCTCTTGAGTTTCTTATAAGTTTTTTTCAGAATTGCCACGTCCAAAACTGGTTTTAGCATTAAAACAATAAGGATGATGCATCAGAACATTATTTAAAAAATATGTTTCAATGTGTCTTTGCGAATAAAGATATATTTACTTTGACTATGAATCCATCACACGATCATATAGCAAAGTTGCGTAATTAATATGAGTTTTATTATTAAGCTGTCATATAAGTTGTTATTCACACATTGATTCAGTTTCTCTATTCTTGGCCGTTTTAGCGAGATTCTTTTCGGGAAAAGTAATGATATACTAGTTTTCTGTGTTCTCTTTGGCTTTTTTTTTTTTTTTTTAAGACAACTCCCGCTCTAGGGAAATAAATCCCTGTGTCGCGGGGGACTTTACAAACATTCATTTCACGGACACAAAGAACACCCAGACTCAGAACAACTATTTGTGGTTCACACAAATAATTGTCCCGGGTGGGAATCGAACCCAGAACACCAGGTCTCAGAGGCAACTATCGTAACCACTGAGCTACCGGTGCAGTCAGTCAGTACAAGTCATTAAAAAAAACACATTCTAGAAAAATGGCAATCTAATTTAAATCATATTTTTGGACGTCTACATAACCGTTGAGTAAATAGTTTTTGTCTTCTTTCCAGCATTTACATATACAACCCAATAGCCACGTAGGATTACATTTCTAAATGACTACTAGATTAGTATTAGTAGTAATTTTGTAAAATGGCTCTAAGCGGGACACAGTATATGTTAAAACATTGACACGAAAGAGAAGCAAGACAACGGCAAAATTCCCTGATGCGAGCCGAATGTTTAGTTGTGGACATCATAATGAATTATAATATCCTTTACTATTTCTTTGAAGTAAGTCATTAAATTCAATTGCCGTATTTCAATTATTTCATCTAATATAAAATTTGGAGTATAATTGTTATCGCGGTCAATTTTATCGTAGCTGATATGATTATCATTAAACGCTTAGAAATTGTAGTACTAAAAATAACCCAATATGGGACGTCATTCAAATGCCAAATGACTTAAACTCTTGTTCTGGCTAATATGATTTTCGAATGGGCACCCATGTGCTACCCCACTTTGATATCAAATATCGGTAATTTCTTTAAAATTTTAAAACATTAATCTGCCTTGTTATACAAAACTTTTAAGTGGTAAACGACTACCACAAAGTCTTAACTTGACTGTCATTTTGTTGAACAACTGGTGAAGACCAACACTGATACAACAAATTAAGTCTCTGCACGACCCTACGGTCGACTGGTAGATAATTCCTTGGCATTAAGTCTACGTCAGTACAAAATGTATTCCTATGTAATATTAATATATTGTACTTATATACTAACCTCAATGGTATCTTTTTCTCTTATATAATTCTCGTTACTTTTGTGCACCTACCACACTATCTCTGCACCACGGGTTGACTGGGAGATAATGCCTCTGGCATTAAGTCCGCAATGTACTTTCATAGTGCTAAAGTTATTAAATAAATATATAAAATTTTGTGCTAAAGTTTGTAATTAAATTAAAGATAACTCAATGTTGACGTCTCTAACTTAGAACGTTCTGTTGGCTAAACAAATGATATATTGTCACTGCGCATGATAAGTTCCATACTTTTATTAGATATTTGCTAGATTTATGGAAACAACAAAAACTTTTTATTTCATTTATAAAAAATGGACTGCAAAGTTTCTATGGAATATTATTACTAAAATTTTGTTTTATTTAAAATAAAAATTGCACATATCTTAATAAAATAATGCACATATTCGAAAACTCACATCGAAAAGGTCGATGTTCAGCAGTGATAACTGCTGACGATGATGATGGTGATGAAACAAACAAAAATACATGCTTGCAAATAAATTGTTCATTTATTTGACATAATATTCCAACAAATTAACAACAAATTAAATATTGTGGAATATTTAATAATATGGCTTTTCACTTCCAGCTTCCCCTTCTGGTTGTCCAGAACGTCCAGAACTACCAATAATAAATGGATTGGTTGGGCAAAAGTTGTCTAAAACGATGTACAGCACTCCATTCCTTGGCGAATATGTAAGTGGGCTTGCTCGTGTTGGATAATAATATGCTTGCGAGAGTCCCATCAAGCAGATTGAGAAAATCACGAGGTACTTGAACATGTTGGATATCTTCGTTATTATTCCGATGAAATTGGAGAAGACTGTAATAATGTTCTAACAATCTGCTCCAATAAAATTGGAAAATTGATTTGCAATGTGAATTTATGCCGTAATCACTGCAGAAAACTAGTGCTATAGTTGAAGTTATAACTATCTGAATCAACAGTGCAACGCACTTCCCGAAGCGCGGAGGGTAAGTCTCAACTAACCAGACCCAGAAAGAAATATTAGATTTTACACAAAAATGTGTTGTCCGGTCTAAAGGTTGTCTTTGTATCTATAGGTAAACATAATAGGTTAAAAAAAACGTTGAATAGGTATTTAATTTTATTTCGAACTCATTGATACTACACAATATTTTTTTTTACTCGATTTGGTTCTTTAATCAGTTTGCAAATTCAAATGCGTTCTATAATTGGATGGCATTTTTGGAATATTGTTTAAGCCGCTTCATATTTCATTGAACTAAAGAAGTGACAAAAAATAGCGATATGTTCAAGTATCTCGTGATTTTCGATATCTGCTTGATGGGACTTTCGCAAGCTTACTATTATCCACCACGAGTAAGCCCAGCTACATACTCGCCAAGGAGTGGAGTCCTGTGCGTCATTTAAGACAATTACTGCTGTGTTCCTAGAATACGTTTTATCCAGGAATTGGATCTGGAATTAGATCTGGGATTGAATCTGGAATTACATCATGAATTCGATCAGCAATAGGATCAACCGCTACTCATTAATAACTTTGGGCCCTATGTCCTACGGGACAGCAGCGGTGCCAGCATTATTGATAGCGCTAGATGAGCGATCGTTCGCGTTGGTAGTCAAACAATACTCGCGCCACCGCCAAACCACAAGTCGTCGAGTTATAAATATCATCATTAGTTCTTCTGTATTAAATTCAATCAAATAAATGATCTAACAGCCTTATTATTTCATTGTTAACTAATTTCAAAACGCAACCCATTGACTCCGTAGCATCATCAACAGCCCATCCAAGTCCACTGCTGAACATGGGCTTCCTCATTACAAATGTTGGTAATTGGGGTCGTTGAGGGATATTGTACCATTTATTTTTCAAATTTAAACTTAAATCTTCCCAAATTAATGTAAACTAAACCGTTCTACAAGCATCCATCGCAATTTGATAGAAATAGCTAATTAGAAATTGGTATGCTACATAAATATTACGACATCACGTATTTATTTTGATAATACTATTTATTCACATTAATGCATGCAATCTTATTATAAAATCGATTTACATATTATTTCATTACATTCTAAATTAATTGTCACGCCAATATCATTGAATTCAAAGTAAGAAAAATGCATTTTTATAACAAGATTCCCTTGTTTATTTATTAAACTGGTTGCAAACATTTTCGTATGATTTAGTTTTTGTCAAATATTTTTATTAAACTGCAAAAAATAAGGACATCTAGTGCCAGTGCAACAGATGTATAGCACAAGTCGTCCTAATTCTGCCGAGCCAAGATGATTCTTCACCCCACTTGAATAACTTCATGTGACAGGAGGAAACATGTGCGCTGGAAGATCCATTAATGGGTGATGCGATAAAGCAAAAAGTAGTTTTTTCTTCCTCTTCTTTCCTGTACCGCAACATCCGCTGGTCTTCGTTATCATAAGCTTACCCCCATTCTATAGCGAACAGAGAACTTTAAAAACCTCCTTCCTTTGTCGCATCTCCAATAAATATAATTCTCTTTTTCACTCTTTTGAAATGGGGTCCTTTAAGCAAGTCGTGAAGAAGCAACTATGTTCGACTTTTTTATTGGAACACTCCCCAATACATACGGTAGAACCCTCTAAACTCTCTCCCTGCCAGTGACTTCCCTGAGCCGATGTCTAAGTTAAAAATGCAAAAGCCTTGTAGCTGTTATAATACCTGTGCGAGTTAACAACTCAGCATTGCCTCTGAGGCATGAGCATTATTGCTTTTGGGCCTTTAAGTGAATCTGTATTACCACACACAAAAAACATGCCTGACTTACAAATCTATATAAATATTATAATCTGCTACTGATCCGATTCCGAATATTCTTTATCTAGAACTCACTTAACTCAAGGTATATTTTAAGACGTGTTTCTCACGGGAACGGGATATATGCGGCTGGAACCACTCAATAGAGCTGGTTATTAATAAACGTGATGATCTGATATACTAAAAGCAAACGTGGCGATATTTTGTGCAAAACCTTTTACGTAACTTTTACATTGATTTGTGATAGTAACAAGCATTAATACAGTAATCGATTTGTAATGCAAACAATTTGAACTATGAATATTTTAAGTCATTTATTTACTTAATCAATCATTGTTTGCATTTTATATATAAATGCAGTTTATACTAAATCAATTGTGCTATTCTTGGTTTGAAGTCGGACAGTATTGAAAGGCACCAATATGTACATGTTTATGATAATTGTAGCCGTGTGTTTAGTGGGACTCGCACATTGCTCAGGATTTAGCGAAAATAGAGACTATTCTTCGCCTTCCTCGCCGTCACTATCACGAGAGCCACTGCTGCTACCAGAATTACCGCAACGACTACAATGGCTACCACCACGATCGCTGCTCCCAGAACAAGTTCTATCGCCACTGCTACCAGGACCACCATTGCCGTCAGTAATTCCTCTGTCCCCACTTTCTCGCTTACCATGTTCTTTGAAAGTGTGTATTTCTTTGCCGCCACAACCACTCATACCACTGCCACCCCTACCCCCATTACCAATGCCACCACAGCCATTTATACCACTGCCACCACAACCATTCATACCACTGCCGCCCCTACCCCCATTACCACTGCCACCACAGCCATTGATACCACTGCCACCACAACCATTCATACCACTGCCGCCCCTACCCTCATTTCCACTACCACCACTACCATTTATACCACTGCCACCACTACCTCCATTACCTCAAGAAATTCCAATGCCACTACCGCAACCGTGCTCTTTACAACAAATGTGTATTACTGTAAATCAATGTGAACCAAATCCAAATTGTCCACCATCAGTTTCCCCTTATGTGCCAATTGATTACACATATCCTCCTATCGTTCCCTCATATCCACCAGTAGATAACTCTTACCCGTCAGTTGATTCCTATTACCCACCACCTGCCTCTTCTTATTTGCCTAATGCTCAACTTTATTCGCCAGAAGAAGTGTATTATCCGCGAGTTCCTTCTTTCATGCCAGCGGATATATATGCACCACGCACTGCTTATTCAATAAGTTCCTCTTATAATCCAGCTGGTATGTATTTGGAAGATAAATTTGAGGTCAAAATAGTTGACGAGACAATATTATAGATTACATCTATAATATTTTTGTCATAGTTAATCCATAATCTTATAATTATAATAAAAATAAATGCCAACTATTTCAACAGAAGTTTAGAATAAAAACTGCGTTTTTATTGATTCTTCAAATTTTTTGTCCTTTTCGTCCCATTTTTGTTATTTTGAAATTAATAATTTAGACGTATGCTGACGTATGCTATAGAGTGGTGGTAGCTTTTGCATCTTTTGGAAAATCTTTTAACAGGCGACTAACAACTTCAAGGCTCAATAGCTACAGAAAACAGAAGGAATTATAAATAATAATAATAATGCTTTAAGATAGAAAATACATTAAACAGATATAATTAAAATTATAGGTGAGGTACATACTTACATGGCAAATAATATTAACAAATAATACTCATGAGAGTAGGACGATATTTGAATAGGTTAGGTAAGGTTGGTTATTTTTTTTTAATACAACTGAAAAGTACGCGTCTTATGAGAAGAAGATTTAATAAGTTAAAGAAAGTGTTTACTTTACAATCCATTCAGTGACCAACACCTGATGCCTGATGTAAAGTAAATCGCTTTAATACATTTTATATATCGTAAATAATACGCGAAAGCAATAAATAATTGCAAAACTCTAAGTCATTTGAATACCTACAAAACTAAATATAAATAAGATTGTAAAATGATTGAAATAGATGAGGTGCACATTGAGAAACTGTTAAAATTAGACACAAATAGGTACTCTGTAGTAGTTGACATAAAATGCCACAAGTAATACAGTATTAGTTTTAAATTTTAAGTGATCTATATAGGTATTATCGAATTTTTTGGGTTTTACCTAAAAATAAACGTATTTAATTTAATTTATTTTAACCCTAGATAGCTAACGTTAAGTACTATGACGACTATTTTTAAATGTGTTTTAATTAAAATTGTATAATAATTAATGAGTTTTATTAATTTATAGAAAATGTAGGATATAAATTGAAGATAATGTTTAAAAAATAAATATATATTTATCATTTTAGTACTAAATTAAATTTATTTTCTTATATTTTTAAGACTAATGGGACACTAAATGTTACAATGGCTTAATTAGAAATTTTTTTCTTTTTTTTTAATAATACAATGAGCTAATATGATAATTAATTTTACACAGGTTTTTATATTTCAAGTTGCATTGATAGTGGGTCGCGGGCAGACTGGCTTAGCGGTGTCGCTCCGTGTAGGGGAGCCCTCCACCGCGGATCGACACTGCCGAGAGTCGAGCGAACGAATCGAGTTACCAACTACCCTCAGTTCTAATTTATTTTGTGTCATAAGGCCGGTTGCACACTTCCCTCAGTGAGTTTACTAAGCTCAAAATAAGCTTTTTGAGCTAAACTTAGTCGTAAGTATCAAATTACCTAATTTTATTTGACGCTAGTTGTCAAAAGTCGTCTTTATCTTCGCCACACATACAGTACATACACATACTATATAGTAATTCTGTGTGTTGTTGTCATACTCATTTTCTTATAGGAAAACTAACCAAGGCTTCTTCCCTTACTTTCCAGTTCTGGAAGTCTTCTGATACCTATGATGTTCAGATATCAGAGGATTTCCAAAACTGAATTGTTTCATAATGACACCTTGAACTTCTACGCATTGCTCATGATGCAAATCCAATAAATCACTTATTGGGTTTTTTTATCGTTCGAGTCCTTGTTGCTTTGTGATGTTGACCTGGATCTGGATTTAAAAGTTGTTCGTGCAATTCCTTCATACAGGTGCTTTGGACAGTGAATAACCTCTTAGCACCAAGACATTTTGGCAATAGAGGACGTAAGAGTAGATACTCGATATATCGAGCATGTTACGAAATACGGGTTAGTTTGATAATCACACAATATTTGAACACATCTGCCATAATGTGTCTACGCCACCTCTACTTGATAGCATTTTATAATTCTATATTTTAATATGTTATCAACAATTATTTTCGTATTTCTTCAGCTTCTAGAGGTTCATCGTGTTAGTCACTTTACTGTTTGTTAGTCAACAAAATCGTAATTTTTACCGTTAGAAAAAAAGCCTTAATAAATAAACATAATCTTAATAATGCAATACTACGACTATATTGTCATGTGTGATCAATCTCGTAGCCGTTCTTGAATATCAGCAGAATGAATACAAAAAACATCACCAAGTACAGCTTTCAAAAGTTACACATAAGCTAACCATTCGTCGAAATGACGAGGTTGCAATAGGCTCATAAACAAAAGTACTTACGGGCTAAACGTGACGACTACGTAACACACTCTAGCGCTCACTAAGTCGGCTCGAATCGGCATGTGTGTATGTATAACCATTAGAATGGTAGAGTGATTTTTTATTAGATGCATTTTGACAAACGTTAGCTATCTAGGGTTAATACAACAATATCACTACATAGTATAACACAACAAATAACGAGACAACGAACAAAGTCGCTTTCCCTGTCCCTTTATCCCTATGTATGCTTAAATCTTTAAAACTACGCAACGGATTTTGATGCGGTTTTTTTAATAGATAGAGTGATTCAAGAGGAGGGTTTATATGCATAATACATCAGCATTGCGCCCGTGTGGAGCCGGGGCGGGTCGCAAGTGTATTATAATTGGTTTATTTTTATATTAAAGAACTGATAAATTTACCTGCTTCGTATTATTATATCAGAAGTAATTTCAAGATCTCTTCTACCTCACAGGATTTTACGCTCAACACTGGATCGACAGCTAAATGTTATCTTCATGGTACAACTGGACACCACCTTTTGTCGGATGGACATTTGTTGTAGACATTCCTTCAATACGCACGAAGCGATTTGCTTCTTCTTTCATAATGCACCCCGGTAGAGAATTCCACTCCTTAGCCGTCCTAAGGAGTGGAATTCTCTGCCGGGGTCAGTTTTTCCGGAACGCTATACACTGGACATGTTTAAGGCTAAAGTGAACAGACACTTTCTAGGGACGCGTGTATCATTTTAGGCCTTTTTTTCGCCTTCCATCAAGCGAGATTATGGTCAAACGTAAACCTATATACAGGGTGTCCCAAAAGTTTAAGTAGCTGGGAAAAGGGGTGACAGGGGTGGACACAATGGTCACTAGAAAAATTAAAAAAAAATCCGCTCTGGGTATTTAAAAAAAAAATGGCATTTTTTTAAAAACTTAAAATTTTACACCTTGTTATTTTTGATGTTGATGACCTTGTTGTTATTGAAGATTACATAACAGCATTTTTTTTAAATACAGCCATATTTGTAGGTACAGTTAGCACAAGGTGTAAAATTTTTAGTCTTTTAAAAAATGCCATTTATTTTTTTAAACACCCAGAGGGAATTTTTTATATTTTTCTGGTGACCCTTGTGACCATCCCTATCACCCCCCTTCCCAGCTACGTAATCTTTTGGGACACCCTGTATAATAAAAAATAAAAAAAAACATTATGTAGTCAGCCAAGAGGCATTTGCTACTTCATCGTACATAGGGACACCAACTTCCTACTTTTTGGTTGGAAGCTTAATTTTTTAATCGAAAGAAAATTTATTTGTCGCAGTTATTGTGGAGTGTATAATCGCAATGACCGAGATCGTGAAACTATTTTGGTTTGATATGGCAACGCTTGAACTAAATATGTCGCCCACCTTAATTATAAAAAAATGTATTTAAAAATACTCTTCCATAGTTACTTAACAACATATTGAACGAGAGCATTTAATATACAGTTGTAAGAATATGTAATAATAAAATATATTCTTTCGCTATTTGTTGAACTGGTTTATTATTTATAAGCTGCATAAATATTTGTACAGGCGACTACGGCTTTATATTTTAATGATAATTATATATTAAAAACAAAAAAAAATACTAAGTATTTATTTAACTAATTACATCATGGGGATGTCATATTTACCACCGAAATCCTGCTCAAGATTTTAAAACATCCAGATTCCAAGCTGCTAGTCGCCTCTACCGGTGCCGCTATTCCCGGTGCCTGGTGCTGTGCCTGGTGCTGAGCCCTGTGCTGCGGCCGGTGCTGCACCCGATGCTATGACCGGTGACATTCCCGGTAAAAATCCCGGTGACATTCCTGCATAAAACGGATTGGGAGCATAGCAATAATTGTCTAAATTGATGCACAGGACTCCAGGTCTCGGTGAATATGTAGCCAGTTGGCTGACTCGTGGTGGATAATACACGTACGTATGCGAGATACCAATTAAGCAGATAGCAAAAATCAACAGATACTTGAACATATTGGAGTATGTAGTAGTGGTGTTAGTTCAATGAAATCTGAAAATGCCTTAATAGTATTAAAAGTATGCCTTCTCATTTATACCGAATCGATAATTGATTTACTGACCGAGCCCAAATTTATGGAATTGAAAGTAATAATCAATAAACGTTGGTTGTCAAAGTGTCCGGATAGTGTAACTGTAATAGAAACCATGATTATATAGTCAGTAAGTCATCGTCGTCCATTGAACTCTTTCTTAATTATCTTTAGCTTTTGCTCCCTGAAAATATTTGCCTGAAAAAAGCACTTATAAATTATCTGTTAAACTAAAATATTATTCATTTTACAAATATAAAAAGCAATAACAGACTTGTTAGGACAAAACTTTAGAAAATGACAACCGTTTCGTCTAAATTTAACGATTGAGATTATATTGATATTCGTTGGTCTTCTTGTACAATGACGCCGGAGAAAAGTGCGCCCGCAACCTGACCCCTAGTTTGCAAAATACTATCCGATGCCCTCGTAGACCCGAAGTCCGAGAAGCCCGCGAACTGTAAAGTAGAGCGACAGTTGCACAATACTCCCCTAAAATACTAAAAGTCATAATCCCTAAATCACATCGCCAGTGACCGCCGCGCCCTGAGCCGAGGTCCAAGCCCCACAGGGGGCGCCCTCTTTCGCAGGTTGATTAGTTTGTAGTTTTTAAACCATTAATTAAGGCTAGAGCTCTGCTCGCCTTTATGCCCGGTGAAGTAGCAAAAGCCTCATGGCTACATACGAAAGTCCAAACGAAAAAAAACTACAATGAACTTAAAAAACGGAATATATCATGTACTCACTCAAAAGATAGTCAACTATAATTATACAATGATTAAAACATTAAAGTGATGACCCCAAAAAGTTGTTTAGAAATTGAAAATCCCGCAGTACTAATAGTATTCTAATTGCTTATATACATTTCGAAGAAAATTTCGAAGAAGTCTTTGAAAAAAGTTCGCTTTTCAAACACGTTTCTTTTGCATAAAATTGGTTTGTTTATTTATAATACTTTATTCTTTATCCATCAGTACTACCCGGTAACTTTTGAGATTATGAAGGTTCGATTCGGGAGATGAATTCGATACAACCAAATACTTAGAACATCGTTTATTGTCTCTCTAATATAATGGATACATGGAGTATATATTCCTTATTACTATGACATCATACGAGTAACAACTAAGGCTTACGATATAAGTAGAGCTATTACACTACAGCGAAATTAAAATCCTAGGACTTAGTAGTAGACTTAAAACAATTGTAGAATGAATCTGGGAATTTGTAAACAAATATATTAAAAACTACGACCCATAATTTCCAGTGTGGTCCCTCAGTTCACACGCACATATAGCATGGAGAACAGATGGCCGTTGGGGTCGAAAAGTTCTTCCACCGTAGGACTTCCACCAACAAGATGTACAGATGATCTGGTAAAGGCCGCGGGATCACGGTGGATGCAGGCCGCTTCTAACCGTAACAACTCGAGATCTATGAGGGAGGCCTATGTCCAGCAGTGGACGTCCTACAGCTGAAATGTTGATGATGATGACTAGGTATTTCTAAACCCTTTTTCTAAAAAGATGTTTCTACTCATTTAACTTCAAAATATTTTTTAAATACCTAATAAGAAAAAGAAAACACGTTCGGAAACTAATATCTTTATTAATTAAAGCTAAAAAATATTGATCACTACATAAATATAAACATAGCGCAATTAAAAGGTAAATTTTCTAATAAAATTTCACTAAAACGAGAAACCTAGTTTTGTTTACTGTGAAATAAATTTTATTTAGATGATTTCATTTTATTTAGATTTTGCTTGTGCTGTTTGTGCAATATACCTTTCATTTTATTCCCTTTTCTTCCCAGTTCCACATCCTCCAAATGATAACTATGTGAATACCCTTGCCCATATGAAGAAGCTGGCTCCAAAGATTGTTGAGTAGACGGAGAATGTGAACCAACTAACGGGGAATGGGAACTAATTGCTGGAGAATGTGAATCAGTTGACGGAGAATACGAAGAACTGTAACCAACTGACGGAGAATAGGAACCAACTGACGGAGGATATGAACCAATCGACGGAGAATACGGAGAACGTGACCCAATTGGTGAACGAGAACACCCTGGTATAACTCGTGGTACCAATGGCTTTGGTGGCGGTAGTGGGATTACTCGTGGCCGTGGTAGCGGTAGTGGCATCACTGGTTGTGGTTGTGGCACATGTGAATACTCACTAGGCGCATAATAACCTGAGCTTTGTGACATTTCCACCAAACAAACTAGTGCAATTGTCAAAAACTTGTACATAATGGTGCCGTTCGCTTCAGTTCTGGTTAAAATCAATAACAGAACAGATGAATTTTGTGATTGCTGCATCTATATATACAACAAATAATTATAATATAATTGATTGGATATATGTAAATTAATCACATTCAACGATTGGTTATAAATTATTAGCTTGGTAAATCAATTGGTGGTTTCACAGTAAAAAGGAAAATAAATTATGTCATTATCGAATTTGTATTAAGTATTCATTTTCAAAAACCTATACTTAAAAGAATACAAAGTTACAACTATTAGAATTTTAGCATGTATACATTTGTGATAGGTATGCCTGATTAGGAAACTGGGTTTTTTTTTTCTTATTCTCAGTAATATACTAGAAAGTACTATAACACAAGTAACAAAGAAACCTAAAATAATAGTTTTACGACAAATATTTAACTGGCGTAAAAATGTATTCAATTATGATTACGTAGCAGTGCACTGTATAATAAATGAAATTAAGTAAAATAGATATTTTTTTTATAAATAATAATTGTATACAATCTTGTAGTGTAATAGCTCTACTTATATCGTAAGCCTTAGTTGTTACTCGTATGATGTCATAGTAATAAGGAATATATACTCCATGTATCCATTATATTAGAGAGACAATAAACGATGTTCTAAGTATTTGGTTGTATCGAATTCATCTCCCGAATCGAACCTTCATATGGCGACCTAAGCCAGGTGCTATGTTCCGTAAAAGGTGTCGGTATTATAAACATTGAGTGACTTGTGCAGTTTATAGACTCATTATGATTTCATTACATTGGAACATTTTATTATCGTGTGCGGTTTTTGTGAACATTATTGGTGACTTTTTCCGAATAAAAATAAATCATGGGCAAACAACAATCTAAGGAGCCAGAGGTGATAATCGCGCAGAACGGTGTTGGGAACTCTGCTGCTTCGGACCAGTTGTTACAACATGCGAGTGCTTCGAGCTACGTACTAATTACCATTTGCGTGATTCTAATTATTGGAGGAGCTATATGGCTGATGCGTTACTATAAAAGGTGTCACGGAAGATGGATAGAGCGAGGAATCAACAAATTTGAGCTACGGAGGTCCATGAGTCTGTTTCGTCGACAACAACGGGAGGTCGGTGCTACAACTGCTTCGGGTGCTTCGCCGGTGTAAATGAGTACCAACGTGATCTAAAAATACGTTTTTTTTTTATGTCTATTGATTGTGCTATGATAGTGTATTTTTTGTCTTTTTTTATTTAGATAAGATAGTTTGGTAACTCGGTTTGCACGATGCTAACTAGGTGGTAATAATTAAGTATTGATTATGTAATGGCAAGTGAGGTAAAGGAAATATTTGAAAAATTAAAATATATAAAAGATTATCTAACAAAGTTAGGCCCCAGAAGGCGGACATGTGCTATACGAAAAGATAAATTAACTGAATCTAATATATTATATAATCAATTTTCTTCTATACAAAGTTTAATAGAGATAGCGAAAACCAAACAAGAAATCTCACAAGCACTATTAATAAGGTGTTTATGAAAATAACTCAACTTTGTTCGGAAAGTACAGAGGAGACGTCAAACATGGAAAAATTTGATTTAAAAACTGCAATTTCATTATTGCTGATAATGACGGATAATGAAGACGTCACCAAACAATTGATCTCAAATATTGAGATGTACGAATCTTTGATTGATGAAAGTAGTAAAAAACAACTTATTACATTTATTTTAAAGTCTCGTTTATCAGAGAGCGCTAAGCTGCGTATGTGTGATGACTATTCCTCAGTGCAAGATTTAATTAAGGACATGCGTTCTCATTTGCTACCTAAAAAATCTGATACAGCGATCCAGAGTAAGCTGCAGCATATGAGGCAGAATGACAGAAATATCGAGGACTACGGTAAGGAAATAGAACAATTATTTGTTAATTTGACTATTACGCAAGCTGATGGAGATTCTAGTAAATACAAAATTTTGAAGCCAATAAATGAGCGGATAGCGATAAAAAGATTTTCAGATGGATTGCGTAACAGTCGTCTTAGCACAATAATTGCGGCAAGGAATTATACCACATTGAAGGATGCCATCCAGGGTGCTTTGGATGAAAGAGTCGCGAGTGGAAGTGAAGATCGAGTGATGAACTTCCATCATAATAAAGGTAAGTCAAATCGGAATTATCGTAGTAATTATCATGGTAATTTTCAACGCACCCCTGTGTCTAGGGTATTTCCTAATTCCAATAATTATTATAATCGGGGTCGTGGTTATAACAATGGTTCACAAGGAACACGTAATTTTGGTAGTTCGTCTAGCTATCGCGGTCGCGGTTTTCGTGGCCACACAACTTTTCGTCGCTCTCGTCGGCAACACCAAGTTAACATAGCCGAATCAAGTAGTCGGGAGAATTTTAATAGTCCAACACCTGCTGTAAACACTAAAACTGAAAACAATAATTTGTTTTTTCGTGCATGAACATTTTTACTGTCAAAATATTAACTCTGTTAATTTAGATGTTTTCCGAGAATCGCGTAGTTGGTTACTTGATACCGGAGCGTCATTGTCTGTAATCAGACAAGAGGTATTAGAGAACTTAGACATTCCATTCCATTTAGATCGCATTAGAATAAACGGTATAGGTGGTCATATATACTGTGATGGCTTTGTTTACCTTACATTAAAATATGATAGTTATGAGTTTGAGCATAGGTTTTATGTATTTAAAAATTTTACTTGTAGGACAGATGGTATTTTAGGCCAAGATTTTTTAAGTAAATTTAACTGTATATTAGACTTTGAGCAAAATGTTTTAACCGTAAATAATTGTATTAGTATTCCACTGCAAATGGGACAACTAAATAAAAATAGTTATTTGACAATACCAGCCAGATGTGAAGTAACTTATTTAGTACAGACACGCTTACAAGACGAGTGTGTAGTTATGCCTAAGCAATTATGCGAAGGTGTATTTTTAGCTTCTGTTCTAGTAAAGCCTAAAAATGGTAAAATACCTTTGAAATTTTTAAATACAAGGGAAGTAGATGTTTGCTTAAGCTATTTCACCCCTGATGTTGTTACATTAAATGATTATTTCTTATGTTCGTTTGAGAGTAGTAGTAACTTAGACACTGAACGTGTTAAGAAGTTGTTTTCATTTTTAAATTTAAAGCATTTAAATACGGAAGAACAGATTTCTATTGAAAATATTTGTGCAAAGTACTCCGACGTATTTTTATTGCCAGGTGATAAGTTAGGAGTTACAAATTTATACCAACAGTCAATAAATTTGAAGGAAAATACTAGTCCTGTATATACTAAGCCTTATAGGCTTCCTAAAAGTCAAAAAGCCGAGATTGATAGACAAATCAGTGAAATGTTGCGTAATGACATTATAGAAGAGACTAGTAGTGCGTGGTCAAGCCCAGTATTACTAGTGCCGAAAAAAAGTGATAGTAATGGAAATAAAAAATGGCGCGTTGTTATTGATTATCGAAAATTAAACAACAGCCTTAAAGACGATAAATTTCCATTGCCTAACATCTCGGATATCCTTGATTCTTTGTCAGGAGCTGTTTATTTTAGTCATTTAGATCTTAGTCAAGGCTATTATCAGTTAGAATTAAGTCCTGAAAGCAGGAAACTCACTGCATTTACTACAAACAAACAATATCAAATGAAACGTCTAGCAATGGGCCTTAAGATCAGCCCGAGTTCCTTTAGTCGGTTAATGACTGTAGCTATGTCAGGTTTAAACAATGAGAAATGTTTGGTATATTTAGATGATCTGATATGCATAGGTAGAAATTTGGCAACTCATAATAAGAACTTAGTTGATATCTTTGAACGCCTTAGAAAAGTAAATTTAAAAATAAACCCTGAAAAATGTCAATTTTTAAAGAAGGAATTATTGTATTTAGGCCATGTTGTATCAGCTGATGGAGTCGCACCTGACCCTGAAAAGACTCGAGCAATACAAAATTATCCCACTCCGAAAAATAGTGATGAAGTTAGGCGCTTTGTTGCTTTCGTGAATTACTATCGTAAGTTTATTCCGCGGTTTTCCAAAATAACAATACCCTTAAATAGACTAAGTAGAAAAGGTGCTAGGTTTATTTGGGACACCGAATGCGAAAAATCATTTATGTCATTAAAAAATATTTTGGTCAACCCACCCATTTTACAGTATCCTGATTTTGAGGATGATAATGAATTCTTATTACGCACAGATGCTTCTGGTGTGGCTATAGGGTCCGTTTTGTGTAATAAAAATGATTTACCAATTGCATATGCAAGCCGACCACTTAATAAATCTGAATTAAATTACCCTACAATAGAAAAAGAACTTCTTGCTATTGTTTGGTCCGTAAAATATTTTAGACCCTATTTATTTGGTAAAAAATTTACAATCAAGACAGATCATAAACCATTACTTTACTTATTTAGTTTCAATAACCCTTCCAGTAGATTATTAAAGTTTCGGTTAGCCTTAGATGAATATGATTATACGGTTGAATATGTTAAGGGTGTGGATAATGTGGCTGCAGACGCGTTATCTCGCATCGTTATTACATCCGATGAATTAAAAAATATGAACCAGAATGTATGTAATGTTATGACACGTAGTATGGCGAAAAATAAATTAAGTGACAATTGTTCGGTCGATAAGAACAAAACTAATGATCGGTCTGATCAACCGAAAGTTGTTGAAATTCTTAGAAAGCCGAATAATTGCATTGAACTAATATTTGATCAATTTGTATTTAAACATAATACTAAATATATAAAGATAAATGACTTTTATTATATACCATCTAAAATGACAATGTACGTGGATCCATTTTCTCGATCATGCTCAGCGCGAGACGCTTTCGTGAGAGATTTGGAATCTATTTGTGACAAAATGTCTATTAAGGAAATTTATATTCTAAAGAAAGATAATAATGATAAATATATAAAATGGTTAACCAAAACTTGTACGAATAAGGATTGGACCGGTCCACGAATTTTTATATTGAAAAGCTTAACTAGAGTATTAAACGACGATGATAAAAAAGTAATATTAAATGATTTTCACTTGCTTCCCACGAGTGGGCATGCTGGTGTTAGACGTATGTTAAATAATATGAAGAGATATTATTTTTGGCCAAATATGGCTAATGACGTGACAGAATTTGTGCGAAAATGTGACAAATGTCAAAAGCAAAAACATTCGTTACATACAAAGCAGCCAATGGTTATAACTACGACTGCGCAGTCAGCTTTTGATAAGATATTTTTAGATATAGTTGGGCCCTTAGATAAGGATTATTATAATTTTTCATATATACTCACATTACAATGTGAACTAAGTAAGTATGTAGAAGCATATCCATTAATAAGAAAAGATAGCGTAAGTGTAGCGAGAGCATTTGTCGATAATTTCATTCTTAGGTATGGTATTCCTCGTGAGATCGCCAGTGACAGGGGAACAGAATTCATCTCCAGTACTATGACTGAGGTATGTAAATGATTAAATATTAAACAAACCTTTTCTTGTGCTTACCATCATTAGTCGATCGGATCTCTTAAGAACTCACACAAATCACTTAATTCATTTTTAAGAATTCAAACAGATAACAATAGCCAATATTGGAGTGATTGGCTCCCATATTGGTGCTTTTCATATAATACTTCTGTACATTCGGAAACAAAATATACCCCCTATGAACTTGTATTTGGAAAATCATGTAATTTACCCAGTAATTTTCAAAATTGTACAGTTCAACCATTATACAATAGTGATAGCTATCCTTTAGAATTAAAATTTAGATTACAAAAAGCACAATGTGAAGCTCAACAAAATTTGATTAAAAGTAAATTGTTAAGAAAATGTAAATTTGATGAATACTTAAAACCTGTTATGTATAAAAAAGATGACTTATTGTTAGTTAAGAATGAAGCTGGAAATAAATTTGATAATGTTTACAATGGTCCATTTAAAGTATTAGAAGATCTTGATCCAAATGTGAAAATTTTTCGAAATAATAAACCAGAAGTTATTCATAAAAATAGGACTAAGATGTATGTTTCTTAAAAAAAGAAAAAAAAAAGTATTTTTTTTTTCTTTTTTCTGGTTTGGTAGGGCGTGTAGTGTAATAGCTCTACTTATATCGTAAGCCTTAGTTGTTACTCGTATGATGTCATAGTAATAAGGAATATATACTCCATGTATCCATTATATTAGAGAGACAATAAACGATGTTCTAAGTATTTGGTTGTATCGAATTCATCTCCCGAATCGAACCTTCATATCGCGAATTCCCAGTGTGGTCCCTCAGTTCACTTACACATGCTATATGGCCTTCCCATTGCCACTTCAACGAACTAATCCGTTGGTCTATGTAGGCTATGTAGTACCTAGTAAATACCATTTTTCATAAAAAATGTTTGATAAAGCCATGCGTCGACGTAAACGGGCTGACCGCGTGCTTAAAGCGAATCGACTGCTTAATGCCGGTGACGACGATCGGGTGACGCGGGGACTTGCACCGCGGCTAGCAGTAGCCTAGCCTCTAATTCGGGCGATGCCGCTGATGAAGGCGTACCGTTGTAGTGTTGTTATATAATGCTTAATAACCATAATAAAATTGTTAATGAAGCGTTGACGCGTATCCTGCTATGGCTAAAATCAGGATATTGTGCAATTTTTTTTATGCAATCTTAAGATTTCAATCTATCTTAAGATGTAAATGTAAAAGATTAAAACATTGTCATCACATTTAAATTTCTTACATTAGTATAATATAAGAAAAACTGTTTCTTTTTTTTGTTATAACACTTACGTGACAACCTTCGTAGCGTAGCGGTATTTGGCTCGCTTTAAATCTCGGAGGTCGTGGGTTCCATTACCACGCTGGACAGGAAATCTTTGTGTCTTTTTGTCTTTGTGATTTCTTTCCAGGTCTGGTTGTTTGAGGGACTAATCTCCGTGCCTCGAAAAGCACGTTAAGCCGTTGGTCCCGATTGTTATAACATCATCTATAATAATTGTTTATCGAGGAACGGGCAGCAGCGTTTGCTTGTGTGGTACAACATAATACTGCGGTCAACAATCCGCCTGCCAAGCGGCCCATGTTCAGCAGTGGACGTTGTACGGGCTGATAATGATGAGGATGATGAACACTTACATGTAACATGTGAAACTCTAAAACTGTAATAGTCTTGGTGCCGATTTTTAACAACATTAATTTAAATTCGAATGCGTTATACTAGAGTCATCAAGCATTAGATTACTAGGTTACAATTTAGATGAATTCTACGCAAGGTATTATTTTAATATCTCAAATTTCAATCCAACTTAATTAGTTTCTAAGTTAATGAAATTTCAGCCTCTGTCTCTACGTCTTTATGTCTCACATATTATTATATTAATGAGATAATTCTGTTATAAATTGTGTGTTAAATGAAATAATAATTACTCAACAAGTTACAATTATGTGTGTTTGTATCACATATTCTGAACAAGAAATAAAAATTAAAGCAAAATTTACTAATATCAAAAATTCTATCAAGACAGGTACCTATGACTAATTCAAGATAAAGTGAGGTTTAGGCCGACCTAAGGCCAATAACGCATGACCATGAACGTACGACCATGCCATGACTGACTGAATTTGAAAAATATATTATTATGTTTATCACTGTGTATTAAAATTAAAATTTAGAATCGCTAAGGCTCTAAAACTCTAAAAGTCTTCACAGTTTTTTTTGAAATACTTAATATACATACATACGTATTGCTTAGTTTTTTTTGTGAGTTTAAAATCAGATTCAGATTCAAATTCATTTATTTCTTTAAAATTTGTTTGAAATCGTCATATTTTTTTCAATGAAACTTGGTTTGAAGTTTGTTTATGAAGCATAGGTACAACGTCATACACCTAATAAAAATAATTAATTTACAAAGAGAGGCGTATTTTAGTTCAGACAATACACTCTGACATCTACTTTCGTATAAAAAGATAAATTACAATACAAAAAAAAATGGGATTATATACAAGGTGTAACGGAATGGGTATATACATAGAAAGAGCAAGGCTTCTTCGGATCATAACAAACGATATGGCAAGGGTTATTTAATCCTATCTCCACAAGTCCGGAAGTAATGAAAAATTCATAGATACCAGAAACCAAACTTTACAAATTGAAATAAATACATCACTAGCGCTCAATCAGCTGATCGATGTCAACGAACTATTTGCAAGTATAAGTAAACCTCTTACTCCTGGTATTTCAGAATAAAGGGTTCCGCATTTTTTTTTTGGTTGCAAGATAATACTGACTTTTTTTTATTTTATTTTAAGTTGAAACCCTTGCCATATCGTTTGTTATGATCCAAAGAAGCCTTGCTCTTTCTATGTATTTACCCTTTCCGTTACACCTAGTATAAAATTGAAGTGTTTGTTTGTTTGAAAAAATATTTCAGTGTTATTTCAGTTATTGAGACATCCTCGCAAAAGGTCAAATAAGATCCACCCTAAACCGACGTGCTTGTATGAAGAATGTTATGAGAGTGAATGAAGCGAGAGATGTCTGTAGGGATCGTAGCAAGTGGAGGTCCATTGTCTCTGCCTACCTCGCTGGGAAACAGGCGTGAGCTTATGTATGTATGTATGAGGAAGGCTATATGCTATATTTTATCATTAAGTTCCTACGGGAACTGGATCTACGCGGGTGAAACCGAGCGCGGGTAATAGTATAGTATTCATCATCATCATTCATCATCAGCCCGTATAACGTCCACAGCTGAACATGGGCCTCCTACCGAGGGAGGGTATTGCCGTAGTCACCACGCTTGGCAGGCGGGTTGGTGACCGCAGTATTATGTTGTAACACACAAGGAAACGCTGCTGCCCGTTCCTTGATATACGATTATTATAGATGATGTTATAACAATCGGGACCAACGGCTTAACGTGCTTTCCGAGGCACGGAGGGTAGTCCCTCAACCAACCAGACCCGGAAAGAAATCTTAGAATTTATACAACGATTTCTTGTCCGGTGTGGGGATCGAACCCACGACCTCCGAGATTTAAAGCGAGTATAGTATAGTAGTATAGTAATATACTTATATAATAGCAATGAGAGTTTTGTAAACGTTAAAAATAAATGGCTAAGAGAACGAATGTCAGTAAAGATCTGTTAGTTTGATGTTATAACCATACACTTCAATTAAATGTATAGACGAGATAACCTACACACAATTACTATCTAAAACTCTCCTGTAAATAATTTTATATCTATTGCTCAAGTTTTAAAAATAAAGAGAAATTAAAACGTTTAAATCTCTAAAAATAAGATACTCATGAATAACGCACAGAACGCTTAACACATACAATGCACCTACACGATATTAATCCCTCAATTTATTTATTTATTTATTACGGGCCCCCAACAAGGGATTCACACATTACAAAGTACTTAATAATTAGCTTTTTACAATATCATCAACATCATCAACAGCCCGTTTACGTCCACTGCTGAACATGGGCCTCCTCTTAACAGAACTTGGCAAGCCAGGATCGATGAGGGATATTGCCAGAATCACCACGCTTGGCAGACGGATTGGTGATCGCAGTAAGATGTAAACCTTGAGTTAATAGAAGCTGCTGCCCATCCATCAGCCATACGTCCCTTAGTCGCCTTTTACGACACCCATGGGAGGACATGGGGTGGTCTATTCTAAGCCGGAAACCACACGGCAACTTACAATATGTGAGACAACATTTCCTCAATAACAGGAGACCACATCATGTACAATATTTATATGCTAAATCTACTAAGAACTATCTTAAAGCCATGATTATTTAAAATAATTATTAATGAGGTAATAACTATATGGGGTTAAAAGTGTGTATAAAATAAAACTATGAATTAATTTGATTAATTTTTGAAAATAATATAAAATAAATAAATAAAATACATAATATATTACAACAACTAAAAGTAGGTAAATTTAAAATAAAACTCACTTAAAAATACTACTATTCTTAATCTATTCTATTTGGCAAGGTTCCCAGAATGCTGGCAGCATTATTCCGTTCAATGGCAATGCTTACCTGCTGTGCAAAGTAAAAACCAGCACTCGGAGAACGTACAGCACAAAATAATACATAACCACTATCAAGGGTATATTTGTGCCTCTTGAAAATCTCCGCGGATTCAGCCGCCATGCCAGCCCTACTCTGAGTCCCGGAAAGATAAAAATAAATTATTATTAGTGTACACCTCCGTATCGTAACGGTATTTGGCTCGCTCTAAATCCCGGAGGTCGTGGGTTCGATCCGCACGCCGGACAGAAAATCTTTGTGTAAATTCTAAGATTTATTTCCGTTGGTCCCGATTGTTATAACATCATCTATAACTAACGAACCAGGGAACGGGCAAAAGCGTTTACCCTGGGTATTACAACATAACACTGCGGTCACCAATCCGCCTGCCAAGCGTGGTGACTATGGCAAAAACCCTCCCTCGGGAGGAGGCCCTTGTTCAGCAGTGGACGTTATACGGGCTGATGATGTACAAATTATAATTATGATTATGAACAGAAACTGGTAGTCCGTTGATAAATTGTTAAAATTACATAACTGCAATGTGTAATTACAAAGAGAAGCGCACTCTAGTTCATACAATACAGTATGTCACGTACACATCCCAAGCGTACTCTTATAAATTATTATACAAAATAAAGTCGGATATCGCACACGTAGATGATTACAATACAAATATTATAATAATAGGAATGAGCGAACTCCGCCGCGTGAATTGAGGGTTTGAAATTAAATGGGATATGAGAAAGGTAATTGTATTTTTCATCGTAAGTGAAGTGGCGGGGAGACTGTTTCATTTATACGTGAAATAATTTTGATATAACAATATTGTGCGCTATTGTAATATTCGTGAAATGGAATTTGAAATGAAATCCACTCAACGGACAACGTTGTCAGAATTCTAAAAATACTGCATAAAAGTATTGAATGAAGCGGCCGGACTTGTGATCTTGTGGCCGCCGCCAGTTCGATCCCCAAGCATTGCACTACCGACGTGAACCTCCACGTAATACAAGCGTTTTAGCTTAGCACGGGGGTTAACAAGATCACTAGTAGACTTAAAAACTCAGCTAGCAATCTTTTGTTTTTTAATAAAATAATAAAAGTTGTATTAAAATATGATATGCTATTCTTATAAAATATTATTGTAAATTATACTATCTATTACCGTGAATCGTAATTGTTTGTCAATAATTCGGCTAATAAGCATAATTATTTATTTTTGATAGTAAATCAATACAATGCTAATGAGCACGAAACATTAAGGATTAAAATGATTTTCAAACGATTTTCACCAGACAGACACCCTTGTATTATATTATAGACTTCATTATTT
The DNA here is from genome assembly GCA_947037095.2 of Nycteola revayana. NCBI lineage: Eukaryota > Metazoa > Arthropoda > Insecta > Lepidoptera > Nolidae > Nycteola > Nycteola revayana. The sequence continues at coordinate 23,171,558 of OX344845.2, read as the reverse complement.
TATTATCCTTCTGTGTATTAATAGCTTACTACAAGTATCAATATACAACTTCCGTGTGTGTATTTGTAAATTCTACGATTTCTTTCCGGGTCTGGTTGGTTGAGGGACTACCCTCGCGCCTCGGAAAGCACGTTAAGCCGTTAATCCCGATCATTATAACAGCATCTTTTATAATCGTATATCGGGGCAGCAGCGTGTCTTTATGTTGTAGAACATTATACTGCGGTCACCAAACCGCCTGCCAAGCGTGGTGACTATGGCAATAACCCTCCCTCGGGAGGTAGCCCATATTCAGCAGTATACGTTATACGGGCTGATAATGATGATGATGACAAGTATCAATATATGGTAACTTATATATATGGTAAAATATATCCTACATCATCTGCCAGCATATTACATTCAGTTGTATTTTTAAATTAGGTATAAATAATTAAACAATATTTAATTCAGCTTTAAGTAGACCCTCTACTTCATCATCACAGTCATATCAACAGATGAATGAATGTCTCATTTATAAACCCTTCACCCTTCATCAAATCCGTGGTCCCTAGACATTTAGGACGTTGTATTACTGTCACAGAAAATACGCAATTATTCACCGATGCGACACATACGTAAATAGGTAGACACACCATCCATTTCTGTATTATTTACCCTTCGCGACAAACATTAGGTAAGGCGTACTGCAAACTTTGATTCCGTGAGGTATTTTTCATGTGTTCTTGGAATGTAATGACTGATTGAAATATGTATTAGAATTAAATTAAATTGGAACAAATATATTGTTAGGGTGTCACACCGTAGGTAGAAAGAGAAAGACTCGTAGGAAGCTAGGATAGGGTCCGGTAGTCCTCGCAAGGCGAGTCTCGCGACGCGTTCTATGCTTCAGACCCGATTCCAGCCCGCGATGGTTGATCTTAGTTATATTTAATAATATAACTAGCGGCCCGCCCCGGCTTCGCACGGGTGGACTTTTATACCCTACCCCTGCCCTACCCTACCCCTACCCTAACCCTACCCTACTCCTACCCTACCCCTACCCCTACCCTACCCTACCCCTACCCTACACCTACCCTACCCTACCCCTACCCTACCCTACCCCTACCCTACCCCTACTATACCCCTACCCTACCCCTACCCTACCCTACCCTACCCCTACCCTACCCCTACCCTAACCTACCCCTACCCTACCCTACCCTACCCCTACCCAAAAGTATCCTATGTCCTTCTCCCAGTTCTTAGCTACCTCCCTACCAATTTTCAGCCAAATCGGTTCAGCCGTTCTTGAGTTATAAATAGTGTAACTAACACGACTTTCTTTTGTTTTTAAAATGTATTCTGCTATTCGGGACGGAAACAAATCCAACAAATCAAAAACCATGGCAATCGGTCCAGCCGTTCTCGAGTTATAAGTGTTGTAACAAACACGACTTTCTTTTATATATATAGATAAGCGACTATCACATGCCGTAACAACATTGGTAAATTTGATTTAATAACATTATTGTTGAAATGTAAACTAATGATTCCGTCAACATTTTTTTTTCATTATCATTTTATTTGACTTATAATTAGTACGATCGATTCGTCTAGATTATCAATAAACGTTTTCATTTATTATGCAATAGAATATGTAAATTATATACATATTTAATTAAAAAGGTAATAGAATTTGTAGCCATCTGTCATAATCATAACATCAAAAGTAGATAAAAATACAACTGTGCTCTAGCGCACAAAAGCTACTGACTTATTAACTAATCGAAACCGAATGTCACACTTTGCATATTATTTAAAAAACAACTCCCACTAAGAAAATAAATCATATTTACATTTTTTTTAAATATTTATTTTCCCAATAATTTTAAACAAACTCAGAAAGTCTGTGGAAACACTATTTATATAGTTTATACAAATATTTATCCTTGATGGAGGGAATGATGACAACCTCCGTAGCGTAGCGGTATTTGGCTCGCTTTAAATCTCGGAGGTCGTGGGTTCGATCCCCACGCCGACAAGGAAGTTTTGTGTAGATTCTAAGATTTCTTTCCGGGTCTGGTTGGCTGAGGGACTACCCTCCGTGCCTCGGAAAGCACGTTAAACCGTTGGTTCCAATCGTTATACCATCATCTATAACAATCGTATACCAGGGAACGGGCAGCAGTGTTTCTTAGTATGATACAAGGTTACAACATACTCGTAATACTGCGGTCACCAAACTTCTACCAAGCGTGGTGACTATGGCAAAAACCCTCCCTCAGGAGGAGGCTCATGTTCAGCAGTGGACGTCTTACGGGCTGATGATGATGATGATGATGATGAACCACAGCCACGAGTGCAGTCAAAGTCGGTTTTTTTGGATATTTGCCTGAACGTTTATCGTACGCCTTACACAGGACTTAATGTTATATTATTACGGCCTACAGTAAAAGGTTCGGTCCCTCGACGGAGTTCATTTAGACCTCCAAGTACCTACTTGGTCTGATTACTTCCCGTGTGTATTGGGTAATGAGCTGGTTGTTAATAATTTAGGTTATGTTATATCGCGTGCCATGTCAGAGTTTATTAAATGTTTAATAAAAATTCTATGGCGTATAATATACGAGCGTATATAAAAGACTAGCGACCCGCCCCGGCTTCGCACGGGTACAATACTGATAATTATACTACATAATGTCTTTAAACCTCTAACAAACGGGCGAAATTTGGTCAAAACAAACAGAAACAAATTAATATAGGTACCTACTAAAACTCAGTGAAATAAGTAGGTGGGTATACTTTTATCGTATGAAATACCTATACTCTTCAGGACTAACAATACAACAAACACTAAATAAATAGGTATTCAAGTATCTATCCATCATAGTTACAACGAACACAAAACAAAAAATTTGCCCTATAATTCTTAAGGATCGAGCGCGCATAATCGCATTCGGCCTACCTCCGTAGCGTAGCGGTAATTGGCTCGCTTTAAATCTCGGAGGTCGTGGGTTTGATCCCCACACCGGACATGAAATCTTTGTGTAAATTCTAAGATTTCTTTCCGGGTCTGGTTGGTTGAGGGACTACCCTCCGTGCCTCGGAAAGCACGTTAAGCCGTTGGTCCCGATTGTTATAACATCATCTATAATAATCGTATATCAAGGAAGGGGCAGCAGCGTTTCCTTGTGTGTTACAACATAATTCTGCGGTTACCAACCCGCCTGCCAAACGTGGTGACTATGGCAATACCCTCCCTCGGGAGGAGGCCCATGTTCAGCAGTGGACGATATACGTGCTGATGATGATGATGACCTACTAAAACTCAGTGAAATAAGTAGGTGGGTATACTTTTATCGTATGAAATACCTATACTCTTCAGGACTTACAATACAACAAACACTAAATAAATAGGTATTCAAGTATCTATCCATCATAGTTACAACGAACACAAAACAAAAAAATTGCCCTATAATTCTTAAGGATCGAGCGCGCATAATCGCATTAGGCCTACCTAAAACACGCGCTGTTATTTTGCGATAACTTCTAAGTTATTCATTAAAAGTACATAGTGTAGGGGTAAAATAATCTGCATGAAATGCTTAAGAATATTAACTATTTAAAATGATAAGGATAAATACTGAATCCGTCTGATTAGCTTTACAATTACCGCATTAGAAATTATCATTTTTCTAAGATATAATGGATATAGCAAGTTAACCTTGAAAGATAGACATATGCTATCGCAGACTTTTTTGTAGATCTAAAAGAGAAGAATATTTGCCACCATACATTGTTTTGTTATATCTCATAGGGTTTAGGCAGCGTTTTCGTTGAAAGCTCCCAAATGGCTTAATTTTTTCCGACACCTCTGAAAAATATCAATATATATTAGTCAAATGTACACATAAACTAAACAAATCATATACGTAAACCTTCCGGAAGAATCGTTCTATCGATTGGTAACATCCGCATGAAAATCGATGTAGTAGTTTTTGAGTTTATCGCGAACAGACAGACAGACGCGGCAGGGGACTTTGTTTATAATATGTAGTGATGTAGTGATAGCGGTCGCCCGCGGCTCCGTGCGGATGTCGCTTACCGCTGCAAAAAGCCTACCCAGGAAAGACACGGTCAGCAAAATGATTCCCAGATCAATTCACAGACACCGACATAAACATCGACAACGCAGTCATTATCCGCAGGCTGCACAGATTGTCTTTCTGTGGATGTTAAAGTTGTTAATGATGAAAATATAATTAATGATGTAATTAATAGGCATTTTAGGCATTTTCAAAGCTCTGAAAAGAACTGTTGTTTAGCTCTGAGAAGAACTGTTGATTAGCTTTGAGAAGAACTTTTGCGTAGGTGTAGTTTTAAGAACGAAATCTAAAAAAAAACGCACGAAAATTATTGGACTTCGCAACGGGCCGTGCAGCAGAAATCGTAATATTTTAATTTCGCCATAACTTCAAAACCAAACGTCCAATTTTAATCATTCACAGACCAAATATTATCTACATAAACTGTACTTAGTGATGGAATAATTTATTTTGATAAGGATTAATAGCATGAGTAAAATAAACGCGTTTAAATGTAGTCCAAAAAAAATCAAGATTTCTAAATAAAAAAATGATCGTTGTGCCTCACTCTACATAGATAGGTATAGTGTGTTGCGGACTTTTTTGTAGATATTTATAAGATCTATAATTAATTAGAACATTTTATGGTTCTATCTTTTATAGTTTAGGCAGCGTACGCAAAATAAGTAACTTTTCTGGTTGATTTTTTACACCTTGTGTCAGAAAAACCCAAATATCTTACGGAACCCTATTTTTTTCCAAAATAAAATTTAACCTATGTTACTCGTGGATAATGTAGCTTTCGAATGGTGAAAGAATTTTTTAAATCGGCCCAGTACTTTTTGAGCCTATTCATTACAAACATACAAAAATAGGTACAAATCTTTCCTCTTTATAATATTAGTATAGATAATGTCTTTAAACCTCTAACAAACGGGCGAAATTTGGTCAAAACAAACAGAAACAAATTAATATAGGTACCTACTAAAACTCAGTGAAATAAGTAGGTGGGTATACTTTTATCGTATGAAATACCTATACTCTTCAGGACTAACAATACAACAAACACTAAATAAATAGGTATTCAAGTATCTATCCATCATAGTTACAACGAACACAAAACAAAAAATTTGCCCTATAATTCTTAAGGATCGAGCGCGCATAATCGCATTCGGCCTACCTCCGTAGCGTAGCGGTAGTTGGCTCGCTTTAAATCTCGGAGGTCGTGGGTTTGATCCCCACACCGGACATGAAATCTTTGTGTAAATTCTAAGATTTCTTTCCGGGTCTGGTTGGTTGAGGGACTACCCTCCGTGCCTCGGAAAGCACGTTAAGCCGTTGGTCCCGATTGTTATAACATCATCTATAATAATCGTATATCAAGGAAGGGGCAGCAGCGTTTCCTTGTGTGTTACAACATAATTCTGCGGTTACCAACCCGCCTGCCAAACGTGGTGACTATGGCAATACCCTCCCTCGGGAGGAGGCCCATGTTCAGCAGTGGACGATATACGTGCTGATGATGATGATGACCTACTAAAACTCAGTGAAATAAGTAGGTGGGTATACTTTTATCGTATGAAATACCTATACTCTTCAGGACTTACAATACAACAAACACTAAATAAATAGGTATTCAAGTATCTATCCATCATAGTTACAACGAACACAAAACAAAAAAATTGCCCTATAATTCTTAAGGATCGAGCGCGCATAATCGCATTAGGCCTACCTAAAACACGCGCTGTTATTTTGCGATAACTTCTAAGTTATTCATTAAAAGTACATAGTGTAGGGGTAAAATAATCTGCATGAAATGCTTAAGAATATTAACTATTTAAAATGATAAGGATAAATACTGAATCCGTCTGATTAGCTTTACAATTACCGCATTAGAAATTATCATTTTTCTAAGATATAATGGATATAGCAAGTTAACCTTGAAAGATAGACATATGCTATCGCAGACTTTTTTGTAGATCTAAAAGAGAAGAATATTTGCCACCATACATTGTTTTGTTATATCTCATAGGGTTTAGGCAGCGTTTTCGTTGAAAGCTCCCAAATGGCTTAATTTTTTCCGACACCTCTGAAAAATATCAATATATATTAGTCAAATGTACACATAAACTAAACAAATCATATACGTAAACCTTCCGGAAGAATCGTTCTATCGATTGGTAACATCCGCATGAAAATCGATGTAGTAGTTTTTGAGTTTATCGCGAACAGACAGACAGACGCGGCAGGGGACTTTGTTTATAATATGTAGTGATGTAGTGATAGCGGTCGCCCGCGGCTCCGTGCGGATGTCGCTTACCGCTGCAAAAAGCCTACCCAGGAAAGACACGGTCAGCAAAATGATTCCCAGATCAATTCACAGACACCGACATAAACATCGACAACGCAGTCATTATCCGCAGGCTGCACAGATTGTCTTTCTGTGGATGTTAAAGTTGTTAATGATGAAAATATAATTAATGATGTAATTAATAGGCATTTTAGGGATTAGGCATTTTAGGCATTTTCAAAGCTCTGAAAAGAACTGTTGTTTAGCTCTGAGAAGAACTGTTGATTAGCTCTGAGAAGAACTTTTGCGTAGGTGTAGTTTTAAGAACGAAATCTAAAAAAAATCGCACGAAAATTATTGGACTTCGCAACGGGCCGTGCAGCAGAAATCGTAATATTTTAATATCGCCATAACTTCAAAACCAAACGTCCAATTTTAATCATTCAAAGACCAAATATTATCTACATAAACTGTACTTAGTGATGAAATAATTTATTTTGATAAGGATTAATAGCATGAGTAAAATAAACGAGTTTAAATGTAGTCCAAAAAAAAATCAAGATTTCTAAATAAAAAAATGATCGTTGTGCCTCACTCTACATAGATAGGTATAGTGTGTCGCGGACTTTTTAGTAGATATTTATAAGATCTATAATTAATTAGAACATTTTATGGTTCTATCTTTTATAGTTTAGGCAGCGTACGCAAAATAAGTAACTTTTCTGGTTGATTTTTTACACCTTGTGTCAGAAAAACCCAAATATCTTACGGAACCCTATTTTTTTCCAAAATAAAATTTAGCCTATGTTACTCGTGGATAATGTAGCTTTCGAATGGTGAAAGAATTTTTGAAATCGGTCCAGTACTTTTTGAGCCTATTCATTACAAACATACAAACATACAAAAATAGGTACAAATCTTTCCTCTTTATAATATTAGTATAGATTTCAGTGCCTATAGCGGTTGGTTGTGGTCTGTATCATAAGGTAGTATGATCCTTACACCATTTGGAAAATAAATCTTTGTGCTAACAGCTTATGAAGTCTGTGTCTTAAGTTGTTTTACCAAAAAACAACGATTTATGAAGCGTAGAACCTATTAATGTAAGAAAAATACAATGTAGTCATTAAAAAATTACCATCATATTTCGAGGATATCAGAAGTTATATATTAATTCAATAATAAACTTCTACTACTGCTACTATCGTATGTCTTTCTTTTACTACAAAAAAAATAAAACGTAGCCGTGTCGTATACCAAGATAAATCTATTAATTTCCAATATTTTATTAAAATAAATTCAGTGGTCAGTGAATTTATTTTAATTTATTTAATTAAAAATAGTGTTTTTAATTATTGAAAAATGATTCAAATTCGGTAGTTCGTCGCAGTTTCGCTCATCTCAGGAACTGCTGGTCGGATTTGAAAAATTATTTTAGTGTTATATAGCCAATTTATCGAGGAATGCTATATGTTATATTTAATTATAGAGTTCTTACGGTAACAGAAGAAAGCAGACGGAAAACTACTATAAGATTAACCGAAAACGAGCACAATCTAGTTGACTATTTTTCATTAAACAGACTCCATTTATCATAAAAATCTTTTAAAACTTCAGTTATCACAATAAAACTCATCATTAACTGTCAAATAAAAAAAATACTCTAAAATCTTCATTAACATGACACGAAAAGACTTTATTCCTCCGTCATAAAGGAAAGGTAGGGTAGATAGTCGTAAGTAAATTTACTGTCATTTTATGTGCAAAGACATCAAAGTGTTCATTTTTATAATTCAAAACGTTGAAAGTGAAAGTTATGGCTGCCAAAACTCTTTTATTTAATAAGTTACTTTAGCATGGAAATAAAATAATGTATTAAGATTTGAAATTCAAGTATTTTACTCTGAATAAGGGTTTTAGATGTTACGGCATTATAAATAAGTAATGCCAATGATTTTTTACGCTTTTGAAGTTTATATCGGACTCTGCGTTTGTAAAAGTATTAGAGAAAAGCCTAGCGGTCACTTCGCCTAACTAATAGAATAGAATACTTTTTATTGTATACACATAAGTAAACATGACAAGAAAATATTATAGATACAGTACAACGTGCGGTCTTATCGCATAAAGCAATTTCTTCCAGACAACATTTGGATGGATAATGGAATTACGTAGAAAGCGTGCAATTTTAAAAATTTAAGACTATTAATTTAATTTAATACCAATAATTCGGTATGAAGAAACAGCACGATAAGTAAATATACATACTTAGGTAAATTATAAATATTGAATAATAGGCTTCAACCCGTCAGAGAAACCTTTTTGTCTGGGTTTATCCTATTCGCATGTTCTCTATGAGCGTCAATGGGTTACACACCGATAAACTTTCTCTTTTCTCTTAGTAGAGAATTTCTATCCTTCTTGGATGACGGAGTATGTAGAACACCCTTGTTTACCTTTAAGAGGGTTTACGTACCAAAAATTCCTGGACCCTATTCTTCTCCTAAATCTGGCATTTTGGTTTTAGTGATCGTGGATTCCCTATGAGGATAGTCGTCTTGATGTACTTAAATGGGTACATTGGCATTAAAAATAGATCAAATCTGATCCCTGAACATCTTTTTCATTCTAGAGACATTTTAGTGAATTTTATTTTTATCCTCCATGCCTTACAAAGCGTCTAAAGTATCTATTGTTATAAAGTCATCTATCACAATCGTATACCAAAGGACGGGCAGCAGGGCCTTGCAACATGACTACAAAAGCAGTCACCAAGCCGCCTGCAAAGCGTGGTGCAAACATCCCCCTTGGGATATACCCATATTCAGCATTGAACGATATACGGTCTGACGATGAAAAGTAACATTAGCATTCAAATGACACATCTAAACTATCATATAAAACAGGAACAGAAATTAACTTTAAACAATAAAACCCGAGTTCGATGGCCTGTTAATTCAGCACTAACGGATGAACTAACCGCTGAATATTCACAGCTCCCAGTTGCCTAGCAACGGATGCGACACTTAATCTTGTTACATGTCAAGAGTGTCCTACTTGCTGGAAGGTTTTTAAATGTATTTAAAATGCGACGGTTTAAATATGCGAAATATTCTGAGGAATAAGTCATGTATGCTTGGCGGTGAAGTGGTAAGGAATTCACTTCTTATTAATAATTCAAACGTTGAAGGACGTATCTGGCTTTTGAAGAGACAGTTTTAAAGTGAAAAAAGTCAATTTTATGTCAAATTCAAACTAGTTATTGTTTAGGCAAGTAATGTTATGATAGGAGTATCGAAGCATATAAATAATTCCACGCGAGTTGAATTAAGGCTTAACTATAAATGAAGATTAAATTTTATTTTTTGTTTAAAGTTTAAAAACTATTTGTTAGGTTATTCAAGGTGTGTGTTTTACCCACTTGCAAGGCTTTCTAAAGTACCGTTAGCACTTTACAAGGTGCATTAATATTTTAAAGTTTTCATACGTAATCGTTTGGTTTTATGATGTGATAGTAGCTACTTAGCTTGGTAATAAAGTGTTTAAGTAATGCAGATACTATCCTATTATGATAAAACGTTATAAGTTCTGAAGGTGTTTTATATTTGGATTTAAATTGGCTTAAGTCATGGCTAAATTGCCCAAGATTGCATTGCAAGTCTATTTCGAAATTAAAATTCATTTATTTGCCGTTGTTTTTTAAACTGTATCCAGCTTATTTTATAGAAAAATTGCTGATTGCTTTTATTTTATATTGTTACTAACTGTACTGTACTGTGTGTCTGTCCTCAATGGCTAAAGACGAAAGTCTTCAACCAGTGTGTGTTGCCAGTGATGACCTATGGATCCAAAACGTGGTGCTTCATTATAGGCATTATGAACAGGCTCAGAGTCGCTCAACGAGCTATGGAGAGGGCTATGCTCGGGGTTTCTCTACGAGATCGAATCAGAAATGAGGAGATACGTAGAAGAACGCGGGTTACCGACATAGCCCAACGGATTAGATCGTTGAAGTGGAAATGGGCAGGCCATATAGCACGGAGAACAGATGGCCGTTGGGGCCGATAAAGTTCTCGAATGGAGACCACGGATCGGCAAGCGTAGCGTAGGACGTCCACCTACTAGATGGATGGATGATCTAGTTAAGGCCGCAGGATCACGGTGGATGCAGGCCGCTTTTTAACAACTGGAGATCTATGAGGGAGGCCTATGTCCAGCAATGGACGTCCTACGGCTGAAATGATGACTAACTGTAACCTAGTACTTCGCCCGCGTAAATTTTGATTTCTTCATACAACCTTTTCCACACCTTTTCATTAACCAAAGGGTGGAATTTTAAAAATTATATCGTGTCGGATGGCTATATTATGTATTATATATAATACACCGTCCAAAGTGTCAGTGTCACTATGACGAGCAGCCCTAGATGTGCGTTGATACGTCAGTCGATCAGAACAAAGCGTTTTACACGTATTTTTGTAGTTTTGGACGACTGCATTGGTTTAACCTAGTTCAAATTATGCTTCAAATGCCATACCTTAATCTTAATTTTCCATAACATAGCTCCGATAAAGAAAAATGAAACAATATAAGTCCAACATAAACACACGTGCAATATTATAAATGTAAGGGCGCGGCCTCGATTACGTAGTACGATGCGGTTTAACGGTGCGCGAAATGAAACGGCATAAACCAATATATGGGCCACTTATCGCCGTTCCCACCTCTATGAGGTCCCACCTCATTTGTCATACAGTCTTATAGGGTGTGGTACTCAAAGTTTGACCCAGTTATGGGGTTTGTGGTATAATTTATTACCAAAAAAGGTTGGAGAAAAAAGGTTTGTAAATTTTGAAGTTAAAAAAAAAGATCATCACATTCTACGATTTTGAACTGACATAATAATATTATGCTACACCTACGGGGGCCGAGTCTGCTATTTTTTTAAATACTATGCCACCGTAGTGCCATCATGATATCATTATGCCAAAAACAGTAATCTACTAATCTCACTATGGTGTCGGCGCTGGAATGGCAGTTGGTGTTGCTACCGCAAAAAAGGCCGTCAACAGAAGTAGCAGGGGAGATGGTTAGGGAGATTGTAATGTTTATTTAGGCGATTTCAAAACTTATAAATGTATCATTTGTTATCGTGGGGTCAGAGTGACACCATTATGACGTCATTTGGATTAGTAGATTACCAAATGGGGAAATAACCGACCATTGAACTGTCATTGACAGTTCATAGATACGCCATTACGATAGTAGACTCGGGGCCCCGGAAACTCAATGTCATCAGTCATCACAGCACACGGCACATTGGTGCGAGGAGTTTCCGGCTTGGGCGGTGGAGCGAGAGTGATGGGATCCGTCCTCTTGCAACCAACCATTGCCCATTCCGTAGAAATCTACGGAGTGATGGTTAGGGAGATTGTAATGTTTATTTAGGCGATTTCAATACTTATAAATATATCATTTGTTATTATACTATGACGTCATTTGGAGTGGTAGATTACCAAATGGGAAAAATACCGACCATTGATCTGTCATTGAAAGTCCATGTACACGCCATTACGATAGTAAACTCGGGGCCCTGATTATGTCCACTGCTGAACATGGGCCTCTTGTTGACAAAACTTAGTAAGCCCAGGGTCTTTGAGTGATATTGCCATAATCACCACGCTTGGCAGGCATGATCTGATCGCATTAAGATGGTAACTAATCTTGAGCTGTTAGTTGCTACTGCCCATCTATCAGCTGTATATCCCTACGTCATGTCCGGTCCTTACAACACCCATGGGAAAACATGGGGTGGTCTGTTCTTCTAAGTCGGAAACCACATAGCTCTATGTTTAAATTCTCTTTTTTCTGTTTATCTTTTTTTAATTAAGATTACTGGCACAGTTTTGCTGAATACTAGTATTCTTTTTGACCCCTCGTGCTAAACTAAAATGCTTGTGTTACGAGTGGGCTCACGTCGGTAGTGCAGTGGGTGGGGTTCGAACCGGCGACTTCAAGATCACAAGTCGCCATGCCATTGGGCTATGGTCGCTTCGAATTAATAAGAAACTAACCTTAACTTTAAATTTAGCTCTTGCAATTAAGGGTGCTAGGTTTACTATTTGGGAAACAGTGACAAATGAAAGATCGCCTGGTCACAAGAAAAAGGGCAATCAGGTCATTTTTCTTTCATAGGTTTTCGGATGATAAATATTGAATTCCGCTTTGATGAAAAAATGATTGCTATTACTTTTTTTTATCTCATTATATCATTGTCTGTCGGTGTATTTGCTTCCAGTGTCGAGTTGAAATTTATATCAATTTAAATATTCCGATAAAAATTATGAAATATAAGTTTCTTATTCAATATTAATCACTCGAATTGACATGACACCGATACGAAAAAAGTTTTAAATTTGGACTGCGTCCGGAATCTATACAAGTATATAAATCTAAAGAGTTTGTTTGTTTGAACGCGCTAATCTCAGGTACTACTGGTCTAATTTGAAAATTTGTTCAGTGTTAGATATTATCCTTTTGATGTAAGGCTATATTTAATTATGAAATTCTAACGGCATCGGGAGTTATGCGGGTAAATGCTAACACTATAGCAGGGTGAGAGCGGGTCATCACGCGAGGTACCGGGAGGAGTGTGAGCCAGGTGTCATGTTCATCCGCACGAGTTATGTGTAGTTCATATTAGTCATAGTCAACTATCCTCTATTATTTTGTTAATTTCGAAAGATAGGTAAATATAAAAAGCTAATGAAAATGTATGTAAAGAGGCAGTAGCCCAATGGCTAGGGTGTCGAATTTGTGATCGTTTTTTTATGAAAAATAGGTTAGCCTTTGACTACACCATTTTTTTTTTTTTTTTTTTTTTTGTTATCCGGGGGGTTATGCATTGACGCATTCCCACCACCGTTGCAGCGTATTTGCGCGCTGGCGGTGAGATGTGGGACTCGCCCTCTCCATAGCGTGGTATGCTAAAGTCATACCACGAGGAGAGGACCCTACACCACTCAAACCTCCCGGACACTCCTTCGATCCGCCGTTGGCGGGGGTCGGGTACGCATGAGCAATCCGGCCCCCCGACGGCACCCGCGGCCAATATGGTACCGCGGGATCTCCAGGTTTGACTACACCCTGCCTGATATTAAGCATCGGCAAAGCCTAGAATGGAGCACGCTTACCTAGACGGAACCTGTTTACTTTTGATTTAAAGAGACCCATATTGGACTTATCGGAAAATAAAGACCCCGGCAGGGAGTTCCACATCTTCGCAGTACGTACAAAAAAAGTGAACTCGAAGCGCTTCGTACGTATCTTGTTGTCGCTGATTCGATCCCCACCCATTGCACTACAGACGTGAACCCACTCGTAACAGAAGCACTTTTCGCTTAGTATGAGCGGTTATCAAGAATACTAGTAAACTGCAAAAACTCTGCTAGTAATCTTTTTCAAAAAAATAATAAAAGATATGTATTGCTTTTAGCATCTTCCTCGAAATATTTGTTTTTTTTTGGCCATAACGAAAGGTTGAAAAATAAAAAAATGCAAATATAATAATAAAATGAGTTGATGGAACCGTTCCGAGTGTCTCTTAGACATTTAATATTTTGAGATTCATATTTATTTATAAGCCAGCTGCGTTGAAAATGTTGTGTTCGGACAGCAAATCATAAACAAAAAAGTTACCAGTGAACCGTGTAAATCGGTACTACAGTTTTGTAGATTAGGTTGAATTCACAGACAAAATAAAAAGTAGCTTATCTCGTCCGTCGAAATTAAGCCGGCCATTACGGAGATTAACCGTAACAAACTGGCATATCCTATATACATTACCTAGCTTCCCGTGCGTGGTATCTTTCGCGTAGGTCCCGTTATTGTACACTAGCTTCCCGCGCGCAGTTTCACCGGTGTACCTCCCGTTCTCGGAGCTCTTGGGTTCGATCGCCACTCCGGACAGGAAATCTTTGTGTCAATTATTATTCTAAGATTTCTTTCCGGTTCTGGTTGGTTGACGGACAACCCTCCGTGCTTCGGAAAGCACGTTAAGCCGTTAGTCCCGATTAGTATAACAACATTTATAATAATTGTATATCAAGGAACGGGCAGTAGCGCTTCCTTGTGTGGCACAACATAATACTGCGTTCACCAACCCGTCTGCCAAGCGTGGTGACTATGGCAAATACGGAGGGTATTTGCCTCGGGATGAGGCCCATGTTCAGCAGTGGACGTTGATGATGTACGGGCTGATGATGATGATGATGTATATGTTACGGCTAATAGCCGAAGTGCGGCTACACCTAGTTTTAGCCGACTACAACTAGGTCTAGCCGACCACATGCGGTTAAACTTAGATCAACCTGAATAAGTCCCTGTTCAACTCCATTAATTTAGGTTTAGGTTTATTTTTTTTAACCACCCCAACTTCTTTGTGTGCCATGCATAGGTATTGTTTAATTTAGAGTTGAACAGGGACTTATTGAGACCTTAACCTAAGTTTTACCGCATGTGGTCGGCTAGACCTAGTTGTGGCCGGCTAAAACTACATGTAGCCGAACTTTGGCTATTAGCCGTAACATATTATGTCGTACCTATTCTACTATTGCCTATAGAATTATTTTACTGGGGGCGTTGAAGCGTATAAGATACACACATAGGTAGGTTAACTTGTTTGTCACAAACGTTCAATTTACGGTAAAGCAACAAGGTGCAGTAAGGAAGCCCCAGGGCGTAAGCCCCTCTGTCAATATATTCAGAATTAATTACATGATCGGTCCTATATTTATTTATATCTTATTTGGTAAACATTCAATATCGTTTATGTTGTTACTGGTTGTAAATGTGATGAATTGAGTACGGCTTCAGCGCAAAGCACTTGTCCAATTTCAAATTACAAACTTAGTTCAAGTCCATATGCAAAAACAAAGAATAATATATTATAAAAAAAATATTAAACTTTTGCAAAATCTTAAGATTATGATAACGTAAAGTTGAGTTGACGACCTCCGTAGCTTCGTCTTCTTCACCATCATCATTATCATCAGCCCGTATTAATTATAAACAAACAACATACATGGGCACCACGCTTGGCAGGTGGGTTGGTGACTGCAGTATTATCTTGTGCCACACAAGGAAACGCTGCTGCTGTTTCTTGATATACGATTATTATAGATGATGTTATAACAATCGGGACCAACGACTTAACGTGCTTTCCGAGACACGTAGGGTAGTCCCTCAATCAACCAGACCCGGATAGGAATCGTGGAATTTACACAAAGATTTCTGTCCGGAGTCGGGATCGAACCCACGATCGCCCAGATTTAAAGCAAGCCAAATACCAGTACGCTACGGAGCTTGTCTCGTGATATTTCACGAGACATTTTGGATGTATAATGGAATTAAATAAATTACTGTAAGCTGTACTTTTATTTCCGTTTCAATACTTCAGTTGTGCAACGAAGTTTCATTTACCAATGTAAGTGCACAATATATTTTCATGCTAAATATATCTTGCCAAATATTAGCATCGTAAATTTCACGAAACACATTAGGACAAGTTTCATGAATAAATCATGGCAAAGACGTAAAAAATCATTTAGTATTAGTGCACCCAATATTTATGTACTTCAACTAGAAGCTGGTCGCGACATCGTCTGCGTAAAATAAGGATTTTTTAAGCTTTTCAATAATGACAACTTTGTCTAAATCGTTGCTGCCGATTTGGACATCAGACAGACCATTTAAAGTTGTCGATATTATAGCCTTATACAGTTGCATATACAGAAAAAAAACCGTCGTAATCGGTCTAGGCGGTATTGACATTAACCGAAACAAACAGACATAGATGTCGTTTTTGTTGTATTTAATAATAAAAATAAGTATTCATATTGTAAAATCATTTTACTTTTTCATTACAAGCAGACACTTTATTATATGTATAAAATATATATATGCACTAATTATCTTGTATCTCTTTCCTAAAGGTTTGCTGGAAGAGAATCATAATTGAATTAAGCTCGCCTTTGTACACGTTATTTCCAATTAATACAATTTATGTATTGTAACTTTCTGTGTGCAATAAAGTATAAATAAATAAATAAAATATAAATAAATTTTAATATATGTATACTTCAACCATCCTCTTTTCATTTCATTTCGCCTTTTAAATACAGTCCATTCACTCGCTCACATAGTGACTCCTTTCCTAGAGCGGAAGTTATCGTAAAACATACATAAGTACTCCAGGTTTTCCTGAACTATAACGACTCAAAATGTTATCATTGTCCTCGATATTTAACTACAACAGGCTGTCAACGAGGGTTTCTACAGCGGTCCAGTGCTGACCATGAGTCTTGTTTTAACATAATTAATCAAGCCAGGTTAAGTCGTTAAGGGATATTGTTATCATCACCACGGTTTGCAAACGGGTTGCTGATCGCAGTCAGATGTTTAGTAATCTTTAGGTGATAGATGCTTCTGCCCATCAGTAAACTCTTGGTCACCTTTCAAGACACTCATCGGAAGACAGAAGGTGGTCTATTTTAAACTGAAAACCACACGGCAATAAGAACAAATGCAGTCATCATCATGATCATCCAGCCCGTACAACGTCCACTGCTGAACATGGGCCTCCTCCCGAGGGAGGGCTTTTGCCAAAGTCGCTACGCTTTGCAGGCGGGTTGGTGACCGCAGTATTATGTTGTTATTACGATGATTGAGGCACGGAGGACGATGCGAATGCGAACGAAAGTCTCCGTGCCTCAAGCACGGAGACTTTCGTTTGTAATTTCGTAGTTAAGGCCTCTTTAAGTAGAATTATTTTCGAAATTTCAACATTTGTATCCTTCATTAAAATTCAAGGATTGTATATTTAATCGCTATTCTTTCTACAATTCTGCTTAGATTCTTTTAAATACATATTCATCAGACAATGAAAACCGCTCCATTTTGTGCCTCTTTGAAGCGATACAAAGGGATTTACAGATCTTGTTATTAAATTTTATGTTTTGTATTCTGTTGAAATTCAATTTTGAATAATGTTAGCACTAACAGTATAAAAAGCCTATAATCATTCTTTACACGTTGGGTCTAACAATCTTCAGCCCGTATGACGTCCACTGCTGAACATGGGCCTCCTCCCGAGGGAGAGCTTTTGCCAAAGTCACCACGCTTGGCAGGTGGATTGGTGACTGCAGTGTTATGTTGTAATACACAGGGGAAACGCTGCTGCCCGTTCCCTGGCTTACTATTGTTATAGTTGATGTTATAACAATCGGGACCAACGGCTTAACATGTTTTCCGAGGCACGGAGGTTAGTCCCTCAACCAACCAGACCCAGAGAGAAATCTTAGTATTTACCCAAAGATTTCTTGTCCGGTGTGGGGATCGAACCCACGACCTCCGAGATTTAAAGCGAGCCGAATACCGCTCTGGGAGTTTGTACAAATGCCGTAGTAAGATTTAATCAATGTGTTTGTTTTGGTTTGACTTCTAAAATGTCTTCAATGTTTGAACATTGTTTACGGCAATCGTAACAAAAACATAAAAATACCAAATGGGCCCATACAAGAGTAACCCTTCCACGGCGCTTGAAGCAGGTATAAGTAAACTACTTATACCAGATACGTACATAGGATATTGTGTCGCAGAATCAAAGCCTGTGTATATTTTACTAAAGGGGTCAAGTGAATGTTTGTCTTTAATAAAGCGGCTGTAGCCCAATGGGCACTACAGACGTGAACCCACTTGTTAAACAAGCATCTTAGATTAACACAAGGGGTTAACAAAAATACTAGTAGACTGCAAAAATCTGCTAGAAATATTAAAAAAAGAAAAAAAAAAAAGTTTATTCGTGCAACCGATAACCATTTTATTAATAACTAGCTTCCCGCGCGTGGTTTCCAGCGTGGTTTCTAACTTCTATTCCCGTGGGAACTTCATAATTAAATATAGCCTATGTCACTGGGGGTGAATTAAGCTTTCCAATGGTGAAAGAATTTTTGAAATCGGTACTGTAGTTTTTGAGTTTATTCCTTACAGTACACACACAAAAATACAAAAGATTTGTATTTTTGTGAAAAATGACGGAAATGCAGCGCGTTGAAGTTTTGTGTGAAGTCACTTCTAGGTACAATTTTACCTAATAGTTACGTCACAAGCCCCTCTTCTGAATTTTACCTTTTCTTGTGTTTGTTGTTAATCTGTATCTTTGTCAATTTATTCGATAAATAAAAAAATACGTTAACAATATTTTTTTGTAATCTAGCTGTCGGACTAATTACATTTTTTTAGTCTTCATGCCTATTGTATATGCTTTTATGGCGCTTCTATAAAGTTATTTTAAGACTCAGATTTTCATTCTGATGGACTACATGCAGCTGTGACTTTACGACACAGTATAAAAAAGGTGTAAAATATCACATGTGCAGTTATTCTTTATGTTGAACGTAAATGTTTACATAGCGGAAGTAAACAAGGATTATTGACACGAAATATGAAAGTTCAAAGGTTTATATGTATGTATGTACATTCAACAAAAGAGATATGTTTACACATTGAGAATAGCGTTTTAAATGTATATGGACACGATTATGCGAAGAGTTTACTACTTATTATGTGCATTTGTAAACAGGTAGTAGCGAACTCTTCACTCATATAAAAGCCATAATCCCTCAATTTCCCCGTCGGCGACCACCCTGAGCCGAGGTCCAAGTCCCACAGGGGACGCCCTCTTGCGCAGGTTGCTTAGTTTGTAGTGTTTAAACCATTTATCTAGGGTGGAGCTCTGCTCGCCTTTATGCCTCGCAGCTAATTAGATATGCCCGTCGGAAAAAAAAATATCACTCATAGAGTATTACCGGCTGTCGTACTGACATAAAAATATTTATTTACATTATGAGATACTGACGGTGTAAACCTATGTCTTTTGTTGACTGTACCACGGGATTTACTTAAGTTTGACGTTTCGAACGAAGAATTTATAAATTGTAGATACTTATAAATCTCCAACAACAAAAGTAACCTAACAACTAATTATAATATACCTAAACTATCATTAGCATCAGCCTCTCCCCCGCCTCTAACATGGGCCTCCCCCGGGACAATTTAACAGTCACAGATATAGTCACTAAGCTAGGTAAGCGGATTGGCGACCTTAGTTCCATGATGATTTTTGTATGTATTACTAGATTCCCGCGCGCGTTTTTACCCGCGTAACTTCCGTTCCCGTGGGAATTTCATAATAAAAAAAATCCTATGTAACTCAGGGTGAATGTAGCTTTTTAATGGTGAAAGAATGTTTTAAATCGGCACTGTAATTTTTGTGTTAATTCATTACAAACATACACACACACAAAAATACAAATCTTTCCTCTTTATGATATTAGTAGAGATAATACATATACAGGTATATGCTGCTATTGTGTTTTATCTGGTATACGGGGGAGATAGCTTCACGTGCTTTCGAAGGTACGGAGCGTAGTCTCTCAACCGTCCGGACTTAGATATAAATCTATAATTTCATGCAAATATTTTAATTGTGACGCGTAAATCAAATCCAGGACTTAAGGCGTCACTTTCACCACTTCGGACTTAGAAGTGACCAGTCCGAAGCTATATAAAACCTAAACTATACTAAAGCAAAACAACTTTTTCGCTTGCAAAATTTCAAAAAAGTGATTTAGAAATAATAAGTTAGTTTAGATAGGAATTTTGCCGGCGAGGACTCATCCATTGCATGGAGGCCGTACTAGTAATTTTACTTAAGTGTCACCTGGACCGTGGCCCTTAAGCCGGTAAGAGTGGCTTTAGGTGCGGATCATTTACATATAACCACACTTGCAATTTTTATGCTGTTTTTACTTCTACTTCTTTGAGAAATAAATGTCACAGGATCGATGGACGGACTATGCAATCTGAAGATTTGTTTGATAGGTAATCTAACAAATCTTACTACTGTTAGTCACATAGTTTCTACGATCCTGGGTCCTTTAAGCATGGCGTGAAAAAGTATTTTGTAGGCCGTGCGTCAGCAAGCACCGCAACGGAGCTCGCTGTGGTGGTCGACCTCATTAGTGGGCTTCACAAGCCGCTTTCCATCAGGCGGAGTGGAAGCATCGTAGACGACTGGCTAGTCAAAATAAAAACCTTCTTGCTTATCACATAGAGTCAGAGTAATCTATTAGAACATACATACACACACACATACAACATATTATGAACGCGATTCGTAATACAACTCATAAATTACGCTACGCCTATAAAAATAAAAAAAATAGTACATTTACGTAATATTAATACAAAAGTTATGTGATAAGTGTTAAACTGTGTAGTGTCATAAAACGGTATAATAGCAATCTGCTTTAAATAGGAATTAAAAGTAAAATTAAAATAAATAAAAGTGCAAGATCATATTGAATACTTCCAAAGTGCATCGGATTTTGTCCACTGTGTGCCTCACAATACGAGCGTAATTGGGCAGCGTCGATATCGTACCGTGAACTTCTGTCATCGTGACAAATGGTACCAACATAACGGGCGTCATAGTTAACGGTGCGTTCCAGGTTCCAGTTTTTCCACAAAAGTGCCATCAACGCAACTCATCGTGGTCAACCTTCGGACAAAGTTGTAAATTCTGTAATCTTATATATAGTATTATTTTTTTTTTTTTTTTTTTTTATTTATCAACAATGAATAATTTTAAATGTGATGGCTGCCACCAAAATATTAAAAGGAAGGAAATGTTGATTTGTGGCTTATGTTTTCAAAGTTATGATCTCGAATGTGCCAATACTACTAAGACACGCTTTTCTGAGATGTCGGTTGATGTGAAGAAATTATGGAAATGTCCCAAATGTCGAAGTAGGGAGCCAAAAAGTGGAAATACAAATACGCCCATACGACAGTCGACAACCCAGCAACCATTGGAAGATAGCCATGTTAATGTAGCCCCACGAAATAAAGGCAAGACTCTTAACTCTGAGGATTTTTCATCGGGCAGTATTAATATGTCTGAGGATAACTTGCGGAAGATCATTCGAGAAGAAATCGTAATCGCTATTAAGACAAGTATTCCTGAGTATATCTCTACGCAACTGAAGAACATAACGGATCGACTTACAAGTCTTGAAGAATCCCTTGATTTTCACAGTTCTTCTTATGATGCCATGAAAAAAACCTTTGATGAAAAAGTTTCATCCATGGAGAAACTACAAAATGAAAACAAGGAATTGCATGCAACCGTAAATCAGCTATCTTCGAGGTTGAATACTGTTGAACAAAATATGCGTCAGTGTAATGTCGAAATTAACGGAATAACGGAACACAAAACTGAAAATCTTATAAATGTTGTGGTGCAGCTCAGCAAAACGGTTGAATCCGAGTTAAAAAATGAAGACATACAATTTGCCACTAGAGTGGCGCAAATTAACAATGAGATTAAGCGTCCAAGAAGTGTAGTAGTTAAATTGCGAGACCGCACCACGAGAGACTCACTTATAGCTGCTGTCGCCAAATACAACAGGTCTCACCCTGAAGACAAGCTATGCACTCATCACCTAGGCATGGGTGGTAAACGTGCGCCCGTTTTCGTCGCCGAACACCTAAGCCCTCTTAATAAAAGCCTTCACGCGGCAGCACGGCTTAAGGCTAAGGAAACGGGCTATAAATTTGTTTGGGTGCGTGACGGCAGAATTTACGCTAGAAAAACTGAATCGGATCAAGCTATTTTAATACGTAGTCTTCATAGTTTGGATTTATTTAAGTAGTTATTAATTAAAATCCATTATTTGGAACCCATTGTTTATAAAAATACCAATGGTTAAATTCGAATCATTAGATATATTGTATCAAAATGTTCGCGGTATGCGAACAAAGACAACGCAGGTCTATAACAACATATTACAATGTAACTATGACATTATTACTCTCAGTGAAACCTGGTTAAATGAGGGCATATCTGACACCGAAGTAATTGATAGTCGTTACGTGGTCTATCGTAGAGATCGTAATTTTGCCGAGTCATCCAAATCGGACGGAGGAGGCGTTATCATGGCAGTCTCTCGCCACATTCCATCATATCGTATGCACGAATGGGAGAGTGATCTTGAGGATGTCTGGGTAACGTTTGAAATAATAGTAAACAATATGCGTAAAAAACTTGCCATTTGTTTGGTATACTTGCCACCGCCAGTTAAACTTGAACAACTTACTACCTTTATAGAAAATGCACAAAGGGTTATGCAATACGTCAGTGATGTGATCATAGTTGGGGATTTCAACTTAAGTTTTATAGAATGGACTATAGACGGCAATGCTTCGGTCATGAACCCACATGTACAATCATCACTTAATTGGCAATCCGGACTTCGATCTTCTCTATCTGATTTTATGGCTCTGACAGGACTTCAACAGTTTAACTTGGTCACTAATCGCGATAATAAAATATTGGACCTAGTGTTGAGTAATATAAATAACTGTTAAATAACAAAAAGTGATTGTATTAGCAAAGAGGACGCATATCACCCTCCTCTCAATATTATACTAAATCTCAAACCCTGTCATTCACTAAGTTCCATACCCCGCTCTGATTTTAATTATTATAAGGCAGATTTTATTAAAATACAAGCTGAATTGAGAAGCATTAACTGGACAGAACTTTTCAAGGACTGCTCAGGTGATGTGAACGAAATGGTTGCCCTTTTCTATAAGCACCTAAGATTGATAATTGGCATGTACGTACCTAAATATGGCACACGCTCTAGATCCCGACCAGTTTGGTTTACAAAAAATCTTGTCCGCCTTTTAAACGAAAAAGAAAAGTTGAGGAGCAGAGTCAAAAGATTCAATAACCCTAGGGATAGGCTTGAATATGAAATCGTACGTGGCAGATGTGACAAACTTTTTCATAACTGTCACGCAACATATATAAAAACCATTGAATCGAACTTTAAAAAAAATCCTAAAATCTTTTGGAACTATATTAAAAGTAAAAAATGCTCAATAAATTCCTATCCAGCTAAAATGCATAACAGTCTCAATATTCATTCATCATCTGGCCCAGATATTGCTAATTTATTTGCCTCCCATTTTAGTTCTATCTATAAATCAAATACAATGAACGACGGGCGCCCCACACCTTGCTATAATGCGGTTGAGCTAAGTCAATGTCACAATAATCCGTTAGCACAGTTACAATTCAGCGAAAGAGACATCTTTTTAAAATTGAAACGGCTAAATTCTAACAAAGGTACAGGTCCTGATGGCATTCCTCCGCTATTTCTAAAGAGATGTGCTTCGGAGCTCTCATTTCCACTAAAAGAGATAATTAATCAATCTCTGTTTTCCGGTATCTTTCCTAATGAATGGAAAAGAGCTCGGATTGTTCCTATATTTAAAAAAGGGGATAAGTCTAACGTAGGTAACTACAGACCTATATCGATTCTCTCATCCTTGTCAAAGGTATTTGAATCGATTTTATGCCCTGTCTTGAAGGAACATACGAGTTCACTTATTAATGTTGAGCAACACGGGTTTCAGGAGCAAAGATCGGTAGTCACAAATCTTGTCTCCTATTTGACGCCTATTATGGAAGCAGTTGATAACAACCAGCAAATTGACTCGGTTTACACCGATTTTGCCAATGCATTTGATCAGGTTGATCACAAGGTTCTCACAGACAAACTTCGACACCAATATGGCATATGCCATAAGATGTTAGACTGGTTTACTTCCTATCTTGCCGATAGACCTCAAATAGTAGTCATTAGCGGACATGAATCAAAATCCTACTTTGCCACATCTGGAGTACCGCAAGGCTCACATTTGGGACCCATTTTGTTCGTCTTGTTTATAAATGATGTAGTTCAGCGTATACACCACTGTCAATGCTCATTGTTTGCCGACGACTTCAAAATTTTCCGAACCATTGACTCTGCTGCAGATGCTATTCTTTTGCAGGCCGATCTCAATCGATTATGTAATTGGTGCGGAGAAAATGGCATGATATTGAACGCTTCCAAGTGTCACCATATTCGTTTCACCAGAAAAAGAATTATCATTTCAACACTATACCATATTAATAATGATGAAATTTCGATTACGAGTGAGGTACGTGACTTGGGAATAACTCTCGATAGCAAGCTAAATTTTTTACCACATTACGGCAATATTGTAAGCAAAGCCTTGAAGATGCTTGGTTTTATTAAGAGAAACACCAAAGATTTCAAAAATCCAGTCTCAAAAACTATGTTATTTAATGCCTTTGTACGGACTATATTAGAATTTGGTAGTGTTGTCTGGAACCCACAATACTCAATACACTGCGAACGCATCGAATCAATACAAAGGGCGTTCACTAGGCATCTGGCTTTTATAGCTCCAGGCATTAGCAGTAGGTGTTCATATAGTGAACGCCTTTCATTCTTCAAAATGGTGACCCTGCAGGAACGCCGACGTCTGTTCGATTTGGTATTTCTAAAAAAATTGGTGACAGGAACATTAGGTCTTTCAGAACTTTTAGATAGAATTGCTATATGTGTGCCTAGAATTAATGCTAGAAGAACAACCAAGGTCTATTTTCAAGTACCAAAGCATAAAACCAACCTAGGACAAAATGCTCCTTTAGCCAGGTTAACTTCAACATATAATAATTGGAATATACTTCGAAACTTGGATATATTTCATGATAATCACATTAAATTTAAGAAAAAAATATTGAAAATTTGTAAATGATAACATAACTCATTTTGCACTCACATCATACTCAACATCATATTTATATTTTATTAATAGCTAAATATAGTAAACGTAGTTTTAAGTAATTTTAGTATTTAATATTTTAATTTTATTGTATTCCTTGTGAGTTGTTTTTTATATTTTAAGAATGATGTGCATGTCTGTTATGTATGTGAACACTAGACCTAAGCTAAATAATGTTATCAGATAATGTTTGTGTTCATGTTGTTGACGTGCCTTATTAATAAATAAAATAAATAAATAAATAAAACATAGTTTTATTTTTTATATTTTTATCGCACCTACTTGATTGTGATACTGTCAACTGTATGTAGGTAAATATATACCTTAGTGCTGAATAAAATTCCTTTATACTATTTATAATAACATGTTACTAAAATAACATCATGTTCTTTTTAAGTATCGGAGCTCGTGAGTTGGATTGACGCTCCGGACAAAAATCTTTTTGTAAAATGGAAGATTTCTTTCCGAATCTGGTTGGTAGACACTCCATGCCTCGCAAGTACTTTGAGTCGCTGTTGATCCCAATTATCATCTATGACTATCGTATGGTGGCGGACTTTATCATTGATCTGTGTATGTTTATGTTTTACATAATACTGCGGTCACCAACCCGCTTGTCAAGCGTGTTGACTGTAGCTACACCCACTTTAAGGGAGGCCTTCGTTTAGCATTGGACGTTATCCAGGCAGATGATAATGATGATGACAAAGATTTCCCTTTACGTATTACTACACAAATTAGTTATTCATCATCATCATCAGCCCGTACAACGTCCACTGCTGAACATGGGCCTCGTCCCGGGGGAGGGTATTTTCCATAGTCACCACGCTTGGCAGGCGGATTGGCGACCGCAGTATTATGTTGTACCTCACAAGGAAACGCTGCTGCCCGTTCCTTGATATACGATTATTATAGATGATGTTATAACAATCCAACGGCTTAGCGTGCTTTCCGAGGCACGGAGGGTAGTCCCTCAACCAACCAGACCCGGAAAGAAATCTTAGAATTGACACAAAGATTTCTTGTCCGGTGTGGGGATCGAACCCACGACCTCCGAGACTTAAGGCGAGCCAAATACCGCTACGCTACGGAGGTTGTCGAATTAGTTATTATTTAACGTAATTATGTTTATTATGCCTCGTAATTGACTAATGTTATAGATGAATTATGTAGAAGAGTCTATAATCTAACGATAGATTACCGTGGCTTTGTTCCAGTTAATAGATTGAGGACATTCCAAGCATATGTGGGAAACTCGCAGCGTTCCGAATACCTGCGTCGTCCTATATATTAATATTGTGCATAGGTTAATAGTGACATGTTTAGTGAGTAAGGTAGGCTCAATGGGGTTCGGACCCTTATAAGGCCCAAGTTTTAAATCACCATATTCAGTTTATGGGTCTTAAAGGCTTTTAAAGCATCAGCGTGCTTAATTCGCACATTTAAAGTTAAAGCTAGGCTACGAAGGCTTAATCAATCAAGGTTAATAACGATATAAAAGTTATTAAATAGGATAAATTGATCTTAATTTAAAACCAAATATCTAGTGTTAATTCCGCAAAAAATGCGTGTAGTCGAGCGCCGTAAGATTTTTACCTCGGAATCCAGGGCCAGTCAATGAATCTTCATATAAATTTTTAAAATGTGTTTTTAACAGCATATAGAAAAATGTTCAAAAAAAAATATTTTTCCCGATCTTAATTTTTTAATTATTAAATATAAATAATTATTAATTTTTCGGAGTTTTCTTTTATTTTCATTATTTTAAAGTTACATTTTGAAAAGGAGAATTATTACGAACTTGTCCTTGGGCCTCAAGGGCCAAGGGACTGCAGGTATAAAGGTGAGGGGTGGGGAAATTATAGAAGGCTCAACAGCAGCTGTTGGACATTGTTGACGCGGTCCCTAACAGATTACAGATTCATTGACTTGCCCTGGATTCCGAGATTTTACCATTTTTATGCATTACGGCGCTCCACTAGTGGGACAACTTTTTTGCACCCCTCTCCCGCCCGCAAAACTTAAACACAACATGCAGAAAGGAAAAATATAACGTGCAAAATACAAACACCAGCCGAAGATCCGATACGTCTTTCGATCCCCCACGGAGTATCATCAGGGAGATGTTACCACGACGAATGCTACTGCGCATAAAGCGCCATTAAAATAGGATACATTGAGTTTATGCATAATATTCAGCCCTAAGGCAACTCATACGTGTAGGTATGTAAATCTCGCAGTTCGTAAGCTTAGTTCAACTAACTTGTTTAGCCTCTGACCTGCTATTCGCTCTAATCCATTATAATATTCGGGCGCACAAAGCGATGCCTTAGACTTAATAGGTACAGCGTTATAGGTAAGACTATATCTTAATTGGAACTAAACTATTGTAGGTATTGTAAACGTAGGTATTTGATTGAACTACTATATATTTTACCACAAAATAATATCATTATCATCAGCCCTTATAACGTCCACTGCTGAACATGGGCCTCCTCCCGAGGGAGGGTAATTGCCATAGTCACCACGTTTGGCAGGCGGGTGACCGCAGTATTATGTTGTAACACACAAGGAAACGCTGCTGCCAGTTCTTTGATATATGATTATTATAGATGATGTTTTAACAATCGGGACCAACGGCTTAAAGTGCTTCCCGAGGCACGGAGGGTAGTCTTTCAAGCAACCAGACCCGGAAAGAAATCTTAGAAAATACACAAAGATTTCCGGCGTGAGTATCGAAACCACGACCTCCGAGATTTAAAGCGAGCCAAATACCGCTACGCTACGGTGTTTGTCGCAAAATAATAAAATCCTATATATTTTCTTAATCTATATCTTCTAATATTATAAGACTGAAGAGTTATAACCTTTTCAACATAAGCTTTATTTAATTATGACATTCTCATAGGATAGGTTTGCCATAAATATTTCGGCAATGAACGGGACAATGGGCAGAGGGGGGGAGGGGGATAGACGAAACAATAACACGTCACACAGAGCCGAGGGGATTCTTTCATTGCGCACGCAGGACGATAAGACAAACAGGAGAGCGCGTATTGCGAACGAAGCTTATTGTTTTTGGTTAGCGCGCACACCGGGACCATTTCCTTGTTGGCCGAGACACTGGGACATGACGCTCGAAACCGGGACGTATGGCAATTCTATTATAGGAACGGAAGTTACGTGGGTAAAACAACACGCGGGAATCTAGTCTCAAATATTTTACTAAAATAAATCTGAAGTTTCGATGTTGACATGAATACAGAATTTAAATATCGAAGTTTACGCGTAAAAAGTTTGAAAACTCATAAAAATTTTAGACTTATGTAGTAGTAGTAGAGGAGACGTGGAAGATCAACCTTCACCCATCTGAAAACTAGATGAGACATAGTTTTCGTCAAATATTTCATTAACAAACACACATATGATAACTTGCCTATCATAAAGTGTTCATGTCTATTTTTCGCTGAATTATTTTAATCAGCTTTCTTTTATCACCTTTACTCTTTAGATAACCAAATGAATTTCAACTCAATATATAAACAAGATGTTATCTAATAATACAAAAGTGTAATAGAAGTAAGAATTATGGTCAGAAAGGTCAAATTTACTGTTGTGGAAACAAATGCTCTTTTTCACTAAAATAAAATGTAACAGAGCATGCACGCTCGGTCAGGCAGAGTGCAGCTGGTATATCTGTCCTGTTCTATCACACCAACGTCCGACACTCTACTTTCGCTAAATTAATTGAATGAAAATTAGCCATGAACACTTTATGGTTGGCAAGTTACCATAGCTATGTTTTTTAATGAATAATATTTTACAAAAAGTATGTCTGATCTGGTTATCAGATGGGTGAAGGTTGATCTTCCACGGCTCTTAGGCTATAGGTACAGTCAGAATACTGGGGTCACCAACCCGTCTGCCAAGCGCTGTGACCTAAGCCTTACTGCATTCGAGAGATGCCAATGTTCAGCTGAGGACGTTACACGACCTGTCAATAACATTTATTTAAAGGCGAAAACACATTATTAAAACGCCACGCCACGCCACGTGTCAACACCTGTAAATCAGTACGCGCGTGGCATCGTGTCGGGTGTTCATAGTGTGTTTCTGGTCGATAGAAAACAATACATTTGATTTGACTCAACACGCGTGGCGTGTCGTCGGTTGGCGTGGCGTTTTAATAATATGTTTCCGCCTTTTATTTATACGCAATTTTGTGCATGAGCCGTTTAAAGGCAAATATTGTGCAATACAAGTCAATTAGGTGAAAATATTTTCTTTCATGTGTGATACTTAATACTTTGTTTCAATTATATTGCCATTATATGTATATTTTAATAACTTCAACTCTAAGCAACCGCTAAGATCCAAGAATTTTCTAAGTAATTCCTCCCTAAGCCTGTGTTTTTAAGCCGTAGCTTAAGCAAACTTTTGTATGAGAGCAGAAGCTTTAAGAAGGTACTTTCGTTAAAAGTCGACGGTTAATTGTTCTATAAAACACATAAAACGTAACTTGGGAACGATATAACTTGAAACCATGTACACAGATTCAAATTCTTGGCACATATGTTGTAGGAATAATTAATGTTAAGTTAAATATTAAAACGTACGTGTTATGTTTGCCTCATTTTATGCTTAAATTATTTCATCGTTCATTTTCATAATTTCAGCCGTAGGACGTCACTGCTGGACATAGGCCTCCCTCATAGACTTCCAGTTGCTTATGTTGTTCGCGGCCTTTACCAGGTCATCCGACAATCTAGTTGGTGGGCGTCCTACGCTACGCTTGCCGATCCACGGTCTCCACCCAAGAACTTTTCGGCCCCAACGGCCATCTGTTCTATGGCCTGCCCATTGTCTCCTCAACAAACTAATCCATTTGACTATGTCAGTAACCCGCATTCTTCTAGGTATCTCCTCATTTCTGATGCGATCTCGTAGAGAAACCTCGAGCATAGCTCTCTCCATAGCTCGTTGAGCGACTCTGAGTCTGTTCGTAAGCCAGGCCTATAGTGAAGCACCATTTTTCGGATCTATAGTTCATCACTGGCAACACACACCGGTTACAGACTTTTGTCTTTAGGCATTGAGGTATTTTGGACGAAAAGACGCTGCGGAGTTTTGAGAACGCTGCCCACCCGAGTTGGATTCGATTCTTCTTGAAGTTGGACCTACCTAATTAGACTGTATGTCCTAGACACGTATGTAAAATGCGTCAACAACTTCAAGAATCGTATTCTCAACCACATCAATACAATATTATAATGATAATTTAATTTTTTTTTATTATTTACATGTTTTAATACACAAGGATACGTTGTTGCTTGTTTCCCGGTATAATGCTGATTTTCCACCAGAGTGGCGAGACGAGACGAGGAGAGAAGAGAATTGAAATCGCACTGACCTTTTTCACTAAAAATAGCCATCGCGAGCTCGCGCGTGACCGCCGCGCTGTCCGTAGGCTTGTACTATCATGACGGTATTCTCAGGTAAATAATATAATAACACGGTAATAAGTAGCAATGAACAACATTATAAGCCTCTCGCGAGAAGCGTGTTTCTGTTGCAAAGTTAATTTATACTCTTTATCGGAAGCAATACGGTTCATTTTTATACACACAAATATTTTCAATTCACACCTCGCCTCGTCTCGTCTCGCCACACTGTTTCCACCAAAGATGCGCTGGCAGAGGATTGAAAATTTGCCATACAAATTTCAATTATCTCCTCGCCTCGTCTCGTCTCGCCACTCTGGTGGAAAATCAGCATTAGATTGTTATAGATGATGTAACAACAATCGGTATCAACAGCTTATCATGCTTGCCAAGGGTAACCCTTCACCCAATCAGACCCGGAAATAAATTTTAGTATTTACAGCTTTTTCTTGTCCAGCGTGGGAATCAAATCCGATCCTCCAAGACTTAAATCGAAACTTAAATCGCTTCACCACTCCTGTCTTATAGCGTTTAATAATGTGTATAACTTGTTGCTGAAAACTACTGAAAGAATTTATTAAGGATCCAAGTTAGGGAATTACACCGACTTTACTTATACCTAATAGATTTTTGAATATAAATTGGGGGAAGAAAATAAAATGTACAATGACAAGTTTGCAATAACTTGAAACGGCACTGGTTCTTTACGTAGTACGGGTTTGATTAGAATAATAACAAAACTCATTTGCTTAACCTCTCAATTTCTTTCAAGTATTATACTTTTAAAGGACTCTGCCCACTATCCCGTAGCATACCATGACCATGCTAGGAACGTAACAACCAAAAAAATATTCTTTGTATTGAAAAGTATGAGATTATGCCCACTAGACCGTTCCGTCACTGACCAACACCGTCGCATACCATGAACGGAGCGTCAAAAATTGTCGGTGAGAATATTTTGCCGGTGGCGAAACGCTCCGTGCATGGCACTCGACGTTGCCACACCGGTGCGCAGGCGGATTATAACCGCGTATAGATACCGGCACGGTTCTTGAGCGCTCGGCGCAAGAGTGGGGATCGCTTTGTGCATCGTACACTTATGACAAAATAAAACGCACACCCGTTTATTATTTATTTTTTCTAAGTTTCAAAGCACTAAAATGATACGGAGATGATATGCGGACGCTTCCGTCACTAAAATGCGGGTATGACACGCGGATGATACGGAGATGATATGAGGACGCTCCGGTCACCCCACGGCTTTGATACGTAATTGATACGCTCTAGTGGGCATATTAGAGCGTATTGGATTACTCTCTGTGCCCGATACGTTCCTAGCACGGTCATGGTATGCTACGGGATAGTGGTCAGAGACCTTTAATATAGGATAACATTAATGTAACGAAATTACAATAACAATAACACTGCGTAGCTACCAAGATACCAATGGTAAACACTCCAGTAAATACCTAAAGTTGTAACATTTCACCTAGCCGTATATTACACGCTAAACCCAAGACACTGCAGTGAAGCCCTAGACTTGCAACTAACACAGTTAATGCTCCTTGCTCCAATGTCTAACTTCGCATTGCACCTGCGACATAACACAAACGCATGTCCGTTGAAGTTAATTGCTTGTTACGTAACACCAAATCGCCTGTTTGAGATATAAAAGGATTAGTAATGAGTAATAAAATCTGATATTTATTATTACTGTAACGCGGAGAGATGGTTAGGTGAACCGTTATGTTAACAATGTAACTTAAGAAGCTTAGCGATAAGCGTAGTTAATTATGTTACACGGTTAATTAGTTCTATTGGATTTAGTAACGTCACTAATGTATGTTCAAATAATAGTAGCAATCACAATTTTGTAAATAAATACCCCGATATAACATCTTATTGTACTTGATCCCTGCTACTTTGAATTGCTTACGATTTTCATCCTTTTAGGTGTGTTTTATAAAAATCTTTTATTCCGCATTACCCACACATACACATACACACACACCCACACACACACATACACACAGTTTTAGTTCGATGTGTGTGTGTGTTGATCTGTAGGTAAGTCAGTTGTTCAGGACAAAGCGTTACATGAATAAACTTTTAGACTTACGCGTAAAGCCTTCAAGTTTATTTAACATCTGTCAAATTAATAAATCACTCCGAGAAAGATTAATGATAAAATAGTTGCTATAAAATTTCCTAAGGTTTTAAAAAATGTTTTGGTATCAAATCCAAAATAGTACCTGAATAATCATTTAAGTACTTATTTTTTAAGACAGCTCCCGCACTATAGAAATTAATCCCTGTGTCGCGTAGGACTTTAAAAAACACATAATTCACGGACACAAGGCATACCCAGATCCAAAATAACGATTCGTGGTTCCTTCTAACCAATAATTGTCTCGGGTGAGAATCAAATCCAACACACCAAGTCTCAGAAGCCACTGCCGTAACTGAGTCACCGGTACCGTGAGGTATTTATCGTTTTCTCACTCAATTCAAAATTTTCTAAAGCTACACAGAGGTAAAACCCATCCTTAAACTTACACTACTTCAACACTCTAATTATGTTTTTTTAATTCAGTTTACGAACACCTTCATACGTATTTCAAATCCGCAATGCATAAATCAAGTTTAATAGAAAACTATAAAATATACAGCCACATTTTATTCTACCGTACTAAAACCAAAACCTATTTTCCTTTCCACGATATGGAAATCCAAATACAAAACCCCTTTTTTTGTTGCGTTTTAAAAAAAGCTCGAACTAAAAAGAAGTAAAATGAAATAAGCCATAATTTTACTGTACACAGTTGAGTACAATAGTCGGAATACATTATACTGGATTTCCATTGTAAATAAAAACAATGTTAAACTCACAATGAAAACTTGCAATCGAGCGAGGATTTGGTACGGAGAGATTTTACTTACCTGTGCTGATTTCAAAACAATTTCGAGTTCGTATATATGGTGAACAATAGTTAAGTTCACTTTTTTTGTTGTGGACTTTTCGGAGAGACATCCACAATTTCGCCAATGTCAATTGGTGATCAACTTTCTCGTATTTTTCACTTGTGCCACTTTGGTCCGCAACGCGTTAGTGACGGGTTGCAGACCAAAGTGGTAGATGTTTCCCTTTGTATTACGATATAGTACTGCGGCCAGCTTGCTAAGCGTGGTGACTATGGCAAGCCCGTCCATCGGGAGTAGCCTCATGTTCAGCAGTTAACGCTAATTTGGCTGATGATAATTTTTAGTATTATCCGCTTTGCCCTGACTGATTCACAGATTATGCACTTTTGGCTGTGATATACTCATATATATTGAAGCGTGTATTTTTTATGTAACCTAGACAAGTGATAAAAAAGTATTTTTCAAAATTCCACCCTTAAGAAAAGAAGGCAAAATTCCACCCGTAGCGTAGCGGTATTTGACTCGCTTTAAATCTCGGGTTCGATCCCCACACCGGACAGAATAACTTTGTATAAATTCTAAGATTTCTTTCCGAGTCTGGTTGGTTGAGGCACTACACTCCGTGCTTCGGAAAGCACGTTAAGGCTTTCCGAAGTCGCGAATGTTATAACATCATCTATAATAATCGGAGACCAAGGCACGGGCTGCAGCTTTTACTTTTACTTTTTACTGCGGTCACCAATCCACCTGCCGAGCGTGGTGACTATGGCAAATACCTCCCCGGGAGGAGGCCCATGTTTGTTTGTTTGTTTATTTATTTATATTATGATGATGATGATAAAGAAGACGAAAAGTGGTGATAAACTTAGTCTGGAAAAGTTTAATATAAATCTAGTTGCATAATAAGTGATAGAGAAGTAAAATTTTATTTTAAAACCAGAAAAAATTGCCACTTTGTTACCATCATTTGTCATCACCAATTACCATATCACGATGAACGGATTATACCAAATGTTAAAACAAACGGAACAATTAATTCAATTAACCACACAGCTGACAATAATTAAGATAAAAGTAAAAGAGCCATAACTACGCACGTTACAGCAAGATAATAAACAATTGAGTTACCAAATAGCCAATTTGTTTAATTTACTGCTTCGTTAGTAGAATTAAAATCGGCTAATTGAACATTATAAATTACTTATAATGAAGATTTTCTGCAATTGGTTCAACGGATGCTTGGTAATAGGAAGCTTAACTCTTTTATAGCCCATTGACAGTTAAATTAGTTGTAATTTAATTTATTTAGACGTTTTGACTGGAATGTTTGTGGGCGGCATCGTCAGAACTGCTTCTTTAAGTATACAATGAAAAGCCTTTGTTATTATGCAAGTAAGAAGTTGGAGACTAGGTAGAACTTGGTTTGTGTTCTTTTGAATTAAATTATAAATAGAATGGAGTTTAAGTAAAAATATACTAACATTTTATGTTTATATTATTATTTCTCACGCTTTTTTTTTGAGATATGGCAATCTGCCGTCTTATTCAGTAGGCTTTATAACTGATTTTACTAACCAGTTAAGTGTAAACTAATTCTATGGTGATAAGACTTTTTTGATAGCAAATGCCAAATAAACAATACATTGACGTTTCTATAAATCATATGTCATCAACCTGTCACCAGCCCGTTTGGTTGCCAAAACGGGTTTTTGGGCAAGCCCGTTTAGGCAAGTGCGGTGACTACAACAAAATCCTGCCTTGGGAGGCGGCTCGTGTCCAGCAGTGGACTTTGTATGGGCTAGTGATGATGATGGCATTATCTTGGGTGTTATCCGTAAATAAATGTATGTACTTCTTTCTAACTCAGATATTCCATGAGCCAAGATCGATCTTGTGTAGACTCCATGAACAACAGCTTACTCGCAATGTAATGTAATAAATATACATTATGTAAAATTAGCTCTATGTGTACATTAAGAAATATAGGATAAGAAGTCTCGCTTTAAGTCTATGGTTTAGTGGCTATGGCAAAAGACTTTAGCAGGCTTCCTCCCAAGGAAGGGTTCCTTGGGAGGAAGCATGCTAAAGTCTGCTCAACATTATAGTGAACGTGTTTACAGCCTGATGATAATAATTGACATGGAATATGTAAGCCTTAAACAAAAAAAAACACCTCAATGTGCGACATACTATAATTATAGTTCTTACAATGACACTTAATTTAATGTACTTACAAAGAACTACGAGACAATAATTGTGAATCAAATTCGAACTAAATATATTTCGCATTTATATATTAGAAAAAATGTCTGTTCAATTATAAAATCTTATTTGCGAATTCAGCTCCGAAAATGCTTTAACAATTTTAACTATTAAACAAAAAGATTACAAAAAGTGGCGACAACGTCATAATTTTAACACGTATCTGAATAAAAAGCAAAAAAAGATACAAAAAAATCGAGCCAGCACTTTTAAATTCCAAATTAAAATACATACGTAGCATGCAGTGCAACATCGTAATACCGTAAAAGGCAAAATACTCTGACTAGAGTAGCCATATTGTCATTTCAAAAATCAGGACTAAACCAGTATCCAGTACCCAAAGTCTAGCAGATGTTTTAGTATTTTGACGGACTTTAATTATTTTCAAAAGTATTTCGACATAGCTTGAATGTGTTTCGGCAAACAATTTTAATAAATATTCAAAAAACTGGAGCAAAATCCATGTTGTTTGCAAAATTTTTTCCGCATTATTTAAACATTTTGTTCACATGTAAGTATAGATCAAAATAGAACTTATTTTTTAAATAATAAATAAACTATAATTTGATAAATTCTTGCAATCCCTGAATACCGTTTTGATTTCTGTAATAAGTACACTGTTTGCATTTTTTTTGTATTCGTAAACCCGATTCATAATAACTTATTGACACTATAAAGGCATGTTTTTAATGCAATTCTAATGTATTTTTAAACGAGCTGAATGCAAAAAAAACAAATATCCAAAAACTTGTTTTCTCAGACGCAAAACTCTGACCAGCATATTCCGAACCTTTGGTTACCCTTCACGTAATGCTTGCACATGTGATAAAAACAGTACTGAATACAGCTCAGAGGAGCTCATTACAAAACCATTGTCATAGTACCTGTAAACATTGTACAGGGGGATTTACCGTGTAACGGGGGAAATGGTTGACGCTAATTAGTAGGCTTAGATATTATGTTATATATTGTCATATTACCGCAGAGAGCTTAGGCCAGATTGGAAATCTAAAATTATGGTTGGAAGCTATACTCATAATCTAGATTGATACCAGCATTTTAAGACATGGGATTGATTGATTCGTTTTCTGGGACTGGACTAGTACCGCTTTTTGGGGATTACTTGACCACTATATCCAGTCCAGTCAAGTCCAGGTCCAGATTCTAGATCTATTCTGATTTAAAATCAGACAGTTTTATTTTAAGTCATCATCAGCTCGTAAAACGTTCACTGCTGAGCATGGGCTTCCAGCCGAGGGAGGGTATTTGCCATAGTCACCAAGCTTGGTAGGCGAGTTGGTGACTGCAGTATTATAGATGATGTAATAACAATCGGGACCAACGTTCTTTCCGAGGTACGGAGGGTAGTCACTCAACCAAACAGACCCGGAAAGAAGTTTTAGAATTTACATAAAGATTTTTGTCCGGCGTGGGATTTAAAGCGAGCCAAATACCGCTACGCTACGGAGGCTGTCTAAGTAGCATAGTTTTATTCAAATAGGTACATTTTATAAAAATATAATTCAAAACACAAATAATAATCGAGTCGAGTATAGGATTTTTTTCAATGAGGAAAAAAATGCGATTATGAAAAAAGCTATTTTATGTAAGAATGTAAACACAGATAACATTACTCAAAGAACTAAAGAAATTTATGAAAAAGACTATCATTCAGAAACATCTCTTTATTTTTTTTTATACCTACTCTAACCCCTTTACAAAAGATATAAAAAAATACTTTTTTATTTAACCACGTCCTTTATAGAATCTGTCCCTTAAAATAGTATTTTCAATTTAGAACAGCTCAAATTTCCCAATTGGAAATTGGTACAAGGAACTGTTCTGTCCGTAAGCTTATTGCACAATCTCTTTGTAATTAGACAAGACTTTGGGTGTCACGTAAAAATATGTCAGGAAATTATTCAGCACGAACAATGCTGGTACAGT
Organism: Nycteola revayana; assembly: GCA_947037095.2. Classification (NCBI taxonomy): domain Eukaryota; kingdom Metazoa; phylum Arthropoda; class Insecta; order Lepidoptera; family Nolidae; genus Nycteola; species Nycteola revayana. The sequence continues at coordinate 23,133,867 of OX344845.2, read as the reverse complement.
TTGTAATATGAAACTAACTGGTTGTGTAATAAATTAGTTTCAATGTTGGTTACAGTATTAAGCCTCTAAAGGGGCTTACAACTCAGCCTTTGTGCGGTAAATAACTTTTTTCCGTTGCAAAGATTGGTAGGACAGTTTACCATCAATGTTTCTACTGAACCATAACAATGATATTTTAACATAGGTTAATTATATTTTTTACAAAAAAATTGGTGGATAAAACTAGCTACAAGGAAATCTGGAGCCAAACAGAATCAATGTTTCATCAATTTGTCACTCACTGACTGGAAGAGATTTCAATCGAATACGTGCTTCATTTTATGCTGTGTATTTGCTAACAATCAGCCTTTGATATAGATTGACTTGTTAGATACAACTCGAAACGGAAACTATGTTTCGAGATCTGACAATGTATCGATGTGAATGATCACCAATCATTGTGAATACTTGTGATTTAGGTGGTTGTGTAGACGAAAGAAAGATCCCGGAGTTTCTTATAGTCTTTTTTTTTCGGGTCAAGATAGATATCTATTATAAGATAGATAAATAGCAAAATCTTATAGGTAAAGAATAAAGAGAGGCTAAGATAGGTTCTGATATTCGTCGCGAGGCGAAGTGACCGACGAGTTTTATTCGATTGAATTTTTAAAATATAAAATTTGACATTGTTACTATCAAATGACATTATAAAAATATTTGTTAACAGTTCTGAAATAATAATAATAATAAAATTTATTTATCAATCAAAGAAAGAAATACGCATACTGACAAAGTTTACAACAAATTGTAAAATATGTTGAGCATGATAATAGGCCAGTTTATACATAGTAAGTTCACAGAATTTCAATGCATGCAAATTTATGAACCCTGTCTTTTAAACTAGGAGATCTGTATCTTAAGAGACAGTGATCGGCCAAGACATTGCTTGATTATGTGAGTTATAAGTTGAGTGAGGTGTGTCTGAGAACCGCTCTTCTTGCCTTTAATTGTATCTTTGTATTTGACATATAATAGGTACAATCGATCATAAATAAACGTTTTAATTTCATTTCAAAGAATAAGTTACATACTTACTTCACGAGTAAAAAAATCTACAAAATCAGGGGGTGTATCAGCCCATACCGTCCACTACTACCTACATGGGCTTCCAACCAACCCTCAATCTACCAGACCCGAGAAAAAATGTAAGATTTTACACTAAGATTTCGCACGAAGTAGGTTGTCATGCATTTTGTTGGAGTGTATATGCTAGTGTTGCCTATTGATAGTCGACTATCGATATACTATCGATAGTCTATCGATAGATGACATCATATCAATATAGTCTATCGATAGTATCGATATTAGTGATAGTATCGATACTATCGAGGACCAATTTGTGTTTAGGAGCAATACTATCGATAGTATCGATAGTATTGCTCCTAAACATGGGTTGGTCTTTGATAGTATCGATAGTTTTATAAACTATCGATAGTATTGATAGTATTTATCATTTAATGCAACGATACTATCGATAATATCGATAGTATTACTTTAAAAATATCGATACTATCGATACTATTGCTTCCAATCAATAGTATTAGTTAATTTGTGATTTTGTGATGTGATCGATACTATCGATAGCACTATCGATATTGTTACTACTTTTCGAGGTCACCTATCGATAACGAAACTATCGATAGTTGGGCAACTCTAGAATATGCTAAATTAATATAATATTTAATTTTGACGAAATGCACAAAACAAGAGACATTTGGACGTCTCTTGACCTTCTAACAAGTACTTAGAAGTCGTAGCGACAAATTAACATACACTCAAATTATGTGCTCATGTTTGTGTTGCTGTATTTTCTAGATACAACTTCGCGAGTACACACTCAGTTCTACGTCTGTCAAAGTAGAATATTCTCAGAACCACTTGCGTTGATGTACAGTCAGCAAAAGAGGTAGGTTTACACCGTCAGTATCGCAAAAGTAAATTAATCATGTTTATGTTACTACGACAGCCGGTAATTCTTTAAAGATGAAGAGTTCCTGCTAGTTGTATACAAATGCCGTAATAGTAAACTCTTCTCATAAACGTGTACATATAAATTTAAAATGCGTTTCACTAAGTGTAAACCTACATATTTTGTTGGCTGTACAAGGGAATGTATTAAGAGATCGTGTATGATTTATAGCGTGCATACATTTGTCGTACTACTTGGAATGTGGTACAGATGAATAATGAAATTGGAATGCATAGTTGATGCTGCAATTTTTCGCCGAATGCGTTGTTTAGTTAAGTGACTTCTTGAAACACTATCACGATTTTTATGTCCTATTGTTCAGGCTTATAATTTTAGTAACTTCTATATAAAATAAAAACCGGCCAAGTGCGAGTCGGACTCTCGCACGAAGGGTTCCGTACTAGTTGCAAGTGCCTCTCTTTTTTTGATATCAAGAATACAACAAGGAACATAGTATAAAAGTTCTTGTAGTTCGTTGTAACTTTGATCGATGTTAATAATAGTTGATTGAATGAAAGGTAAATTGCGGTTTACGGTTTATGACGTATTCAAAAAAAACTACTGACTTGATCTCGTTCAAACCAATTTTCGGTGGTAGTTTGCATGGTTATGTACATCATATATTTTTTTTAGTTTTATCATTCTCTTATTTTAGAAGTTACAGGGGGGGGGACACACATTTTACCACTTTGGAAGTGTCTCTCGCGCAAACTATTCAGTTTAGAAAAAAATGACATTAGAAACCTCAACATCATTTTTGAAGACCTATTCATAGACACCACACAAGTATGGGTGCAATGAAAAAAATTTTTTTGAGTTTCAGTTCTATGTATGGGGAACCCCAAAATTTATAGTTTTTTTTCTATATTTGTGTAAAAATCTTAATGCGGTTCACAAAATACATCTACTTACCAAGTTTCACCATTATAGTTCTTATGGTTTCGGAAAAAAGTGGCTGTGACATACGGACGGACAGACAGACAGACAGACAGACAGACAGACAGACAGACAGACAGACAGACAGACAGACATGACGAATCTATAAGGGTTCCGTTTTTTGCCATTTGGCTACGGAACCCTAAAAAGGGATAAAATATAATGACCACCAAAAATATATACTTGACACCAGAAAAATAAAGTCTAAAATTATAATAGTACTAGCTATTTTAGTCACGACTGCACTTCAAATTGTATTCGAACACCAAATGTAGTTAATGATCACCAAATCTTAGCGAGCAAATTATTACGCTATTTCTACCTTAATAAAATCAATGAAAAATGACAATCGGTTAGGTTAGGTTAGAGCTGCGGCCATACAACGCACGAGCCGAGCGAGCGAAGCGAGCGGTGCCGCGGCAGCGGCCGGCGAGTGCCAGAACCGAATAGTAAATTAGTAAAACATTTAGGTACTTTTGGTGATCATGTACTACTTTTGGGTTAACAATGATTTATTTGGAGTCATTTTGCTTAAATACGATAGCGAAATGTTAAAACTTTGGTTACAATTTTACATTAAAATGCGGGTTTAATTTTGGTGATCATTTTTACTATATCTGATGGTAAGTTAAACATAAGCCTAAAAAAAATAAAGGCTATATTCAAAAATGGCATGCAAAAGTTTCATTTAAAGCGATTACATGAATACAAAATATAATGAAATAGTTTATTTGAAACGTAGACGAATAAATCGTAAAATTAATTTACAATTCATTATTTATCTACATTAATGTTACAAAGCTGAAGAGTTGGTTTGTCAGCAATCGGCAGTCTCAGGAAGTTTTTTCATCTCTAACTTGCTTCTATTGGCAATAGTATGATAGTCATAGAACGAGGAGAAGGACTACCTATTAATATCCCTTGGGTCCTTCCATCGTCAGTTGGGGGCTGAGGGGGGCTACGGGAACTTCGTCTGCATGACATCCGGTAATGGAGCACGTAATAATAATACATTAGCTTAAGACCTCACGTATGATGAAGGTACACAGTTATACGGAATATGAGTTGGCAAGGGAGTCATTATGTTATACCAATATGAGTGCTTCATATCTACGTTGAGGGAATTGACGGTATTAACGGGGATAATAATTACAGTAAATAGATCGTCTATCTAATATTATAAACGCTAAAAGTATATGAGTATGGATGGATGCATGTTTGTTACTCTTTCACGCAGAAACTACTGAACGAATTTGGCTGAAAGTTATACTAAGTTATATAGGCTATAAAACATCTCCCTCCGACCCACTGGAACTGCGTATGCGGGTAAAGTCGCGGGGCACAGTTAGTAATATCATGTTATTTAATAAATGAAAGAGGTCTACAGTCAATAATCGCAAGTTTTTGTTGGATGAAAATGCATAGTGTATCCTCTTTATGACGCCTTTTGACATCGACGACACAGCGGTCAATTAACTCGTATGTCCCCATCAGCGGCCAAAATGCGGAACTCAGTGAACCATTAAAGTAATGGTAGGCTACTCGTAACACGATGCGAACTCCATGCCAACCCCATCTGCGACGTGGCAGTAAATATAGTCTTTAGTCTTCCAAAATTAATAGGCTATCACACATTGAGATACATTTTCAAATCGTATCAGAAGTTCTTAACTTACACAGTTAAGTAGACAGTACACAGATAAGTTATAAAAAACTCTTTAGCTTTATATATTAAGTCTTCAGCTGAAGAGTCAGCAGTCTTCAGCAGCAGGAGTGCGTTATGTGCGAGTGGTTTTACCCGCATAACTCCTGTTCCCGTAGGAGCTTAAATGACTAAATATAGCCGATTACCTTCCTTAATAAAAGGGCTATTTAACTCTGAAAGAGTTTCTCAAATCGGACCTATAGATATTATGATTCAATCAAACAAACAAATTCTACGGCTTTTATATTAGTATATCATCATCATCAGTAGCCCGTATAACATCCACTGCTGAACATGGGCCTCCTCCCTCGGGAAGGTTTTTGCCACAGTCACCACGCTTGGCAAGCGGATTGGTGAACGCAGTATTATGTTGTAATACACAGGGAAACGCTGCTGCCCGTTCCCTGGTATACGCTTGTTATAGATGATGTTATAACAATCGGGACCAACGGCTTAACGTGCTTTCCGAGGCACGGAGGGTAGTCCCTCAACCAACCAGATCCGGAAAGAAATCTTAGAATTTACACAAAGATTTATTTTTCGGTGTGGGGATCGAACCCACGACCTCCGAGACTTACAGCGAGCCAAATACCGCTACGCTACGGAGGTTGTCTTTTATATAATATTAGTATAGATGTTTTATTTATTCTTAAAAGTATTCTTAGTAATGTAAAGCCATTGGTATAGTACTTAACAATCATTAAATTCTATAGTATGAATGGGGATTAAAATTCTTTTCTCCACTAGAAATTCCTTAGCCGAGTTAGCGGTACGTCGCTTATTACATTTCTCATTAGTTTATAAAAATACAAAGTTTTCATACACTGCCGTAAAGGGTTTATTAAAATACATATTTTTAAATATAATCTTATGGAATATGAAGTTGCTTTTATCTTATGTCTGTGTTTGTACAGATTTTGTATCTTGATAATGTATGTTACGTTTGTTTATCATATCAGCCAGTTGTTGTCCAATGCTGGACATAGGTCTCCGCCATCAATTTCTAGCGAGAATGATTTCTAGCGGCCTACATCCACTGACTCCCTGCGACCTTTATGAGGTCGTGGGTCCATCATGCAAGTGGTTGTTCCACGCTGCGCTTGCCGTGGTCTGTACTCAAGAACCTTTCTGCTCCATCAGCCGTCAGTTCTTCGAGCTATGTGCCCTGCCCATTGCCATTTCAGCTTGCTAATCCGTTGAGCTATGTCAGCGACCTTCGATCACCTGCAGATCTCGTTCGGATAGTTAGTGTGTTATTATTTTACTATATTTACGTAAATTTACTAAATTATTATAATATACGGAATGTGTGGCAAGTGTGCAACGGGCTTTTCACTTAAAATAAAATTCATCTTCCATAAAGGTAACCTGGAAACGAATTCATTATTGAATTAAGCTCGTCTTTGAACATGTTGTTTCTGTTGTATAAATATTATGTTATGGATTTATAGTATAGTTATAGTTATAGATATGAGATTTGCATTTACTAAGTTATAGTTTTTTTTTAAATAATGGAAATACTCCTAATTATGAGCCAGACTCACGACACAATGATAATCTTGGACGACGGTAAATATGCCGATAAATTATACTACTGAAGAAAACAACCATTTAGAAACAATTGACAACTCTTGTAAAAAAAATTGTCACTACTGAGGGACAACTCTCCATACCTCGCTAAAAGCTAAAAGCACGTTAAGCCGTTAATTCAAAGTAAATGTATACCAATAAGCCTATAGCCTTCGATAAATGAGCTATCTAACACTGAAATAATTCTTCAAATCGGACCCGTAACCAGACATTACCGCGTTCAAGCAAAGAAACAAACCAACTCTTCTGCTTTACATATTAGTATAGATAACAAGATCATCTTTATTCAAGCAAAATCGCTATCCTAAGATACTCTAAGCCTCACCTACATCTTAAGGATTTACTCCAAATAGGTTTTACTACCTCCAACTCTTTTTAAGCAAGCTACCTGGTTATACGGTAACATAAAAACAAGTCATGAGTTACTAAACCCCTCATAACACCGTGTTTTATCACCGCACCTATAGACGGGCATTAGCACGTGATTTATTCTAAAAGGTTAACCTTTGAAAAATTGCTTACACTTGACTGTTTTTACGGGCATGGTTCAGGTTGCTCGTTTTGGTTAAGCTGCGATATATAAAATCGATTGTAATGACCTTTTTTATGCGTTTAATGATTTAGGCGTACGTTTTATGATAACCTGCGAATAGATTATGTTTTGGGCAGTTTTATTTCGGACGAATCTAGTTAGCATCGAAGTATTTGCTACTTCTCCAGGTTTAGCAAGTAGTAAGCAAGCAGGACTCCAACCTTATAAAATATTTTTAAGTAAATGCACAAGAGCGCGTCGCCTGTGGGACTTGGACTCAGCTCAAGCCGGTCACTGGAAGGGTCCAGCGGGGGAAGGGGATCGCAGAATTGTTTTGGTCGGTATAATGCTTAATATGAACATGTTTTCTATTGATAACTGGAATTACATAAATTGCTGTAACCGAGTGTAATTTGAAAATAATTCCTTAATTACCTACATGTAATATTTCTTTTCACCATGTGTGCTGTGATTTTATTTTCTGTCGATTTGAAACTTTTCTGCTTTACTTATATATATCTATATACATTTTGTAAAATCTGTTTGGTTTTCATTACTAAATTAAATAGGCACACCAATTGTATTTATTTATAGATGGGTTTCGTGTATATGTTACGGCTGAAGGTAGGTGTGAACATAAACTTAAGATTACCCGGCTAAACTTAGGTTTATCTTCGAGAAGCAGCTAAAGTTCGATAACATGTTAGTTTGCGTCGTGATATTCTAGGTTTTAATTAAATTAATTAATACCTATGCACGACACGAAAAGGTGTTGGGTGGTTAAAAAAAAACCTCAACCTAAACAAATGGAGTTGAACAGGGACTTATTCAGGTTGATCTAAGTTTAACCGCATGTGGTCGGCTACACCTAGGTTTAGCCGGCTAATCTTAAGTATATGTTCACACCTACCTTTAGCTGTAACATATACACAGCATGATTCATACTCAATACATTACTTATGTTTCTCGCTAGCATTATTCTACAAAAGTATCAGAGTAAGCGAACGCGTTAGAAACTTGGAGCCATTAACTTGGATTCGTGGCACTACGTTAACTTTCCCGCCTACGTGGTGCGAGTTTCAATACAACATCTGGCGAAGTTATGCAAAAGGACTTTTGGTCTAAAAGTGCTGTTCTAGTTTGCGGAAGATTAAACGAAAGTTCAATGCACTTTATAATCAGTGTAGTTGTAATATAAAAAAGCGGCCATAGCCGGCTAGACTTGTGATCTTGTGGTCGCCGGTTCGATCGCCACCCATTGCACTACCGACGTGAACCCACTCGTAACACAAGTATTTTAGCTTAGCACGAGGGGTTAACAGGAATACTAGTAGATATATAAAAAAAAGAGAGAAAAGGCCTATACTAATATTATAAAAGGAAAGATTAGATTGTATGCATTGAATACAATAACCTCCGTAGCGTAGCGGTCATTGGCTCGCTTAAAATATCGGAGGTCGTGGATTTGATCCCCACACCGGACAAGAAATCTTTGTGTAAATTTTAAGATTTCTTTCCGGGTTTGGTTGGCTGAGGGACTTCCTTCCGTGCCTCGGGAAGCACGTTAAGCCGATTGTTATCATCTATATCAATCGTATACCAGGCAACGAGCAGGAGTAGTCTTGTGCCTGCTCGGTCATTTTCAAGATCGCTCCGTACTAGTTCATTTCGGACAGTGAACTAGTTCGTTCTATAAGCTCTAACAGCTCTATTCGGTCTTTGCGCTCGGTCAGCATTTCCATATAGGACAGCGCGGACCACAGAGTAAATACGTTCTCTAGGAACATTGTTAAGTACTTAGAGCGTATTTGCGGACCACAGAGCAGCCACCAAATCACCACGGTGACCAAATTATGGTTACTATTGTAATAATTTAACATATTTTATTTTCCTTCATACTTGAACAGGCTTAGGACTCAAGGAATGTCATTCTGATCAACCGCCTACATTATTATAAATGAATTCGTATGACGTACTTGTCAAAAACAATCAGTCAGTTTCATTATTCGTTCTCGCTCGCACTTATACGATCTCGCGGTTTACAATGTACGAAGTACGAAAAGAGCTATTTGACCTATTAGACCGATTACAAATCAGCGTTCGGAAACGTTTCTTCTAGTACAGTACGAAGATACGGCTCCTATTCGTTCATCGTTCACGAACTACACAAGACTAAGCAGGAGCGTTTACTTGTGTGTTACAGTATAATACTGCGGTCACCAAGCCTGACAAGAGTGGTGAATACGGCAAAATTCCTCCCTTGGGAGGAGGCCCGGACGGTAAACATTTGATGATGATGATGATACCTACCTAAATACAAGATCCGAACAAACTTTACAAAGCAATTTTCTTTCTATTCACAATGTTTACACCCATAATATCTGGAGTCCAGAAGCATAAAGATGAATGTACGAATACTTCAGAAGCATTTGGTCGTAAGTGCCAGTTAAAAATAAAGGCACATACGACCAATGTATCTGACGTTTAATGGCACATTCGACCGTATGCTTCTGAGCTCAAGATATACATAACAAGTCCCTCCACAGTCATTAAAACTAGTTATATACCTCCCTTGAGTTTTCAGTAGACATTATGTCGTCACACGTTCTGTTAAATGAAAGTTTTAGTTTTAATTCGTTTGTTCTAGCCATTTCGTAGCCGTAATTCAACGTACAAAAGTTATAATTCCTGTCATGAAATTATGTTCTGCTTGCAACAGGTAGTTAAAGTAAGCTGTATTAAAACATTATAATTATATTAACAGAATACACATCAAAATCAAGTAATAATACAAGGTAATAAAACAAAATTATGCTATGAAAATAACACAATAGTAATTTGCTTAGTTAAAATAATTTACCGTATATTTTTCGCTTTCCTTGCACTGCTTTATTACTGACTATTTATATTAAAAATAAAAAAACTTCCTTATTATTATTTAGTAAATAACCTGTTTAACGCCTCCTATGAAAAGAGGGTTGTCATAGTCACCACGCTTGGTATACGGGCTGGTGACTGCAGTAGCATGTATACCTACATTCTACTTGAAAAAGCTGCCGACCGTTTCCTGGTATACTTACATTATTAATGTCGTAGATCAGGGTTTCTTAAACGTTTAGCAGTCACGGACCACTTTCACAATTTAAAAAATTCCATGGTACCCTGAAAATTACTACTTAGTTAATGAGAAGGGTGCTGCTGTTTGGCCTCAATGAGAACGAATAAATTGTGGGATTGTCTTCGACAAGACTGACTAACTGCGGACACCTGATATTCATTCTACGGAACCCCAAGAAACCCTGTCGTTGACGATGTTATGAACATAACTATCGGAATCAACAACTTAACGTGCTTTCCAAGGTACGGAGAATATCCACTATCAAAAAGACTTCCCTCTAACTTGTGCGAGGGAGGGTTTTTGCCATAGTCACCACGCTTGGCAGGCGGACTGGTGACCGCAGTGTTATGTTGTAATACACAGGGCAAACGCTGCTGCCCGTTCCCTGGTATACGCTTGTTATAGATGATATTATAACAATCGGGACCAACGGCTTAACGGGCTTTCCGAGGCACGGAGGGTAGTCCCACAACCAACCAGACCCGGAAAGAAATATTAGAATTTACACAAAAATTTCTTGTCCGGTGTGGGGATCGAACCCACGTCCTCCGAGATTAACCTTTTGAGCGCCAGGGTCACAAATACGTGACAAGCGAAAACTGTCCCTGAGCGCCAACGACACAAATATGTGACAAAAACAGCGGTACATTAAAACACGAAATAAACTATTTAAACATTACTTTAATGCCTATTTATTTATATACCTGTAAAATAGAAGGTCCAAAATTTATTTATTTCCATAAAACTAATTAAATTGCATTATAAATATTGAGAAATTTTACGTTAAAAAGAAACGTATTTGCGGTGAATTTGTGGCCTGGCGTTGAGGGCAAGTTCATGCGTTTTTGCTCTGGCGTTCAAAAGGTTAAAAGCGAGCCAATTACCACTACGCTACGGACCTCTGCTCTGTATCGATTTCAAAAAATATTCCACCATTAGAAAGCTTTAAGGCTTTGAAATCTGCACGACATTCTATAAATCGCTTTACTCTGATAAATCTCACACAGAGTGCCCAAGATTGATGTCCCGAAACGACCAGACGGAGACGCGGCAGACCAAGAAGGAGATGGCGGGACGACTTGGTGGGCTTCCTCGAGAATTGGCAAGCCGGAGCGAAAAATCGCGAGAAATGGAAGGAATGGAAGGAGGCCTTTGCCCAGCATTGGGACAGTATAGGCTAGTTATTATAATTAGAAAGCTACCTTATCCAGAAGCAATTAAATCTATAATTAAACACATAGTTGCTATGGTAACGGGAGTTACGCGGATGAAACCGCGCGTGGGAAGCTAGTCTATATATAATCTTCTAAAGATTTACCGGCGCGGCGGTAAGACTTACTCAACCGTCTACGTTAGAAATATAAGTTTATGGAAAAGATATTGGAAATATGAACGAGCGGTAAGTAAATCCGGTAAAATTTGAATCCCTTTTGCAGGGATTGAGGAACAGATTTTTGATTGAACTATTAAAAATGATTATTCGCATACCGTTATGGTAGTTGTTTATGAGACCTGGTGTTCTGCGTTCAATGTCATAGAGGACAATTATTGATGCAAAACAAAAGCAGTTGTTCTGAGTTTTGTATCCGTAAATTATATGTTTGTAAAGTTCCCAGGGACGCAGGTACTTATTTCCCTAATAAACGAAATAAACGATTTTTATTCAGCACTTAGGTATTTACATACACTTGTCAAGAAAATTCACAATGCATATAAAATTAATTAAAAATAGGTAACATTTACTATTAAATTATGTTTAAATCTATTTCAGGTGTGCCAGAACTCTGTCAGTTGTGTTAGTTAATAAGCTCTTAATTTTATTTTATTCAAAAATTTTATAAATAAAAAAATAATAGAAAGAAAGTTCTGCGAAAATCCTAGTGCGAGAGAGTTGTAATTTAAAAAAAAATTCATTAGCTGCAATTTAAACTGCTTGAATGGTATTCAGACACTGTTGTTCGCCGATGGTACTTAGTTAAGTTACAAAGGTTTTTTTTACAGCCAAAGTATATTTTTTGTAGTCCAAGCGTGAAAATCAATTTCAATTATTATCATTTTTTGTAGTCAAATATACATATGAGTAACTGTAATGTTATTATTCGATACTTTATCAGTACATTTACGTCTACAGCTGAACATGGACCTCCTCTTAACATACCATGAAATGCCGGAGTCGTCGAAGGACATTGCAGTAATCACCACGTGCCATTTGTACAACCTAAAATATATTTTATTGCAAGGCACTAAAGCTCATTGTGCCTCGTACATTTATAATTGCCGTCTCATTAAGGGCAACATTTTTTGTAATAATTTTAATGTAACATTTCTAAAGTAATAACTGATGGCACATTGTCTTGAACATTATTAGCAACCTCCAAAAAAGTCACGGTGGAAACACTAAGATATATTTATAGCATTTCTCGAGGAATCTTAGTTCCAGGGTTAGCTGGTTCACACCATCATATCATATTATTGACACATTACAATTTTTCACTTTCACTTCACGCAAAATTAACACTAAAGAGTAAAAAGTGCAATTAAACCAATTTGGCATTCAAATAACGTTTTACACCCAAGGGAAATAGGGAGAGACTGCGAGGAGAATATAATTGCATTAACCTAATAACTGAAACGCCCCTAATACTATTAAAGTAATTAAAATTACCGGCGAAGAAAAAGGCCATGTGGTCCATTCAGTTGTCAGAAATAATCTCTTAAAGTTGTGCTATAGAACTTATAAGTTGTACTTCTAGTTTTCAGTATCGGAGGTCATAGATTCGATCCCTATGCCGGACAAGGAATCATTGTGACTAAATCTTAGTTTTTTGAGGATTCTGGTGGGCAAGCATTGTAAGCACGTTACGCCATTGGTCCCGGTTTTTCTAACTTCATCTAAAACAATCTTATACCAGGGAACGGACGGCAATGTTTCCCTGCGTTCCTACGCTTTAATAATAAACCTTTCCACGCCAGGAACATTTTTAGCAGTGGACGTTATGCGGGCTGATCATGTGTTCTTTTTTAGAATCGAGGGATACTTTTATCGTAGTTCTTTACGGAAGGTAGACCCTCATCCAACCAGTTCTGGAAAAAAAACATATATTTTTTTAAAGATTTCTTGTCTGTTTCGCGCTCGAACCCAATGCCTCCGAAATTTTAAAAGAGCCTTTAACTGTTATACCATGTAGATTTCTTGATAAGTTAGCCGCAGTTAAGTTCAATAATATTTAAAGTATCTACACCTTCAAAATCTATATATATAAAAGAAAGTCGTGTTTGTTACAACACTTATAACTCGAGAACGGCTGGACCGATGGCCATGGTTTTTGATTTGTAGGATTTGTTTCCGTCCCGAATAGCAGAATACATTTTAAAAACAAAAGAAAGTCGTGTTAGTTACACTATTTATAACTCAAGAACGGCTGAACCGATTTGGCTGAAAATTGGTAGGGAGGTAGCTAAGAACTGGGAGAAGGACATAGGATACTTTTGGGTAGGGTAGGGTAGGGTAGGGTAGGGTAGGGTAGGGTAGGGGTAGGGTAGGGGTAGGGTAGGGGTAGGGTAGGGGTAGGGTAGGGGTAGGGTAGGGGTAGGGTAGGGTAGGGGTAGGGTGGGGGTATGGTAGGGGTATGGTAGGGGTAGGGTAGGGGTAGGGTAGGGTAGGTGTAGGGTAGGGGTAGGGTAGGGGTAGAGGTAGGGTAGGGTAGGGTTAGGGGTAGGGTAGGGGTAGGGTAGGAGTAGGGTAGGGTAAGGCAGGGGTAGGGTATAAAAGTCCACCCGTGCGAAGCCGGGGCGGGCCGCTAGTAGTTATTAAATGAAGCTCAAAATAGGTATAAATTGTTACTCAATCTCTTAATGTTCTCTTTCTTACTTGTTGAGTAAATGCATTTGCTTCTACGAGGATTTTGTGTGGTTTATTTCCTTTAGCTATAAATAATATAAAGGTTTTAATTGAAAACTAAATGAATACATAAGAATTTCTTCGCAATCCGTGCTCATTAATGGACCGCAACATCAATCTTTTTCTTCCGTTGTAGTAAAGTGCATTGCGAAAATACCTGAGGGAAATAAATAGTGTGGGATGGTCTTTATGTGAAAACTTTAATTAATTGTGTCTGTTTCTGAGAATAAAGTTTTAAAGCAAGAAAGTGGCGTGTAAATATATTGGTTAAGTAAAATGTTGGTAACAGTACAAGAACTGCGACGTAAGAAAACTTAAAATAACGAAATAGTGAACTGAAAATTTAAATTGATAGGTATAAAAGGTGACTCATATCAGATAATACCAGGATCGAAAAGCGATAGGCAATGCGATAGAAATAAGCGGCTGTAGCCCAATGACTAGGGCGTCGGACAAGTGGTCCCAAGTTCGATTGCCTCCCATTGCAGTACAGACGTGAACCCACTCGTAACACAAGCATTTTAGCTTTGCACAAGGGATTAACACGAATACTAGTAGTGTAGAAAAACTCTGCTAGTAATCTTTTAATTAAGATAGACGAAAGTGAGAGATTGTGAGAGGCGATGGTTTATTTCTGCGGGCATAAGGAGAGGCAGAAGGAGCCTGCGGTGCGGGCTATGGCGAATGACCCCTTGACACCCACTTCACCGAAGGCCTGGCAGAATCCCGCCATTTGCCACCATAGTATCGGTCCTGAGGAGTGGGGAATATGGAAGTGGCTCTTCCTGGTGTACCAGTGCGGTCATATTCGCACTGGTACTCCGGGAGTCCCTAAACTGAGGTACATGGGTCCGAACCGCAGAGACCTTTGGTAATTACCAGTTGTGGGCATCGCCACAGTGGCACCGAATGTCATGCTGATAAGGTTCCTAGAGTCCAACATTGGCGTCTGAAACATACTCTCCTCGTGGTATAAGTAGCATACCATTGCAATGGAGAGAGAGAGAGGGGTTCCTCTCACTCCTCCGCTGCATCAAAAGGGATGCGTAATGCATCTCCTCCTAAAAATAAGGTACAATGGCGATACTTGTTACCACTATGACAATGTTGGATATACAAGCAATGAAAAACAGCAATGGTATTGAATAGAATTGCAATGGATAACATTTAACGCGATAGTAATTTTGGTAATTATGACAAAAAACAGAATCAATGTTTTTGTAAATGTTATTGCGTAAATATTGTTCTTAGTTATTCCAATATTAGTCATATGTTAAACTCACAGTACAGGAAATTTTATAACACAATTTTCAAGGCTTAGTCTGAAAAGAGGCTGATGGAAAATTGCAAGAAAACACTGCGGAAACTTGTGCTGAAGTAAGTACGGAAAAACTTGATAGTAAGCTTTAGAGTTCGCTATCGATGGCGAAGAAAATTACTACTTGGAAATACTTTGATAATTTTACTATGCAAAGAGCGGAAACGACAAAGTTTACGGAACTTAGTAATAAAAATGCGTATGCAGTTCGTACCTCAACATTAAAAAAATTGGACGTTAATGAGTAAATGAATTATTCTTGGTAGTTTTTTTTTTATATTTGAAAATGATTATAAAAAAATAGTACAGTTCAATACAAGTTGTTGTATATTTATAAAACGTTACGTACGATATGTCAAAGATAAATTATGTAAAAAGGCTAATTATAAAATTTCTGATTATGTTAATGACAAAACTGCTTGGGAGTGAGTTGCTCTGAAACAATACTGCTTTATTAATCAATTCAAAATATAATTAAAAAAAAAAAGGATTGCTCTGAGTTTCTTGCCAGTTCTTCTCAGAGTTGCCACGTCCAGAACTGGTGGTAGTAAATATTCCTTTTTGTTTCGGATGGAAACACAAAGTTAGCCATGAGGCTTTTACTACTTCACCGGAGAGTGTAATGCAAGTGTTGTCATATCTTCAGATTGATCCATCGCTAATTGTACTCGAATTAATCCACACAATTTCGTTTAATAATGAACATCTTTCCAATAATAATCACTGAACACTGAAAATATTAAATAATAACTGCCTTATATTTTTCTCCTACAATTTTCATTCGAGCAATTATTTTTCATCACAATTGTAATCAGAAGAAATTTTAGTCGGCACATTGAGCTAATTACACTTAATTATTTGACATTAACGGTGAAGCTTAGATGTAATTTCAGGCTATATTTAGGTTTATATTTTGAGAGCTCAGAAGCGTAAGGTCAGATGTGCGATTATACGTCAGAAACATTTGTCGTATGTGCCTTTATAATAAACTGGCACTTACAACCAAATGCTTCTGAAGATAATTAGTACATCTGTCATTATGCTTCTGAGTTCTAGATTTATAAACGGCAGCAGTTTTCCCACTATATCTAACGGAACTAAGGTAAGAAGGTGAACTCTATTGACTTGTAACAAACTTTAAAACATCAGTCTTTAAAATATTACATACATACATACATAAGCTCACGCCTGTTTCCCAGAGGGGTAAGCAGAGACAATGGACCTCCACTTGCTACGATCCCTACACACATCTTGTGCTTCATTCACTCTCATAACATTCTTCATACAAGCACGTCGATTTAGGGTGGATCTTATTTGACCTTTTGCGAGGATGTCTTTAAAATATTAATTTGTTAATATAATTATAAAATATGACACTGTACGAAACTTTTAATATTACACTTTAAACATTTGCACTCCAAAAAGGCTAATATGAATTGGACTGAACTGTACTTAAGAACTTTGTAACTCATATTTACGCAAATAAACTATTTCATTTGTGTCTATTAACCTGTTGACGTTCACTGCAGTGCTAAACATTGGCCTTCTTTTAACGGACTTGACAAGCTAGTGTCGTTGAAGGGTATTTCCATTATCACCACGCTTAGGAGTCGGACTAGTGATCACAGTAAATAAACTTGAACCGATAGATACTGCTGCCTAATCATCAGCTGTATGTGCCTTAGTTGCCTTAGACGACACCTATGGGAAATGGGGTGTTCTATACTGAGCTGGAAATATAGGAAAAATTCATTCAGACAATTTTATTGAAGTAAATTAAATGTCTGATTAATCTTTGCATCGTCATATTACTATGTACTTAATATTTTTGTAGAACAATACACCATTTTGGTTGGTTGACGAACTACTCTCCGTGCTTCGGAAAGTAGGTAAGGGAGATCACACAATGATGTATCAGGTAACAGGCAGCAGCTTTTATCTGTGTATATTCTGTATATAACCAACCCGTCTACCAGGTGTGGTGACTATTATAACACCCACTTTGCTATGGTTTCAGTAGTAATGACAACTTTTAGCAGTGAACGTTGTAATGGCTAAATAGCTCATTAGCCATTATAACGTTCACTGCTTGACATTGTTATTTTTATTTATTTTTTTTTCTTTTTAAAAGACAACTCCCGCACTAGGGAAATAAATCCCTGTGTCGCGGGGGACTTTACAAACATTCATTTCACGGACACACAGAACACCCAGACTCAGAACAACTATTTGTGGTCCACACAAATAATTGTCCCGGGTGGGAATCGAACCCAGAACACCAGGTCTCAGAGGCAACTATCGTAACCACTGAGCCACCGGTGCAGTCAAATTGTGTGGTGTGGTGAGGTGTTTTATTCGTATCTGGTCAATTGCTCTTATCCAACCAAGGTTAAGTGACGTCGGAATCCATATACAAGGACAGTTAGTACCAGTATCTATCTATAAGTCTACTAATATATAAAGCTGAAGAGTTCATTTCAATCTCATGAGCTAATGGTCCTTTTTGGAAAAATCATTCAGTGTTAAATGGCCCGAAGTAAGCCTATGAGGTATTTAATTATTAATTCCCTAATAGAACGGGATACAAAAGCAATAATATATATGTGCAGCATAAACCACCCATATGCTACCGCCTTGATTCATCCTCCCCATAAACTTTGGAAAAGATTCTAATCAAATACATAGTAATAAAAATTTTCACTAACAATTCACTTCTAAATAACCTGATATAAGCTGGCAGCAAAGCAGACTTATAAAAGGCTTTCAAACAACACTTTATTCGGAACCATTTGGTTAATAGTTCGAAAACGGTAAAATAGGTCATGTAAACCGCAAGTCGGCGTTGCCCCAGGCATAACAAGCCTACAGCCGTTGAACGAAAAAAAAAAATTAAAAGCACCATAATATTTTCTTAAAGTTATACGACGAAACTAAATGTATTCAATTATCGACTCTATTCCATCGCTAATAAGGTAGACGTATAGTAATTTAAACTAATTAAAACGAAACTCAATCGACGTGTGCTGCATCGGGGTGGAAGACGTGAAATTTTATTAATTATAGAATAACTTTGAAGAACATTTTCTAGGATGTTGGATATTATAGTACGTTCTAGATTGCTTTGTTGAGTTTAAGCGGTGTTATATTATAATAACGGGAATCGTAATGAAAAAAAATTCAAATATACGTATCCCCTTTCTCTTGTTCAGGTGGAAAGGAAACCTACACTTACACTATGTCATCATCATCAGCCCGTATAATGTCTACAGCTGAACATGGGCCTCCTCCCGAGAAAGGGTAGTTGCCATAGTCACTACGTTTGGCAGGCGGGTTGGTGACCGCAGTATTATGATGTACCACAAAAGGAAACGCTCCTGCCCGTTCCTTGTTATACGATTATTATAGATGATGTTATAACAATATGATGGGACCAACGGCTTAACGCGCTTTCCGAGGTACGGAGAGTCCCTCAACCAACCATATCCGCAAAGAAATCTTAGAATTTACACAAAGATCCGGCGTGGGAATCGAACCCACGACCTCCGAGATTTAAAGTGAGTCAAATACCGCTACGCTACGAAGGTTGTACACATACACTATGTAGACCCATAATAACATTGAAAATAAAGCAAACCAATAATGATGTTCTTTTATTTATTGCTTATTCTGGAGCCATAACATGAAGGGTTTTTACAATAATAATATAATTAAAGGTATAAAAGTGTACCGACATCTACAGTAGCCGCACAAACCATAAGATAACTAGCAGTGCCATCTAGCATCTAGCATTGTAACTAACCTGTATAACGCAATAAAAGTTCGCAAGCCAATTTAAACATATTATACAAGTTCTGAATATGAACAAATGACCGTCGGCCGCCCGGCAAAGAAGATCTTCAGTTTCTGTGGAGAAACACCATCGAACGTTCCTCTACAAAAGTATCGATAATGCTATACCTTTTGATGCCTTACGAAAAAATATATCAAACTGTCTAGTATATAATATTGTGAAAACCTTTCAGTATTTTACTCAAAGACCAAGACCATTTAAGTCACCGCTTGAATTCTCTGAACCTGCAATTAATGCCAGTATAACAATGAAATGCATTACTACACGTTCACGACTTGCGGGCAATTAATTAATGTGTGTTTTTTAAAAGCCAGCGCTCCAGCCTTAATAAATGTTTAAAAAACTGCAAACTAAGCTAATTAATGTGCAAATATGTGGCGTCTACTAACAAACACACATTACCATTGTATTTACAAACCAAGAGAATTAAATAAAATTTCATAACCCTCCTTCAACGCAATTTACGTCAAAAGGGATATAAATATAATGCTTCACGTATTAATATATATTTAACATACTGTAGGTCTTCCGATGCCCTCGTAGACCCGAAGTCCGAGAAGCCCGCGAACTTTAAAGTAAAGTAATAATTGCACAAAACTACCCTAAAATACTAAAAGTCTTAATCCCTCAAACCCATCGCCAGCGACCGCCCTGAGCCGAGGCCCACAGGAGGCGCTCTCTTGCGCAGGTTGTTTGTAGTTTTAAACCCATTTATTAAGGCTGTGGCTCTGCTCGCTTTTAAAGCGGGTAAAGTAGCAAAAGCCCCGTGGCTAACTACGTATGTCCATCCGACAAAAAAACACACTGAAGGTCAACTATTACAGTTTGTTCATTGTCCTAATCAGTGAAAATAAGGTATTTACTAAATACCTTAGTGTTGCCTATCGATAGTCGACTATCGATAGACTATCGATAGTCTATCAATAGTTGACGTCATATCAATAGTATCGATAGTCTATCGATAGTATCGATATTAGTGATAGTATCGATACTATCGAGAATCAATGTGTGTTGGTTGTTGTAAACATGAGTTGGTCTTCGAAGCTATCGATAGTATCGATAGCTTTACAAACTATCGATAGTATTGATAGTTTTGATCATTTAATGCAACAATACTATCGATAATATCGATAGTATTACTTTAAAACTATCGATACTATCGATAGTATTATAATGTAATAGTATCGATACTATCGATACAATTGCTTCCAATCAATAGTATTAGTTAATTTGTGATATCGATAGTATCGATACTATCGATAGCACTATCGATATTGTTACTATTTTTCGAGGTCACCTATCGATAGCGAAACTATCGATAGTTGGGCAACTCTAGTATTTAGACTTTTAGCAACAGGCCACAGTAATTTAAGTAGTACAAGTATTCTTATTCTTAGTAGTAATTTGTTTATATATATCGGCGCAACCACATAAAATAAGCATAGCAACAACACTTCATTAATGATAAACACATAAATACAATTACTCGTCTCATCAAAATAAATAAATTGTGAATCAATGCATGATTTGATAGAAACACAAATATGTTCATAAAATACTAGACTAATAAATAAGTATTCAGGATCAAATTATGATTTGTAAATCGTTTAAATATTTGTAGAAATAATTATCTGTTCACATAGTTTGAAAATTATCAAACTAAATTGTTTACTGTTTGTGAGCCGCTCGTTTAGTATAAATACGGCCGGCGGACCGATTGCAATTCAGTCTCGCTCGAGCTGCCGGACTGTACGGAGCTCCTCAATCTACTGGAATAAAACTTGAAAACCATATTATGGAGTTTTGCTGTTACTATGGATCAACAACCCTCGATAGAGAACCATCCTGATGAATGTGACGTCAGCAATGATGACGTCACACCTTATTAAAAACAACGATGCTCGTCCTTCCTCGTCATCAGAAGTGGGACTCGAAGTGATCCTTGGAACTGCTTCATCACCACCTGTTGCGTCTCAACCTCAGCTTCAAGCAATGGGGTCTACGCAACAGGGGCAACAGCAGATGATCAATGTACCTATGCCCAATACGTCCATGGGTGGGGTGCCACCTTAATTCTTCATGCACATGATGCAAATGAATCAGCAAATGTTCGAGCGTTTATGCAAGAGTTGTGGGAAGAGGGCGAACACGAAAAGTCGCTCATGATCAAAAAAAAAAAATGCACCTCTAACATCCGAGGTCTGCACTCCGATCTCATACCGGTCCATCACCACCATGAGACCGAAAAACCACATCTGCTGTTCCTCATGGAGACGCAAATCAGATGTCCGGCTGACGCAGCATGCTTGCGCCGCCCGGGGTACACCCTGAAGCACAGTTTTAAGCCACGCGCTGGCGCCTGCGTGTGTGCTCGCGATGACATCTGCTGTCGGTGTCTCCGTAACATTGAGGATTCCAGTTTCTAGCTTGGAGCAGATACTCTATGCTGGTGTCTATCGGTCGCACACCGACAACATGGGGACAACCAGGTTGTTTCACTATCTTTCGGACTCTGCTGAACTGGCTCAGTTCAGGTGCCCATCGGTGCAGCTGGTTGTTCTGGGGGACTTCAATGCCCACCACCAGGAGTGGCTGTGCCCATGCCGGAGCACCGGCCATGCTGGGGGATTGGCGTGTGCATTCGCACTGACGCTTGGTCTCTCCCAACTGGTGACTGGACTGACACGGGTGCCCGACATTGATGGCCATGCGGCCGGTTGCTTGGACCTTCTGCTGACAACTGATCCAGACCCATGTCAAGTCGCGGTTTCCTCGCCGTTGGGTGGCTCCGACCACTGTCTGGTGAAATCTGTGTCTGTCTGCTCGCCACCCGATCCCGATCTCAAGGGGACTAGGCGAGTATGGCGATACAAGTCAGCAGATTGGGATGGGATGCCGTATTTTTTCGCGGGTTACCCTTGGCTGCGCTTATGCTTCTCTTCAGACGACCCAACTTGCTGCGCGGAGGCTGTTTCTGGGGTGATATGCCAGACTATGGAATATTTCGTTCCATTTTCTGATGTCTCACTCCGAGACAAGGCCCGTTCATGGTTCGGCGCTGAGTGTGATAGTACTGAAGCACATAAGCTGCCAAGTCTTGCAAACGTGCGCTACGCAGGGCCCGCTTTGACCATATTGGACGCATTGGAGCCACACTAGCATCTTACCCATCTGGGAGTAAAGCTTTTTGGTTTCTTGCCAAATCGGTCGAAGCCTATTTCTGTCGGTCCTCTTTTCCGCCACTGCAGGAGCCGAACGGTTCATTAGCTCACACCGCCAAGGAGAAAGCAGACTTATTTGCATCTCTATTTACTAAGAATTCACAACTAGATGCTGCTGGTAAAAGTCCACCCAGGTTACCTCATTGGACTTCTACATTCGGCAAAAAGTGGTACTTAAACATTCTTTGCACTCTGGATGTGAATAAGGCTGGTGGTCCTGACGGCATTCCTCTCCAGGGTGGGGCGGTACTTCAAATCTTTCTATCTATCTTCAGATATTAGCTGGATGCTCTGGATGCATTGGGGCGTCGAGCGAAGAGTCATAGGCAATGGCTCACTTGTGGAGGCAAGTCTTCGGAGCCTCGAGTGGCCTGCCTATCGGTTTTTTATCGGTTACATTTCAGGGAGTGTGCGGAGGTTCTACATAACCTGATGCCCCCTTCACCCTTCCATCACCGGACGACTGGGTGCGGCGAGCGGTTTCACCCTTTTGTTGTTGACATTCCTTCGATACGCACGAGGCGATTTGCTTCCTCTTTCGTGGTGCGGACGGCTGAGGAGTGGAGTTCTCCTGCCGGGGTCAGTTTTTCCGGAGCGCTATGTTCTGGAGGTAAGCCTAAATTTAAACTTCGTCGTGCATCACAACCTGGTGATCAGGTAACCGTATCGGCAGGAGATGAGCCACTACCATCACCTGAAATAGAAATAGAGCCCCGTACCAAGCACATCAAGTGACGGGTTGCCTCAGCAAAAACTACGAGATCAAAGTGAAGAAGATTCATTGCCACAATAAACTGTGAGTTGAACATATTTACAAAATATTACCTTGAATTTAACTCTTTTAGAACCTGTGTATAAACACCTTCAACCTAGTTCCATACTCCCAGTAGAGCCTCTGTGTACCACGGCGAACAGGACCGCCCAGAGCACAGCATCATTCCATCCCCTACGAGAATCTCCGAGAACCCTACGAGAACCTCCGAGAACCCTACGAGAACCTCCGAGAACCCTACGAGAACCCTACGAGAACCCTACGAGAACCTCCGAGAACTCTACGAGAACCTCCGAGAACTCTTCGAGAACTTCCAACACCTTACACACCTTATTAGCATTGATATTCCTAGACTAACATAGAAATGCATGTTTTTGCATAACAACAACAAGTTGCTCACAGATACCCAACTCAGAGAAAGTTATTTCTAGTATTGCAGATTTCGCGAAGAACCCTACGAGAACCTCCGAGAACCCTACGAGAACCCTACGAGAACCTCCGAGAACTCTACGAGAACCTCCGAGAACTCGTCGAGAACTTCCAATACCTTATTAGCATTGATATTCCTAGACTTACACAGAAATTACTATCTGTAATAATAAAAATAATACTCCCAAATATTTATTTAGTTCTGTCTTTAAATAAATTATTTAATCTGTTTTTTAATGAAAACGTAAATAAAATTCGTATAAAGACAACCGATTGGTAAATTGTGAATGCCAATTAAATAATAAAAGTAACTGGACTAAAACTTCTTGGACATGCCCATCTGAGTATGTTTCGCCGGATCGTCTCGATGAGGCCGCGTTGAAACCGGCAGTAGAATAACTCCACTGAGTTTGTTTCGCCGGATCTTCTCAGTTGGGGCGTATTGGATCCGGTGGTAGCACTAAAGCGCGATCGTCGAGATACTTATGGTCCGTCTAAATAATAACATACTCAAAGGACAGAACTTAGATTTAATCATAGATGCAAAATAATAAAATAAAATAAATAAAATTGTACAATTACGCGACGAGAATCAACGAGGCTGGTGCAGAGCGCGCACCGCCTGTCAGAATGGCCGTATCGGCGCAACCACATAAAATAAGCATAGCAACAACACTTCATTAATGATAAACACATAAATACAATTACTCGTCTCATCAAAATAAATAAATTGTGAATCAATGCATGATTTGATAGAAACACAAATATGTTCATAAAATACTAGACTAATAAATAAGTATTCAGGATCAAATTATGATTTGTAAATCGTTTAAATATTTGTAGAAATAATTATCTGTTCACATAGTTTGAAAATTATCAAACTAAATTGTTTACTGTTTGTGAGCCGCTCGTTTAGTATAAATACGGCCGGCGGACCGATTGCAATTCAGTCTCGCTCGAGCTGCCGGACTGTACGGAGCTCCTCAATCTACTGGAATAAAACTTGAAAACCATATTATGGAGTTTTGCTGTTACTATGGATCAACAACCCTCGATAGAGAACCATCCTGATGAATGTGACGTCAGCAATGATGACGTCACACCTTATTAAAAACAACGATGCTCGTCCTTCCTCGTCATATAATATAGCACCTGAATAAGAAATGTAATCCGAATTAATGCAAAACGATGTAATACCTTGTTCCTGCCCATTCGTAATGAAATCATGTTGTTATTCGTTCATTAGTAATACTGAAATACTCAATTATTTTATACGTGATGCACAAATATTGTAAGAACGCTCATGATTCCAATCTGTTGAGTCATAAATTTACGCAAATCATTCAACTGTTTCGTATATTACTGTCGCAAAGGGAATAAAAGGATAAGTTATAAATTAAAATATATTTATATTGTATTTATTTAAATTGCTTGTTGTTAAGTGGACTGTATTTAATTAATAAGTTGTACGAAGTACCGACATGCGAGATTTTAAATTTGAAGCTGGATTCAACAAGACTTACTTGGTTTTGCTTGCAGTGATGTTTGTATCGGTTCACGTGATAGTTTCAGGCTTCAGGACCTAATGGCTCGTCCAGACTTACCTTCAACCCTTTCAACCTTACCACACAACACGTTCAACCGATAAACTGCTGCCCGAAGAGACTTGCTCGAAACCAGCTTCAATGCGATAGACGACACTGATTTTATAGTTCTTATGCACTAAAATGTGGATAACCACCGAAAACAAGGTTTAGTGACTTATGAACTGCGAAACGATATGAAAATTTAGCACGAGATGTACAACGAAGTTACGACAAGACGATACGAAAAAAAAAACTTTTTTTATATGTTAATGTTGCCAGATTAAATTTAAATTTTACTACTATTCTTAACATTCCGCCCACCAAATACAAGGTATTTTAAAGAATTTACAAACAAAACTACACGTGAGCATTGGGTTTTATGTTAAAGACTTCCTTAAACTTTACTATAATAAACTAAATTAACTAAGTATCTACGATAAACCAATTAGCAAACAAATTTAATTTTGCATTGGCAAAGGACACAGTTTGACAACTGGCCTCTTGAATTCCCCAGAATCTGTTTTAACAGTTACCACGCGACAAATCCCATCAGTCCCACAATGAAGTTTAAGCACTCGACCAATTTTCCATTTCATCGGACTGCATTGCTCATTTACAATGAGAACAAGAGTCCCGACAGAGATATGTCCTTCCTTGTCATCGAACCACTTATGACGCTGTTGCAACGTATGCAAATATTCCAAATGCCACTTACGCCAGAAATTCTGATGAATTTGTTGTAATAATTTCCATCTCTGTAGAACACTAACTTGCGTCTCTACTAAATCACTCTCAGGTAATATAGTGAGCGGCTCTAAAGTAAGAAAATGGCCTGGAGTTAATACCGAAAAATCGTTGGGGTCCGAGCTGACCGGCGACAAAGGTCTTGAATTCAACATGGCTTCTATTTGGGTTAAGACAGTATAAAATTCTTCAAAAGTAAGGCGTTGCTGCCCTATCACGCGATATAAATGTGTTTTTACAGACTTTATGCCAGCTTCTGCCAAACCAGACATATGAGGGCTCCCTGGGGGATTCAGAACGAATTCAATCTGCTCGGCGCGCGAAGCTTTCGCCATCAAATCATGTAAAATATTAGAAGCTCCTACGAAATTCCTACCTTGGTCAGAAACTAACCTAGAGCAACGACCGCGTCGCGCTATGAAACGCCGCAAAGCTGCCAAATAGGCTTCCGAAGACAACTCTGAAACGAGCTCTAAATGTACTGCCTTAGTCGCAGTACACACAAAAACACAAATATATGATTTGAATGTGCGCAAACCTCGACCTCGACCAAGACTAATATCAAATGGACCACCATAATCAACAGCAACAGACGAAAAAGGTTTGATTTGAGTAATACGAAAGGCCGGTAAATTGCCCATCATAGGTGGTAACGAAAGTTTAGGATGAACACGAAAACATTTCATGCACGACGAAATAACTCGATGTATAGCCCTCTTCGAAGACAATATCCAAAACTCTTGAGCTAACATATTTTGCAAAGTTTGCAATCCAGGATGCATAAAGCGTCGATGATAATCCTCAATAATCAATGTAGTTAATCTATGATCACGAGGCAATAAAAGTGGATGTTTAACATCAAACGAGAGATCTCCTTTGAAGAGTCGACCGCCCACCCTCATTAGTCCATGGTCATCCAAAAAAGGGGATAATTTCCGCATTGGTTTCGAAACTAGGCGAGATGATTTCTCCTTCGACAAACAACGGAGCTCTGATGCGAAAGAACACTCCTGTACATGCTTCACGAGGAAACGAAGTACGTCATTAATTTCCTGACAAGATAGTTCAGAGTTTGTAACCTTCGAAGATGGATATTTCAAATTACGAATATAACGAAAACAATACGCTAAAATACGCAAAATGCGTTGTAAAGATGAAAATTTATTCAAAATTTGATCAACAAACGATACATTGGAAACTGTGAAGAAACTATAAATCTTCTGTTCATCAGAAGCCACTTGATCAAAAGAGATGACAGATTGTGGCCAAGTTTCCTGAGGACTCGAAAGCCAGTGAGGTCCCGCCCACCATGAGGCATGCTGGACTAAATCAGCTGGTAGCAGACCACGCGAGCCGCAGTCCGCTGGATTTTCAGAGCCAGCGATGTGATGCCAGTTTTGAGGGGGAACTTTTTCCTGTATATGAGCGACCCTATTAGCCACAAAGGTCTTCCACTTTGATGGACACGAACGAATCCAAGTTAACGCAACGCTCGAGTCTGACCAAGCGAAAATATCATCAAATACTTGAAAATCTTTTAGCGATTCCATAAACGAAGTTATTAAATCAGATAGTAGTACGGCTGATAATAATTCTAAGCGCGGAATAGAACACCGACGAAGTGGGGCCACTTTAGACTTTGCACAACAAAGGCGCACGATAATAGTCCCGTCACTTTTAACCATACGACAATAAATAACACTACAGTATCCCTTCTCCGACGCGTCGCAATAGCCGTGGAGTTGAATTGATACGAAAGATTCTATCATTCTGCGAGGAATAGACAACGAGCTTAATAACGAAAGTTGTGATTTGAACTTACGCCATTCTCGAACGATATTTTCTGGAGCTTCACAATCCCAGTCGACTCCAGATATCCATAAAAGTTGGATTATATATTTAGCGAAAAATACAACAGGCGATAATAATCCTAAAGGATCAAAAATCCTAGCTATGTCTGAGAGGATGGATCGCTTTGTACACGGACATTCATTCCACGAGGTTTTGAAGGTGAATGTATCATCCTTAGGCAGCCACGATAATCCCAAGATTTTCAACGACAAGTCACACTCACCCTCAAAGCCCCGAAGGCGGTCAGAGTACAAATCGTTCTCCGGACATGCATTCAAAAAATTTAAATTATTAGAAGCCCACTTGCGCAAATGAAGATGAGCTGTTGACAGAATTTGCACTAACTCCTTTTGGGCATGCAAAGCACTCTCAACTGAGTCCGAACCAGACACTACATCATCAACATACACATCCCTTGCTAATATAGCAGCACCTCTAGGAAAACGAGAAGAAAATTCCCTAGCCAACTTGGAGATACACCAAAGAGCTTGATAAGGAGCACAACTAACACCGTACGCTACTGTTATTAACCGAAAATCTTTAATTGGCTCTTCTGGAGAGAAACGCCATAAAATGCGTTGATAATCAGAATCTGATTTATGAACAAGAAACTGACGATACATTTGTTTGATATCTCCCGTAAACGCGACTGCATGCCAGCGAAACCTAACTAATAAGTCGAAAATGTTGTTTTGTAATTTAGGACCAGGCAGCAATGAGCCATTCAGGGACATTCCTGCAGCATCTTTGGCGCTTGCATCGAAAACGGTACGCAAGGGTGTAGTAACAGAGTCAGGACGTAAAATTCCATGATGTGGTATATAATAAAAATGCCCACTCGACGATAATGGAGGGTCAACTTCTTCCATATGACCACACTTTAAATAGTCATCCATAAAATCGATGTAAGCTGAACGAAAAAGTGAGTTTAATTTAAACTTCTTTTCTAAATTTAAGAAACGTTTTAAAGCAATCTCACGAGAACTCGAAAACTGGGGCTTCTCCAGAGGGTCAACGAAAGTTAATGGTACAACCATCCGACCATCAGGATTACGACAAAATGAAGCCTCCATATAATTTTTACACGACAATTCAGGTTGCGAAAGAACGACAGGTTTAGGAGTATCTAGATTTTCCAATTCCCAGAACCGCTTAATATTGTTGTCTAATGACAAATTCGACACGAGAAGGCAGCTCTTATTTACAACACATGACCTATTGCGAAAACGAGAACGACAAGAGTCAACGTCAATAGCACATTCACCCATTACTACCCAGCCGAAAACAGTGCGGATAGCAACAGGCTGACCTGACTCACCTTTAACAAGACCAGGTTGAAGTGCTGAAGCGAGAAGGTTGACGTTGACCAACATATCAATAGGCCCAGGTTTGTAAAAGAATGGATCAGCTAGATCTAATTCCTTAATATGCCTCCAAGACGAAACATCAATTTGATCCGAGGGCATATCGGAACAAATCTGTGACAAAACAAAAGCTTCTAACGAAAATTTACATGCTAAGTCTCTATTTGATGGGACCAACTCACAATCAATGGACCCAAGAGTATCAGTTGAGACTTGACCAATACCATCAACAGATTGACCGTAGTCCTTTATACTAAGTCCAAGCTTATGTGCACAAGTCGCTGTGATAAAATTACATGCACTTGCACTATCTAATAAAATGCGAATCGGAATCAATTTATTAAATTTATTTTTAATCAAAACCATTGCGGTAGAAAATAAAGCCTGAGAATCACTTCCCGGAACAACCAGTGCGGGCCCCGGAGAGGGTCGCTGTGGAGTGTCATCCTCTTTATTCTTCTCAAAATGGAGCAACGTGTGATGTCTATATTTACACTTATCACAGTGCACCGATAACTTACAATGTCTAACTGTATGCGATGGAAGAAAGCAAAGTAAACAAAGTCGTTTATCTTTTACAAATGTAAATCTATCAGTGGGAGTCAATTTTAAAAAGTCAGGACATTTACTTATATTATGACCTAATTCTGAACACATAACACACTGGCTCACAGGTGGGACAATAAATGATAATTTATTCTTTACAACCGGCTTATTCGAAACAATATTTACTTTAATATTTGAATTTTCTAAAGCTTGACTTCTCTTCTCGATAAATTTACTTAATACCTCATATGTTGGAATATCAACATCAGAAGCAAGCTGAAGCTCAAATGATTCCTTAGTCGCAAGATCTAACCTGGACCACAACAAATAGTATAGCATAAAATCCTTAGTAGGCAGATTATATTTTTCTAATATTTCTAAATTTTCTTTAAAGGTTCTAAATATTCTATTTAAATCACTACTACTTTTAGTTCTAATTGGTTCACAATTCAAAAGTTTTTCATAAAATGTTATTGCTATTATTCTTCTTTTACCATAGTAATTTTTCAAAGTGTTATATGCATTCAAATAACTTTCATTTGTAATGGGGTAATTTTTAATTAAGTCTAATGCATACCCTTTTACATTTGATAATAAATAATGCAACTTTTCGACTTCAGGAATAAAATCCTTATTGTGGATAAGTGAGTCAAATAATTGAATAAATGAAACCCAATTTTCTATTTTGCCATCAAAAGGCGTAATGTTGATTTTCGGTAACTTTGCACTAAAACTGGCGATATTTGTGATTTTGTTTTTACTATCACTAAAGGTTGTTGACAAACGCAATTTTATGTTTTTAACTTTATGTTCGAAAGTAGATGACAGTTTTAATTCGGCAGCGCTTTCGTGCTGCGACAAAGTGGATAATAGTTCTATTTGCGCCGAATGAAAACTGTTTTCAATATCTTTTAAATCTTGGAGACAGTAACCTAGCAAATCCGTACTCTCCATTAGTTCTACACGGGCGAATGCATAATCTCTTGCAATACGATTTTTGTCCCCAGAAAAAGTCATACTGTTGTCGTCATTCATATCTAAAATTCAATAAATAAAAACAATCGCAATCTAAAACCAATGCAAAATTATAACAACAGGCTATAAAGTGTTTGACGTTGACATTCAACTTGACACTAGAGATGTGGTAAGTTGGTGTTCCGTTCGGAAACCGCACTAAAATAGTCGATTTGTTGGTTCAGTGTATACTAGAAATCGAGAACAACACTAGTTTAATTTTATTATTATGGCCACACTGTATGGTGACAACGTTAAATTGCAAAATATACTAAAACCCAACGCGAAGTTTTATTTTTATACCCACAATCAAAAAAAATATTAAAATAAAAATAAAATATATTTTTAATATTACGATAAGGTTAATCTGGCAAAATAAACGAAAATACGATAACTATCCTTCGGTTGCTTTACAAATATATCCGGCCGAAGTACCAAAAATGTTAAGTGGACTGTATTTAATTAATAAGTTGTACGAAGTACCGACATGCGAGATTTTAAATTTGAAGCTGGATTCAACAAGACTTACTTGGTTTTGCTTGCAGTGATGTTTGTATCGGTTCACGTGATAGTTTCAGGCTTCAGGACCTAATGGCTCGTCCAGACTTACCTTCAACCCTTTCAACCTTACCACACAACACGTTCAACCGATAAACTGCTGCCCGAAGAGACTTGCTCGAAACCAGCTTCAATGCGATAGACGACACTGATTTTATAGTTCTTATGCACTAAAATGTGGATAACCACCGAAAACAAGGTTTAGTGACTTATGAACTGCGAAACGATATGAAAATTTAGCACGAGATGTACAACGAAGTTACGACAAGACGATACGAAAAAAAAACTTTTTTTATATGTTAATGTTGCCAGATTAAATTTAAATTTTACTACTATTCTTAACACTTGTTGAAAATAATGCTACTTACTTTAATTTAATGATTACATTCACATGTCATTCCATTGTCTAAATCCTTCACAGAATATACAATTTCCGCATTTAACTTAGCAAAGGAATTAATTTTACCTAAAAGGTTCTTAACACCAATTACTATATAACCGATTTCCGTTACTTGCTTTACATAAATTGATTTTTAATATACGTACGTAACCAAAAATCTGTTTTTAAATAAGGATAAAGATCCATTTTAGAATCTTTTACAGTTTATTTAAAGAGCATATGAATGAATACAACTTCAGTTTCTACGATTACACCACTGAAACACAGTTCTATAAAAAATACAACTAAAAACGTATTCTTATTAAATCGAAAGAAACAACTTATTCTGTTTATATGTCATGGGACCGATTGGGGTGACATAACGTTAACAACGACGTGAAGTCGTTGAGAATAAATGTTTTTAAATTTGTTCGTCGAGTCAAACGAATCGACGTATGTGTTAAAATCGGTTTCCTTGTTGCGATGAATTGATAAATGTAAAATGTATTTTGTATTTCCCCTGTTCGTATTTAAATTAAACTTGAGTATTAATGTAGGGGGATTAATGAAATATGTATGATGTGAATAATGTGTTGAAATATTCTGGTTCCTTATTATGTTTTGAAAATGAAAATTGAATAGAATGAATTGTATTCGGTAAGGATAATTTTAACAATAACCTAAATGTACGCCTTTAACCAAGATACTCCTGAAACTATTTAAAATATCAGAACTTTGGAAAAAAAATATGAAAAAAGTACTATTCATCTGGAAAAAATTTACTACCATGGGTGTTATAACAGCCAGTAGGAAAAAAGCCCTACTATCACTAATTTGTATGGAAAAGGTATAATAAAAGAAAATATATATATGAAGGAATATATATTTCGTGGCGTCATAACACCCGGTAGGAGTAAATAGGTTAATAGTAGTATTCACACCAGTGAAGGAATTTTTGTAAAATACAATATATAAATTGTAAGTGCCCGGTAAAGCCCTTATCATTTTACTGGCACCGGCACAAGGGAGGGCATATTTAGTGTTAAGGGACGACTTTATTCAAAACATGTAATTTCATTCATTTATTTTTTTGCCAAAGGAATATATGATGTGTAGAACTTAACGAAATTATTAATTTTTAGGAGTGTTATCGATCATTTTTTTCAATAGCATCCTTATCACTACATAAATCACTACAAAAATAAAAAATAAAAATAAATTATGACATAGTATAAAACAAAGTCGCTTTCGCTGTCCCTATATCGCAATGTATGCTTAAATCTTTAAAACTACGCAACGGATTTTGATGCGGTTTTTTTAATAGATAGAGTGATTCAAGAGGAAGGTTTATATGTATAACTAGCGGCCCGCCCCGGCTTCGCACGGGTGGACTTTTATACCCTACCCCTGCCCTACCCTACCCATACCCTAATCCTACCCTACCCCTACCCCTACCCTACCCTACCCCTACCCTACCCCTACCCCTACCCTACCCCTACCCTACCCCTACCCTACCCCTACCCTACCCCTACCCTACCCTACCCTACCCCTACCCCTACCCTACCCTACCCTACCCCTACCCCTACCCTACCCCTACCATACCCCTACCCTACCCCTACTCTAACCCTACCCTACCCTACCCTACCCAACCCTACCCTACCCTACCCTACCCTACCCCTATCCAAAAGTATCCTATGTCCTTCTCCCAGTTCTTAGCTACCTCCCTACCAATTTTTAGCCAAATCGGTTCAGCCGTTCTTGAGTTATAAATAGTGTAACTAACACGACTTTCTTTTGTTTTTAAAATGTATTCTGCTATTCGGGACGGAAACAAATCCAACAAATCAAAAACCATGGCAATCGGTCCAGCCGTTCTCGAGTTATAAGTGTTGTAACAAACACGACTTTCTTTTATATATATAGATAATATAATAAGATACATCAGCATTGCACACTTGCGAAGCCGTGGCGGGTCGCTAGTAATATTATAAACGCGAAAGTTTGTAAGTATGGATGGATGGATAGATGGATGTTTGCTACTCTTTCACGTCAAAACTGCTAAACTGAATTGGCTGAAATTTTGCACCGGGATAGGTTATACGCTGAATTATCATATAGGCTACAAAACATCACGCTCCGACCCACTGGAGCAGAGTAAAACCGCGGGTCGCAGCTAGTTAAAAATACAGATTAAAATAAAGTCGAACCTGTGTTAGCGGCGCCCATTCTTAAAACCTAGATTATCTTTTATTGCAAAGTAGTGGTACTGTGTAACCATGTACATGTACATTTATCATTGTCGTGTTAAAATTTTAATGTTACATTTCGATAATAATTCTGTAGGACAGTCGTAAAACCTTGAAGATTATTAAATGACAAAGAATATGGTATATAATGTATATGCACACAATATTTTAAATTAAATTTACCGAGCTCTAACAATGGTTACTTTTGTTCCAATAACATGAATCGGTAAAAGTTTTTTCAACCGTATTTTCCACTTACAGAACACGGATATTAAAGGTGGGTAAACCGTCAGTCATCGACTTGATTACTTAGGTGCTAGATTGTAATCTCGATGTAATAATATTCGATCGATATCGGTGGAGACTTTGTAAAGGTAGGTTAGAGTATGCCCAACATTTTTTTATTAAAAAGCAAATTATAAAGTAATTTTTTGACTTTGAAAAACGGTAAAAAAAAAACGATCATAATATAAGTGTTTTACTTAAGTACAAGACTTAAGTAAAACACTTATATTATGATCGTTTTTTTTTGAATAAATACTTAGCTAAAGATATTTTAGAAAGTCATTAATTAATATCTTATTTACGAATTAAAAAATACATGCAACGTGAAATGATAATAAGAGCAAAAAAAATAAAATTTATTATTTGATTCAAATAAACATAACATAGCCTCAGCACTACATTAATATTGTAATTATTTACTAATTAGAAATAAGCTATTCAAAATAAAAGTACATTATAACTGATGCCCTAGTCAACGGAACCAAATGCCGTTACAGTAATGCTTACTGAATGCCAACAAGACAGACTAATTGTATCCAGTGCAATACAACCATAAGTCATCAAGTAACCATCTTGAAAATACGTCTTATAAAAATACATTTTGTTTCACCGCTCATCAAATTAAGAAGTACCTAGGTGTTTTAGCGCTACGTTTACTCGATCTGAAGTAGCAATTAAAATTTAATTTAAAATATTACAAGTGTCATTGCTATTTTTTTAAATGTTGATAATAATGCCTTGAGCACACCGGATGCGTATGCGTAGACGTAAGCGTAGACGTGCACGTGCCGCTGAATTGTAATGTATGGAACCGTATGAGACAGGACACACCGCTTGCGTAACGTAGACGTGCGCGTAGACGTAATGCGTAGCCCTACGCAATGCAGCTCCCAAGGCACAAACTGACTGCGTGACCTACGCCGTACCTTACGCAGAGCAGAGCGGCAACGTTGCATGATGACGTTGTATTCAATGGCGCGCCTTATTGGACGTCACACCGAGCAGCAAAGGTACGTGCGTGTACACGCACGTACCTTTGCTGTGCGTAGCCCTACGCGTGTAACTTGCAGTCAGTTGTATTTTTTTACAAATATACAGGCACGTAGTGGTGTTTTGTATTGTTTTTATAATGAATACAAAAACTTATTGAAATTGTGCATATTTATGAATGTATCTACAATCCAAAAAGTAATTTCTACAAAAATGCATCGTATAAATATATATATATTCCGCAGGATTATTCTGGCACAATAGTATTAATATTGCTTCTTCCTCGTCATGTCAGACATCGTGCACAACACAACCTTCGAAAACAGAATAAAATATGGCTGCCACAGCCGGGTACGCAATACGCAATGTGCGTTGCGTACTTGGCTTGGATGCGTAAGCGTAAGCGTATGCGTAAGCGTATGCGTAAGCGTATGCGTAAGCGTATGCGTAAGCGTATGCGTAAGCGTATGCGTAAGCGTATGCGTAAGCGTATGCGTAAGCGTATGCGTAAGCGTATGCGTAAGCGTATGCGTAACCCGGTGTGACATCGGGTTACGCCGTAACTACGCGCGTGTCTACGGCGTGATTACGCCGTAGTAACGCATACGCATTCGTTGTGCTCGAGCCTTAAGTAGGTACTCTTCCACTTCTATAGCTACTTATCATTAGCGTAGCATTCTCGTTCTTCTAAAGCAGTGTTTTTCTATATTTTTGATGTCGCGACGCCTTTACATTTTGTGCCATAGAAGGGCAAATGAATTATTTAAAAGACTTCGTAAATGTTATTTTTTTAAATAAGCTGTGACTTTTGAAAATAAGCATGATGTAAGTTGACAAAGTTTTTTACTGGCGACCCCCCGAGTCTAGTTTTGCCCTGGGGATCGCGACCCACAGATTGAAAAACACTGTTCTAAAGTAACGTAAGTGTTAAGTTTGTTAAGATTTAAAACTATAGTAGCCATAAACCTGTTAATTAAGACTACAATCGGTACATATAAAATAGTTTTTCAATCTTTTATTTTTGTTGGTTATACAAAGAACACAAAAAGCCATATAAATATAATACGCAGATTGAAGTCTTAATAATTACTTAGCAAATTTAATAGATATCTATGAAACAGTTTTTATTAATTAACAATAATAATATTTTTAGTTACTTTTAACTTATGTGTTTCTTCCACTTATAGTGCGACGTAGAATTCTCAATGTAACGTAACGCGATCAAGCTGGACCAACCTGATTAGTGCTCAGAGATCATGTAGCTCAATTGCTGTTCAATAGTATTTGGTAGCGCTAAAATGTCGCTGCAACAAAGCGTTGCCGTTGATTCAACAATTCGTTTCCATATATTAGAAATATATAACTTCTTTTAATTTGATAACTGATAATCACAAAGTCACCGACACTAAAATATATTTTTGATTTATTTGTTTCCTAAATATAAAAATTATAGTTTTGATTAATTCCTAAAAAAATATACTGTTGTTTTTATACACTCAAAAATATTTATTATATGTATTACGTATTTAAAATATGCACTAAAAAAGTAAGGTAAAATAAATTAAGTTTCAAGCAAAACTCCAACAGGAATTCCAAACCCAAAGCAAGTAGACAAACAGTTGTTACTACCAAAACGGCAAATTGAACTACAACTGTTGGGTGTAGTTAAATCTGTCTATCAAATAAAAGTTTATTATTGTTTTTATTTTTACTTTTACACTTTGCCAAATGAAATTAAACACGGATTCACGTTAGTCTGTAAATAGCGTCATATGAACACAATGTTTTCAATATCCACTGCTGAACATGAACCTCTCTCGAAGGGATTGCTGCCATAGTCACTACGCTTGGTAGGCGTAAGACTTATTTTTTATCGATACTTACGTGTTTTAGCTTGAAGCTACTGAATAGGTTATTGCAGATCCGTAGTGTGGTTCATACACTAACCCACTTTAAACTGTTTGACTGAGAACCTGATGGACCTATATCAATGTTAATGACTTTTGACCAACTGCTGAAACTTGGCCTATGGGACTTACAAAGCTAAGTTTCAGAACGGTTGTGTGTATTATATTTAGGGAGCGTTCAAGTACTACGTAACGCAATTTTTGAAGATTTTTGACCCACCCCTCCCCCTCTCTAAACGTTACGTAACACTCAAGTGATCATTTTTACCCTAAAGTCGTAAAAAGTTATGTAATAGTTTTTACACTTGGTATAGTTTTAATCTACTAAATAAAACAAGAGAATTTTAATTCGCAACACCTGCATATTTTGTTTATTTTTTATAAATTTTTGGATTTTAATTTTTTATGGTTGTGGTTTCGCAGTTTTAATTCCCATTTTTTTTAGAAACAATGTTACGTAACGTATTGTAAGAAAGACCCTCTCCCGCCCTTGTAACGCATCGTAAAGTTTTACGAGACCCCCCCCCAAATTGCGTTACGTAATACTTGAACGCTCCCTTAGATAATTAACTTATTCAATTTGATATTTAAATCAGCTCATTATATATTGACAAATACTTTTGAAATAGAAAAAGAAGAAAATACATTTAATTCAGCACAACACTAAGATTATAAACAGCAAACGTTTAATTAAATATACCAACGCTTTGGATGTTCTGCCGCAATAGTCGCCACCTTAGCACGGGCAAGGCCATGCTAAGGTGGCGACTACCTAGATACCTAGCAACTACTTTTTGATTAACTTTTATAGACAAGATAATATGCTCGAGTTACACGACTTATTACGAATACTAAAACATTCTATTTGGTCCGTCAGTTATTCTTCCACTAAATATTAGTTTTTTTTATTTATCAATTCAATAAAAATTGACTACGAAACGAAGCAACAAAAAACAGGCAAGGAGGCATGTGACGTCACTGCTAGGAAAATTGTACCTAAAAGTGACGTCACAAGAAATTTCAAAACTAGGAACACAATAAAACGTGTCATATATTTTTTGGTAATCTAACTGACGGACCAAATAGAATTTATAAGTCGTGATCCCTATTGTCACATGATTTATTTAAATAAAGTTGCTTTCACACATTTTATGAATTATAGCGATTAAGTTTTTTACACAAAAAAGAGAAAAGAACCTAAAATAAAAATAGTTATAACAACGTAATAAAAATTGAAATGTCACTCTAGCCACATAATCCAATGGGCATAATAAACATTTTAGCGCTCTAAAATTTCAATTGTTTGCTGTTTCGATGGAACAGTTTGTATCCAGGTACATTTTCAAACTTAATTGAAATACAGAAGCTGGTTATTGCCATCACGGATTATCTGTTCAAAGATCTAATTTTAACTGAGGCGCGGACTCAGCTGCAGATCTCGGGGGAAAAGGGAGGGAGGAGAGAGTCTCGCAATAATACCATTAGAACTACTTGGTTGATAAACGACATTTTTTTTAAACAACCCCCGCACTAGTGAAATTTATCCCTGAGGTACGAGGGACTTAACAAACACTAATTTCACGGACACAAAGCACTCAGACTCAGATCAACTATTTGTGATTCACGCAAATAATTGTCCCGCGTGAGAATCGAACCCAGAATACCAGGTCTCAGAAGCAACTATCTTAACCAATGGGCCATCGGGGCAGTCAGTTTATAAAAAAGTCAGGTTTTGTTTATACTTGAGTGATAGGACCCTCTCTTTAGACCTCGGAGGTCTTAGCTTCCATTGCCGCGCTGGTCAAGAAACGTTAAGCCCAGTCAAGTCAAGTCCCAATTGTCAGTAACAATGTTCTAACCTACCAGCTGTTTCAGTCAGTTTCCCTGTGTATATGTTACGGCTAATAGCCGAAGTGCGGCTACACCTAGTTTTAGCTGGCTACAACTAGATGCAGTCGGCCACATGCGTTTATAAGTCCCTGTTCGACTCCATTGGTTTAGGTTTAGGTTATTTTTTTTTTTAACCACCCCAACACCTTTTTGTTCCTTGCATAGGTATTGTTTAATTTAGAGTTAACTTAGAGGAACTTATAGGAACTTATTAAGGTTGACCTAAGTTTAACCGCAAGTTGTCGGCTGCACCTAGTTGTAGCCGGCTAAACCTAGGTGTAGCCGCACTTCGGCTATTAGCCGTAACATATACAACACGGTCACACATCACACCTACGGTCACCAAACCGCTTATCAAGAGTGTTGACTATGACAAAATCCTTTTCAAGGGAGACCAGGTTTAGCGTAGCGTGATCGTAGTTATACGGGCTGATGATGAATTAAGTTTGTAATTATTAAACCGTTTAAAGAAGTTGATATATGTACTCATTTTACGTTAAAAAAACCTTAACTCTTAGTATCAAAATACCCAAGAAATATTCTTTTCTGTTAAAGATTGGAGAAATAAGAAAGTTTCAGTGCATACCTTGCACGGGCAATATTTTCTGTTTAAACTTTAATCGAAATCTGTTCACCGAATTCGACGTGACAAGGTTACAGATGTTGAATAGACTCGTCTAAACCAACGTTTATTGCTCCAGTTCCTCTCTCCTTTGCGCTCCAATCCTTATATTTTATTAACAAAATCTCCGTAGCTCGAGCATTCAACATAGGTAAGTTTTCAAACACAGACTGACTGGATTATACAGTAGGGATTTTTCTGGTAACGAAAGTCATGCAAGTTTAATGCATTAATAATTTTAATTAAGAACGAATAAAGTAATATTTAACTTTACTTCGTCGTTTTAACTAATAATATTGGCAAATATCTAGGTGACAGTGTATTCAAACAAGATGTGCTTGCTCCAATTACATAATAGACTATAGCAAAGTATTTTCCCCCAATTTTAACTTCTGGGCCACTTTTATATATTCTCGGCAGCCGACGGCCAATAGAAATATAGGAATCAGCTTGCGAAATTTTGAGTCGTGATTCAGGTTAGTTAGGATGCTAGGTGCTAGATGGCGCTAGTCTTCTTCTTGTGGTATGTATGTGGACGTCGTAATGAGATCTAGAACCCCTAAAAGCGCGTTAGATGAGCTATTAAAGAATGGCCCAGGTCTTCCCATTACAAATCGTAGCCTCAATGCACATTTTCATCTATAAATATCCCTTTCTTGTAGGAATCTCATAAAAAATATAGACTTATTTCTGCATCATATGACTTTCTAGTTGTAAAATAATTATTGAAATCGTTTCTTTTTTCGCGCGATTTCGCGTAAATTCCGTTTCCGTGGAAAATTCGTCTTAAAATAAAGGTTAGACATCTTTAAAACTCTTAAGTAGAAAAGGCAAAGGTAAAAGAATGTGAAAGGTAAGAGATTACCTTCAACAAACTCACGATTTTTGTTTTTTAGGTACCTATATTTAAAATAAGTTAAATTAAATCTGTTTAAAACATAGGCACCTAAACAAAAACGAAAATCTTTTTCACTTCTAACATTAGTTTGGATGCCTAACAACAATACATTTATTTGTATGATTATAATGGTCAATCTATCGTCCTTCACAAAACGGTAACCTAATACGAGGTTAGCTACGAACAATCAATGAAGGTTGTGAAGGGATATTGGGATAGATATAGCGGAAATAATATCCTTGCTTCTTCCCTGTAATTATGTGGAGGCAGATGCTTCGGTGGATAATAGGGAGTTATTTGTTATGGGCAGCACGTGGTTGTGGTTTGATTTTGTATGTAGTGGACGGGATTTGGACGATTCGTATTGAAGGTATTGAATCTGTGACGATAATAAATATGTAATTGTAATAATATTTTGTTTAGGAAAAACAAGTTTTCGATGGACTATGGTTCGAAATAACATGAAACGACTATTGATTTTCTTTCTTTTTCAGATTACTAGTGATCTTTTTGCACACTAGCATTATATCTTTATTGCAAAACACTTCTAATCTACTGTTTTGAAAAAGAAGGTATGGATTTATATCCATCAGAAAGAGTGGAGAAAATATGTTTAACATGTCCTATTATAAAAATATTTTACCGTTAAAATTAAAGTTAGCTATAATAAACATCTACACTAAGCTAAAGAGGCAAAGTAAGTCAGTATGTGAGGTTGTTTAAAATTATTTTACCAATGGGAAGCCACCGAATAATGTGGCTATTTTATGAAGAGATTCTCATGGGAATGAAATATATACAGGTAAAGCGCGCGGGATTGCCAGTTACTACGGGAACATGAGGTTCGCAATAGAAACAACGAACCGCGTATGACTTTAAACTAGAATCATTTAAGCAGTTTCAAAGCATAGTTATCTTTACGACAACATGTACCTCTACTGCAAATATTCCTGATAGTAGAAACTTGCTCCAAGCAAAACGTGCAAGTTGCTCTTAATTCACAGCCAAGCCAACATACGGACATACAAATGAAACAAAAGTTTTGCTTAAACAGACTTGGAGTCCACTTGACTCTGCTAATTCACCTTAATTCGTGCTATTTTGAAAGTAGCTTTAGTAAAGCTATTGTGATAATGATGAGCTTAAAATCTACGGTATAGTTTGCGCTAACGCTTTCCAAACTTAGGTACCTAAATACTCGCAAACGGTTAGTGCCTGTGAATAATGAAATTAAGTTTTATGTAGAATATTGTGCCGTACAACGGTGTACAATATTCAACATGAAACTGACGCTGAGAAAGAGGAAAATAGAGCATAGTTCTTGTACATTCACCAGATTTCTGTAGATAGAAACTATTACATTGACTTACTGCAAATGAATACTTGC
Source organism: Nycteola revayana (assembly GCA_947037095.2). Classification (NCBI taxonomy): domain Eukaryota; kingdom Metazoa; phylum Arthropoda; class Insecta; order Lepidoptera; family Nolidae; genus Nycteola; species Nycteola revayana. The sequence continues at coordinate 23,092,220 of OX344845.2, read as the reverse complement.
AGATAACAGCCAGCATGAACAGTGTACACTCTTCTATAACGATATGAAACTTGTGGTTTCTGGCTCAAAATATACCACACCCTATTTCCGTAATCTATTAATCTACCATGATGGTTAGGCAGCAGCATCTATCAGGTTCCTTACCATCTTACTGTGATCATCAATCCACCTGACAAGCGTGATAATTATGGCAATATCCCTCAACGATCCTTGCTGTAAAGTTAAAATTGATACCGGTAATAAGTATTTGGAATTGAAGTAATGTCATAGGTTGCTTTCCAGGTCTGGATAGTTAAACGACTACGCCCCTGAAAAACATGTAATTAGTAAGATTTTTCTGTAAAACATTTTACAGCGGCCAGTAATCCAATAGTGGTTTTGTTTTCGACACTAGGCATAGTGGCATGAAGAGACTTTCCCTATTAAATGATTTAAAAATTAAAAACTAAGCAACGTGCGTAGAAAGACGTCCTCTGTGGGACTGACCGCGGCTCAGGGTGATTGATGGCGGAGGATTGAGGAATTATAATTATGTCGTTTAGATTTTTAGGAGAGTAAAACTCTCCTAAAAATATGTCACTCTACCTTTCAGTTCTCATACCTCTCGGACTTCGAGTCTACAAGTGCATTGGCAGTTACGAATGACTTCCAATGCTCTTGTAGACTCGAAGTCGGAGTAGTCCGTTGTAGTCTGAGTCCGTAATCACTAAAAAATTATAGACCGAGAACGGCATAATAGTGAGAAACAAAATCTTACACACCTCACGGGTTTCTTCGTGAATTGCACCAACAAATGCAAAACAGTTCGGGAAGATTTTTTCCAAACAATATTAAAACCCTTACCTACTTATTTATAGCTGGATTTATTTTACAAATTAAGGCTAATTTCGGTAAACAGCGCCATCTATTGGTAAATACGTAGCAAAGAAAAAGAGGGACAGAAAACACCTTAGTTTGATTCAATTTACATACGCTGCATAAATCGACTTATATTGAAACAGACATTAATTCAATCAACGTAATATCTTTATCCTATATCAACAATTATCAATTAGTTTAGTAGAAACGTTCACTGAATCTTAGTAAAGCAATAATATGTATGTAAATGATTTACCAACATATATACATTATGGATGGAGTAAATGGACAACGTACAGCCAATAAGCTCTTTGATGTGCCCTCAGTTATGTCCACAAAGACTATGTGGAAATGTTTGCTTATTTTTTAATCAGGAAAGTGGTCCATGATACTTGAAACAAAATTCATTGGAAATTTGAAACGGTTAATATTATTTATTTAAAGGAAGTTACATTTGGTGTCATGGTAACGAAATACTTAATTAATTAGAGTTTCTCTGGTTTTGGTAAATAATTTACCATTTCACACATCAGCAATATTTAGTAAAGCTGTACATAGATAGATTGTTTGTGTGTACTTTAAAACTACTGATTTCAAAATGCCTTCAACCATTAGAGATACATTAGCTCCAATATCCAAGAATAACATAGGCTTTAATTTATGCTGAAGTAAAGAAGGAGAACTTAACATGTGAATTTACTAGACGGTAATTTTCAAATAATTAGGTATAGTAAAAACTTAAAAAAAAGGATTCCTCTAACTATCTTGCCAGTTCTTCTCAAATAGCCACGTCCTAAATTGGCGGTAGGAAAAAAATAGACGCATCATGAGAACATTTTTTGTTTTGTTTTTTGTATTATGTCTATATGAATAAATAAATTTTCGATTCGATTTGACTCATTCTACTTTAAATACTTATAATACTCCATTATATATAAAAATTTGTGTGATAAAGATATTTTTCTTGTACAGCTAACTTGTTAAACTTATACACAACATACACAATTTGTGAGAAAAATAAGAATTTCAGCTTTTTCTTGCCTTTATCTTGCATTAAAAGTACATGATTAAGCCATAAATTTTAACGCCATAGTGATTCGTTCGGAACTTACTAGCTGACCCTTTTCTTTCCTAATACCCTTATTGGGAATGCCTTTGCTATTTATTGGTTCTACCCTTGGGCCTCAAATTAAAAATCCGAACGCAAACATTCGGTGCGCTCTGTCTTCGGTCGCCGTGAAAGCAATGGTTCAGACGACGAGATAACTCCCGTATGAAAGAACAATACTACATATCTAAGTATGAGTTTATTGGTGAATGTCTGATATCACTTTGATGATTTCTATTCCCATAGCAACAAAGACTACGACAGTAAGACACTATTTATTCAAGTGAATACTTAAAGCTAAGTATTGTTAAGGGACTGGCGGTTTATTTATTTTATTTATACTTTATTGCACACTCAGGAAAATAAGTAACAACACATATTAGACAAACAAAAGATGTACAAAGGCGAGCTTAATTCAATTATATTTTTTCTTAAAGCACACCCTCTATAGAGAGATATTTGATAAGAAGGTAGCTGGTGTACATCAAACTAGTTTACCGATCTAGTAAACATATAGAGCTAATAAACTTACATGCTTATATTTACTACTTAAACATGTCTATTATTTTATAAAATTCTTTAGTTCATCTTTTAAAATGTGTAGAGATGGGCTAGTCCGAATGAGATGTGAAAGTGAATTTCATACGTGCACTGCCTGCACAGCGAAACTATATGAATAAAATTGTATTAGACGGTTTTTTATCGCCCGGTAAAGTAGCAAAATAAAAGATACTGTGATATCTCTACCTGCCTGATATATACAGATAATTTGTTTCATTAGGATATTGGAAGAGGGGTCCAAATAAGAGGACAGCTAGAGGCAGTACAGTCGGCATTTTCCCTTCCCACATGAGCTTTTCACCATGTTCACTCCGATGCCCTCGTAGACCCGAAGTCCGAGCGGCCCGCGTAGATCGACAGTTGCACAATATTTTCCTAAACAACTAAAAATCATAATCTAAGGGATTATGATCTCCGCGCTATCGACCGCCCTTAGTCGAGGTCTAAGTCCCACAGATGACGCCTTCTTGGGAAGGTTGCTTAGTTTATAGTTTTTAAACCATTTATAAAGGCTGGAGCTCTGCTCGCCTTTAAACCTGGTGAAGTAGCAAAAGTCTTGTGGCTAACTACATAATTATGTTAAACTGAAAAATCAATCGTTAATCAATAATGTTCTTTGGCTTTAGGTCTGTAAGTTGAAGATACCTCCCTAATTCAGCAGCTCATCGTACGTAACAACGCTATGCTCCACATCCGTAAAAGTTCTTTAAATTCTAATTTTTATAAGTTAAAAAAGCTTGTTATTCAGCAGCTTACGTGAGCAAAAGTTAAACCCTTATTATTTGTTAATCGAAATATAAAGTCGAGGACAAAAGATTAAGAAAACCATTTTGGGAAACATTTATTTGTAAGCGTCTCATTATCGCTTAACTATAACGAGGTAGTTTAAAATAATGGCCGAGTGTTTTGTATCAAATTCGAGTCTCAATTGCGTTTTAACACAGTCTTTTTTGATAATAAGAAGCCTATATAGGCTACTTCCAAAATTAGTTCAACCTAAAAAATCCTCATTATCATCATCAGTCCGTATAACTTACACTGTTGAACATGGGCCTCCTCCCGGGGAGGGTATTTGCCATAGTCACTACGCTTGGCAGGTGGATTGGTGACCGCATTGTTATGTTGTAATACACAGGGGAAACGCTGTTCCCTGGTTCGTTTGTTATAGATGATGTAATAACAATCGGGACCAACAGCTTAACGTGCTTTCCGAGGCACGGAGGGAAGTCCCTCAACCAACCTAGTACCTAGTAGATAATAGTGTGTGGAGACTTTAATGTTAATATTCTTGAAGCCTCGTCTACTAGTGGGAGACTCCTTAATCTATTTAATTCTTTTAATTTAAAACATCTTTTTTATGAACCCACTAGGATAACTTCACACTCGTCCACTTGTCTTGACAACATATTTTCAAACTGTCAAACGATAAATACGCAGATTTTATATAATCTAACATCTGATCACTGTGGACAGTTGGCAGTCTTTCCAAGCACAGAAGACAAAACAACGTCAAAAATAACGTGCCGCCCTATCACTGCTGGTCGAATTAATCGCTTTAAGGAAAATATTATGTCAAAGTTAAATCCTTCTTTGTTAGTTAAGCAGAATCCGGATAGTAACTATGGAGCCGTTTTTAACATTGTAGAGACCGAATTTAGAAGTAATTTTAAAACTAAAACTTATAATAGTAAAGTTCACTGTAAATTTAATGAATGGGCTACTCCAGGAATATATAAGAGTCGATCTAGATTGTATGAGCTTTATGGCATGAAAATGTATAGATCCGATGATGACTTTTTAGAGCATGTAAGAAAGTATTCTAAAACTTTTAAAATAGTTTGTAGCATTGCTAGAGCCAATCATATTAGACATAAGATAGAAAACTCCAGTAACAAAATAAAAACCACCTGGGGAATAATAAATAAAGAAAGTGGCAAGACTTTTAACCGGGATAATCTGTTAGAAATAAAAGTCGATGATAAACTTACTAGTAATAAATCTGACGTGGCTCATGCATTTAATACTTTTTTCTCTGACATACCAATAGCCACTACGCGTTCTTTAAATTCATCAGCCAGTGAGGCTGAGCTACTTTTATGCAGTAGCGTACCGGGATGTAATTCTTTATTCAAATTCAAGCATGTTACTGTAACGGAAGTGATAAACGTAGTCAAGGCTTTTGATTCAAAAAATACAGGTGATTTATGGGGTATTTCAGTTAAAATCCTGAAAGAAATAATTGATATAGTAGCGCCTTATCTAATGATTATTTTTAATGAATGTGTAGATACTGGTACATTTCCTGACAAAATGAAGTACAGTAAAATCATACCCTTATTGAAATCAGGTTCGAAAGACGACCCAGCCAATTATAGACCAATCTCAATATTACCAGTGTTTAGTAAAATCTTTGAAAAAATAATACTTAATCAGCTCCTCAAGCATTTCAATTTTAAAAACCTCTTGCACGCGAATCAGTTTGGTTTTACTAAAGGTCGCTCAACTTTAGATGCTGGAGTCGCTCTTATTAAATCTATATATGATGCGTGGGAGCAGTCGCAAAATGCCATCGGTGTATTCTGTGATCTTTCAAAGGCCTTCGATTGCGTTCGGCACGACTCGCTCTTATTAAAATTACGTCACTATGGTATTAAGGACGATGCACTGGATATGATGTCTTCATACCTTTCTCAGAGAGTTCAGTGCGTTGATGTAGGTGGTGTAGTCTCGGAATCCTTACCTGTTAAGTTAGGTGTGCCACAAGGTTCCATTCTGGGTCCTTTTTTATTCCTGGTATATATTAATGATTTGCCGTATTATTTGGAGAAATTGTGTGATGTTGTACTCTTTGCTGACGACACTTCACTTATTTTTAAAGTGAAACGTAATATTGACGATTTCGATTTTATTAATTGTGCACTCACACATATAACTCATTGGTTTACTGTAAATAACTTGATGCTAAACGCAAAAAAAAACTAAATGTATAAAATTCACTACGCCCAATGTGAAAAATACTGGACCTAATTTAATTCTCAATAATGAAGTGCTGGAACTGTTAGCTCCACAGTGTTCTTAGGTATAACGCTGGATACACATTTAAAATGGAATGCTCATGTGTCGAACTTGGCCAAAAAGTTGACCTCTGCTGCTTACGCTGTTAGGAAAGTTAGACAACTGACCAACGTAGAAACTGCACGTATGGTCTATTTTAGTTATTTCCACAGCATTTTATCATATGGAATTCTACTTTGGGGCAAATCTGCCGATATCCAAAGTATATTTATTTTACAGAAACGGGCGATTCGATCTATTTACCAACTAAGTGCCCGAACTTCCCTAAGAGATTTGTTTAAAAATATTAATATATTAACGGTTGCTTCTCAATACATTTATGAAAATTTAATTCATATTAGACAAAATTTAAATCAATATCAGAAGAGAAGCGACATGCACACAAAAAATACAAGAAATAAACACAAATTGTGTGCTGATTACCACCGTCTGCAGAGAGTCCATTCTTCGTTTGTAGGGCTTAGTTTGCGTATGTATAACAAACTACCGGAATTAGTGCAAGAGTTACCACTCAATAAATTTAAAACTCATGTAAAGACTACCTTAATGAAAAAAGGTTATTACACAATAAATGAATATATTAATGATAAAACTGCATGGTGCTAGCGGTGTAACACACGCAAACTTACATTATTGGATGTTTTGTATTTTTTATTATTTTATTGCCAATGTTATTATTGTATACTTTGATGTACTTCGGAACATGCTATGCTGAGTCTAACTTTTGCCTCTCCTTTTAAACGTGATTCCTCAAATGTTGCTATCAGTGTGCTCGTCATGCTCCCATTGTTTGTCATTGCTTGCGGTGGCGATGTGAGTCGGGTCGCCTCCTTCCCTCTAATATGGCGAGGGAGACGATGGCTGTGTGCTCACACGTCATACTCGTGAACGGGTGCTGCTTGCGGTGGCTGGTCGGCTTGCTGGTGGTTGTATTTGAGATGGTTGTTAAAACATTAGTGTGTGACCGCTTAAGACGATAATTTTCTCACATGGCTTGTTCTTTGGTAATGTGTGTGGATGCGCCCTCCGTTTTCAAGTGCTAGAGGTTTATGAGGCTCTTACTTACTTTTTGCTTGAGGATTTTTAATCACTATTTAGCTATATCTATGAAAACGTCTAGAGCGTGCATTAGCACACATGCTTCATATTATACTTTAAATGAAATATTGTAAAGAAAACATATATTAAAAAAAAAATGGACACACTGTGATAAAAAAGATGACGAAAAAAAAAATCCCGGAGTTTCTTTCTCCCTTTCTTCTCCGGGTCGTCCACCTAGGTAGCTAGTGAAAGGTTGCAGGTTAGCTAGGGTAGGATTCTCGCCGGCGAGGACCGCGTTGTACCCCTACCCCTGCCCTGTGATCCAGCGCCTGTAGGCCGTGCCAGCGATCACTTCCTCTTATATCGACAAATCTGACTATAATATCAGTGGCACCTCTGGGTTGTGGTCCTAACCTCATAAGGGTGCCCCCAAGTGTGTGTCACTTAATTGTATGCTTTCAAATTTTTTTAATGTAAGTATTAACTAATTATGAGTAGAGGAATTAATGACACACGGACAGACGGAGTAAATTGTCTGTAATGTCCTACAATTAGCAGCACTCACAGGTTGCATTTGTTAGTTATAGTTACCTAAGTAGTTCTATTCATAGAATAAGAATAATAACCTATTAATTATATTTCTTTGTTATTGTGATTTTGACAAGTACAAGTGTATGTAAATACCTAAGTGCTGAATAAATTCATTATTTCATTATTATTATTTCAACCAGACCTGGAAAGAAATCTTAGAATTTACACAAAGATTTCTTTTCCGGTGTGGGAACCGAACCCACGATCTCCGATATTTAAAGCGATCCCAAATACCGCTACGCTACGGTTGGTTGTCAGTTGTACCTAAAAAAACATGTAAAAAATATGTAAATTGAGATTAATAAATTTAAACTACCGACAGGATTCGAATCTGCATCCTAGATATAGCCCCTAATGCCTTAACTATCGGCCATTGTGTATTATACATACTATACATAGATACATATACCTAGCTTAATCATTTGACTTTAAGTTGTCACGGCTCAATTACTTTTCCTGTAATATGATCACGCCCCTAAATCGTGCACTGCTGAATATGGGCCTACCCCGAGCAAGATTTTGCCATATTCACCACGCTTAACAAGGTAATGCTGCTGTCTATTCTCTTATACACACTTTTATAGTTGATATTATATAGGTTTTATCTTACTAATATTATAAACGTGAAAGTTTGTAAGTATGGATGGATGGATGTTTGTTACTATTTCACTCCAAAACTATCAAACTAAAGTGGCAGAAATTTAGCACCGGGATAGATTATACGCTACATTATCATATAGGCTACGAAACATTACGCTCCGACCCACTGGATCAGAGTAACACGGATAAAACCGCGGGGCGCAGCTAGTGTGATATGGCTGAATGGTGTCCGGCTAAGAATAGACCACCCCACGTCTTCCCATGGGGGTCGTAGGGGGTGACCAAGGGATATACAGCAGCATCTATCTACCTCAAAGATACTCACCATCATACTGCCATCACAAATCCGCCTGTCAAGAGTCAAAAGTGATGATTATGGCAATATTAATTAACGAGCCTGGTCTTTTTTTTTTGTTGTCCGGGGTTAATGCATTTTCGCATTCCCACCGCCGCTGCAGAGTATTCGCGCGCCAGTGGTGGGATATGTGGGACTCGCCCTCTACATAGCGTGGTATGTTAAACTTATACCATGAGAAGAGGACCCTACACCACTAAAAACCCCCGGACACTCCTTCGATCCGCCGTTTGCGGGGGCCAGGTACGCACGAAGCAATCCGGCATCCGCGGCCAATATGGCACCGCGGGATCTCCTGGTCCACACTTACAGTGGCACATTTGCCCAATTATAGGGACGTCCGGAGTGTAGAGGCGTCCCTACTCCTCATAATGACCCTGGCCTGCCAAGATCGGTTAAGAGGGTCCATGTTCAGCAATGGACGTAAACGGACTGATAAGGAGTGATATGTTTGTTTATAAAACGTTCTGAGAAAATAAATAATCGAGATCATTGACTTAACTTGTTTTCTGAAGCACGAAGGGTAGACACTTATCACTCAACTACCAAAACCTGAAATGATATTTATTTTATTTTATTTATATACACACATACATTAAAAATCAATTAATAAAATAAAAATAAAAGAAAGGTAGCACAAAGGTACTGCTTATTTCTAAAGAAATTTCTTCCAGCAGACCCGCGATAGGAAAAAACAAAACGGGAACAAGAATAGTGTGTAGGTGCAGGAAATAGAGATGGATGAACATGAAGTAATATATACTATGAAGATTAAAAATATATTATGTATATATATACATAAATATATATGGATAAAAAATATATTTTCATCCCACCATCTCGGAAAGAGTATTTTTAATCTTCAATATCTGAGTGGAAAAGCCGTTTTTATTCTCTACAGGATAAAGTAAATTGAATTTAGAACATCGTGTGCACTAAGTTTGTGAATTAAAAAAAACATCAAACCTTTTACTGCTACCTCTATGGTGCCGAATATATCATACAACTTTTTTTTAATTTGTTAAAATCTCAGACTCGGAACCTTCTTGGTGTTCTTTTTTCAATTTGCTTTGTACGCGGTTCTTTACGCGGCATTTTTTCACGTCATTGTTAAACCTTATATTAAAAACAAGAAACTTGAAAACAAGTGAAAAAACTAAAATGTGATTCTAGCGACGAGGAAGTTTGTTTGACGCCAACAGAATTGATTGAAACTGTTAATAATGCGCATTTCCTGGCTGAGGTGGAATGCAAAGTTACGTGTTGCACTCGAGTGCAAAGATTTTTCACCTCGTGCTCTTTTGATTCCCTCGCTAACGCTCAGGATTCTAATTTTGAATCACTCGCTGCGCTTGTGATTCAATTTTAGAATCCTTCGCTTGCTCGGTCATCAAAATTGAACACGCGGTTAAAAAGCAACTTTGCACTCTTGTATAACAAATAACTAATATCTAATATGTAAGATTTTACAAAAAGATTTCTCGTCACCGGGACCGAACTAGATTTAAAACAATACTTTAACCGCTACATCACAGTTGTCATACTATGTAGTATAACACTACTCTGCCAATACTTCCAGTCCATAAATCACCAAATCGATCAGTGGTAGTCATAATCAGCGGTGCGATTAATCGCGCCGATCATTCATCACGATTAATAGACATGTCAGTGGCAGGCGGATTCAGGAACATGCAAATTTTAATTGAACAGACCTTTTGCGATGTGGATTTAAATATTTGTTACAAATGTAGATAGTTTTGACAGAGAGTAATTATGAACTTCCTAATTAAATTTGACAACCTCCGTAGCGTAACGGTATTTTGCTCGATTTAAATCTCGGAGGTCGTGGGTTCGATCCCCACTCCGGATAAAAGAATCTTTGTGTAGATCCAAAGATTTCTTTCCGGCTCTGGTAGGCTGAGCCCTTCGTGACTCAGAAAGCACGTTAAGCTCCCGATATCCGATTGTTATAACATCATCCATAACAATTGTATACCAGGGAACGGGCAGCAGCGTTTCCTTGTTAGTTATATGTAATAGATTCATCAAGCTCATAATTCAATTAGCTCAATCAGATGTTAACCCCTCGATATGGAATGGCATTAGAACTTGCGAAGTGGCCTGTACGTTCACATGACTGATCTATCAGTATGAATTTCATAGTGGAAAAAGGTACTGTAAGGTTTTATATTCTATCCGTATCTAGGAGGTTCTTCTTCATCAGCCACTAAAGGCCCACAGCTAATCAGATCCTCTTATTTATAGACCTTGGAACGCCAGGATCGTTGAGGGATTGGGCCGGATTGCTTATGCGTACCTGGCCTCCGCCAACGGCGGATCGAAGGAGTGTCCGGGGGGTTTTAGTGGTGTAGGGTCCTCTCCTCGTGGTATAAGTTAGCATACCACGCTATGGAGAGGGCGAGTCCCGATAAATCCCACCGCCAGCGCGCGTATACGCTGCATTGGCGGTAGGAATGCGTAAATACACTTCCCACCGGATTAAAAAAAGGATTGTTGTTGAGGGATATGGCCTATTGCCACACTTCTAAGTTTGAGCGATTGGTTCGGTCGGTTATAACGAAAAATATTCTAAGCATTTTTCTCGTGTTTTAAAGTGCGATCAATCATATTGCAGAGCATATTGTCTACATTATGACAATACTATATAATTAATACGCCTTATACGAGTTGACTATGAAAGTGTTTTTTTTACGGAATATTCGTATAGAATTTGCATATAATAACAATTAATTTAGTATCGTATTTCTATAAATCACCTAAATGTATTTGTAATACATATTTTAAAGATATGTGCGTTTGTACGGTCGGCATAAAAATTGATAACGAAAAATGAATTGGTTTCATTTTAAATTACAAAACGTTATCAATACCTACTGCGATACGACAAAAGCGACAGCACGTTGAAATTTACGATTTAATTCTATTATTTATGCAATAACTGTGACTGTATTTATATGCAACTTTTGAGATACTGATATTGTTTTAGTCTAGACAAAATAATAAAAGTTGATGTTACCTTAGGTGCAATTTAAAATTACATTATGAGATTGTGTCACCTTTAAATTTGAACCTACACTTGCAACCTCCGTGGCGTAGCGATAAAATGCACGCTTTAAATATCAGAGGTCGTGGGTTCGATTCCCACGCTGGACAAAAAATCTTTGTAGTAAATGAAAGATGTGTTTCCGGCTCTGATTGGTTGACGTGCTTACCGAGGCACCGAGGGAAGTGTCTCGGAAACTACGTTAAATAATTGATCCCGATGTTTATAACATCATATTATTATATAACAATTGTATACTAGGGAACAGGCGGCAGTATTAGGGTGTGCGAGTGATACATACATAATACATACATGATACTGCTGTCACCAACCCGTCTGGCAAGTGTGGTGAGTATAGCAAAGGCCCCCTTAGGCCTGTGTTCAGCAGTGGACTTTATACAAGCTGATGATGTCGATGAATAATACAACAACAACTAAGCAAAGCCTTTGTTTAACAGATAGATGGCGCTTATGTTCCCCGTGGAAACGTGAGAAGATAATGATAAGTTTCAGCGGTCGGGATTGACCACGGCTGAATAGTCAAGGCATAAGGGCTATATTGCAGGTGAGATAATGGTGGTCTCATTCTTGACTTCTAAATTTCTAAACAATTTCTGATTAAATTCGATGCGGAATCCCAGACATTTAGGTGTCCCGAGACCAGACTGAGCCTTTTTGGCCGGTGGAAATGCCGCAGCGTATCCGCGCACTGGCGGCGGGATATTTGGGACTCGCTCTCTCCATAGCGGTAGTATGCTTACTCATACCACAAGGAGAGGACCCTACACCACTAAAACCCCCCGGACACTCCTTCGATCCATCGTTGGCGGTGGCCGGGTACGCACAAAGCAATCCGGCCCGACCAGACTGAGCCTAACAGCTTAGATCCTCTTCCGTAAGTTCCTCTGTTGATCCTGGCTTACAAGTTACAGTGACGGGAGTGTGGATGATATATAACATTAAGTAAGCGCTTAATATTACCGTAAAATCAAAAAGTTAATTATCCAATGTGAGATTGGTGCAATAAATGTTCGTTATACACCTGAACATAACATAAAATGGCTTTATTATTATTATGTTCAGGTGAAAAATTGGTACAGTTTTTAATTGGAATGCTTGTTATTTATTTTGTATCCGCGAGATATTTTGTTGTATCCTAATTTAAAAACGGAATGGATTGGTAAAAATAATTCGGTATGTCGTGTATAGTTTTAGGTATCATCATCAACGGCCCGTTTACGTCCACTACTGAACATGGGCCTCCTCTTTATAGACCTTGGCAAGCGAGGATCGTTGAGGGATATTGCCATAATCACCACGCTTGGTAGACGGATTGGTGATCGCAGTAAGATGTAAACCTTGAGCTAATAGATGCTGCTGCCCATCCATCAGCCATATGTCCCTTAGTCGCCTTTTACGACACCCATGGGAGGACATGGGGTGGTCTATTCTAAGCCGGAAACCACACGGTTTTAGGTATATTGGGCAAAAAAAGCCACTTTGTATCTCGGGAATACCTACTTTGAGTATTTGTAGGACAAAAACAATCGTACAGCTACGTCTTTTCCACTCCAAATGTCGGACGCTCTTTTGCTCAGAAAAAAAAGGAATCCTTTACAATACGCATCTTTGATACTCAGTTCGTGCAATTTCATCTTTTGACGTTATTACTATTATTTAAAAAAAATAAGTAGGTTTTATAATGCTATACTATAATGTATATACCTAAATAAAGACTAAAGCGTTTTTTAAAGCATATTTTTGGTTTTTTGCGTATTGGTTTCTGAGAATAAAATCTATACTAATTTATAAATCTGAAGCGTTTGTTTGTTTGCTTAAAACTCAGGAACTACTTAACCTATTTAAAAAAATCTTTCAGTGTCAGATAAGAAGGCTATATTTTATTATGAAGTTCATATGGAAACGGGAGTTACGTGGGTGAAACCGCATGTGGAAATTAATAAAAATACTGTTATTTATAATTAAATGTAAAAAATATAATACCTTTAAAAATATTTCTTCTCGCTTAACATTATTTTAACTATTGTTGAAAACAAAATTATTCAATAGTATGTGTTGATCCGATTATATTGGCTGTACAGTAAAAACCCTATATTAACCGTGATATTTCATTGAGATTGTCACAGAATTGTTATTTTAATAATCGGATAAAACTTTATAAACATTGTAAAATGGAAGAGCATATGTTCTTGGAAATAAACCAGACAAGTGCGAGTTTGACTAGCGCACGAAGGGATGCGTATAGTTATCTCGTTTGTTGTATGGAGGGCTAACATCCATTTATTGAATTTTTTTATACAACCTAATATTCTGTGTTGCGGTAATTAATATTGAGTAAAAAACGGCAAGAAAATGAGGTCTGTTGAAATCGGGCTCCATTTTTTTTTTGTTTTTTTTTTTTAAATTTTCTGTATACAAGAAAAAATCAAACGTTATAGCCGCATAAAAAATACAAAATCTGTGAAAAGTTCCGTCTAGCTTTATTATAGTTAGTAGTAGTTAATATCTGTCTGTCTATCTCTGGAAATAGACATGGTGGAATAACAGTGTCCCGTTTAAACCCTTTAAGTTCGGACATCTAAAAATAACACCAAATCTACATGACAAATTAAAACAAACCGCTGGCGTAACAAATGACCAACATTTAGCATTTCACAACGTATGTATTTTACCTACGATTTTATTACGACCATTTGAAACAAGTGATAAATTGATCAAATCCACGCCCAGTTTGCTCCGAAACGCATTGTGTACAAAACGTTCTATTTTGTTAGAAGCTGGAATTCCAACCATTTAATCCATTAACAATATAAACGAGTAGTTTTTTAAATAAAATATTTAAGTTGGTCTCCAAATTTCGACAGTCATTTCACTTTAGATAATTTTCAAAATATGCTTCAAACATATAAAGATATGTTTGAAGCATATTTTGAAAATTATCTATTTCAATGAAATAAATGAAATTATTTCAGCACTTAGGTTTATTTCCTTTTTTTATTACATGAATAAAATACATTTATACAACTAAATGTAGCTAATTTAAAATAAAACTATCTTATAAAGTACTACTATTCTAAATCTATTCTACTTGGCAAGGTTCCCAGAATGCTGGCAGCATTACCCCGTTGAATGGCAATGCTTACCTGCTGTGCAAAGGAAAAACCAGCACAATAAAAACAAGCTTCCTGCGTGCGGTTTCACCCGCGTAACTCCCGTTCCCGTGGGAACTTCATAATTAAATATAGGCCATGTCATCCGGGGATAGTGTAGCTTTACAACGGTGAAAGATTTTTTCAAATCGGACCAGTAGTTTCGGAGCCTATTCCATATAAACAAACTATCAAATCTTTCCTCTTTATAATAATGATTAGTAAAGATAAATTAAGTTAATAAACACATCGATAATTGTTACACTATGAAATATTTAACTAGGTGATGGTAGTAAGCAACAGCAAATATTACAAATCTCTATTAGTCCGTCCTGTGACATTAATTAATATTATCTAATAATATATCGTTTTATGGCAGAAAGAAACAAAAACTGCATTAGAATTTCAAATTGTGACTATAAGTAGCACACATCTAAAACCACATAAGAGTGCGGACCACGGCAATTGAAGTAAAGAGGCAGAATTATAAGAGAAGACTCGATATCGGATATCGGAGCCGATACCGATGTGTTGGCGGCACCATCGGATGCCCGTAAGCCGTTGGACGATAATGTTTGCATGTGTGCTATACGTGTATCTACATTGTCTCTGTGTGCGCAGAGCCCGATGCACGGCGGCCATTTTGAGCTTGTTTTATTTACTTGTTTGGTTAAGCAAAAATCGAATGTGGGAAAACTTTCTAAGAATAGTATAAAATGCTCCCTTTAAATATCTAGCTGTCACAATGGAATGTATCCAATACTTTCCTTGGACAGATCTTTTTTTGCGTCTCAAATATAAAAGATACAGCAAATAAATTTTCTATTATTAGTCTACCATAATGACCTGCCCGCACGAAGCTATCGAGCAAGTAGCCGAACCGGAATGATTTTGTCGGAATTATGTAAAAACAACATTTGGTTGGCTATCGTCGTCCGACACCGATATCGGATCGGTTAATCTGAAAACGGTCTAAAGCGGATGTGGTCACTAGCACGGCTTACATGCGCTGGCTCACAGGGCGGTCCTCGGAATCCAACCCTAGCTATTCTGTTCTTTTCATGATGATGATGAACTAGACTTATGAAAACTAGTCTTTTACAAAAAAAAACTAGTAACGGATAATAAAGATGCTAGTGAATATTTTTTTACAAATTATTTAAGTAACGGGGTGGTTTATTCTACGAAGAAAACGAAAACCACACGGGTTTCGTCTAACATTGTTTTTTGACTCAATCTAAGTCCAACTTTTAGACGAGTTATGTCACGAGTTTTGACAGGTTTAATATAAACAGGTTTTTAATGCCAAATTACAAAGAAGAAGATAAAATAAATTATTACAACAATAATTCCGTGACTAAAATTATGATGAATTCAAACATTCTTGAAATTAATATCCTCAATTTAGGTAATATGATTAAAATCTGCCTTGACTCCTTGTAATTCAATTTGTGTATTTTATAACAGAGTTTTTAATTGAAATTAAACAACAATATAAATGCTTTGCGTTTAATTTCAATTAAATATTTGATTTTAGTTTATTTTTATAGAAAGGACACAACACAACGGTTTTACCCGCGTAACTCTGCTCCAGTGGGTCGGAGCGTGATGTTTTGTAGCCTATATGTTAATCCAGCGTATAACCTATCCCGGTGCAAAATTTCAGCCAATTCCGGTATGTAGTTTTGGCGTGAAAGAGTAAGAAACAGCCATCCATCCATCCATACTTACAAACTTTCGCGTATGTAATATTAGAAGCAAGTAGGATTTAAAAAGGAGTTTGATAGCAACAGTCTATTGTGTGAAACAAAACTAGTCATTTTTATAGTACATAAATTTATTTCATCATCATCAGCCCGTATAACGTCCACTACTGAACATGGGCCTCATCCTGAAGGAGGGTATTTGCCATAGTCACCACGCTTGGCAGGCGGGTTGGTGACCGCAGTAATATGTTGTACCACACAAGGAAACGCTGCTGCCCGTTCCTTGATATACGATTATTATAGATTATGTTATAACAATCGGGACCAACGGCTTAACGTGCTTTCCGAGGCACGGAGGGTAGTCCCTCAACCAACCAGACCCGGAAAGAAATCTTAGAATTTACACAAAGATTTTATGTCCGGTGTGGGAATCGAACCCACGAGCTCCGAGATTCAAGGCGAGCCAAATACCGCTACGCTACGGAGGTTGTAAATTTATTTACTCTATGTAATAACTAACTTACCGCACAAAATTTTACTCGCATACCTCCAGTTTCCATAGGAACTTTAAAATTAAATATAACCTTACTCAATAAACGGAACCAGTAGTTTCTGAGATTAACGCGTTTAAGAAAACAAACTGTTTAGCTTTATAAATTAGTATAAATTCGATTTTGGGGCAACGAAAAATACTTAATAGGTCACTCAAAGTTAATAAGTCACTTGGTCAGTACACTGATAAAAAGAAAACTTTGCCTCAACTTGGTTTCAATTATGTCAAATACGCCACGTATTTAAATACGGCGAAGTACGGTACGACTTAGGTTTAGGTACCGCACGTACTTGAAGGGAATCGTTCCCTCAAATACACGGTGTACTTACAATGATCGAGGTAGTATTTAACGAAACTTCTTATGCAACTAAGTCAACACAATATACCTGATTGAGTTAATATAATAAAGATTTGTCTTGCTTACTTATATTTTTCTCACAACAACAATTCAATTCAATTGAAAAATACAGACATGTTTACTTACATCAAATTAATATAGTATTTATTTAAAGTTTATAATTTTTTCTGATAAATACATGGACGTACTTAGCACCATCTCTTATTTGCCTGAACGGACCTTAGATTTCTTTCATTCAAAAACACGGTTTTTGACTACAATATTGCTACCCTAAACTGAACCTCGTACCTGCCTCTGCTCAAATTTTTCAATGTAATTGTCTGGAATACTGTCTTTTTGACTCAATCGACTTTCAATTGACTCAAATGCGTACAGGCTAAATACATGGCGTATTTGGTAAAAAATCATTATTTTTATCAGTGTAGCTGGTGGGTTTGATTTTATATAATCCTGTCCTATTTATAAATAAGAAGACAAGACAGTCCCTAGAACACAATCGACAACTTCCATGGCGTAGCGGCATAATTCTCGGACATCGTGGGTTCGATCCCCAAGCTGTAACAAAAAATCGTTGCGTAAAATAGAAATGTTATTCTTGACCTCGGAAGCATAAGGATGGATTTATATACTTGAGAAACATTTGGTCTCAAGTGCTAGTTTACAATAAAGGCACACACGTCGAATGTTTCTGACGGAAAATGTCACATCCGACCTTATGTTTCTGAGCTCGAGAATTCTTCTTCTTCTTCCTGCCCTTATCCCATATTACTTGGGTTCGGTGCAACACGTTTGTTTCTTACATTCTGTCCTATAACCCGTCACACTATCACTAACTCCCTTTTCTTTCATATCACTCTTCACACAATCTATCCATCTTTTCTTTGGCCTTCCTCTCCCTCTCCATCCATCTACATGTATACTTAGAACTCTTTTAGTAACATGCGTTTCATCCCTCCTCTTCACATAACCATACAAAGATAAACGATTCACTTTCAACCTTTCAGTCACTGGCGCCATTTTCAAACTTCCTCTAATATACCTACTCATTTCTCACTTTATCCGTTGTCGTCACTTCGTCACACCACACATGTCAACATTCTCGTCTCCGCTATTTAAATTAATTCTGAGCTCCAGAATTAATTTAAATTATTTAGAAAAGCATGTTCAGTTGTTGGTCCCGATTGTTTTATCATCATCTACAACGATTATTTACCAGAGAACGGGCAGCAGCATTTCCTTGCATCTTACAACATAATACTGTGGTAACTAACCATCTTCTACGCGCGGTGACAATCGTAAATTTGCATTTCAAATTTTATCACAAAAATTAATATTCAAACAATGCCATTATTATTTCACCCAAAAACTCGCGCGGGCGAAAAATCCGCAATTTTTCATCATAATAAGTGTATCTTGTTTCCAAACGCTTGCATTTATGATGAATTGAAATTATTCGCCGTGACGCCATCAAAGCATTTGACAAATGGCTTGGTTAAAAATGGCGTGAAAAGCGCAATTTTCAGTGTATCTACATCATTTTATGTCAACAGATTAAATGTTATATAACCTACTAGCTTCCCGCGCGCGGTTTTACCCGCGTGGCTCCCGTGCCCGTGGGAACTTCGTAATAAAATATAGCCTATAACCTTCCTCGATAAATGCACTATCCAACACTTTTTTTTTTGTTAAATCGCACCAATAGTTCCTGAGATTAGCGCGTTAAAACAAACAAACTCTGCAGCTTTATAGTATTAGTATAGATTTGTATGAATTTTAAATAGATGCAAATGTAATAATTTTTTAGTATAGCTACCTATACTAAAAATTTATTACATTTACATACAAATAGAGTCAAATAATGATAAAAATTTGATAATTTATAGTTGCAATAATAAAAAGTATAAAGGTTGCAATAATAAAAAGTATAGATCTATATATATAAAAGAAAGTCGTGTTTGTTACAACACTTATAACTCGAGAACGGCTGGACCGATTGCCATGGTTTTTGATTTGTTGGATTTGTTTCCGTCCCGAATAGCAGAATACATTTAAAAACAAAAGAAAGTCGTGTAAGTTACACTATTTATAACTCAAGAACGGCTGAACCGATTTGGCTGAAAATTGGTAGGGAGGTAGCTAAGAACTGGGAGAAGGACATAGCATACTTTTGGGTAGGGGTAGGGTAGGGTAGGGTAGGAGTAGGGTAGGGTAGGGGTAGGGTAGGGTAGGGGTAGGGTAGGGGTAGGGATAGGGTAGGGGTAGGGTAGGGGTAGGGTAGGGGTAGGGTAGGGGTAGGGTAGGGGTAGGGTAGGGGTAGGGTAGGGGTAGGGTAGGGGTAGGGTAGGGGTAGGGTAGGGGTAGGGTAGGGGTAGGGTAGGGTAGGGGTAGGGTAGGGGTAGGGTAGGGGTAGGGTAGGGTTAGGGTAGGGGTAGGGTAGGGCAGGGGTAGGGTATAAAAGTCCACCCGTGCGAAGCCGGGGCGGGCCGCTAGTTACTTATAATCCTACCAATATTATAAACGCGAAACTTGTAAGTATGGATGGATGTTTGTTACTCTTTTACGTAAAAACGACTCAATTGATTTGGCTGAAGGTTTTCACACAATTAGTTTATAAGCAGCTAGTCTTCTATACATCATTTCTATACATAAAAAATAATAATATTCTGATAGTTTATTTGCATTGAATAAGTCCACAAACTACTAGACTGATTTGATAAATGTTTTCACCATTAGAAAGCTTATTTAGAAGTAACATAGGCTTTTTTCAATTATAAAGTTCCCAATAGACCAGGAGCTATGCGAGTGAAACCACTCGTGGAAAGCTAGTCATCACTACATAGTATAAAACAAAGTCGCTTTCTCTGTCCCTATATCCCTATGTCCCTATGTATGCTTAAATCTTTAAAACTACGCAACGGATTTTGATGCAGTTTGTTTTAATAGATAGAGGGATTCAAGAGGAAGGTTTATATGTATAATACATCAGCATTGTACCCGTGCGGAGCCAGGGCGGGTCGCTAGTTTACTATAAAACTATCAAAACATATCTATATTGAATGTAAGATCCCGAAATGATTTAACTGTTCCAAAGATGATTGTTGTAATAGAAATTTAGTTTTTTTATTACATTGAGTTTTCTTGTCTTGCTTTCAAGAACGAACCAAATTGAGCCTCCACTTTCAAGTTGAAATGTGTATAAAATAACATTTATTTTTGTTCTGCATTTCGTTATTTACTTCTCCTTACTTAAATCATAATAAAAATTTAACTTTAATTAAATGTTTTATGCTATAGTGTTTTAGTTGTAAGCGTAAATTGTAAACTATAGAGTAATGTTTTATTTTTATATAAATTTTATATTGTAGAAAATGCAGTGCCCTAACGGGGTTCATGTCTGGTTCTGTTACTTTAATATAACATCTTTGTAAAACCCATGAAAGCAATAAATAAATAAATAAATAAATAGGTAAATCATGTTAAGTGATTTTTTTTTCAATTAATTTCTCCCAATTAACTTTTTAACATTAAAAGTTGTGAATAAAACCTCCATTTCGCTTAGTAATTCTTACTCGTATTTTTAATTAAAACATCAAAGTCGATCCAATTAACAGTCATATGATATTAATTGATGAATTTACAGCATTTATGAATTCAGCAATCGGAATAATCGTCCTTTAAAATTTAAATAATTAAAATTATATAATAAACGTTTTAACAGGAATTGTTGTGTTTAATGCGTATCATGTTTCATTATTTGGTATTGTTGATTTCGTGCCTATTTTTGTGAACTGTAATTCAAAGGATTTTAACAGAATGTTTGTGAACAGACCTGAAACCTGAAATCGCGAAAACGAAATCAGCTGCTCCCTACTATGTTGACGAGTTATGTGAACATGAATTTATGGAACAGCTGTTTTTTTTTTCGCGATTTCAGGTTTGGTGCCATAGTAAAAGTTGTTTGTTATCATGAGCACAATGATGTGTTTAGGTTCGGTCACTAATTACCAGTCACCCTATATAATTCCTTGGAAATATTTTGATTTTTAAACTTATAATAATTTATAATATACTTCGAAAGAATATCAGAAAGGCGAATGTGGCCTCATTTAAACGAATATTAAGAAAATTCCTGATAGAAAAGTATAATAATAATAAAATATATTTATTTTCTTTTACAAAGTTTTACAATTGGTTTACAATTATAATTATGTTAATTAGTAAATAAGAAAACTTTGTGAGAAACTGGTGCCTGATGTAGGCAGAATGCCTGTATTACAAGTCACCGGTGCCCTCCCTCTCTCGGTTTTATTGCATAGCAACTAAGTAAGTCATAAGTAGTCCAATTAACAAAGCACACATGTGAGAGAGTATTGCAACTAGTTACCGGTTAAATGTATACTACAGCAATTTAGTTATTTACATTATACAGGTACAGAGAACTAAAAATAAAAAAAACGTGTTATTATAACGTTAAAGACTTTGTATTAGATTGATTTAAATAACAACTCGATGTAACCATTTTTTGGGCAAATATATATGATTTAATCTAAAACCACTCGGCAATGTGTTATAAGTAGACACATTTTCTAGGGATTTTTAATTCGTTTTTATCATATAACAGTCATATAAATCTTCTTTCAGTCGTGTTGTTAGAAACGACTAGACTTAGTTTCTAATACTTTGAAGTAAACAGAACGAATGAATGAGTGATCAAACGTAAAATCAAACAAAAGTAATGAAATGAAAGTTATTCTAGTACTTTATATAACTTAATGTGCCTTACAACTTAGATTACGGTGCAACGCAGGCTGTTGTGATTAAAAATGATAACCTAGGAACCTAACCTATCGGTCGCTTTTATGTTTAGGGATGTTTCTTTCTTAATACACTAACTCAATACACTATTTTGCTATATTCACAAAAAAAGGTTTGTCCGCTGCAGAGTACTCCCGCTCTGGCGGTGGGATATGTGGGACTCGCCATCTCCATAGCGTGGTATGCTAACTCATACCACGAGGAGAGGACCTCTAAAACCCCCCGGACACTCCTTCGATCTACCTTTGTCGGGGGCCGGGCACATATTCACAATATCTAGAAAATATAATTTCCAAGATATGTGTGGTTTGAATATTATTTTATTTATTTCCAAAATAGCCTCAGAGTTGTGAATATTTTGTAGGAATTGTATTGAATTCCTGGGTATCTGTATATCCGGTAACAATGACTCCAACAGAGACTTTAGTCTCTGTTGCAGTCTCGTTTAAAAAATGAGCTTACAAAGGCGGACTTAATGCCAAAGGAATTATCTGCCTGTCAACCTTACTGGGTGCAAAGGACAACAGAGTAGGTGGGCATTTATTCAAGACAAAGACAGGAAAAATAAAGTAGAAGAAAGATTCGTGTTTGTGTGTGTGTGTTTGTATCTTTGTAATGAATAAACTCAAAAACTACTGTGCCGATGTCAAAAATTATTTTACCACTGGAAAGCTTCATTCACCCTGAGTCACATAGGCTATATTTAAGTATGAAGTTCCCATGGGAAGCTAGTAATATATAAAGCTACCAGGCTTTTACTACTTCACAAGTCAGGAGAGTAGAACTCTAAGCCTAATATTAATGTACATTTCGATTTCTATATTTCAACCCAAAAAAATAAAAGAGTGGACTAATAAAACAAAGCTTGCAAGCAATCCTTTGTAAATATTTAAATTTAAGGAAGCGTAGCGGTATTTCGCTCGCTTTATTCGATGATTCGATCCCCACACCGGACAAGAAAGTTTTGCGTAAATTCTAAGATTTCTTTCCGGGTTTGGATGGTTGTGGGACTACCCTCCATGCCTCGAAAAACACGTTAAGCCATTGGTTCCGATTGTTATAACATCATCTATAACAATCGTTTGCCAGGGAACGGGCAGCAGCAGCGTTTCAGCGTGTGTTAACATAATACTGCGGTCACCAACCCGCCTGCCAAGCGTGGTGACTATGGCAAAAACCCTCCCTCGGCAGGAGGCCCAGGTTCAGCATTGGAAGTTGTACGGGCTGATGATGATGAAGGACCTAATTAGCGAACCTTACATGTAAGTACATATTGAACTGCACCTACTCTGCACCAGTCAAAGGTTGTAGAGTGATGTTTTATAGCCTTTAAGTTAATTTAGCTATAAGCTAGATTAGAATCAGCAAAATCGGTTCTGTAGTTGTTGCGGGAAAGAGTAACAGACATCCATCTAATATTAGTTATCAAAATATTAGTGTAATGAAAACTCATTATGCAGGCAATAATTTAAACTTAAACATTGCCGCCATAAATTACGATTACAGCTAAAACTTTCTTAGTATTTGAATAAAATAACAATAACTTTCTTAATTAAATATATTTTAATAGTCATCTTAGCAACGATAAAGAAATTCGGACACTAAAATACAAAGCAAAATTTAAGAGTTACTCGCTTACCTATTAATTGACTGCACCGGTGGCTCAGTGGTTACGGAAGTTGATTCTGAGACCTGGTGTTCTGGGTTCGATTCCCACCCGGGACAATTATTTGTGTGAATCACAAATAGTTGTTCTGAGTCTGGGTGTTCTTTGTGTCCGTGAAATGAATGTTTGTAAAGTCCCCCGCGACACAGGGATTAATTTACCTAGTGCGGGAGATGTCTTATTAAATAAAAAAGAGAAAAAAAAATAAAAAATTCCTAACTCTCAAAAATTTATAAAGCTAGGTACCCGAAATTTTCATTATCATACCAATATTATAAGTTTGTGAAGGTATTTGAATGTTTGTTACTCCATCACACTCATAATGACTGGGTTGACATAAAACTTGGGGTACGAATAGACAAAAATCTGGATCTAGATAGGATTTGATATCTCGATGGGGTTTCCGTGGGATAATATTTTACGCTTAATCAATAATAGAAAGCGCTGTCCAAGAAACGGTGTGACGTGAAAAAATACAATTGTATTTTTTCAAGGACACAAAGCACACGATGACACAGAAAAGTTGTCTGTTGCTTACACAAATATTACATACTCAAATGATTGCCATACGATTAAATGAAATGAGCGAAAGAAAAAAAAAACAATTTTTATCGTTAAAGACTAAAGGTGCAGCTCAGGACAAGGCTTTTTTAAATAAATAAATAAAATAAAATAAAAATCATTTTTGTTTCCGTTAACCTATTACAAGCACTTGCAAATAGTCAAAACAATAATTTATTATTAATCTATGTATAATTTTAACATTTATAAATTAGCATATTAGATAAGCAGGTATTTTAGTTATTATTTTTAATAATGTTTTAGTCTTAACTTTATTATTCAACTATATTGTGTCCAATAGCTTGTTCTGTCTATATTAAGTTATATTAAGAACAATTGTCATTATTTGGGCGGACCATGAGTATATAACGACGGACGCGCTTTAATGCTACCAACGGATCCAATACGCCCCAACTGAGAAGATCCGGCGAAACAAACTCAGTGGGTTATTATACTGCCGGTTTAAACACGACCCACATGAGACGGTCCGGCAAAACATACTCAAATGGGCAGAGCGTAGGTTTTGGTCCAGTTACTTTTATTATTTATTTGGCTTACACATTATTTCTTATCTTTAACGTTCAATAAAAATTTTGTGGCACTGCTAAGAGGCAAGTTGTGATCTTGTCTTCCAGGTTGTCTCAGACGCCGCGAAGCTTCTGCTTAATGAGAAAAACCGTGAACTCAAGGAAGAGTTTTTGATGGAAGGTGGTTGGAGATTGAAGTACCTATAAACCAAGCTGCACAGATAATTCGTCGAGTAATTCTACTTTTAGCTATTTGTATGCTGCATAAACTTTGGGACGCGGTACCAGTGAATACGGTGCTCACATACGTCATAACTGATCGTATGCGATGTACTTAATTCCTAACATTATTATCCGACGATAGTTTATTGGGTGAATTTAGTCAACGGGAGCATAGAAGAAGCCCGCTTTAGAACGGTTGCCACATAATGCGCTCTGAAGTTTAGCTTTCGGTCAAGGATTACGCCTAAGTACTTAGCTTACCGTTCTAAGGGATTGGTTTGCTGAACATCTTGACTGGTGGAGATTGTCTAGACAGCATATAAACCCGCAAACGTCTTAATATTTTCCTTACAATATGTTTAAACTTTTATATCTTTATTCTATTTGAAATTCTTAATGTTAAGGATATAGAATATCTTTTCTAAACTTGATTATTTACCCTCTTTTTTTAAATTAGTATATGGCTCGCTTTAAATCTTGGAGGTCGTAGGTTCGATCCCCACGCCGGACAGGAAATCTTGGCATTCTCAGATATCTTTCCGGGTCTGGTTGGTTGGATGACTATCCTCCGTGCCTCGGAAAGTACGTTCAGCCGTTGGTCCTGATTGTTATAACATCATCTATTAATCGTATATCATAGAACGTTTGTGGTAAAACATAATACTGCGGTCACCAATCCACCTGCCAAGCATGGTGATGGCAGATAACCTCCGCCGGGAGTAGGCCCATGTTCAACAGTGGAAGTTATACGGGTGAGATGATGATGATGAATCAATCAACAGCCAGTATACTTTAGTTTAGTAAAATGCTAACTGTAATAACACCTTTTTCAAAAGGATGCCCTGCGACTAACTTTAAGTTCTTTGTCCTTTGTTAATCACTTCACCTTAAATGTGGAAGCGTTAATGGTTTTGTCCTACCAATATACGGTAAACATCATAAAATTGTGCCAATTAAGTCAATAATTAGTGCGCCAAAGTCAGTTAATTAAAAATATATGGTACCTATTTCTGCAACACTTAATATAACAGGTTAATGCCACGGTTCAAGCAGGTAAAACCAAATGTTAACCCTCGCAATTCAAAGCTAATTACTTGGACAATGTCAAAATTCGGTTGAGTGAACCCAAAATGGATTTGCGAAACTGAATTTAGTCCCGACATCCATTAACAAGTTGAGACTTTTAGTTGACAAAGGTAGCTAAATAACTAGTGATTTATTTACGTTCACGATAAAAAATCTATGTATTAATATAGGCAGTTATTTGTTTTTAATATTAAAGAAATTATACTAATATAAGTACTGACTTTTCAATTTTTATTTTAAATCACGCTAAGTGATCCTCTTAGAAACCGATCGCCCGCGATCTGTAGATTGACAGTTGCACAAAACTCCCCTAAAAATCTAAAAGTCATCATCATCATTAGCCTTGACTGTAGATAGGTTGCAGAAAACTCCCCTAAAATTCTAAGTCGTCATCATCATCAGTCCGTATAACGTCCACTGCTAAATATGGGCCTCCCTCCGGGGGAGGGTATTTGCCATAGTCACCACGCTTGGCAGAAGAATTGGTGACCGCGGTATTTTGTTGACCGCAGTTCCTTGATATACGATTATTATAGATTATGTTGTAACAATCGGAACCAACGTCTTGTAGTCCCTCAACCATCCAGACCCGGAAATAAATTTTAGAAATTACACAGATTTCTTGTCCGGTGTGTGGATCGAACCCACGACCTCCGTGATTTAAAGCAAGCCAAATACCGCTACGCAATGGAGGTTGTCATAAAAATGTCAAAAGTCATCATTCCTCAATCACTCTACCAGCGACCACGCAGAGTTTAGTTCTATATCCTACAAGGAAATTCTTATACAGATTGCTTAGTTTTTAAACCATTCAATAAGGTTGGAACTCTGCTCGCATATATGCTCGATGTTGTAGCCAAAACCTCGCGACTAACTTCACAATATGCCTGTCCTAAAAATGTAAGACTAAGCTATGCCTGATTAAATAAAGCTTATATTAAAAATTTTAACTTATCAATTTAAACAATCTAAAACTTAACGATTCCAATAATATTATATTGCCACTTAAGTTGCTTTTCGTTCGATTTTTATCGCTGATCTGAATGTTAAATTTAAATTGGTCTCAGAAATTGAATAAAAGTGTCTCTTATGTGGTAGATTTCAATACTTTTCCAATAGAAGCTATCTACAGAGACATTAAGAGGTCGTTGATCCCATCTCGACTCGTAATGTCAGCGGGTATAAAAGGAGACGTTAGTTTTTGTTAAGTCAAAAATCGAGTGGAGGTTGAAAAAAAAGTTTAATATTTTTAAAGAATTATAAGAAACTTACCGTCTTTTTTAATACTATGTGATGGTGCATAAACATAATACAACGGTGGTATTAAGTTAATGCACCATCACATTTAATGTACGATTACATTCCAATTTCAAATCAATATCGGGACATCAATTTTTGTTACCGACATAAATACTCTTTGGTTTGAATAGTTTTATTTTTATATTATTTGTATTAGTGTTATGTTTATTTGACTATTTTATTATCGTCACATTTACTGGAACTGACAATACATAAAATCTATTATTTTCCGACATTTTCGTTTTTATTTATTATTATCCATTAAAAACACATCGGGCAACGGTCCGCCATCCAGTCGACAATGATTTTAACAACTAGTTTTTTGACGGACTTCAAAAAAAGGAGGTTTTTTCCTATATTTTTTTTACAATTTTTATTTATATTTTTTATTTATTTATTTATTTATGTACACACAAGAAATATAGTGAAGAGAAAAACAAATACAAACAAAAGGCAATGTACAAAGGTACTACTTATTTCTAAAGAAATCTCTTCCAGTAGACCTGCGAAGGAAGAGATGAAAATAAAGAAAGCAATAATAGTGTGTAGGTAGATATACATACATACAATAACTACACATATACTTTTCTAAGTCAACAATCTATGCATTTCTAAGTAATCCAACGATGTAAAGGCACAGAAATCCCCTTTAACCAACTGGAAAAATCTTCGAAGTTTTATGCAAAGATTATGCCCTCAAATGTCTAAAAATGTAGACAAACAATTTAACATGCTTTTCGAGGCACCCACTTTTTTTTTCGGTTTAATGACAGACATATTCAGTTAGCCCCGATGCTTTTGCTACTTCATCGGGCATAGGTAATCCCACAAGGGAATCATCGGAAAATAAATTTGAGATTTTATACAAACAATAGGCGTGACGACAGTATCAAAAAATTAAAGATTTAATGTTTTTAGGGGAAAGTACATATAAAAAGAAATTATTACACTTATTTATTTTTATATATAACCTTGAGATTAATGTGATTTTTAATAAAATAAAAGATTAAAATACTGCAATCGGCCATTTTGACTGAAACACCAATCATGGCGCATGACGTCACGATATTGTAACCATCAAAGAGAATTTAACCACTACGTTAGGTTTGGCGGACTCAATGACATTTTTTACAATAGTGTGACGTCATAGCCGACGCCATGACACTTGAGGCCTTTTTTCGCGCGCTATTTAAAATTTAATAGAAATATGGCTTAAACTTCGTTAAATTTAAATTTATTACCGAAATATTGTGTTTTTGACTACCCACGTTGCGCAAGAGGATTTCAAAATCTTGCCTCATGCCTATTCTGGTCTAGCATAGAGAATGAACCCACAAACGAACGGCCTTATTCTAAAAACCTATTTGTATTTTTTTACCACTTTTACAAACGATCAAACAATTACATATTGTGTTGATAAAGTTCAATTCAGAATCTGATAAAAACTAATTTGTAAACGGTCCTGTTCTCTTCTGATGATCACTAACACAATTATAAGTTCACTACAGTTAATTTAACTCTAAACCATAAATTTCACGTAAATTGTAAACAACCAATTTAATTGCATCATTGGTAATTAAACCTTAATAGAGTAGTAATAAGGATCAATTTTCAAAACGTTATTTCAGTTGATCTGAGTCCTTATACGGCCCTTAGGAGGTTTGTTCCTAAACTTTGTAGATAATGTGTATTTGGCCTAGTTTCTACTTTAAATTGTACGATTATAGTTTAGTTTTTTAATTCACGTGCAATGTTCGCATTTAAGATATTTAACAGATAATTTAAGGGAAAATTTCATTTCTATGTGTCGCAGGGAAATGAGGATATCAGGGATTTCACGAAATCTCTAGGGATATCACGAAATCCCGGTAGATTGTAACACCGTTTTTTTTCGTGGTTTTAAGATTCTTACCGGCATCCGATACAACCTTGGTATTTGATGTTGTTTCTGTAAGAAATTGTTGTCATTCAGTTGGAGGGTGATCATTCCAATAACTTTTCGTTTTCCTGACTTTAACACGGTTCACACATTAGCTGTAATTACCTTAAATTAAGTTTTGTTTGTATTTATTCGCTAATTGCGAACAAAACAATTACGATATTTGACGTTTATTTGTTGACATCGACTCATGAATGAAGTTTGACAGTTCCGATTGTTTCTGATCGCCTTGTTTTCTTTTATCTATGGTATTTCGTTTTTTTATATAAATTAAATTCATTCAATTCAATATTCCTTATTTTAAATTCACGTTACTTAATAATTAAATGTTTTTATGTAAATTAAAATTAACTGTAAACGCAATGTATTTATGGCTCGAAAGACTAGTGATTAGAGATAGCGAACCTTTAGAGGAAATGGATTTCGTTAAGCTTTGTCATTGTTTCGTGTGTTGTATTCCGTTTTAAGTTTTTGTTCATATTAATTGATAAAAAGAATTTTTTAATTTGATTAATTCAGTAGGTAAAATATCAGGAAAATTTGTACTAAGTGTCTCTAGAATTGTTAGTGATGACCGTTTAGTTGTACGGATACTTTGTTTGTAAATTCGAACTGTTGGGGTTTTTAGTGTGAGTGCCGTTTGCGTGGATTGGAACTGTGGAGATAGAGGGCCTAGTCTATGGGGACGCGTAGAAGTTGGTTCTTCTTGGGTGGTCCGTGGGAGGCGCCGGGACGCCGGTCGCGTCCCGCGGCCACAAGCCGCGGCCACAAGCCACAAGCCAAGATGCTGTAGTCTGGAGAGGTCTGAGGTGTCTGTTCCTGTTGATGTCTTGAGGTGTCCGTTGCTGTCTGGAGGCGTCTGAAGTACGCTACGAATGGCCTTCTATTATTAACGTACCGGCCTACCTTTGGGGCTGTTAGCAAATATTTCCAACACGTGTGCGGCGTGTTGCTTCCTTCCGTAACTTGGAACCTTTACCTCCTCTACCGGGCATGAGGTGCGCCCCCGCAATCTGCCCCGGCGGCGATCTATGAGTCCACGCTTCAAGCGCTGGCTACCGCGGGGGTGTACCATCCGGGTGTACCATCCGGGTGTACCATCCGGGTGTACCATCCGGGTGTACCGTCTGGGTGTACCGTCCGGGTGTTCTGTCCGGGTGAATGGTTCCGGAGAGTGAAGGACTTCAAAATGTACCGTCCGTGTGAATGTTCCCGTACCTAAGATTGTTGGAAGAATTATCTTTAATTAATTTTAAGTTTTTTTTAAAGAATTTGTATTTTAAAGTTAGGCCAAACGAGCCAGCCGTCCCCTCTTTTTATTGTTTTGATAGTGGTCAATTAATTTTTTTTTCAAAAATAAATTAGTCTGATAATTTGTTTTCACTGCAAATTTTTTTTATTATTTCAGCAACCCGAAATAAATCTGTTACAAGATGTCGAATATTCTTGTTGCCGCGGCAACGGCCGGCGGGTGCCAGAACCGACAGAACTGACATTTTACTAGATTTAGTTTAGTGTAACGACATATTTTATATCATTGAAGATAAATTGGTGTATTGTCATATCACAAAATACTTTTAGTAAGAAGACGTAATAAACAAGAATATTCGACATCCACCGGGATTTCGTGATATCCCTAGGGATTTAGTGAAATTTATGATATGCTCATTTCCCTGCGACATATACATAGATACTAATAAATTAAATTAGAGAGTCGGTTTTGAATATTTAAATTACGCATTTTAACTTCATGCATAGGAATGTTTATACGGTACATATACCAGTTTTGTCTATTTGATTGTCCCTGCTAATCTCTCGAAAGGCTCGAACCGATTTTGATGTGACTTCAACTGGCAGATAGGTGATGTAGTAAAAAGTAGCTTTTTGTAAATAACTTTTTGTAAAATTCCACGTAGACGAAGTCGCGGACATAGCTAGTCTATTATATTATATAACATAATCTATATATATAATATGTATACGGGCTAATGATGGAGGGTCCATTACATGGCTCCTTTGTTATCAATGTACTTTCTAGTTAACTCTGAAAATGAAGTTGCATTTTATCTATATATATAAAAGAAAGTCGTGTTTGTTACAACACTTATAGTAGGGTAGGGGTAGGGTAGGGTAGGGGTAAGGGTAGGGTAGGAGTAGGGTAGGGTTAGGGTAGGGGTAGGGTAGGGCAGGGGTAGGGTATAAAAGTCCACCCGTGCAAAGCCGGGGCGGGCCGCTAGTAAAATATATATTTATTAAATTCTCTAGTTCTTTGTGTACGTGTTATTAAAGTAAGAACATCTACCCATTCACTCAGGACAGTTACTATTATTAAATAGAATTGATAGTATAGTATAAAGACCTCGGGTATTAACACTCAGGCACGTCTCGAACCAACTATCGAGAATCCTACTACAAGTTTAATAATACGTTGTTTAAAAAATATATTTTTTAATAAAACTTTCAATTCTTAAGAGTTGTTATCATGGTAGAGTATATTTTTTGGTAGGACATATTATGTAGTTAGTTAGTTAGCTGCCGTGTAGTTTCCGGCTTAGAATAGACCACCCCATGTCTTCCCATGGGTGTCGTAAAAGGCGACTAAGGGACATATGGCTAATGGATGGGCAGCAGCATCTATTGGCTCAAGGTTTACATCTTACTGCGATCACAAGTCCGTCTGCCAAGCGTGGTGATTATGGCAATATCCCTCTACGATCCTGGCTTGCCAAGGTCTGTTAAGAGGAGGCCCGTGTTCAGCAGTGGACGTAAACGGGCTGTTGATGATGATGATATGTAGTTAGACACGACACTTTTGCTACTTCACCGGGTATGAAGGCGAGTAGCGCTACAGCCGTATTAAATGGTTTGAAAACTACAAACTAAGCAACCAGCGCAATAGGGCGTGCCCTAGGACTTGGACCTCGGCTAAGGCTAGTCGGTGGTGGTGGATGGAGGCATTATGATTTAGTTATTTATAGGGAACTCAAAAGGGTATTGTGCAACTTTAACTTAAGGAAGAAGTAATAGGTAACATTTACTAAATGAATTTAAATAATTTGATAACCTCGTATATGGCTCGCTTTAAATCTAGGAGGCTTAAATCCTTGTGCAAATTCTAAGATTTCTTTCCGGGACTGGATGGTTGAAGAGCTACCCTCCGTGCCTCGGAAAGCACGTTAAGCCGTTGGTCCCGCTCGTTATAACATCATCTATAATAATTGTATACCAGGAAATGGGCAGCAGCGTTTCCTTGTGTGTTACGACATAATACTGCGATCACCAACCCGCCTGCCAAGCGTGGTGACTACGACGAAAAAACCCAGGGAGGGTTCCCATGTTCAGCAGTGGACGTTGTATGGGATGATGACGATGATGATGATGATAATGAATTAAAATAACAGAATAATTCTAAAAATTAAACCGACCAAATAAAAACTACTACTTAAATAAGAAACTAAAAATGGAAGGCATTAAAACGGAAGTATTCAGGTTTATTTTCGTTAATCATATCAAAATTGCCATCCGTAACGGTGGGTAATAAATCCCTTCGTTCACCAGTAACATATATACATATTATTATTAATTCCTTCAGTTTCTCACAGTAATCGTGATTGATATATTTCCCTCGATGATCTTACAACATCTTAAATCGAGATATAGTATACGAACATTTATCGCTTATAATTTATAACTGAGTCTCAATTTCACTTATTGATTGATTGCGTACCTCTTACTCAGTACAGTCGACAAAATAAGTTGTTTAACTACAGGCTCTAACTATTAGAAATTGTAGGAATAAGTCATTCGTAATCTATAATATTTGTTCGTTTACTTAAACGTGCTAAACTCAGAAACTACTAGTCCGATTTGCAAAATTCTTTCAGTATTAGATAGTCCATTTATCGAAGAAGGTTAAAGGCTATATTTTAAGCTATCTAACGATGAAAGTCGGTCCAGTCATTACTGAGATTAGCCGGAACGAACAGACATACAAACATTCATAGAAATTTCGTACCTAATACCTGGTTATTGTCCTATGACAAACATACGCTTCGATTGTATTTATTTGTAAAGATAAAGTAAAAAAGTAATGAAATCTAGACAATCTAGGGCGGGTATCACCGCCACTCTTAGTCGAATGTATTATATTTTGACAAAATTTTGAGCGAAATCAATATTTTAGTGTAATTTGTTTATTTAATTTGTGTAATGTTCGAGTAGAATAAAGTTACATAAGTTCGACTATTTCTTCTTGTAAACTTGTAAGTATAAGTATAAAAGCCAGTCTAGTCCTATCCAGATTTTTCCTTTAATTTTATTTATATGCGTATTAAAAGCAGAAGGGGAGGCATTCGCCCAGCAGTGGGACGCTATAGGCTAGATTAAATTAGAAAATGTGTCACACTACGCTGGATTTTTGCAATGACAGTCGATTTTTTATATACCAATAGTAGAAGGGGGCATTACCATATCTTTAATACAGCTGAGACCAGCTGAGGGTTCTTCATCAGATACTTCAGACCTTCGATTTTTGACATCAAATGAAGCGGCCCACCAAGTTGAATATTTTTTGTAAAGGCGGTATGTCGATCTGTATATGTAGTTTGGTTGGGCTCTTGTGTTTTCTAATGAGGGTCACCAGGTACTCCAGATCTTCGATTATCCTAGTTTTTATAGTTTTCTCTTTATGTGGCCATTAAACCCTAACTCTGTACCAAATTTCAGCTCTCTGAGTTTATGGGAAGTACTAGTTCTATTCTGATAATCATGAGTCAGTGAGTGAGTGTCATAAATGCGAAACTTTGCTTTCGCTTAACTTCGGAAGTAAATGACCTACAGACTTGAAATTTTGGATTTTTAGTATGTGTTTAAAGCTTACTGGATGAGGAAAATTTCTGCGTTCTGGTCTTATCCAGAGGTTCTCAAATAGGGACCTGAAAATGCGGCGAAATGGTTTCAGTAAAGGATGGTACGGCAGTGTTTGCTTCACGCTCGACTTGGCGGGGGCACTGCCGTGCCCCCCGATTTATACTATCTCATGGACTGCCAATGACGATACACCCCGCTTTGACTATCGACAACTTAGTATGTTTATGGTGTGATTTTAGTGTTCATGACACTTTTTTTATGTAGATAATTTATTTTTATTTCTAATAGTCAACGAAAATAATTTCGTCGCTGTGAAGTGACTTATATTACTGACTATACCTGCAGAGGATTCCCCTGACCGGAATAGTACATTTTTCAAACTGTGACACTCTTTGACAATGGCTTTATTGATTGACATTATCTAAGATTAATAGTTTAGTTAATAATTGATGAGTTTCAATTGTCAGATAAAAATTATCAGATTTTGTATGGAAATTCTATCGAAAAATTTGCTCCTAAGAAATATAATGTTATATAGACCGATGTGCAAGTTCATGTGACTGTACTTGTTTGGTTAATAATATTTAACCCAAGCAGGTACTCCTTACAGGTGCCAGATTGCTCATGCGTACCCGGCCCCCGCCAAGCAACGGCGGATTGAAGGAGTTGGGGGTTTTAGTGGTGTAGGGTCCTCTCCTCGTGGTATGAGTTTAGCATACCACGCTAAGGAGAGGGCGAGTCCCACATATCCCACCGCCAGCGCGCGAATCGGGAATGCGTGAACGAATTGTCTCCCGGCCAATAAATAACAAATACATGTATATACTCCTTGCAGCGGCTTTTCTTAGTGCGACACGTTCCCTGAGTGCTGGTATTTCACATTACACTGCATACAGGGTGTCCCAAAAGGTTAAGTAGCTGGGAAAGGGGGTGACAGGGATGGACACAATGGTCACTAGAAAAATAAAAAATAAATCCGCTCTGGGTATTAAAAAAAAATGGCATTTTTTAAAAAACTTAAAATTTTACACCTTGTTATTTTTGATGTTGATGTTGATGACCTTGTTGTTATTGAAGATTACATAACAGCATTTTTTTTAAATACAGCCATATTTGTAGGTACAGTTAGCACAAGGTGTAAAATTTTTAGTCTTTTAAAAAATGCCATTTATTTTTTTAAACACCCAGAGGGAATTTTTTATATTTTTCTGGTGACCCTTGTGACCATCCCTATCACCCCCCTTCCCAGCTACGTAATCTTTTGGGACACCCTGTATAAGCGATGTTAGCGTAGCAATGCTTCCAGCATTTTATAAACCTGGTCAAGATTTACTATAGTGCTTTATAATTTAGTTCTAATGAAATAAGTTGCTTTTGATGATGATGATGAAATCATGTTCTTATCTGCGTCCCATTCTTTTACTACCACCAGTTCTGGACGTGGCAACTCTGAGAAGAACTGGCAAGAAACTCAGAGGAATCCTTTTTTATTTAAATAAATTTTATTTTACAATGATTAATAAAGCAGTATTGTTTCAGAGCAACTCACTCCCAAGCAGTTTTGTCATTAACATAATCACAAATTTTATAATAAGCCTTTTTACATAATTTATCTTTGACATATCGTTTAAACTTGTTTGTTGAAAGATCTCTTACATTATTAGGAAGTTTGTTCTAGAAGCGTATACATTTCCCCATAAAAGAATTGCTAATTTTGTGGAGACGTGTAGCATGTAAAACAAGATTATGCTTAGTTCTAGTAATAACATTATGAGTGTCGCTTTTTTTCTTAAAACTATCTATATTCTTATGAACATATAAAAGGTTTAATAAAAGTTATTTGCTGTATTTAAAAAGAACCGGGTGTTTAATCCTTAAAGACATTACTCAATATTGTTATCCCTACTCATCATCATCATCAGCCCGTATAACGTCCACTATTGAACATGGGCCTCCTCCCGGGGAGGGTATTTGCCATAGTCACCACGCTTGGCAGGCGGGTTGGTAACCGCAGTATTATGTTGTACCACACAAGGAAACGCTGCTACCCGTTCCTCGATATAAAATTATTATAGATGACGTTATAATAATCGGGACAAACGGCTTAACGTGCTTTCCGAGGCACGGAGGGTAGTCCCTCAACCAACCAGACCCGGAAAGAAATCTTAGAATTTACACAAAGATTTCCGGTCTGGCTTAGGAATCGAACCCACGACCTCCGAGATTTAAAGCGAGCCAAATACCGCTTCGCTATGGAGGTTGTCCTCGCTACTAGTATCCCCTACTAGTATTTCATAAATAGCAAGATGTTTGTTTAGTTTGTATAGACATCATGAAAAAGAAATATTGTTGGACTTCATACACTCATAAAAAAATCTCCTATCCATTAAATACATACTTATTTTTGTTGGGAATACGATACGATACGGGCAAGCCGCTTTACCAACAAAAATCTTAAATTAAGAATTTCTTACCTGGCGCGGAAATCGAGTCCACAGGACCACATATGGAGGTTATCGGATAGGAATAGACACGGATTCAATATTCTCTATTCACTCCGCAACCTTCAAGTTAAGTTGCTACTTAAACTTACAAAGCAGAGAAATTTAACGTACTAAATTAAATTAGCACCGCACGTATTAAGAATTAATTATAATGTTATATCTTCTGATCTTGATGTTAAGTGACAAGAGTGATGTTGTATACTAAGGGCCTCAACATGAAGACTAAGAGGGTATCAATATTAAAATTTTACATTTACATTTACATAGTCTATGACTCAGTCAGGCACTCAACCACGGTACTGGGCTGAGTGACTGACGGACTGTGCTTTCTTACTTTAATAAAACCGTAAATCTGAACAATTTTTATTGATTTCTCAGGTAGGTACTTAAGACAAGTGCTACGGATTTATCAAAAATGTATGTGTGTGTGTGTATTAAACAAACGGACATATTCCAGCTAATCTCAGTAACATCTGAATTGCTTTTGACGGGACTGATCGAATGATGTCGCGGGCTCGTTAATTATATACGAGTATTTAAACGTGACGCAGTAATTTCTTGTATGTAATGAATATTGTTTAAATAAATTTAAGTTAAGAACCTTAGCTCAATGATAATGGTCGTTGCTTCTAAGACCTGAGACTGTTCTGGGTTCGATTCCCACCATAGACAATTATATATGTGATTTACAGATAATTGGTCTGATTCTGGGTGTGCTTTTATCGGTGAATTGAGTGTTAGTGAAGACCGACGGATTATTAAGGATTATTTCTCCAATGTGGGAGTTGTCTTAAAAACACAGATAAAATCTTTTTCCATTGAAAGAAAAAGCATGATTCAATAGAAAAAGGACAAAAAAATCCGAGCTTAACGATCATTTAAGCCTTTCATTCTACTTGCACTAAAAATGTCTCCGCTACTTGACATTCTCGATTGCGCCACTTCAGAATAATTGCTCCGACTCAGGCCATTGTCTTGAATTGGGACACAAAAAACTTTGGGAAGTTTTCAAGACTAAAACTTTTAAAACAAAAACCTGAGTGTTTGCAAAAAAAAAGACTCCGTTTATTACATTCATACATTTCATTTGCCTTTAAACGAAAAATAAGAATTGTTGCAAAAATTACCAAAAGTTATTCAATGAAATGTGAGTAATCTAACAATTGGTAAAAATTAATGATTTATGTACAGTAGACTAAGGATATAATCTACAACAAGCGTATATCAGAGTACGGGTAGCAGCGTTTCACTGTGTGTTACAACGTTGTACTGCGGTCACTAACCCGCCTGACTAACGTAGTGACTATGGCAAAACTCTCCTTCAGGAAGCATCCTATGTTCAGCAGTGGACGTTGTACGGACTGATAATACCCAAGACTGATTATCATCATACACTATAACGGCACTGCATGAAAAATCTTAAGCATGACATCGCAAATTGAGGCTACTGCTAGTCCCTAGCCTAGCGCAGCCCGCTCGCCTTTATGCCTCAGTTTATATTATATCATAATTATTTGCTAATATGAGAACATTCTGATGTTAATATTCTATAACCGTGGGATACTCTTGTATCAGTAGTGGTCCAGCTATTCGGGCTGATAATAACATAGCTTACAAATGTAGAATTTAGTTCTACCCACACCTCGTGGCACAATGCTTATCCGCCCTAACATATTAAAATTGTTAACTTAACTATTTCTCTTAAAGCCATGATTATGAAAAAAGTTAATAATATTTCCATCCCACTCTGAAACACTCCAGTTGCTCTGAATATGTATGAAGATAAGGGAAGTTTTATGTGACGGAGCGACCTCTCAAGGGGTTAATATTTTTGCATTCACTCTCATTTTGCATATGTCGGACAAACCAAATTTTTAATGGCTTGTGGGAAATATGCGATGAAATTTTATAGCTTGTTGTTATTTGTTAAGTTTATTTATTTTGTTTACAAGTTTTTAGTAGCTGAAATATTTTCTACTTATTTTTAAGTACAGTGATGATAAAAGTCGCCGCAGAATTATATGACACCATTCCTGCGCAGTAAAAAAATTACATTCAAATACAAGTTTAAAGCCGTGCTATTTAGGTATATTTTACAGTGATAACATATTATTATAAAGATTTTCGCTTTATTGCTAATAGTCACTCGATAGTTTAATGCTGGTTTTTCACCAGAGGGGCGAGAAGAGACGAGGAGGGAATTGAAATTTGTATGGTAAATTTTCAATCCTCTCTCAGCGCATCTTTGGTGGAAACAGTGTGGCGAGACGAGACGAGGCGAGGCGTGAATTGAAATATTTGTTTGTGTAAAAATTAACCGTATTGCTTCCGATATAGAGTATAAATTACTTTGCAACAGAAACACGCTTCTCGCGAGATGCTTATTATTGTTCATTGCTACTTATTACCGTGTTATTACCTGTGAATGGGTATTTTTAGTGGAAAAGGGTTAGTGCGATTTCAATTCCCTCCTCGTCTCGTCTCGCCTCGCCCCTCTGGTGGAAAATTAGCATAAGTCTCGCTTACCGCATAGTTATGACACGTTTCAAGCGGCCGACCCACGTGACGTGCTAGATTAGAACATAAGCGGTCTACGTTTGGGCAACGTAGTTGACTGCTAGCTGTCGTCAAATAAACACCTCGGTGTTTATGTGACTCGTAGTCATCTCCGATGTAAGGCGGTGATGTGCGGGAGCATAGTTGAAGCGGGGTCGTGTAAGTGAGCCACGACCTGGATTTCAGTTGGTTTATTCATCCCATATCCATTAGATTTTTTGAGGTAATTTTGTTTTTATGAAAAACATATAATTCGTTTTTTTATAAGTGCGAGAATTTTATCAAAATATTTCATTTTTATTGTAGGGTTTATGTGTATATGCTCTAAAAAAAAGTGAACAAATTAATTTTTGGATTATTGACAAGCGAAAAATTGTAATTTTTTTTTTTTTCAAGTTACAAATACAAATGTCTCCAAATTTATAAAATATAAACACAGCGAGATTTACGTCGTCTTAAAATATTCCACAAAGCTATGTCCTCAACAAAGCAAAATCTTAAATTCAAATTTTTATTTTTGCAGTCAAGTCCGGTCCGAGTTAAATTTTGGGTTAATTGAAATAATAACACAACTTCCGCATAGTCTTAACGCGTGGCCATAATTGAAGCCACCAGAAAAAGCTCGCGAGGGACTTGGCTGCTTCTCACAAATACACTCAACCTCATTTGAATACAAGTATACTGTGAAAGTTTTAAGAATATCTGAAAAGGGTACTTTGTGTAAAAGTTTTTAATTAATGTTACATAATATTTTGTGGTAGTCAATGGTAGGTAATAATAAACTTACTATAATAATATCTACTCATGGGTGTCATAAAAGGCGACTAAGGGACATATGGCTGATGGATGGGCAGCAGCGTCTATTAGCCCAAGGTTAACATCTTACTGCGATCACCAATCTGTCTGCTAAGCGTGGTGATTATGGCAATATCCCTCAACTGTTCTGGCTTGCCAAGGTCTGTAAAGAGGCCCATGTTTACAAATTGTGAAATGCATTTTAAATTTATATGTATACGTTTATGAGAAGAGTTTACTATTAAGTGCATAATGTACACAGCTAGCAGTGAACTCTTCACTCATACAGAATTACCAGCTCTCGTACTGACATAAACATATTTATTTACATTATTGATATTGACGGTGTAAACCTATCTGTTTTCCTACGTTTAAATTTTGTAGAGAACTATATATATATATTATGTAGTTACTAAATTTATATATATGCACATAAAAGTATTTTAAAAATCCTTTCACCTTTCAAAAACTACGTGAACCAGGAGTAACATAGAGTTGGGCCCCGCTCCCTTCGAGGCTGACCCATGAGGAGCAGGGACGCCTCTACACTCCAGGCGTCCCTATAATTGGGCAAATGGGCCACTGTAAGTGGGGCCTAGGAGATCCCGCGATACTATACTGGCCGCAGGTGCCGTCGGGGGGCCGGATTGCTTATGCGTACCCGGCCCCCGCCAACGGCGGATCGAAGGAGTGTCCGGGGGGTTTTAGTGGTGTAGGATTATTTCCTCGTGGTATGAGTTTAGCATACCACGCTATGGAGAGGGCGAGCCCCACATATCCCACCGCCATCGCGCGAATACGCTGCAGCGGCGGTGGGAATGCGTCAATGCATTTATAGAGTATATTTAATTATGAATTTCCTACGAGAATACGGTTCCTGGTAGAATCTATACATATAGGTAAAAGGATTTATTTGATATCAACCTTTATTTAATGTAACTCTATTATTTAAATAAAAATAGCGACATCTAGAGTAATCGCACTTACTACAAGAAGACGAGTAACGCCATCTATCACCCAGCATCCTAACTAACCTGTATCGCGCATTATAAGTTCGCAAGCTAATTAAAACAGAAACAAGATCTGAATATCAACAATTGGCAGTCGTCGGCCGCCGGGCACACCATTTCATCCGGCAAAGAAGATCTTCATGTTCATCAGCGTTCCTCTAAAGAATCAAACAATAATAATCCTTATTATTTTACTTAACAATGGTGGAATTGGTTTTGAACTATCAAAACATGTTACATAATTATTTCAAAACTTGTATATTTAGACCCAACTTTGTGCTACACTTCGAATATCATAGTTCAAGTTCTCAGTAACTCCGCATAAGTTTTAGCTAAACGGCAATTATAATTGATTACGACATCGACATTCGACATCTTTATTTAAAGTTTGGAAGCCTTAATCAAAATATATATTCAGAGTGTTCTATTTAAATTAATATTATCAGAGAAAACAAGATTTCAAATTTTTCTTGAATAATACAAATAAGATTTTTTAGAAATTAATATTCGTAATAAACTTTAGTTTATTACTCGGATTTGGTTGGGAAATATAGTCAAAATGACTAATACTCGTATTGCGGTTAATGAAAGATGATGTCCCACATTATTTTTATTATTTTATTTTTCGATCCCAAGACATGTCGTAGGGTTAACTTACAACACTTGCAACACACATCATCCAATCACTCCCTTCCACACCCACCCACACAAACCCACTCTCACCCACACACACCTGCACTCAACCACACACACACACACACACACACACACACAATCGACAGTGCGCAAAATTTATGTAAAACTTCAAATAATTGTTTATTCTGTTCTTTTTGTCTTACCTTTTTATTACTTCTTTTTATTATTTTGTACATTTTTACCATACATACATACTCGTATTTAAGATTAATAACTTATATTAAATGTATAACTTGAGGAAGGGCGGAGCATCCTAACACAAGCAAACTACTTGCTTAAAATGATGCTCCTCACTGTAAACTAGTATAAGTTATTTAAGTTGTTGTAATAAAACATTTTTAATTAAAAAAAAAAAAAAAAGCTTTATTTTTGTATACTTAATAATATAATTCTTGTGTTTAATATTGTCATTTTACTTTTCCTTATTAAGACAGGAGTTATATTTTTTTTATTAAGATACGAGTTCACATTAATCTTCGAGACCTATCGCACAACTTTCTATGAAAACAAATATTTTACTTTGGAATAGTCATATAAAATATTATTGTAGTAGCTACGATCTCTTACTACGCCCTAGCAACGTAGAAGAAGTAGGAAATATTTCGTAGCACTTGCATATCGTCAGCAAAGTTTTTAAAAGGAAAACAACACCAATAGTAATGACACGGTGTTGATAATTTGTATATGTGGACCATTTTTTGTCAACCTCCGTAGCTTAATGGCATAAAATCTCGCCTTTAATATGTTGTACATATACTGTGTTAATTAACTCCGCCTTTGAGCGAGGCCCATGTTCAACGTTAAACCAGTTGATGATGATATTTTCGTCAAGGCGAGAATCAATGCCGCAAGTGCCGCAACCTCCAAGACTGCCGGACAGTGCCGGATAAATATTCTAAAGCCGTAAAGTAAGAAACTAGTCATCTGTAATACAGGTAACATATAAAACAACTTCTTACGTACTTTATGTTATGTAAATAAAAAATAGTACAACATTGTTATGTACGGAGAATTAAATAATTATATTGCGCGATGAACTAGTAGGCAGCGCGCTGGAAGCACGCTATCAACTCGCTTACAGCGCGCGGTCCGTTTGATTACAGCGGCGACTACGAGTCGAGTGCATGATGAGC
The DNA here is from genome assembly GCA_947037095.2 of Nycteola revayana. Classification (NCBI taxonomy): domain Eukaryota; kingdom Metazoa; phylum Arthropoda; class Insecta; order Lepidoptera; family Nolidae; genus Nycteola; species Nycteola revayana. Next base: position 23,049,502 of record OX344845.2, on the reverse strand, counting down.
GCGCTTACTGCCCGCAGTCGTTCCCATATTGACTTTATGAAATATATAATACTATACAATTTCAGTGCTCAAAATGACAATTAATCGCCGAGTTGGAGCCGTGATATTACTTTATACTTTTTGGTTCATTTATTAAGGTTGGAGTTCTGTCCGCCTTTATGCCCGGTGATACTTCACCAAACGTGCAATATGCTAACATATATTTTTTTCCGGTGAGAAATACATTTACGCATTCCCACCGCCGCTGCAGCGTATTCGCGCGCTGGTGGTCGGATATGTGGGACTCGATCTCTCCATAGCGTGGTACGCATAAGCAATTCGGCCCAACCCTACCATACCTTGGCTAATTGAGTGTGACTGTCAGAAAAAAAAAGTTAGTGGATTCAAGCTTACTTACACTACAACGGTATTAACTTCACTAGCTTAACGCGCATTAACGTGCTCGTTAAATTTTGAATAACACTTCATATTAGTACTTTACTATGGTATAACTAAGAAGATTACACCGCTAAGTGCTTCGGCTTTAGTGTGGCCGTCGAATTAATGGCTCGCTTTTCACGATGCATTTACGTGGCTTACATATTTAAAGAGTGCAGGAAATTGAATAGTTAATTCGCCAGTAGAATAAATAAAATGATTTCAAAATTGATATTTGACCACCGGCACGATTCGAACCTGTATCTTAGGTAAAGCCCCTAATACCTTAACCAATTAGGCTACGGTGGAACCACAGCCGGTCATCGAAATTTATTAATCTCTTTGTAACACGTTCTTTGTAACACGCTCTTTGTAACAGCTTCCATGCTGGTATGGGAGAAAAGAAAAAACTTTGAATGTACCAGCTACTTCTCATCCCGCGCAGATCGTAAAAGCCGATCGAGGGAATGGGTGAATATAAGAATCATGTCACCCATCACTATTTTAATTCTCTTTCCACTTTATCGCCCACCATTACGCTAAAAGTGGCCTTTGTGTCTTGCGGCCCAGGGCTATGTCAGCTTAGAGTCGCAAGACCCAAAATGCTCTGTCTGCCCTATTAGGGATAAAGACGTGATATTGTGTTTGTAACACGTCTCTAAGGGGGGCGTCTAGGGGGGAATTAGGGGCTTTACCTAAGATGCAGGTTCGAATCCTGCCGGCGCTCGAATTTTATTAATCTCAATTTTTAAAATATAATATTAGTTAAACTTTTCCATAAAGTGTTCAAAACATTAAAAAAAATAAAATTATGTTTATTACTCAACTAGCTTGTACGACTTAGTACGCATGGAATAGTGACATTGAGTTAGCACCCATTTCAAAACATTCGTCATAAGTATTCCGCTCCTATTGGTTTTAGCGTGATGATATATAGGTTATAGCCGCAGCCGCTCGAAGCGGCCGTAGCCCAATGGCTAGGGCGTCGGACTTGTGATCTTAAAGTCACCGGTTCGAACTCCACCCATTGCACTACCGACGTGAACCCACTCGTAACAGTTGTGTTTTAGCTTAGCACGAGGGCTTATCAAGGATGCTAGTGAAATAAAAAAACACTGCTCTTAAAAAAAAAAAATTGCCGTCCAAAATAAATAGGCCACAATAAAATCTAACACTGGATTTCTCAAATCGGATTGGCTTTATTCTATTATGTAAAATAAATGATGGCCGTATGAATTGTATAGACTGTGAAAACACTGAGCTGATTTCAGAATAATATACTGTTGCTTATTAATATTACAAAGCTAAGTGTGTTTTGGACAAACATTTATGTAACCAGCTACAAGGCTTTTGCTGTCTTAGATAATGGTTTTTATACTAAAATGTAAGCTGTATGCCCCATGGGTTCTTATACTGCGTTAAGTGTTCAGGAGAACCCAACAATTTTTAGGCGTTCACCACCAAGGACTGGCGGATGTCATCCATCTGCAGTTCCCAGCGTCCCCGTGGCTGTCATTCGGAGAAGCAACCGAGGGATTTAAGTATGGAAACTATAATTTATATCATCGCTATAGAGAGGGTCACCGAATGGTTTCCGGCTTAGAATAGATGACCCCATAGCTTATAGGTGACGTAAGAGGCGACCAAGGAAAATTCACCTGATGGATGGGTAGCAGCATCTATCAGCTAAAAGATACTTCCATCTTCATAAATTACCAGTCCGCCTGTCTAGTAATTAAGACAATATTAATGAACTTTTTTTTTGTCCGGTGGGATATACATGTACGCATTCCCACCGCCGCTATAGTGTATTCGCGCGCTGGCGATGGGATATGTGGGACTCGCCCTCTCTAAAGCGTGGTATGCTAAACTCATCCCACGAGGAGAGGTCCCTACACCACTAAAACCCCCCGGACACTGCATCGATCCGCCGTTGGCGGGGGCCGGGTACGCAAGAGCAATCCGGCCCCCCGACGGCACCCGCGGCCAATATGGTACCTCGGAATCTCCTGGGCCACACTTACAGTAGCCCATTTGTCCAATTTTAGGGACGCCCGGAGTGTAGAGGCGTCCCTACTCCTCATGGGTCAGCCTCGAAGGGAGCGGGGCCCATGTTCCCCACTCCCCGAGGCAGAGCCTAGGGCGGTAGGCGGCGGGAATATTAACGACCCTGGTTTGCCATGTTCTGTTAAGCCCATATTCAGTAGTGGATGCAAATGGGTTGATAAAGTATGGAAAGGAGAGTCCTATATACCCCACTGCGGTGAGGATGCCGAAAACATTTCTCCTGATGTTTTTTCGAAGGTAATGCAGCAGAAAGGTTTTTAATGCACTAGTAATACCATAAAATTGTATTTCCATAATAGAGTTTGTACTGAATACACAAGATCGATGACATCATGACTCAGAAAGTGTATTAGTAAAGGATCGCGTTCATGTTTTTTAACAAGATATATGACGTCACAAAATGGCCGATAGCGTTTTCGAAAGTCAAAGACATAGACAAAAGAAATAATTTTCATATTGAGTTTATACAAGTTTTATAAACAGAAATGATTATATTTAGGTTCCATATGACAGTTACTTTTAGAAATAAATATAATTGTAACATAATTTTATATGTGTCAACTAGCCTATTCACTGTTTGACTATTATAAACAGAAAGAGAGAAAGATAAATATTTATTTATAATGCACTGGTTTTTAGAATATAAACATGTTATATTTAATTAATAAACACCACAGTGCACACAGGCACCAAAAATAGGTACCAACTTCAGCATTATGCTATATTTACCCATTTATGTGTGAATATCCGATTACCCTATTATTGTATTTACGTATTCTGTAGTTAAGAACTTTAATATATCAATCTAGATTACTATAAGTGTCTTCAAATAGCCAAATTCTGAATAAATCATTTCACTTAATTACTAGACATGTAGGTAAAGATTTGTATGAGGCGAAATGTTTCATCTAATAGAATAAGAACTGTAAGTCGTCGGATTAATATAAGCTGCTCATACGAGCTGAGAGTTTTATTCTATGTATATGTTTGAGTGGTTCTTAAGGAGAAAGAGATTATCTACGAAAGTTGTTTCAGTAAGAAATGGACACGAAAGTAAGATATTTTTATCAATTCTGTAGTATAAAAATAATGAAATAATGAATTTTATTCAGCACTTAGGTATTTACATACACTTGCACTTGTCAGAATTACAATGTAAGAAGATAAATTAATAAAAAAAAAACAAACCTATAACTAACAGATAATTCTTACTCTATAAAATATCCGACTAGGTAACTTACAGTAGTAGGTAGGCAATAGCAAATCTACAGATTGCGTAGTCCGTCCGTCTGTCCTATGGCATTTTTTGCAATTAACCAATCATTATTATTATAAGAAGAAATTAAAACCGCATCCAAATTGCAAGTGGTTTGGTGGTGCACATTATATCTAAGTGGCACACACCTGAGGGCACCCTTATGGGGTTTAGGACCACGACCCAGGGTGCCACTGAAGGATAAAAGGTAGGATAAAAGGACTGAAAAATAAAAGGTAAGCCTATTCTAAAAACATTAAAATAAAATATTTTTGTAATCTTCTTCTGCTTTTCGTTTAATTTTGAGAAGACCAGTACTCGGCCACTGACACAGCATTATCAGTGGCGTTGCACAGGTCCTCGCGTGTACAGGTGTTGGGGCACGCAGGGCAGAATAGGAGGTGCGCTATTGTCTGGGGGGAGATACCACACGGACACGCAACGGTTTTGTAATGAATTAGAAAGTATAATGTACAGTATCAATCCGTTTCAGTACTTGCTACTTATGTGACGGTTAATGAATGAACTATTTCATTTCATTTTACTCCAACAACCGGTTAACGGCCACTGCTGAACATGGGCCTCCTCTTAACAGACTGGCTAGCCAGGGTCGTTGAGGGATATTACTGTAGCTACCAAAACATAGCAGGTGGATTGGTAATCGCAGCAACATGGTGAGTATCCTTGAACTGATAGATACTACTGCCCATCCATCAGCTTTATGTAACTTAGTCATCCTCTCACGGCACCCGCGGGAAGATACGAGGTGGTCCATTCAAAGATGGACATCACAAAGCTTATTATTTTAAAAAAACACAGATAAAAAAAATCACGTAACGTTGCACGCTTTATGCATATAAGGACTTTATATCTTGGTCATAGAGTATACATTCTTGTATATCGCACTTATCACGTTCTTCCACGAAAGGGTCGATACCCCAAAAACCAAAGACCCTACGACGATGTTTCTGTACAAAGGAAGCGACATCAACGGCGTGACACGACAAAAACCTTAGTAGCACTTAAAAATTCCTAACTTCATTAATTCGACCCGTTTCAAACACATTAGCCAAACGCCACAAGACAGACGTCACACATTCCTACTCTATAGCATGGTTGGTTTAACTAGGGACATACCGAGAGGCACATTGTCTTTTATTTGTTTCATCTATATTATAACGTAGCGGTATTTGGCTCGCTTTAAATCTCGGAGATCGTGGGTACGATCCCCATGCCGGATAGGGAATCTTTGTATAAATTCTAAGATTTCTTTCCGGGTCTGGTTGGTTTAGACTACCCTCCGTGCCTCGGAAAGCACGTTAAGTCGTTGGTCCCGATTGTTATAACATCATCTATAATAATCTGCACTGCAGCGGTGGCTCAGTGGTTACGATAGATTCCTCTGAGACCTGGTGTTCTGGGTTCGATTCCCACCCGGGACAATTATTTGTGTGAACCACAAATAGTTGTTCTGAGTCTGGGTGTTCTTTGTGTCCGTGAAATGTATGTTTGTAAAGTCCCCCGCGACACAGGGATTTATTTCCCTAGTGCGGGAGTTGTCTTTTTGAAAATTAAAAAAAAAAAAATTAAAAATCCTATATCAAGGAACGGGCTGCAGCGTTTCCTTGTGTGGTACAACATAATACTGCGGTCACCAACCCACCTGGTGTGGTGACTATAGCAAATACGAAGGTATTTGCCTCGGGAGTAGGCCCATGTTCAGCAGTGGACGTTGTACGGGCTGATGAGGATGATGATATTATAGAGAGAGTTGATTGTTTGTTAGCATTGAATAGGTTCTGAAACTAAACCGATATCAAAAATTATTTTCAGTTTTAATAAGCTACCTGTGTCATCCAGAAGTAACAATAGCGATATTTAATTATGACGTTACCATGGGAACGGGAGCTATACTCTATAGGGTTCAATCGCATGCGAGAAGCTAGGTAAAAATATAAAAACGTATCACACCACAAACTTTTGGTTTATAGTGCGTTCTATAAAGGTAATCTGTATTCTGTTTTCTTTTTGTATAACCATAAACATCACCTACAAGGAAAAAAGTGCCTCAATAAAATATATATTTTTATTACTTACTCATAAATATTAATGCCTGTGTTTATTCGATCTTAGTCCTCTTTATTTTATATATTAATATTATAATATTTGGAGAATTTATAAGCGATACGACAGTGAAGTAGTAATTTTTTTTCGGACGGCTATATATAGTTCAAATTCACAGGACGTAGTTAAATAGTGCAGCAATGAAAATTATTTTAAATATCTAAGTAAGTGTCTCATCATATTTTATAATATTAAATTTGACTCCCAAAGAAGCCAAGAATCATCATCATCATCATCAGCCCGTATAACGTCCACTGCTGAACATGGGCCTCCTCCCGAGGGAGGGTATTTGCCATAGTCACCACGCTTGGCAGGTGGATTGGTGACCGCATTGTTATGCTGTAATACACAGGGGAAACGCTGCTGCCCGTTCCCTGGTTCGTTTGTTATCGATGATGTTATATCAATCGGGACCAACGGCTTAACGTGCTTTCCGAGGCACGGAGGGTAGTCCCTTAACCAACCAGACCCGGAAAGAAATCTTAGAATTTACACAAAGATTTCTTGTGCGGTGTGGGGATCGAACCCACGACCTCCGAGATTTAAGGCGAGCCAATTACCGCTACGCTACGGAGGTTGCCAAGCATCTAGACTCAATTTGTTTGCTTTATGCTAGTTTTTGTTCTACATAGTTTTTTTTTAATTTATATATGTCCCTCATTAAATCGACGCACTGCACAAAACTTTAAAGCGACGCGTTTTTTCAAGATCGACCTTTGTCAACCCTGTCAACCACAATGCTTTAGAATACTAAGGGCGGTGAAAGTGGGAGGACTGTCGACGTATATCGTAATTTAATGTTTATATGTATTGAAAGATGAAGAAAGAATAAGATAATGTAAAATATAATATACAAAATAAAAGATTTTCTACCATCGAGCTTGTATATGGTCATGGTACGGAGCATAACTCTCCTACTAATATTACAGACGCGAATGTTTGTAAGTATGGATGGATGGATGTTTGTTACTCTTTCACGCTAAAACTACTAAACGGAATTGGCTGAAATTTTGCACCCGGATAGGTTATACGCTGGATTAACATATAGACTGGAGCAGAGTAACGCGGTTAAACCGCGGGGCGCAGCTAGTAAACCATAAATGGGCACAAACTTCATGATAAAGCTACAAAAATAATGAGTCATTTTTGATGCAGTGCTTATATTCTAGTTCTTCATGACAACACATATTGGCATAGTGTTGAAAGCGTTGAAATCCTTGCTAATATGATAAAGCTGAAGAGTTTGTTTGAGTGCTCGAACGCGCTAATGTCAGAAACTATAGTTTCTAGATTTAATGAATTTTGAAAAGAGACTTATAAGACCCTTTTCAAAATTCATTAACTTATTATTACAAAGGTTAATCAATTACAAAGCTATCTTATCCATAATTAACATAGGCTATATGCCGTGTGGTTTCCGGCTTAGGATACTTAGTTATACCATTTACTAAACCTGTATATAATGTTAAAAATATTGTTCTTAATTAAGTATTAAAAAAATGTACTTAAATGTGTTATGCTTTATAAATGACGTATAACAAGCGCGAATTATTCGTCTACGTTACTAATAAACTATTTCATTTCATTTTATTTCATTATATTGGGTGGTCTACACCCAATGTCTTCCCATGGGTGTCGTAAAAGGCGACTAAGGGACACATGGCTGATGGATGGGCAGCAGCATCTATTAGCTCAAGGTTTACATCTTACTGCAATCACCAATCCGTCTGCTAAGCGTGGTGATTATGGCAACATCCCTCAACGATCCTGGCTTGCCAAAGTCTGTTTAGAGGAGTCTCATGTTCAGCAGTGGACGTAAACGGGCTGTTGATGATGATGATATTTATCGATGAAGTTCTTACAAGAACTGGAATTACGCTGATAAAACTGCCCTCGACTAGTATTATTTTCGTAAGATTCCACTTGTTTGAGTAAAAATAAAACTTTATGACTATATTCATTAAGAACTGTTGGTTTTACGAGTACTTTATACTAAGGATTTTAAGTTTGTAATGTATTTACATTAGACTTTCTGTTTTGTAAAGAAACATAACACAAAAATGTTATCGCGACTAATTTTATATGAAACCATGTTCTTGTATTTTTCTTTTCCTTGTTTTTGTTCATAATTCCAAAGGTCTTGTATAATAATACGAGTACACGGGTGATTGTTATTATAGATGATGTTGTTGGTTATAATAAGAATCATCTCGGAATATTATTTTTTGCAAAAAGTTACAATAAGTTTCCATTTTACGTTCGCGTTCGTTTTGTAAATTAGAGCGACAGTTGCACAAAACTTGCCTAAAATTCCAAATTTAAAATCCCTTAATCTTACCGGCAGCGACCGCGCTGAGCCGAGGTCCAAGTCCCAGAGGAGTGGGACGCCCTCTTCTCTACTTATCTATACTGAAGCTCTGCTCGCTTTTATGCCCGGTAAAGTAACAAAATTCACGTGACTAACTACACATGTCCGTCCGAAAAAAAAAACGTCGTCCATCATTAAATACATGTAGAATATGCTACTAAGCATATTCTATATTTAATGATAAAGTTCTTACAAGAACAGGAGCTACGTGGATGTAACTACTTTTTTTTAATTTTTATTGTTAGACTTACGTAGGTAGCCACGAGGCTTTTGCTACTTCACCGGGCATAAAGGCGAGCAGAGCTCCAGCCTTAATAAATGGTTTAAAAACTACAAACTAAGCAACCTGCGCAAGAGGGCGCCCCCTGTGGGGCTTGGACCTCGGCTCAGGGCTGTCGCTGGCGATGAGATTGGGGGATTATGACTTTTAGTATTTTAGGGGAGTTTTGTGCAACTGTCGCTCTACTTTACAGTTCGCGGGCCTCTCGGACTTCGGGTCTATGAGGGCATCGGATGGTTTTTTTTTTTTGCAATGTATCTACGCACGGGAACCTAGTAAGGAATTTATTTGGTGGAATGTTCAACCCTTCAGTGACGTCACAACATAATGAATAGCTAACATCGAGAGTGTACCCAAGTTTTTGTTAGCGGTTACGTCAAGAGTTCGGGAGCTCGAGTCAGTTGGACTTGACTGTTTAACTTTATATTGCTTTTAGATGAGCTATGTTACTTGAATTTGGAGAATTTGAAATACCTGAAAGGATTGCGGAGGAGTTATATAGTTATTTAACCTCCGTAGCGAAGCGGTATTTGGCTCGCTTTAAATCAAGGAGGTCGTGGATTCGATTCCCACGCCGGACAGGAAATCTTTGTGTAAATTCTAAGATCTTTTTCCGGGTCTGGTTGGTTGACGGACTACCCTCCGTGCTTCGGAAAGCACTTAAGCCTTTGGTCCCGATCGTTATAACATCATCTATAATCATCGTATAAAAAGGAACGGGCAGCAGCGATTCTTTTGTGGTACAACATGATACTGCGGTCACCAACCCGCCTGCCAAGCGTGGTGACTATGACAAATACCCTCCCCGGGACGCGGCCCATGTTCAGCAGAGGACGTTGTACGGGCTGATGATGTGAGTATATTTATTTAACAATGTTTTTATTGCTAACGATTGGGAAAACTATGAGAGTGGGCGTACCGAGGTAAAAGATAATATTCGTTTTGAAATGTAACTTTGTTATATAATTGTATTGTGTTCAAATAGGTAATGAATAAGTAGTTTAATACTATGTTTTGTTAAAAGAAAAACTGATACAAAAACTCTTAAATTGTTGAAAGAGAAAAATTATGGAAAGGCAAGTATCTTCCAGCGTCCACGCTGAACATGTGCCTACTCTTTATACCTTGGCATATTAGTGTCACTGAGGGGTTGTGACATATTCACCACACTTGTCAAGTGGATTGGTGATCAAAGTAAGATGGTAACTTTTAAAATTTGGGCTGATTGATGATGCTGCCCCTAAATCAGCTGTAAGTCCCATAGTCATACCGTCATCCATGGGAAGAAATGGGATGGTCTATTCTCAGCTGAATAAATACAGGGCATCTGTAAACCAACGCCATAAATAAATATTTATCTTTTCATAGACTTTAAAAATGGAATTAACACAATTTACAAAAGAAATATCCAATTGAAATAAATATTTTTTGCTATTATTAAAAATACAAAGGCACTCTTGTGTAGGTCATAGATCGTTATAGCATAACCAAGCTTCCCACGTGCGGTTTTACCCGCGCCACTCCCGTTCCCGTGGAACTTCGTAACAAAATAAAAACTACAGCCTTCCTCGACAATTGAGCTATATAATAATGAAATATTTATATTAACTAGGTCCATTCTTAAGAATATGCCGTGTGTTCTCCGGCTTAGAATAGACCACCCCATGTCTTCTCATGGGTGTCGTAAAAGGCGACTAAGGGACATATGGGTGATGGATGGGCAGCAGCATCTATTAGCTCAAGGTTTACATCTTACTGCGATCACCAATCCGTTTGCCAAGCGTGGTGATTATGGCAATATCCCTCTACGATCCTGGCTTGCCAAGGTCTGTTAAGAGGAGGCTTGAGAATGGACCTCGGGATGGTCTCGAAATTAATCGGACATGTCCGATGATGACAAATCGTGAGTTCAACCGGTTAGTTAATATAAATATGAGTACCACTCACGAAATTTTTAATTCTAAAATTTTTTTTTTTTTTATCGAACCAGTTGTTCTTGAGATTAGCGCGTTCAAGCAAGCAAACAAACACTTTATCCTGTTTTTGTTTTACTTTTTCTTGAATATATCATGATCTGCAAGCAAGCAAAGCCCGCTTGGTGATAAGTGTTTACCTTAGCCTGTAAACTGTGGTAGTATTCTATAAGCCGTCTCATACAAACAGCTGATATAGCATACTACCACCATACACTTCATTTAGTAGTTAAATAGATTCCATGTTTTAGTCCTGTCAATGTGAACTAAACTCAGTAACCTAAACGGCTTAACTTTACCAGTACCTAAAGAATATTCAGTCAACGATGATAGTCCATTAACTTGATTGATTGTCAATAACGGGCACATTCAACAGCGTCGCGTTAAAGTAGGGTTACCAACTCAAAAAATTGGCCACACGGACAAGATTCGTAAAAACCCCGGATTCTAGAGCCCAAAACCCGGAAAAGTCCTGAGGTTTTTTTTAACATAGTCAGTGTTAGTAAAATATAAAATAGTTGAAAATGTCAACGACTCAAAACTTAGCCGATATTTTAACTTTTAAACACACAATACAAATAAAGTCCGGCCCGGACGCCCTTTATACTAGGACCATTCAGGGGAATGCCGAACGGAGGGCAACCCTACGTTAAGGTATCAAGTTCGTACATGCGTGTCGATTGATTCAACGCTTAATTACTCCGACAACACATTGACATGACGCGATTGTTCAGACAGAACTGCGTTGGGACGTGTTTATTGAAATAGCATTAATACTATAATATCAAAGGGTAATGCACTCCGGTGATTGCTATTGTAGAGGAACGGTAAGTGGTGCTGCTGTTTTATGGTAATGAATTCGGATATCGTTCGCTTATACCTTTTAGATGCCAAGGGGGGTAAAGCGAGGGCCAACGGGGGGCGAGGCCGTGGTGGTGGTGCGAGCTGCGGCATCTCCTTCGCATACCACGCTACTGGATGATAGCCCCAGCGAGCCCATCAGCTACCATTTGCTCGACCACGGATATGGCGCTACGCCTCAGCACCAGATCAGACTTCTGAAGCGTTGAAAAGAAGACTGAATCTAAGTGAGAGCAGTTCGGGGAGTCAGGATCTCGGGGAGTCAGGATCACGTGGTGCCCATGAAGCCGGACTTTAAGACGCCGAAACAGAAACGTGTGAAAGTGCTCACGCCATACAGTTGACTGTCCACTTCTATGAAAAAGTACACAGAACGTTCCAGGTTTGACACATCATTAGGTTAACTTACAAAAAACTTCGTCACACTGTTGAAGTCGTCGCCCAACGGCGTCCTCGATTTGAACATAGCGGCGGAACATTTATCGTGGTGCTCCTACACAGAAAAAGAAGATCTTCTTTGCCGGGCGGGGTGGTGTGCACGGCGGCTGATGGGCATTTGTTCCTGTTCAGAACTTGTATACGTTCAAAATAGCTTGCGAATTTGTGTTGCGCGATACAGGTTAGTTAGGATGCTAGGCGCTAGATGGCGCTGCTCATCATTTTGTAGTTTATGCTACAACTTAAGATGTCGCTACGCTAATCTGTTTCATAGTTAGAAGCGGCCGTAGTCCAATGGCAAGGGCGTCGGAATTGTGATCATATGTTTGCCGGTTTGATACCCAGCCATTGCGCTACTGACGTGAACCCAATCGATACAAAAGCATTTTAGCTTAGCACAAAGGTTTAACAAGAAAATGTGCAAAAATTCTGCTAATAATATTTAAAAAAACAACAGCTCCTAGAATGTTATATTAGTTTAATGTAGAAATATTGGTATATCATGCGGTTAGAAAACAACTTATCGTTTAAGTGATACAGCCTATAAATGCTTATCATCAGCCTGTATTACCTCTAAGTATTAGACGAGAGGATCAACCTTTTATGGAGTACCCACCCTCTGTACTAGTAACCTTTGCAAAGAAAATTATTTTATTGTGTTATAATGTTTTCTAATCACAAATTTACGGCGGCCGTAGCTCAATAGCTAGGGGCATCGGACTTGTGATCTTGTGGTCGGTAGTGGCACTACCCAAGTAAACTCACTCGTAATACAATCATTTTAGCTTAGCACGAGGGGTTAACAAGAATACTAGAAGACTGCAAAACTCTGCTAGTAATCTTTAAAAAAATATCTAATCGAGCTCTTTGTATTCATGAAGGATGGATCATGATTACTTGATCGTAAAAACAATGTGTTGGTTAGGACAAATTGTACCTGAATGGTCAAGACATTAAGCTTCATCTAAAACCGTGTACATGTGACCGAACAAAAACATAGTTAATTCAAACATCGCATAGTTCGTTCGAGCTTCACGCACATCAAACTCAGTGGAAAAAAAAATTCGTGGCAATGCAGTTTGTTCATGATGACCATTTTGTTAAGTAAGTACACTGCTTAAGGTTGCAGTTTCCAAGTGTCTTCCTTAAACTTCCTTCATTTAAATTTCAAAATTAAGAATTATAAATTTGGACCACCAGCAGGATTTGAACCTGCATCTTAATCATCTTAGGAACATACAGCAGCATCTATCAGCTTGAAATACCATGTTGCTGCGATCACCAATCCCAGATGGATCCCTAAACTAAACAGGCTTGCCAAGATTATTTAAATAAAGCCCATGTTCAGCAGTGGGCTTAATGGACTGATGAAAGAAATACGGTAAACTTTTCCGCCAATTGTTATTTTTTTTAAATTCTTTCATTCAGTTCCAAACCTATATTTCATTACGTTGAAGTTGTTTCATTAAAGTCGTTTGTTACAAAATTGTTTTCTTAGTTGTTGATTTATGGTAAACTAAGTATAAGTCAAGATTTTAATTACAGTGCTGTTTCATGTAAAAGTTCAAAAAACTTCGCTGCATATAAAAGCTGAGGAAAGAAAATATTGACTAAGTTGTTCTATTCAAAAAAGTACAAAGAAGCATTCGTCATATGTGCCTGTATCGTAAACTGGCACTTACGACCAAATGCTTCTGATGTATGATAGGACATCCGTGCTTATGCTTCTGAGGTCACGATATTTAAGCATTCACTCGATCAGATGAAAATAATGTGAACTGTATGTATACGTTTATCACTGTTAGTAATTATTATTGTCTAAGCAACTATAAATTAACAAAGTAACGGTGTGATGGCGGAATATCTCTTGTTTTTCCTTCGTTTTATTGTTCGTACCTTCGCTTCGCCATTTCTTTTATGGAACATCTATTGTATTGCATTTCTTTTTTAATTTAGTTATTTTGTTTTTAGTTTTTGTATAAACACCTCATTTTTGAATTTGCAACACTAGAAGTCAATATATAATAACTTAATACAACTACAATTGAAACGTAAATTATAAACTTATAACTCATACACAAAAGATACTTGACGCGGAAAGAAGTAACGATCCCAATTATAAACTCTGAGTTGCTTATTATCTGCGAAAATGCTAAGATGAGCCACAAAAGGGAAACGACTCCAACGAAAGTTTTTGAAAACTGCAGCTGTCCAGTACTCGTGCCTCGTTAGAAAATTTTCAACTGTACTTGATCTGTAGAAGAGCTTTTCAGACCTCGCTAAGTTTCTTCAGGTCAATAAATATCGCGGGCGCAATGCGACGCAACAGTCAAAGAACGGATACAAGTTTCATATTTTATTAACGAAGAATTTCCTCGTTTCAATTTTGCTTGGGAATAGGGTTGTAAATAAAATGTCGAAGTTAATTATGATGTTCATTTCACTTTTTAAAGGCAAAGAAAAATATGGATTGTGTGAGAAGTGAAAAAACGTCTTGCGCCGACCTCCAACGAATTGGGATTGTGCAAGGAGGTTATCATTTGACTTTTTTAATTTTGTTTTTAGAATGATGGACTATTTACTGTTATAATATATATTATAGAATATAATTAGCAATACGACATTGTTAGTGTGTTTGGATTTTAATTGTATCGAAAATAAAATCGTATTCAATAGTCTACAACCAATTTAAATTATATTTTGTTAAAATACGAATTTAAATGCAAACTGAATTTGTATTCTGTCAAATACGAACATTTAATATAGTAACGCGAGGATTTCTGGTTGACATTTTTAATTATCCACTCGCAGATAAAATATATGGATGATGCCTTCGTTGCATGAAATACGGAATTGATTTCCGCAAAATTTATGTTTAAAATCCTTGTGTTTTCGGACCGACATATATTTTAACCACGAAGCTTTTGCTACTTAACCAGGCATAAAAGTGAGCAGGTCTCCAGCTTTATTAAATTTTAAATCCATCACCAGGCGAGTTGTCCATATTACAACTGAAGTTACGTGTAGAACTTTTAAATTTATTACCATTTTATTGTAATAAATTTAATTTTAACAGATCAACCATAATTGTACAATGTATTACCTTTTTTTTCTCTTAGCCCGTACTGTCCCACTGCTGAGCAAAGGCCTCCCCCAATTCCTTATCATTAAAAAAAACATAAGAAAAAGAAATTCATAAGAATCTATTAGCAACAAGTATAACCGCTAAACATCTAATGGACTTCTTTAGTTGCAGTTATAGAAATATGTATCAAAAAAGTTAAATCTTACCCGTTGGTGAAATGTTTACAGCGTTAGTTGCCACTTCCACCAATGCAACTCTTGAAAGCCACGACCAACGATAGCACACCATAGTAATGGCAATGAGCACCAAGGCTCACCACGTCACGGCAACTAAAACTGCCTTGGGACCCGCAACGAATTTAATCAGAAAGAGATTATGACGACTAAGAAAGTCTTACTCATCATAATCTAATTACAAAAACAAACAAAAAGAGAAATTAAAAATAATTCTTAAGTAATCTTAAAGAGGTACTTTACAACCAGAGGCCAGATGCACAGCGTTAATTTATATTTGAGTAGTAGGTAGGTATGGCTAAATCATACGCGTAGTGTGACACACACTATATAAGATTATAGAGGATTCTAATATATATTCAGTTAAATGAAATACTTATTTCATTCCATCAGAACTCCCTACATTACACACATAAAAAGAATAGACATTCTTTTTGGATGTAACAACATCCATATAGTAAACAACAACAAGAAAATACGTACCGATATTAATAATATAAACGAAATTGAGTCTATAAATAGTTTTAATTAGTAACAATGAAATAGTATGTAAGCATCATAGTCCGAAAAATACTCGACAGAATTTAATATGAGTCCATTAAATTCATGTTCACTGACACGAACTGCTGAGCTGTCAGCTCCGTATTGAACGTGGAATAAAGCACTCATACATTTTATTATTCCTTAATAATTTTCCGGTCACATTGAAAAATATGCTGATGCAACTTACAATTAAAAATATGATTGCGTTCATTTTATACTGAATAAAGATGGCTCTGGGTTGATAAATTACATTAACAAGTAATTAATGAAAAATCTATTTCATATAAAAATGTCTCTGAATGGAAAATTGTTAAAAAGCAAGAATTTAAAAACTTTTATATTTTTAAAATTATGTTTTTTTTTAAACATTGGGACCGTGGGGACCGGGAGCAAAATTAATTTATAAATACCTCGCAGCGGCCATCTTAAGTGCGGCATGTTCTCTGAGTGCTGGTTTCTACTTTGCACAGCTGCAGGTAAGCATTGCCATTCAACGGGGTAATGCTGCCAGCATTTTGGGAACCTTGCCAAGTAAAATAGATTTAGAATAGTAGTATTATATAAGTTAGTTGATTTTTTTATTAGCTTCTTTTAGTGATGTATTTAATTCATGTTTGTTTACTTAGCAATTAAACAAATTGACACTTTTATACGATTAAATCATCTTACTCGCTGTTTCAACCACGACTCCCGTGGGAACTTCATAATTAAATTTCAGTCTATGTTACTCCTGAAGGACGTAGCATTCTAAAGGAGTAAGAATTTTTGAATTCGGTTTGGTCGTTTTGGAGCCTATTCTATGGAAACAAGCACTTAAATCTTTCTTCCTGATAATATAAGTCATCATCATCATCATCAGCCTGTTGTCGTCCACGGTTCAGCCGTGCCCTACCCCATCGATGTCCAGCGGGAACGATTCCTAGCGGCCTGGATCCATTGACTCCCTGCGACCTTTATAAAGTCGTCGGTCCATCGTGCAGGCGGTCGTCCCACGCTGCGATTGCCAGTTCGTGGTCTAACTCGATAACCTTCCTGCTCCATCGGCCATCAGTTCTTTGGGCTATGTGTTCTGCCCACTTAATATTAGTATAGCAAGATAAAATGTTAAAATATAGCTCAATAGATCAATTGCCGATAAGTTATGGATGATTTTACAAATTTATGTATATAGTTATTTCCAAAGTAAAATAAACGTTACTGGAAGGCAACTCAGTTCATAATATAAATTATCCGCAAACTTTTTATTGGACCATTTAATCCTTTCATCGTTCTTTTAATTACGAGCATAAAAATAATTGGCGATTTAACGACTTTTACTTTTGAACGGAGAATTAAGTTTCGTAACTGATGTCGATTTCCGTAGATTACAGTTTAGTCAAAGTAATTATTTAATTTTATGGTTACATCTACCATCAATCCAACCATCAATTTGTATGCCCGGTGAAGTAGCAAAATCTTCATATTTGTCGCTCATCTCCGAAGCCTATGGCTTATGACTCGGCCGTGGGCAAACCTTGGGTAAATGGCCTTGTACAAGTAGCCGTAGGCAAACGGCCTTGTGCAAACGGCCGTGGGCGAACGTCTTTGTGCAAATGGCCGTGGCAAACCGCGATTTAACTACACATCATGTACATGATAAATAATCATGATATCCGTGGTCAACATAAAAAAATAGTACGTATATGACAACCTCCGTGGCGTAGCAGTATTCAGCTTGCTTTAAATCTCGGAGGTCGTGGGTTCGATCCCCACGCCGGACAAGAAAAATCTTTGTGTAGATTCTAAGATTTCTTTCCGGGTCTGGTTGGCTGAGACTACCCTCCGTGCCTCGGAAAGCACGTTAAGCCGTTGGTCCCAATTGTTATAACATAATCTAAAATAATCGTATACCAAGTATTGGGCAGCAGCGTTTCCTTGTGTGGTACAACATAATACTACGGTCATCAACCCACCTGCCAAGCTTGGTGACTATGGCAAATACCC